>CM068871.1:7547500-8169883 GCA_035149815.1 Branchiostoma lanceolatum
TGTGCTGTGTCAAGTCTTGAAAATGAAAATGGAGGATTTTTTTTTCTCCTTTTTTTCCCGTCATAGATCTCATTGATTGCTTACTTAGTTACTACATATTGTTGTATACTTACAATTTTTATGGTTACTTTTATGATCTAAGAAATAAAGTCACCCAAAGCTCCAAAGACTTTTCTTCACCACTCAACCACTCTTTCTACAAATACGATGGAATTTTCCACTGCCAAACATATTTTGCTGTTATTTTAACCCATCTTTTAATATTTCTTAGTACACTAAGGACTCCTTGACTACACAAAAAGTGGTTATAAAGTATCTAAATTTAGGCTGATATTATCAATTGCTTTTTAAAGGGTCTACAAAGTATTCTTGCTCTAACATGGGTGTGCTTTGTTCGCAAGACCATTTCTGACATTGCCAGAGAGTGTACATTGTATTTGGAATCTAGATAAAGTTATGCAGCAGTGTGAAAGGAAAAACATTTGTTTTGCAAACCTAATGAGTTATTCATCAGAAATGATAAGATTCATTCAACACACGTAATCTAAGTACAAGGGAAATATTTGTTATTCATTACGATTCATTACTTCTTAAAATTGGTGTGAAGACTAATTTCTTCTGAGGGTGGGTGTTGGTCAAATCTTTCTTTGGACAAATATGTATTTTACTTGAGATTTCCCTAGCTTTAAACTTTCTTCGCTTGTATTTGTCTCCATTTCATATGTCAGTTTTAGATCTTGACCAAAGTGATATGATCAAAAACCAAGGGCCTAATTTGCCACACACGTGGAGCCCACATTATAAAGATTATTCCACAAATCCAATAGAAAGCACCTTAAACCAACAAGATTAACAGGTAAATTAGCTGAACATGACTATCTCTTTTATACATTATTGCACCATAATTTTTCTTGCTTCTCAAAATGCAGCACAAATTTCTCCAAACTATATCAACGAAAAGGTCCATGAAATAAGTAAAAAGTGAAGCATTTACAAGAATGCTTATAAATTCATATATGGCAGCATTTCCGAATACGGTCAAACCTCTACAAGTGACCACCTTTACATGTACATATCTGGGACCACGTACCTGGCCAATGTGACGACTTTTTGGTGGTCCCTTAGAAAATTTTCCCCATTGACACAAGCATTAAAAGTCCCATCCATAGTGAACACCTGTCCACATAGACCAGATTTTATCTGTCTCCTGAGTGGTCTTCTTGGACAGTTTTGACAGTAGTCAATTCAAGGACCATTCTCCAAGGATCCCCACAAATCTTTCCCCCATTGTCGGGACTGTTTAACACTAGCACATAAAAAACTGCTGTCCAACAACAGAGCTCTTTGCTTGATATACAAGCTCTTCACAAGTCCATAAAAGTGATAATCTTTCACACAGTTCATTTGCATTGTGATGCGTGTAGAGTGTTTGATCAAGAATCACAGACGCCTTATCACATCATCAAAAAGAAAAACATCCTATCACAATCAGAGTGCTCTAAAGGCAACCAAAGCAATATTAGTGCCCAAAAAGGGAAATAAAATAGTGCTGAAAACTTTGTGGTAGTGACATTTAGCACATTTGGTTTAGCACATTTGCCCAGCAACTTCATATTTTGAGCATTTTGAAACCACACAAAAATGTGCTGTACGATGATCTCCTTAGTTTCGCGAGCCTACAAAAACCCCGGCGACTATTTTCAGTGAGTTCTCACATCGCAAGGACAGCATGTTTTTGCCTAATGGACGTTGCTATACATTGTGATAGTGTTGTTTGAACGAATCATGTAAGTAAAAAGACTTTCAAAATTCAAAATTTTCAGGCCCTAATATTGCTTGGTTTTCCTTTCAATGATAGAAAATTCAAAGCCGCAACTTTCCTAAGCTTCAGCTATTATCAAGAAGAACTAACTAAGTCTATCTGTATGTGCATGTACAGTAGCTGGTATAACTGCCCTTTGGCATAAAACACCAGCTTTGCAAGTACGCGATATCACACGAGCTGGTAATATTACACTGTCACACCTAACCTTTGCACATCTGTATCTGCAAGCGCTATTTAAAGTCTATAATCTAATGAGGATGCCCCTACTGTACTTTGTGGCAACAATTTTCTTTCTATCGTAATCTAATTCTATTGATATGGCAAATGTGCCATTCCCATCATAATGATGAATCTGATTTTTCGTTGTTGAATTGCATCATAAAATACACTGTCATAGGTGAATCCTGTCAACAAAAAGCAAAAGAATAAAAACGAGTTCCTACCTTTGAATGATGAACTTCGGGATCTTAAATGATCTTCTCCTCACAGAGAAGGAAGCTGCACAAGACGTTGCTTCTTCCCCAGTCAGGTCTAGAAGGAACTATAGTCCTCTACACTCTGGCCTTGACGAGAAGCAATTTGGCACTGTGATCTCCCAACAAGTGGCTTGGGCTGTTGTGAGGATGGGCTCCTACTTGCTCTTTCAAGGGCCGATGGCATTGGTTCCTCGGCTCTTTGGTCTCTATGGCAACCAATTAGATCTCCATGGCGACCATTGTCCTCCCGGGTCCTCATGTGCTGAGTCTGTGGTACGCCTGTGGGGAGCCCCAGCTCCGATGACGTCAAACCCTCTTTGGCATTCTAATGTGCAGATTTGATCTAATCAGCGGCGTGACCTTCCACAATGAGGGATTGTCAAATGACCAGCAGATGTCATTCAAGTGGAAAACTGCGCTACACGAGGTGTGAATGGCGTGGCTAATCACGTTAATTACACAGGCGACAGGCATGGAATATTTATAATGCACCGGGCCTGATGGTTTAACTTAAGTTCTGGGGATCTGGAGAGAAAAATGGGTACTTCTCTGAATCAAAATGGTCTGTAATAGCTGCCATCATAGCAAAACTTTCTACGTTATTGATGAGGAAAGATGCTATTAATAAGACTTTTCCTTAAATTTGTTAAATCTTAGCATTGCAGGAAGTATTAAATGTATTTCATCGTTCTTGTTACATTTACCGTCCTTCACATTTAAGGGAAAGATATCCTTTGATTAGGGTTTTGAATACGTGTACTGGAGTTTGCAAATTGTAAGACCGTTCCTCAGGGCAAGGACGAAACAATGCCCTTGCTCTGGCCAAATCATAACAAAGGTCAATGACCCCTCTCTTCAGTTGCACACATTTGAGACTATTTCCCTTAAAATACCTACTTTACATTCATGAATTTCAGACGTAATTGCTGTATCTACGTGCATGGCGTTCTAAGATGTTTGTCATTGAGTAGGTTTCTTCAGAGAGGTTATATTTTTTTTGCCACATAGAAAACTTTTATCATCTTTAAGAATTTGAACTTGAAACTGTCAAGATGTTTGTCATACAGTGACCATCTGTCAAAACGTCATCTGTGGAAACATGATAGTACAGATGTACCCTCCAGGTTTTTGTTTATTTGTTTGTTTGTTTTGTTAGCTTGTTGCCCCTGGGATGGAGCCCTGTTCTTTTTGATAAGTGTGGTGGGTTCTTTAACGTGCTTGAGGTGTTGCATCCCCTGAAACGCAGGACCTCTGCTTTTTGTCCCATTTCAGAGACTTCTGTGAAGTTCTGTCATTAGTTGGAGCCATGTACTTAATATCTGTACATGTTTCCCAAAGGCATGACATTGGGACCTGAATTTGAATCCAGGACTTGTAGCTTCTGAGTCTGTAAAGCAGCTTTAGTGACCATTTCCCTTTTTTTTCTCCTTTTTGACGACAAAGTTCTGTTACTTTCCTCCTTGTCGGACTTTTCAAGAGTCGTTGTACTGTAAATTTTGTAATTTCAATAAATCATTCAAGGGAGGCAGACAAAAATCTTAGAACATTTTGGAACAGTCGTTTTTACAGGCCTTGGCATCTTTTTTCCCACAAAGTTTCAGACGAAATCTTTTTTTGATATGTCATTATAAACAGTTAAGTTCTTGTTTCACTCCACAGTTGTCAAAGTTCCCATCATCTGGGTGCGTAATTTGTTCAACATCATGTAATTGGTGTAAAACTGATTATCCACACACTAACATGGTCCAGTGGTCCACAATAGGTCTCAAGTGACCTCAGAAGTGACCAAAGAACTTCTTGGCTATTTTAGGATCATACCCAGCATGTTGGCTTTGTTAGTATTGAGTGTAGATAGACTTTGTTCACATCATTGGGTCTATAAATAGATTGTTCCTATACAAGCTAACCTCTGTGAGTATTGTACTCAAATTCATACATTACACTACGGTATAGAAAGAAAAATTATGTATTGTTAATTTATTCTTACTGGGTATACGTGCTAGCTTGTTTGTAACTAGGGTAAAGTTGAGATTTGAAACTGGTTGATTCTTGACAAGTTACAAACTTCGCAAATTGGCAGGTATTGAGCCATGCATTGTTGCATCGCAGCTGGGTTCCTGGTTTGATTAAGCAAGGGTTTGAGGTCTTTTTCCAATTTGTCCGGGCAATAACCTCAAATAAAGTACGCACCCTGACTTTAGCAATGAATTGTGGTGCCTTTTGAATTTTGAAATGTTTAAAAAGTGCTTATTATGTGTATCATTGAAAAAATTGGGTATCAGAAATGCTGTCAGCAGTAGCAATATATCCTTGATACCCAGGGCTTGAAGGAGCCATGATGTTACAGAAATCATAATAACTGTTAGTACAGAAATATGTAGAAAGACGCAGACTAAACCTTCAAAACGTTTGCTCCAATATTACTGTCCTAAAAGGCAACTTGGAACTGGTCGTGATGTAACGGTGGGGTTCCAGTGCCTCCAACTGACCAGTCTAACTGGTCTAGACCTTTAAGCCTAGTGGTTAAGTCGTGCGGCCTTGGAATCTGGCTGCCCAGTTTCGTGGCAGGTTTGAATCCTGGGGGCCAGGAGACTGTTATACTCGCTTCTTTGTTTTTCTTTGTGACAGCCTTTAGAAACTGATGGTGGAAAGCTATTTTGCATGGATCGAAATGATGGTCTATTGTTGTTGTTTTTTTAAATCAATCTTTTCTTTCCCCTACAGGCGGACCGTCTGATGTTTGCCATCCACCTGGTTCATGGCATGTACCCAGAGCTCTTCCAGGATCAGGTCAGTGACCTATAGACTCTGTCCAGAAAAACTTAAGAAAGCTGAAGGGTTGATTGCTTTGATAGCCCTTTGACATTGATTTTTTTTTCCAAAAGTTTTTTTTTTTCTTTAAGTTTATGAGTAAGTGGTAACAGCTCAGCTTACATGATGAATCCACTGTCTGTCTCTATGCAGGAGTGGGAGATGTTCTTGGGACTCATCATCTCAGACACCTTTAGGAGACAGGTAAGAACTGATCAATCTTACTGAAGAAACTGGACAGTACTTGATGCAAAACTCTACTAAGAGTAAGATACATAATTATATAATAACCGTCTCTCATCATCTTTGTCTCAGGATTTACAAGATGAGGTTTGTAAGTCTAGTCTAGGAATTTAAAAAAAAGCTTCAATGTAACCCTGCACCGGGTTACATAAATCCTCCTCGTTAAAAAACAGTGGATTTGAGAGCTCTCTAGTGCAGCACCCCCCAGGTTTAGGTGTACAGGAGTGCATTATACGGGGGGGGGGGGGACGTTGGATTGGAGATCTGTTCAAACGTATCTTTTCATGTGGCTTACCCTGGTGGAATTATGTTAACTTTATTAGTGAATGTTAAATAATGATCCTGGAAAAAAGGTCCTAGAGCCTGGTCCAAACCTATTCCCAACAGCATTTTTGTCACATATATACCAAGGCCTCAGAGTCCACAGAATCGTTAAGTACAGTCAGCATATAATTAAAAGTCTCTTGTGCTTGCTACATATGCCAGTTTCTTGGGTGGCGCCTTCAATGATATTAGATAGCACATAATTCACACAGAGTCAATGCATATACATGAGGCATCCTATGGGGGCTTACAGGAAACAAGCCCATTGCAATTGGAGAAGTTCACACGTAATTACAGGATTATGTGAAACCACAACATGGCGGTAATTACTGGGTAATTAACTTGGGCTGATAACGATCACTGCTGTCCACAGGACTCCCAGAAACAGCTGCGAGATTCCCTCCCCTCATGGATCGACCAGGAACGAGCAACAGATGTCCAACAACTCAAGGTATGTAAACTTGTTGAGAACGTTCCAGGATCTACTGCAAACTTAGCCTGGAAGCCGGACTCCAAATCTCTAAAATTTAAAGTTTAACGTGTATCTATTGAATATATATTTTAGAGATTTGGGGTCTGGCATCTAGGCTACTATGAACTGTACTTCTTGACATTTGTCTGGTGGTTTTATGTTTGCGGTTTACTAACTTAGAAACACTGAGAAAATGTTTGTTTCTATTACAGTACTGTATGTAACTATATTGATATGATCGCAAACTTAAAACCACTGCAAACACCCCATTTTCTTGATCCTTAACCTGAAATTAAATCACCACAAACTTAAACTTAAGGCATTTACAGTAACATAATTTTTTTGGTGTCATTTTGTCCATGCATGTTGTGTCCAATCTTGCATCTAGCCATAAGATTGTCCGAGGACATGATATTTAGACTATAATGTACCTGGGCTTATACATTTTTAATCTAACATTTGTGGGCTATCTATAGGTAAATAAATATTGTTTCTAATTGTTCAGGATTATCCAAATGTTTGCAGTGTCTTTGTTTTATTAAGTCCTGTTTGAATCCTTAAAGATTAACTCCTTGTGGGGTCTAAGTTTTATTGAGATAAAGAGATTAAGTTTGAATCACTGTTTTGTAATGATAATCATGATGCTTCTATCATAAGTATAGTAAGTTATCAAGTAGGCTGCTGGCAAAGTAGTTAATTTGCAACGTCTAGTATTGTAAAATACAAAGAAACAAAAGAAAACATCCTTATTGGAAATTTAAAAGATTCAGAGTACATTATTGTATGTTACATGTACTTGCTGTTCAAGTGAACCATGCATCTCTGTCCCCAGACCAACTTCCCCAGCCTGCACCAGACCTTGAACTTGGACGACAGTGACCTGTGGTTGAACTTCTCTCGCAGCTCGCAATGCGAGCAGGAGTTTCCCCCGCCCATTGCAAACAAGATCTCTCTCTTCCAACAGGTACAGTAGGGATAAACTACTAGACTCTCTACTCTCTGGTATCATTTACTGACAAATAGATATGATACTAGCATATACAATGCCACACTTCTTCTTACAGTTTCTAGTCTGATTTAGTCAATTTTTTGAATGACTAATGTCACGATTTGCTGAACATTACTGTAAGTTCAGCAATAACAGGTTGTTGTAAGGTTAATAAGATTATGTGACACTGTCCTTGTGTGCGTTTGTGTTTGCATGTGCGTGTGTGTATGTCTGTAATACTTAATGTATGTGTGTGTGTGTGTGTGTGAGTGTGTGTTTGCTTCTGACATATGTAAAGGTGTGAAGTCAGTTTCATCTTAGATCGCTTTTTTCTGCACCGAAACAGTGCTTGAGAGGTCCCTTTAGATACTTCTGCAAAACATTAGTCTAGTACAATATATGCTGGCACATTGAAGAACAAAAATAGTTGTTCCGATCACTGTTGTTTTTGCAGGTCCTGTTGGTACAGACCATCCGTCCAGACAGGCTACAGAGTGCAATGAGCTTGTTTGCTCACAAGGCTCTCAGTAAGTACCGCAAGTTCCTTCATTATGCAATGTCATGACATGATATATACATGTATACCACATAGTTGTTACACTCAATCAAGGTGCTTCAGATAGATTATTGTAACTAAAGGATGCTATGAACTGTATAAAGACAATGATGTGTATTTCCGAATCATTTGAATGTGTCTTTTCGCTGACATTGACTCAATTAAAAAAAAAAAAAAAAAAATTATTAGGCTGGCTATTATAGTAAGCAGATTTCTTTTTTAAAGATGACAAAAATTGATGCGGTAACCACCTTTTTTTTGTATGATGAGCTCATAAGATTGGAGGAAATGTCTAAACTATGTTTAGACTGACAGTAATCTCAGATAATGCCTTTAACCTTGTCCTTGCTGCCTAACTCTGTAACCAATAGGGAATTGGATGCCAAACAGCTTCAATGTGCTTATTATAATAAGGTTATCAAGTGATGCCACTGGGACAGCATATACTGTAACACATAACCTGACTAGTTGGCAGTAGTAGTGGGCAACCTCAAACCAACCGTACACACTCACACCACATCTTCAGAAAAGAGGCTGTAGCCGCGTATAGTTCCCGTTTAGAACTTTATTCGAGCCCACACCGACATGTTTCGCCTGTGTGTGGCTTTCTCAAGGATCAGAGCTCGAATGAGCACAAGTACAGTGTGTTCTGGCTTTAATAGGCCATTAGTGCAAGATGCCCTAGGTGGCTTAACCAATCACATTACAGCGAATATCTTGGTAGTGCACTCTGTTTTTCTACAGTTCTAAATGCACTGACTATATGACCTCACTTGACCTCTATCAGTATGACTTCATCTATTGTTCTAGAACAATTACAATTGTCACAAAGGTCAATACATGTAAACAAAGAATAGAGTCCGTGTAGCTCCTAGCCTGTCTCTGCCTTTGCAACGGCTGTCTCTGGCGCTGGCGTCGTAGGAAGCTCTGGCGTATCTGCGCTGCAGGTTTTGGGGCAACAGTGGCGGCGTCTTCAGACTCTCTTCTCTCGCTGTGGCAGTCTTGGACTGTGATGGTGGGGCAGTCTGCTTGTGCTCTTCTGGCGGCGGATGTTCTTCCAGCTTCTTCTCTTGATGAAGGTTCTTGGGCTGGTGTACAGGATCTCCTCTGGGTCCGGAGCTCCAGAGCGATTCACCGGCGAAGTCGACTCCAATGTGGAAATTCAATAGGCAGTAGTAGTGGGCAACCTCAAACCAACCGTACACACTCACACCACATCTTCAGAAAAGAGGCTGTAGCCGCGTATAGTTCCCGTTTAGAACTTTATTCGAGCCCACACCGACATGTTTCGCCTGTGTGTGGCTTTCTCAAGGATCAGAGCTCGAATGAGCACAAGTACAGTGTGTTCTGGCTTTAATAGGCCATTAGTGCAAGATGCCCTAGGTGGCTTAACCAATCACATTACAGCGAATATCTTGGTAGTGCACTCTGTTTTTCTACAGTTCTAAATGCACTGACTATATGACCTCACTTGACCTCTATCAGTATGACTTCATCTATTGTTCTAGAACAATTACAATTGTCACAAAGGTCAATACATGTAAACAAAGAATAGAGTCCGTGTAGCTCCTAGCCTGTCTCTGCCTTTGCAACGGCTGTCTCTGGCGCTGGCGTCGTAGGAAGCTCTGGCGTATCTGCGCTGCAGGTTTTGGGGCAACAGTGGCGGCGTCTTCAGACTCTCTTCTCTCGCTGTGGCAGTCTTGGACTGTGATGGTGGGGCAGTCTGCTTGTGCTCTTCTGGCGGCGGATGTTCTTCCAGCTTCTTCTCTTGATGAAGGTTCTTGGGCTGGTGTACAGGATCTCCTCTGGGTCCGGAGCTCCAGAGCGATTCACCGGCGAAGTCGACTCCAATGTGGAAATTCAATAGGCAGTAGTAGTGGGCAACCTCAAACCAACCGTACACACTCACACCACATCTTCAGAAAAGAGGCTGTAGCCGCGTATAGTTCCCGTTTAGAACTTTATTCGAGCCCACACCGACATGTTTCGCCTGTGTGTGGCTTTCTCAAGGATCAGAGCTCGAATGAGCACAAGTACAGTGTGTTCTGGCTTTAATAGGCCATTAGTGCAAGATGCCCTAGGTGGCTTAACCAATCACATTACAGCGAATATCTTGGTAGTGCACTCTGTTTTTCTACAGTTCTAAATGCACTGACTATATGACCTCACTTGACCTCTATCAGTATGACTTCATCTATTGTTCTAGAACAATTACAATTGTCACAAAGGTCAATACATGTAAACAAAGAATAGAGTCCGTGTAGCTCCTAGCCTGTCTCTGCCTTTGCAACGGCTGTCTCTGGCGCTGGCGTCGTAGGAAGCTCTGGCGTATCTGCGCTGCAGGTTTTGGGGCAACAGTGGCGGCGTCTTCAGACTCTCTTCTCTCGCTGTGGCAGTCTTGGACTGTGATGGTGGGGCAGTCTGCTTGTGCTCTTCTGGCGGCGGATGTTCTTCCAGCTTCTTCTCTTGATGAAGGTTCTTGGGCTGGTGTACAGGATCTCCTCTGGGTCCGGAGCTCCAGAGCGATTCACCGGCGAAGTCGACTCCAATGTGGAAATTCAATAGGCAGTAGTAGTGGGCAACCTCAAACCAACCGTACACACTCACACCACATCTTCAGAAAAGAGGCTGTAGCCGCGTATAGTTCCCGTTTAGAACTTTATTCGAGCCCACACCGACATGTTTCGCCTGTGTGTGGCTTTCTCAAGGATCAGAGCTCGAATGAGCACAAGTACAGTGTGTTCTGGCTTTAATAGGCCATTAGTGCAAGATGCCCTAGGTGGCTTAACCAATCACATTACAGCGAATATCTTGGTAGTGCACTCTGTTTTTCTACAGTTCTAAATGCACTGACTATATGACCTCACTTGACCTCTATCAGTATGACTTCATCTATTGTTCTAGAACAATTACAATTGTCACAAAGGTCAATACATGTAAACAAAGAATAGAGTCCGTGTAGCTCCTAGCCTGTCTCTGCCTTTGCAACGGCTGTCTCTGGCGCTGGCGTCGTAGGAAGCTCTGGCGTATCTGCGCTGCAGGTTTTGGGGCAACAGTGGCGGCGTCTTCAGACTCTCTTCTCTCGCTGTGGCAGTCTTGGACTGTGATGGTGGGGCAGTCTGCTTGTGCTCTTCTGGCGGCGGATGTTCTTCCAGCTTCTTCTCTTGATGAAGGTTCTTGGGCTGGTGTACAGGATCTCCTCTGGGTCCGGAGCTCCAGAGCGATTCACCGGCGAAGTCGACTCCAATGTGGAAATTCAATAGGCAGTAGTAGTGGGCAACCTCAAACCAACCGTACACACTCACACCACATCTTCAGAAAAGAGGCTGTAGCCGCGTATAGTTCCCGTTTAGAACTTTATTCGAGCCCACACCGACATGTTTCGCCTGTGTGTGGCTTTCTCAAGGATCAGAGCTCGAATGAGCACAAGTACAGTGTGTTCTGGCTTTAATAGGCCATTAGTGCAAGATGCCCTAGGTGGCTTAACCAATCACATTACAGCGAATATCTTGGTAGTGCACTCTGTTTTTCTACAGTTCTAAATGCACTGACTATATGACCTCACTTGACCTCTATCAGTATGACTTCATCTATTGTTCTAGAACAATTACAATTGTCACAAAGGTCAATACATGTAAACAAAGAATAGAGTCCGTGTAGCTCCTAGCCTGTCTCTGCCTTTGCAACGGCTGTCTCTGGCGCTGGCGTCGTAGGAAGCTCTGGCGTATCTGCGCTGCAGGTTTTGGGGCAACAGTGGCGGCGTCTTCAGACTCTCTTCTCTCGCTGTGGCAGTCTTGGACTGTGATGGTGGGGCAGTCTGCTTGTGCTCTTCTGGCGGCGGATGTTCTTCCAGCTTCTTCTCTTGATGAAGGTTCTTGGGCTGGTGTACAGGATCTCCTCTGGGTCCGGAGCTCCAGAGCGATTCACCGGCGAAGTCGACTCCAATGTGGAAATTCAATAGGCAGTAGTAGTGGGCAACCTCAAACCAACCGTACACACTCACACCACATCTTCAGAAAAGAGGCTGTAGCCGCGTATAGTTCCCGTTTAGAACTTTATTCGAGCCCACACCGACATGTTTCGCCTGTGTGTGGCTTTCTCAAGGATCAGAGCTCGAATGAGCACAAGTACAGTGTGTTCTGGCTTTAATAGGCCATTAGTGCAAGATGCCCTAGGTGGCTTAACCAATCACATTACAGCGAATATCTTGGTAGTGCACTCTGTTTTTCTACAGTTCTAAATGCACTGACTATATGACCTCACTTGACCTCTATCAGTATGACTTCATCTATTGTTCTAGAACAATTACAATTGTCACAAAGGTCAATACATGTAAACAAAGAATAGAGTCCGTGTAGCTCCTAGCCTGTCTCTGCCTTTGCAACGGCTGTCTCTGGCGCTGGCGTCGTAGGAAGCTCTGGCGTATCTGCGCTGCAGGTTTTGGGGCAACAGTGGCGGCGTCTTCAGACTCTCTTCTCTCGCTGTGGCAGTCTTGGACTGTGATGGTGGGGCAGTCTGCTTGTGCTCTTCTGGCGGCGGATGTTCTTCCAGCTTCTTCTCTTGATGAAGGTTCTTGGGCTGGTGTACAGGATCTCCTCTGGGTCCGGAGCTCCAGAGCGATTCACCGGCGAAGTCGACTCCAATGTGGAAATTCAATAGGCAGTAGTAGTGGGCAACCTCAAACCAACCGTACACACTCACACCACATCTTCAGAAAAGAGGCTGTAGCCGCGTATAGTTCCCGTTTAGAACTTTATTCGAGCCCACACCGACATGTTTCGCCTGTGTGTGGCTTTCTCAAGGATCAGAGCTCGAATGAGCACAAGTACAGTGTGTTCTGGCTTTAATAGGCCATTAGTGCAAGATGCCCTAGGTGGCTTAACCAATCACATTACAGCGAATATCTTGGTAGTGCACTCTGTTTTTCTACAGTTCTAAATGCACTGACTATATGACCTCACTTGACCTCTATCAGTATGACTTCATCTATTGTTCTAGAACAATTACAATTGTCACAAAGGTCAATACATGTAAACAAAGAATAGAGTCCGTGTAGCTCCTAGCCTGTCTCTGCCTTTGCAACGGCTGTCTCTGGCGCTGGCGTCGTAGGAAGCTCTGGCGTATCTGCGCTGCAGGTTTTGGGGCAACAGTGGCGGCGTCTTCAGACTCTCTTCTCTCGCTGTGGCAGTCTTGGACTGTGATGGTGGGGCAGTCTGCTTGTGCTCTTCTGGCGGCGGATGTTCTTCCAGCTTCTTCTCTTGATGAAGGTTCTTGGGCTGGTGTACAGGATCTCCTCTGGGTCCGGAGCTCCAGAGCGATTCACCGGCGAAGTCGACTCCAATGTGGAAATTCAATAGGCAGTAGTAGTGGGCAACCTCAAACCAACCGTACACACTCACACCACATCTTCAGAAAAGAGGCTGTAGCCGCGTATAGTTCCCGTTTAGAACTTTATTCGAGCCCACACCGACATGTTTCGCCTGTGTGTGGCTTTCTCAAGGATCAGAGCTCGAATGAGCACAAGTACAGTGTGTTCTGGCTTTAATAGGCCATTAGTGCAAGATGCCCTAGGTGGCTTAACCAATCACATTACAGCGAATATCTTGGTAGTGCACTCTGTTTTTCTACAGTTCTAAATGCACTGACTATATGACCTCACTTGACCTCTATCAGTATGACTTCATCTATTGTTCTAGAACAATTACAATTGTCACAAAGGTCAATACATGTAAACAAAGAATAGAGTCCGTGTAGCTCCTAGCCTGTCTCTGCCTTTGCAACGGCTGTCTCTGGCGCTGGCGTCGTAGGAAGCTCTGGCGTATCTGCGCTGCAGGTTTTGGGGCAACAGTGGCGGCGTCTTCAGACTCTCTTCTCTCGCTGTGGCAGTCTTGGACTGTGATGGTGGGGCAGTCTGCTTGTGCTCTTCTGGCGGCGGATGTTCTTCCAGCTTCTTCTCTTGATGAAGGTTCTTGGGCTGGTGTACAGGATCTCCTCTGGGTCCGGAGCTCCAGAGCGATTCACCGGCGAAGTCGACTCCAATGTGGAAATTCAATAGGCAGTAGTAGTGGGCAACCTCAAACCAACCGTACACACTCACACCACATCTTCAGAAAAGAGGCTGTAGCCGCGTATAGTTCCCGTTTAGAACTTTATTCGAGCCCACACCGACATGTTTCGCCTGTGTGTGGCTTTCTCAAGGATCAGAGCTCGAATGAGCACAAGTACAGTGTGTTCTGGCTTTAATAGGCCATTAGTGCAAGATGTCCTAGGTGGCTTAACCAATCACATTACAGCGAATATCTTGGTAGTGCACTCTGTTTTTCTACAGTTCTAAATGCACTGACTATATGACCTCACTTGACCTCTATCAGTATGACTTCATCTATTGTTCTAGAACAATTACAATTGTCACAAAGGTCAATACATGTAAACAAAGAATAGAGTCCGTGTAGCTCCTAGCCTGTCTCTGCCTTTGCAACGGCTGTCTCTGGCGCTGGCGTCGTAGGAAGCTCTGGCGTATCTGCGCTGCAGGTTTTGGGGCAACAGTGGCGGCGTCTTCAGACTCTCTTCTCTCGCTGTGGCAGTCTTGGACTGTGATGGTGGGGCAGTCTGCTTGTGCTCTTCTGGCGGCGGATGTTCTTCCAGCTTCTTCTCTTGATGAAGGTTCTTGGGCTGGTGTACAGGATCTCCTCTGGGTCCGGAGCTCCAGAGCGATTCACCGGCGAAGTCGACTCCAATGTGGAAATTCAATAGGCAGTAGTAGTGGGCAACCTCAAACCAACCGTACACACTCACACCACATCTTCAGAAAAGAGGCTGTAGCCGCGTATAGTTCCCGTTTAGAACTTTATTCGAGCCCACACCGACATGTTTCGCCTGTGTGTGGCTTTCTCAAGGATCAGAGCTCGAATGAGCACAAGTACAGTGTGTTCTGACTAGTTGTAACACATAACCTGACTAGTGTGTGTTTTGTCTCATAACTGTTTATAGCAAATTCCATTCTGATTTGTTACTGTTTTGTTGTTCCCATTTTCCGTCATCTGCATTGAATATTTTGGACATCAGTATCAGAAGGTATTTCCACTTGCTGGGTGGCAATTTTAATGGAAGATTGCACTATTCACTTACAATCCAAGACTTTAGTGCACCTTACAAAACATTTAGTACTTAGATTTATAAAATGATACTAGATATTTTGTGTTTGAAACTGTTACAAACTTAAAGTAGATTTGACTTTCGTGTCTGATGGATTAATGGTTACATTTGATGGGGCTCAGTGACTTAGCTTGAGAACGTTGGAAAAATTGCACAGAAATTAAGGACACTGGCTGATCTGCCGATAATGTTGTTTTAGAGCACACACACAGACTCTTGGAGTGAGCTATTTTCCTTCTGCGTGATACTCGTTTAACAGCTGTAGAACAAAACTCTGGAAGTAATAGTTTTGATGCATTCTCTCTACCATAGATATGAAGGAACTTTCTCCCAAGACGTTGAACCTGAAGAGACTGTACAGTACGGAGACCACGGCGACGGAGCCCATCCTCATCATCATCTCTCCTGGAGCCGACCCGTCTCAGGAGCTACAGGAGCTGGCCTCCGCTACTGTAGGGGCCGACCGCTACCACCAGGTATGTACATAGAGAGAATACAACACGATGGATCCCGTATCAGACCAACAGTGATATACAACTCGTGGAAGGGCTAGGAGCAGTTACTGTATTTACTTTAATTTACATGTTGTACCAGCCCAATACGAAATGGTCCAGTTGAGAGAACATAATGGTGTTCTCAAACAGAACATCAACTCTTATCAACATCTTAATATACCTGAGTTTCCCAAAGACTGTGCCAAAAAGGGGTTTCAAAATGTACCTTATAGTATATATTAGATAATTTGCTGCTTTGCAAGTTTTACTGCCTGAATGATTGACATTTGTCTGTGATTAAGAGGCTTTTGAAAATCTTAGGTTCAACAACATCTAGTTCTGTTGTTCGTATGTCAATATGATGAGGACCGCTTTGCCATTCAACGTACGGTTGGGTTGGTTGAGTCATATCTGTCATACTATCTGCAACATAATACACAATGTAATACATGTAGCTACTGTTATATACTGTAACAATTTATTTTAGCAATTTGTTTGATGACAGTGTCCTGTGTTTTTGCCTCTTGCATAGGTGTATTCGATAGTTTGAGACAATGAGTAAAATCTTTGCAGTGTGTCTACATGCTGTTCCTTGTGTGATCCCACAGGTTGCCATGGGCCAGGGCCAGGCTGATATAGCCCTACAGCTGCTACACGAGTGTGCCCGCAACGGCGAGTGGATGTGCCTGAAAAACCTGCACCTGGTCACAGCGTGGCTGCCTGTCTTAGAAAAGGTGGGAAGAGGTCTTCCATTCTCATTTATGATAATCATGATTCTCATGAAGGAATCAGAAGTTCAGAACACAGAAGTTCAGAACACAATTCTCAGTCACATGTTGAAATACTGTTTCCTTCGATGATATCAAAGTGAACATGGCAGCCAGTTCAGAACCTGATGCATCATGGCTAGTAAAAATGCTTTTTTTAGCTTTGCAAAAGAGCTTTTTTCCTGAGCTGTGGTACCCTGCTCACTGTGACGTCATGAAAGGGATTTGATTACCTGGAGGGATGAATCAAGAACTGGAAATGTGATTAGTAAGATTCGATGTTCAATAACATCAGAAGGGTGTATACAATTATGTATTGTTTTTACAAACATATTATTGAATAATAAACATATTATTCAATCATACAAAGTACTTATCATGGTAGAACTTAATCAGGAATTTTTGTGTTTTGATGTCATTGGTGTAACAAGGACTTAAACTACAGAACTGCCTTACTTATCATTTGGTGCAATATAATCATGTCATCTTCTAGAGGGCTACTTGTCCTAAGTACGTAATGCTCTATAAAGTGTGGCTAATCATTTTAAACCTGTTCCCTGCAGGAGTTGAACAGTCTCCAGCCCCACCAGGACTTCCGTCTGTGGATGACAGCAGAGGTGCACTCCCAGTTCCCCACCATCCTGCTACAGTCAAGTCTCAAGATCACATTTGAGGTAAAACTATGAGCATTCCCTCTTTCAATCTTACTTGCTTAAAGGCAACCAAAACAATGTTAGGGCCCAAAATATGTCCGATTCGCAGTCTTTGGGCCACACAACTTTGTGCAAGTCTCTACAGCAAGGGACTAGTCCCCTGGTAGTGATGTGTGTGTCTGAATAATGTTAATAATGCCATTCTATTACCATTAAATTTATGATCACAATGTGTTTTCCCCCTGTAGGCACCACCTGGTATAAAGAAGAACCTCCAACGTACGTACGACGCCTGGCCACCAGAGTTTATCGCCAAGGGTGGGAACGTGGTACGCTCCCAGGCCTTCTTCGCCCTGGCCTGGTTCCACGCCGTCTGCCAGGAACGCAGGAACTACATCCCGCAGGTATGTGTGGAGGGTCTCGGTTTAAAAGCATGAACTTATATATTGATACTGTAAATTCATTTATTTTTGCAGGGACTAGAATTTGCATTAAGAGAAAGGAGGTATTCACTGTGTTTAAGCTCACGGTTGAAACAATTGTGTAGTACAGTAGCAATACAGTAGAAATCCATATTTGTGGTGTCATGTGAAAGTCGAAAATAAAATCAAACATTTCAAGATTTACAGTAGACTCTTTAGCTGCTTTTGATGGAACTTTACAATATTATTACATAGACAACCAGATAACACCTGTCAATATTTGAGTTTTCCCTATTGTGTGTTGTACCTCCAGGGCTGGACCAAGTTTTATGAGTACTCTACAGCAGACCTTCGAGCAGCAGCAGATATCATCGATCGACTCTTCACTGGTAAGAAATATCATAAAGTCTGTACACACAACATGATAATACATCATTACCTTTCAATTGTTTCATTGCAGTGCATGCATTGCAATTGGTTAAGAGACCTTCGGGTTGTTTGGAATTCGTATATGTACAGGCTCTTTTAAGATACTAAGCCGTCATCAGGTGATGTAGCAGTTTTTACAGAAGTTTTCTTCCCTTTGCGATGGCTCACTTGACATTTAAATTAATAATTAATCTTTGTCCAATCACAATCAGACCAGCGTGAGGTGCCATGGGAGTTCGTCCACGGCCTGTTGGAGAATGCGATCTACGGAGGTCGCGTGGACAACAACTGCGACATGTCAGTGCTGCACTCCTACCTGGTTCAGTACTTCGACAAGTCGATGCTCGCCGGTGGGAAGGGGCGCGGGAAGAGACTGGCCCCTGGGGTCACCATGCCTTCATCATGCCACTATGGGGTTGGTATAAGACTTATCAGATGTTCTGATATGTTTGTTTGTTTGTTATCTTTATGTCCGCCAGTAAACTTGCCGTTACCTCATTCCTACTAAGTGTGATTTTTTTTGTATTGCATACACAGTAAACCAGCTCACATAACATACCTGAGGTTTGCACTGAAAAGTACAAGCTGCATATATCCGGACAGATTTATTTGATCCACTCACACCGGGAAGGACCTCTACTCTTTTTGATGTGGCAGGTTCTTTTATGTGCTAGAGCTGTGGCTATTCTCAAACACGGGACCTCCATTTAACATCCTCTCTAAGGGACATCCCTAACCAAAGCTATATTCATGTATAGGTACTAATTTTCACCTAAGTGAAGTGAGAATATTTGTGTTAAGTGCCTTTTCCAAAGGACACAAGTCAACAGGACACCCCAGATTCCAACCCAGGACCGCTAGTTCTGGACCAAACACCCTGCCACTGCGCCACCATGTTGCACTGAAAGATTGCACCAAAGGACCAAATATGCATAATATTAAAGATACCAGTAGCTACAATTTTCTTTAAAATCATCCTGAAAATACAATTTGTATTCAATTTGCCCTAAAATAACTTTCTTTATTCCCAATAGGACTTCCAGGACGTGATTGAAGCCCTCCCCGAGGACGACAAACCGGCATACTTTGGACTCCCCGCCAACATTGAGCGGTCGGCTCAGCGTATCATCAGCGGACAGGTGATTGGTCAGCTGAAGGTTCTGATGCGGTCCGAGGCGGCCGCGGAGAAGTTTGACCGTGAGACATGGTCCACGGAACTGTCGCCAGTCCTCAACCTATGGAAGAAACTCAACCAGGTATGTGTAGCTGTCAACCATGTGGGAAACAAGATCCACACTAGGTCCACACCAACCTTAATTCTTCGTTCTCAAATTTAGAAAAATGACAGAGTGGTTAAGTTAAAATCCTCCCACACCAGTATTGATGTATAGGGCGGTGCCCATCTCCGTTTCATAGCCCTGGGCCACACTGTTGTGCAATCACTGTAGCAGGGGGCTAGTCCACTGGCAGTGAAGTGTGTTTAACTTCCATACTGTTTCACAAGTATGTACCATTTTTATAAAGTCTTTGGTATGACTCAATGCGCCTCTTGTCCAGAGATGTCCTACCCGGGGCTTGAACCTGGGCCTTCTGATCCAAGTAATTGGAACCAGATGTGGTGAGAGACAAAGGCGCAGGCCACTACACCACAGGGACACCCCTGACAGAGTGGTAGATTAAGATAAAAACAGACTCAGTTTCTGGGAGTTTAGGGAGTAAGATGCAGCAACTTTTCTTCCCATTTTGACCTCTAGATCTTGTTACATTTTTGGTATTGAAAGTCCCAGAACCAAGAAAATAAATGTTATTGGAGGTGACTGTGGTCTTAGAAAAGCAGTCCTTACCTTAGACAGTATGTCCTTTGGTACCTATACTTTTGTATAAATCTCTATTCAGCAGTTGATAGGGTTACACTGTATATCAATGAATTTCGTGCATTCCATTTTTTGTCATTACGGTAACCCCCAAACAAGATGACTTATAGTGTCAATGGTGTATTGACCTTTATGAGGAAGACATAGATAGTCATGCAGATCATGATCTTAGAAAATAAGTTGTGAATTCCCTGACATTAGATCAAACGTCATGACTTGGAGCATGGAGTTTTACCTGATAGACATTTCCTAGCAGAGACAATCAAACTCAGGAGGCAGGCAAGTCAAGTAGCTTGTTATTATGGTTGCAACGGTTCAGTTCATCATTAGGCAATGTTTGTCAAGATCTAGTGCATGACATGTTGACTTTGTCGTCCATTTTAGTCCTTTGACCCGTCTAAGTTAATGGGATCTTGTTCTTTCAGTGCTGCTGGCCATGTAGCTATGTTGTCAGCAGTATGTTTTGACGTTGTTGTCCCATTGGTTGTTTGCGTTGCTGGTTGGTTCATTTGTTCATTCATTGGTTTGTATGTTTATTAGTTTGTTGGTTCAGTTTCTAACAGGCTGTTTAAAGCTTTGAATGGATTTTTATCAGTTTTCTATGTAGATATGCCTGGGAAGATGTCATTAACTTGTTTTTTAAAGATCTGAATCCATACTTCAGATCTTGGCTAAGGTACTGAAATGCCTTCTGTTGATCAGTTGCAAAACTGCATCTCAATTGTTCTTTTGGTAGATTCGTTTTTTTGTTTCTATTTGCCATCTAACAGATAACTTTCTTTAGGTACTACTAATCTTTATCATATGGTGTATGCGCTATTTTTTTAGGACAAATAGTCAAAAAATATAAAAAACTTTGTACACAACCAAGTGTTTTATTCCAATGACATTTTCAATTGGTAAAACATTTGTTGTGTCATCCAAAGTATTTTCAATTAGTGACTTACCAATGAGATGAAACTATTCACGAAGTTAATCCAATACTGTAATACTATAAATGCTGAAATGTTTGCGTTGGTTTTATGTTCCCATTTATCGCGGTAATCTCTTAGCGCGAACTTAAAACCACGGCAACATGTTTTGCCCTCCTACCCCCTTGTCTACTATTGTCTCAAACACGAACTTTACTACTGTGAACACTCCATTTTCTGCCTACCGCGAAATTAAAATCACGCAAACTCAAATGCATTCACAGTATTGAGGCTGGTAATTTTAGCGGTAGGGGGAAAGGGTTCACGGCATTTAATCTTAATAGTGGGGACAAATGTCACTGTCTCAAATGTTAGTAATCAAATCTTTGCGATGATGAAATTTTAGCGGTTGACTAGTAACCGTTAAAGTAGCTAAAATTAAGTTACCCTTAAGAAATCAAGGTTATATAATTATATGTTAGAAATCAAGAATCACAAACTGTTACTGTATTAAATCCTCCTCTCCTCCTCCCCAGGCCTCACAGCTTCTCCAGCAGCGTATCGCTGCGCCGAGCGACCAGGCCGACAAGCCCATCATCTCGTTCATCCAGCTGGAGCGTTTCTCCTCCGTCAAGCTGGTGCAGAACGTGCACCAGTCGCTGGCCGCGCTCAGCCGCGTGATCCGCGGAACCAGCCTGCTGACCTCGGACGTGCAAACTCTGGCAAAGTCACTGCTCAGGCAGGAGGTGTGTATTTATTGTGTGTTCTTCTTTTTTGTGCATCTTATTTCTACCTATTGTAATGTTATAAGGCTAATTTCAGATATGTTGCATTTAAGCATATCAAGTAAAAAAACAAATCTACTTCGAAGTCTGAATAGAAAGTTTGAAGCTGTCTGAAACGTCTGACTGTTTCAAAATTTTATCCAGCTGCTTAAGCAACTGACTGTTTCAAAATTTTATCCAGCTGCTTGAGTAACTATTTTTGGCGTTTAATACTATTTGCTCTTTTAGAAACAGTGTGTGTAACTGTAAAACCAAATCTATGTTTGACTTTCCGTATACCAAATGGGGCAAATTTATTGTTACAATAACTTCAAATGATTTTTAAAAAATCCATGTCAATGGTTAACTAAGAAAGACAGTAAATATCACTTTGTGTAATACTAAAGAAAATATGTCTTGTGATCTAAAATGTTTTAGAATCAGAAGAGAGTCAGACAAGGCATGGTCTTATAGAATCCAGTAGTCAAAGGCTCTTTTTGAGTTTAACACTGACACAAATGTCCTTTGTTTGACTGTAGACCCCAGGAGGTTGGCAGAGTTTGTGGGAGGGCCCAGAAGACCCCATGCAGTACCTCCGGGCGCTGGTGGCTCGAGCGATGGCCATCCAGGGGTGGGCGGAGCGAGCGGAGGCCGGCACGCTGCTGAGGGACGTCCTAGACCTGTCCGAACTCTTCCACCCGGATACCTTCCTCAACGCTCTCAGACAACAGACAGCAAGGTACTATATATCTATTTACTTTTGCGGTTGTTTTATTTCGCAGGCGGAGTAAAAAGGAGGCTTTTGCAATGTTTTGAATGCACAGTTGAAACAATTTTGAATAATACAGTAGTCATACAGGTGAGACATATTTGCGGCGCCATGAATTTGAGGTCACCTGTAAAAACTGCGAAAAGAAAACTACTGCAAAAGTTTCACAATTAACAGACTGAACCTTCTTATAAGTTTATCGTATAGATCTCCATCATAAAGTGTTGGTAGTTACACATAATTCATGTAGATATCCTATTAAACAGACAGTGATAGTTCATTTTTTCCAATGGAAAAGAAAGTTAAGAAAACTTTTAATCAGCAGTTTCACCCAAGTTAAGTTGCAATTCACTGCTAGTAAGATTTTTTTCAATTGATCATGTTTTATTCCTTTTGCCCATTTTTTTCAAGACTCATGATGATATAGGATGAGCCAAATTACCATTACTGATCATTTAAGATCTGAAGTTTACACACTTTCTCAGTTAAGATAATACATTGTAGTAACTTGATCAAAGCTGTTGAGCTGAAACATGATTTTTTGCTGTTCTGCAGGGACCTGCGCTGTCCCATGGACAGCCTGAAGTTTGTCAGCAGTTGGAAGGGCAGCATCTCGGGTGCCAAGCTGGCTGTGAAGGTAGGCAGCACTTTAAGATCTGTCTCAGTGCTGTGAAGAAAGGCTCATAACAGCAAAGTGACGAAAAAAAAAAAAATCCTTTAAGTTGGCATTCTTAACAAATGTGCTTCTACAACGGCATGGCTGAAACTTCTTTGAAATCAGACTTATAGAAACAACTATACTGTCAGATATTTAGAATGAGATGGGGGTTTTTGTATGTATGCCATCATGTTTTGCCCATAAATGCTTCAAAGCGTTGTTGCTGGAACTGCTTGAAAAGCCTACGTTACTGCGGTAGGAAGGAAATGGAGTGTTCGCTCTGGTTTTAAGTTCAGGTTTGAGACAATAGTAGACAAGGGGGTAGGAGGGCAAAAAATGTTCCTGGCGGTTTTAAGTGCACGGGGAAGAGCTTACCTCGAAAACCACGAACATAAAACCAACGCGAACATTTCTGCAGAACTTGTTTTGAAATTCAATGCACTAGATTTTGCAGCACTAAATTTTAGACATTAATCTTTTTACCAAATTCTGTAGCTAACTACAGGTAGTATGGTTGCTTTTGTCTCCAATGTTTGTCATTGTCTTACCACACCAGATTGGTGGGTTGATGCTTGAGGGCTGCTCCTTTAACGGGAGTCGTCTGTCGGAGAACCAGCGAGACTCGCCCAGCGTCTGCATCGTACCTAACTTCACTGTGGCCTGGATCGACAGTAAGGTCAGTACATTCAACACAGAACAGCCGGTTCACTGGGTTAAGTGACAGAAGTTTGCTGGATTGCTTGTGGTGTTCATTCATACTGAATATGACAGCTAGTGTTGTTCCTGTCCCTGGTGCTGAAAGATCTTCTAATAGTTATTGGAATTCAAACTGATGATCAGAGTCATTTATAGTCCTTTCAACATTTAATTATATGGAAAAAATATGTTCTTAGTCTGTTCTACTCTCAAATTGCACAATCTGAATCATACTGTTGTTGTATGCTGTAAAAGTGTTTAGTTGTTGTTGACATTTATCTTGCAGTAGCTCAAATGTGGAAACAGTTTTTTTAAATCTGTTTGGTTTCGGCTGAATCAGAAATCATCAACTTGACACTTTTCACTTTTTATCGATTTCCAATAAGACTTGTATAATTTTCCTTGTATATTTTCTTCAATTGATGCTGTAATTTGTAACATTGATTCTGATTGGTGCAGGGAGCCGACCCCTACCCGGAGGAAGAGGTCATCCAACTGCCGCTGTACTTCAGCGCGGACCGCGACCGCGTCGTGAACCAGGTCAAGGTGCCGTGCGGGGGGAACCAGGACCAATGGGTGCAGTGTGGGGCAGCTCTCTTCCTCAAGAGTCAGTGATGACATCACCCAACTCACGTGCACATGGACTGGTGATGTCACACAAACCTGTGATGTCAGCAAATTTTGTGAACTAGCTAAGAGCTGCTCAATTTCCAAGCTTCTCTGTAGAGACGTCTCAATGCGGTGTATAGATGTACAACAACTTGTATTATGACCTAATACTTATTAAAACTAAATCTGAATGTAAAAGAGTGTAAACTTTGGAATATTTTTGTGTGTATGTAGAGACAACACGGGCACCGCAATTTACTTGTGAAGAAGACTGACTTGATGTATATACATGTACTTGTGACTATAGTTCTAATGGTGGGTACAGAAATGACCTAGTGTCAGGTAATGTGTGGTAATATGTCCATAACTTTATGCATTCCTCTTTAATAAAGCTTTACTTTCCAAATACAGCTATATTGACTGAGTGCACATGTGTGAGAAACTGTTTAGTACATACTCAATGTTGTTTATGTATGTGAATTTCAATTCTTTATTGATGCTTGACCACAGATTACCTACATGTAGTTACGTGAAGAAGATATGCATGACATGTAAAAGTATGGTTCTTATTTCATGTGTGTAATCTTCATACAAACTTATATGTTAATTGGTCTTGTTGGGCTTGTTGTTGTTCAATATTCACTGTAATACTGGAGTTAACATTCCCATATATACTTGCAAATAAATAAAGCTTTGCAATGATTCCTTAGTACCTTTGCCAAGATTTTAAGGTTATGTTTTGGTTTGTTTTGTTTTTGGGAGTGTGTGTGTGTCTGTCTGTCTGTCTGTCTGAACATCATTTCTGACCTAACTTCTAGAATGCTTTTGCCATCAAACACCATGTTCAAGAATGGACGGACGTTTGGGTTGACTAAAGCCTCTGTGGAAGAATGTATTGAATAGGACCATGAATTAATGTTGATATATAGCAGACAGAAATGGCAGAATTACTGGGCTGCAGTGTATACGATATACCAGGCAATGCTGTTTGATCCTTTTGACGACACCCCTTGTAAAAGCCTCTCGGTGTATTCGTATCGGTGTTCTATACCTTCTCCCTGCTCCCTATTTCGACACCAGACCACAGCAGCATGATGTAAAGTGCCAAGGCCATGTTGAACATTCCTACGTCCTTGCCGAGTCTTCCCTTCTCCAAATTCACGTTGCCCAGACTTTTGAGGAGCTCCACTTCCGCCAGCCTGTTCTTGTCAGCCATGGCGTCCACCAGGGCACGAAGGTAGCCCGTCTCCGCACGGGCTAGTCCGTACCTCCTGCCCTTCGCGTCCGCCTCACGGAGTTTCTCATCGATCACAGACCCTCAACATGGCGGACTGGTGCTAAGAGAACGTCTGTAAAACTGCTGATCTTCACTCACCTTTATGATTACTATTGTGATGTTTTGCCTGATTTGACAACTGTTCCATGAACGTTGTTACACCGCTCCAGTGCAGTGTTCTACAGAGCAGTAGCTCTTGTCAAGTCTCTTGTGTTTCCGGTCAAAGAAGGTCAAGTTCGATAATGGGCCTACTAGCGGCTAGTTACGGTACTGCAGCGGAGCTTGCAAGTGTGGAGTCAACTTTTCTGCAAGTGCCAGGTCCATGTTTTTTTTTAGTAGTGGTGTAAGTTATTTCATTACTGAGAAGTTGAGAAGAAAAAAGTTACGGATATGCTTTGTCATGTTCAGCAGTTTATTATCATTATGCTCTCTGGCAACGTTTGTGAAAAAGGATAAAGGCCAATAGTCGTTTCAAAAACAGGTATTTCACCGTTATGACATGACTTGAATTAGCAAAATGTTTGAATCGTCCCCACAATTGAAGGATAGAACTATCATGATATAACATGGTGACATCTCTAAAATAGCAGAAAGCATATTTCACTTATTTCTTCATGTTGGTAAGTGGTTAGGAGATATTCTCGGGAACAAATCAGGAAATATCTGTGACATTAGCTGCATCTCTTAATCATATGACAGCAATGCGACAGATAGTGTGCAATGTTTCGTCCTTCTGTTATGGGATTCTCGTGTTGGACTACGGCCGGGGCATGATGTGGACGTCAGCACACTCGTAGAACATGGCGGGGGCCTGCGGGTTCTTGGTGACGTACACCGTCTGGAGAGTTGCCATGCCGTGCCTGTGGAGACAAAGATGTCAGTGCACAGTTTCCAAATCGGCACTTTCAATGGCTCTTCAACTGAATAGTTCAACAAGCATGCATTATTCACAATAAGCACTTTTGCTGACTAGTTATTCGAAGGCAATTGGTGTAATTAAGGACATGGAAAATCTCCTCGCCCCTTAAGTCCCTGAAAGCCATCATTACGAACATTAACAGGCATCTTTAGATTAGAGCACACCGTTAAGTGTAACCGACATTTCCACGTTATGCCTAGGGAAAAACTGACTTGGTAGTAGTAGTTGTCCACTGTTTTCTGCTGCTGCAAAAATTGACTTAAACGCTACTAAATCATAATTCAATTCTCATGCAGACCACCAAGTAGAATTTGCAAGAAACATCGACTGCAAATTGCGTTTTAGAAACCAAACAAATGTTTGAAAAACGTGATAGGTTGAGGAAAGGGATGTGCCCGTTACCTACCCCATGGGATGCGGGACAGTGATGTTGGCGGAGTAGAGACTCAGGGACGGTTCACCCATGTCTTTGATCATCGCCAGCTGCTTGAACTCCCCCTGTTCTCCCTCCCGCATGTTGATGGTGAACATTCCCTGTTGTGAAAAGTGTAAGAGGTCGAGGAACGCAGTGCCATAGATAGCTGGATGCATGGCCTATGTCACCAAGCAGATTAAGTGAGTGCATTGTATCGGTATTTTTCTAAAGACCGTAAAGTACATTTATTGCAACTTATGTCATATAGGGCATGTTGTAAATTATATGATGAAGGCAGTGTAGAGTGGACAAAAAGCAACTCCATTTTGCTTTCAGACTTTTTACCATATTGAATACAAACTTTTCAGTTGTGTATATTGTGGACTTCTATGACCCCCCCCCCCCCGTACATTCAGAAGATGTCGTTACATCGCTACGCATACCTAACATTGTCTATGATTGTTACTAAGTCAGTCTGTACCGGTGAAGAGGCCATATAATGATCCAGGTTCTTCTGTATGGTAACGGTGAAGTTCTCGCCTTCCCTGAATAAAAGAGAATAAGATCAAATGAGATTGAAGATGAACGACATTTTATCCTGGATTGTCCACGATATCATGATAAACGCTCAAAGCCGTTCAACCTCCTTTCCGCTTGTTCAACAAAATTTTGTACATTCCATGCTATAGATAAATTCAACCACATTCTAGGAGACAGCCCTTACTATGTACAGATAGGTAAATATATATATCAAAGAATGTTTAGACCTTAGAACTAGTAAGTGACACGTTAAACCTAACACGTTGATACTTCTACGTACTACTAGGTTAATTCCCTTGTACCCAGTTGTTTGTTTGAATGTACAGTTGTAGTAGAGTCTATAGACCGGCAATTCGCCGTACTTTTGTCGTGTCAATATAGGTTGTAACATGTCAGAGTCTATAGACCGGATTTGTTGATACATTTTAGTCTGTTACGATGTCCATCATATATTATGTCATCACAATCTTTCCTTATAGAGGAGAAACGTCCATACTGGTACTGTAAGTTTATTTATTCAATTGTTCACAATTTGACTTGCTTTGTATGAGTCATATGTGTATTTATGTTTGTGTATGTGTTTGTATGTGTAACGTTATGTATGCATTTATATATATGTGTGTGTGTGTGTGTGTGTGTGTGTGTGTGTGTGTGTGTGTGTGTGTGTGTGTGTATCTATGTGTGTGTTTGCGAGCACGAGTGTTTATGCGTTTGTGTGTATCTATGTGTGTGTGTACGTGTGTGCCTAAGGATGTATACATGTCTATGCGTGTTTGTGTGTATGTGTGTGTGCGCGCGCGAGCGCGCGCGCGCGTGTGTGTGCAGTTTTATGTGTTTCTGTATGTACAATTTACCAACATCTGTTTGTATGTAAACAGTTTAAGCAAAAAAGGTAATTGTGAATTTCTCATTGGTCAGTGTAACTGCGCTCGAGGCAAAGGATCAAATGTCAGGTCAAATCTCGATTCGAATCCTGATGCAGACATCATCTTCAACATTCCTTTTGGTACGCCCCAATTTTAACCCAAGACATGCAGTTCTGGTTCCAAGATATTCTTGAGAAGGTAGCACTGCACGAAATGGCCTCGTATCCCGGCGTATACGTACAGGGATTCCTCCGGAAATATTCCATATCCCGGTGCGGATTTAGCGTATCCGTTTTAACGGATACGCCGGGATACGAGGCCATTTCGTGCAGTGTAGAGTACTGAGGTCTTACATCAGAGCGATCCCTGTATGCGGCATGGGCATCCTCCCGCCACACGGCCCGGTCACCAGGGCGCAGTCATCTGCTCCTATAGACAGGAAACACAAATGGTGGCGGAAAGAAAACTATTAGTCATGTGATACCACAAAGTCGACGAAAAAAGATAATGAACAACGGTGGTGATATTTGGCAAGTGTTATTTCTTATAAGGAAGAAGACCCATTTGTCTTCATGTCGTCATGTGTGGGATAGGACTACGTCATACCATCGGCAGTGATCCTCACATACCCTTTTTGACTGAACCCTCTACATGCTGGGAAAAGCGGGAAACGCAGGAGTAAACAAAATCATTACCATGACGACTAAGCATGCTATGCATACGCGTTGTCATGGCAATGTTTTATTTTCCCCTTGTGATATCCATAGTTCCCTCATCACAAATTTTGGCCCCCCTGACTGCTTTCCTAAGTACTGCAGGAGACCTTCTGGTTGTAATATCTCGTGTTCTGTGCTGTGATCACATTTTTTTTGATGGCGGATAATCTGCATAAAATTTCTGCTGCAGTACCAAAGAAAGCCGCTATGACTTCCCTGATCGAACTTGTCATTCGTTCTGCTGACTCATAACCGCTTATCAAATATCATAGATATCATAAAGCATTCATCCCCAATTTCTTGTGCTACCGAGATAAAACAAAATCAATTCTCCAAGGGATACATTCGTGTACTACTCTAAATATTTCAGCTCTAGCGATCGTAGTAATGTAAATCAAACCCTCCGCTCTTGGGGCATCGCCAAAAAGCTAGCAAGTTTTTGCATCTAGCAGACAGCACACGGCCTCCAATCAGAGGTTAGCCTCCGTCCGATTTTTCAAGTCTTTTTTGGCATTTTGTCGGGCTTTCTATTTTGTCAGAATTTGTTGCCAGCTGGCAATCATTGGTTTTTCATTACGTGACTTATTTTGAATGCCTCTTGGTGTTTGCGTTAACTTGTAAGGTTTGTTTTCACAATAAACAACCTGGGTAACCTTGGACTGTACCCAGCCTCGTCAGCTGATCCAGTTTCCAGACCACTCATGACGATCTCGTGCCCAGGTTATTAAACTACCGCCGTGATAAACAACCTCGCTGTGCACACCTGTTACGACTGTGACCTTCGGGAGCGGAAAACTACTGGAGTTTCATGGATCAAAACCTGTTTGTTCGGGCCACAAATTTATTCACGAATAGTATAAATAGTTGACGTCGAAGGTTGCTCATCAAGTAACGTTATCTATAGACACATACATGTACATGTATAATGACAAAAGAGCAAGAGGATCTAAGAACATGTGGGCAAGGGGGCGTGGCCTTCAATTGTACTGGGACTAAGTTATGTGACTCAAGTCATAAATCCAGGCCTTATATATCATAAATCCTGTGAAAGGCATCAGATGTAACGTTACCCGTCGGTGGAAGGGGAGTAAAATCCCGTGTTCCAGGAGGTGGTTCAAGCCAGAAGCAAGTTAAATTGGGAGGGCTATCAACTCTTACGTATTTGTAGCTTCTTGTATCATCCCTTCAACGAACGTCCCTCACCTGCTTTGTTTATCCCCATCATGGACCCCCGCTGGGGAGGACTGATCATGCACATGTGTGCCCAGGTACCGGCCAGGAACAGCAGAAACACCGCCACGGTCTTCATGGTTGTACGGCGAGGTGGGAGCTGCAGGGCGAAGGTGTTCACACGTCGGAGTCTGGGGAAGAAGTGCTCCGATCGGACCGCGCTCAGACTTTACTTTTGTTTGTCCCGTGACTCTCATACAGGTACACGGTGCCATGGTCAGTAGGGCCACAGCAGGTAAACTTTATGGGAGACATCTACGCGCGCATTGATTTTCACCCGATTAAAAATGAAAAGTTGAAAATGGGAAAATATATGTGATAGTCTTGAGTGTAGTGATACTAGTTAGGCGACTCCGCTAGTGTCATTGTGTGCAGTTTTTGAATACAGGAACAAAAGAACTGTTCGCTGTCGCTTTAATTTTTGTTACATCGTTTATGGTCTGTATTCTGAAAAAACAAAACATGTGGAGTGTGTAGAGGATGCCATCCATAACATTTACTTGCTGTAGCCTACTGGTGATCACGAAGGCCGTCTGACCTCAGGTGATCTTTTACGTGACTGAGTGTTTTCGAGTGTGTTCATGATCGTTTACTTTCAAATCACAGATCATCAAGGCAATTATCTAATCTGGTCTAATCTGCCTATTCCTTATTTCATAAGTAATTTTTATTATGAAATATTACTTGTAGACAGTTTTGAAATGGTAACGTTTTTCAAACATTTTATTCAATCTTTTTGCTTCAATGTATTGCTGTGTTGCAATTTCAATAAAATGAAATAAGATGAAAGGGGGTCTTAGTCTTTCAGATGTTTAGATTGTGAGAAAAGTAACAAACACAACGGTGACTACAGCGATAAAAGAAACAGCAAAATGTGTGGAGCCAAATTTCTGATCCACAAGATTGTTGCTCCGTTGGGTCATTGGGAGTTTGGGTTAGGGTTGGGGCTAGAGTTGGGGTGGGGTTAGATTTCGAGAGAGGCCACAACAGCGCGACCCCTGGTCCAAAAATCCGCTCAACCTTCTTGCAAATTACAACACTCCCTCAGGTATACTGGAAACCCCCAAGCAGTTTTGGCGCAAATATTTGGTAAGGGCATAAATTTGGCATGACACCGGGCGACCTTCACCCATCGCTAACCTCCTAGTCAACCCCGATGATGAAGTCGGTACACTGGTATAGAACATGGGCGGGGCCTGGGGGTTTCTGGTCACGTACACCGCCTGCAGGGTCCCCATGTCCGAGCTGTTGAAACAGATCAGAAGCAACAGTCACCTTAGTATTTTGTTTGCAAGAGGTTATACCTAAAAGACAATCGGAAATGCAAAATACACCATAGTCACTATTTAACATACGTAAGATCACACAAATGTCATTAAAACGATGAGGTATGTAACGTGATATACAGTAGGTCGCGTAGCTATACATTCTCCCATTTTACATGATTAGGCCATGCTGATTTGAAGATTGGGATGACATTATCTCAAACCCCAAAACTGATGTGAGCGTATGAATAAAAAAAGTTTGGCCTAAAAAAGTTGCCTCCAGTATGAAATCTACGTGATCAGGAAGGTTGAACAAATGACTGAATACACATATGGTATACCGAATAAAAGATTATTCATTTTTGTTCTTTCACATCTTCTTCTTTGACTTTCTGAATTTCATTTGGAATTGATATCCGTTTTTTCGTGCGTATTTTACGGCATATACAAAGCTCATTTCGCAGTTACTTTGTACGATATACGACTTAAGTTCTAAATCTTGTTTTTTTTGTGGAAATGGACGACAATCAATCATATAGAGCGCGGATTCCATCATGCATATGTACTCGAACACACGCACATACACATACACACGTACATCCGACCCTCACAGATTTAGACACACACATACATACCCCCACGCAAACACACACACATACACACACACACGCACGCACACACTCACGCACACACACACACACACACACACACACACACACACACACACACACACACACACACACACACACACACACACACACACACACACTGTGACACACGTACATCCGACCCTCACAAACACACACATACATGTACATCCATACACACACATGCATACATACGTTGATTCATACATACACACGTGCATCCACACATACAAACACACCCACCCCCACACGTGTATGCTTACCCTACAGGTTTTGGAATCGTGATGTTGACAGAGTACAGGGTGAGGGACGGTTCACCGATGTCGGGTATCTTTTGCAGCAAAGTGAAGTCCCCTGTCATGCCTGCCCGGAAACTGATAGTGAACTCTCCCTATAAAATAAACCAAGATTGAAATAAGAAAAAGACACCTTAAAAGGTAACATCAAAAGGAAAGCTCGGTCAGAAAAACCACGTACAAGCCATTGAAGTATCGAGCCGAGTTTTGACAGGAAAATCTCAGTACTTTTGGAGCAAATCAGCCACGGTGCTCGTCCCACAAAAGCATCATCATTACAAACGGGGTATCACTTTCAGGGCAGTAGACTAGCTTTCCAACGATTTGAAACACACCGCCCATTATTGAAATATCAGGCATATGACCGTGGGAAATTTAAGCATTTTTTCTCGGGACTAGCTCACATACGTACCCCTGGTGCACAAGTCATGAATGCACGATCATTGTAAATGGGGATAATCAATACGTTTTCTAATGATATGTAATAGAATGATATTGATAAATTAAAAACAGAAAACTGATAACTGATCGAACGGAAACAAATTTCCACACTTTTTTTGTGTTAAGTTTAGATAAAGGGTTAGGTATAGTAAGTCGTGAAAACAATACTGTACCGGGGAGGCTGAGTCATAATGATCCAGGTTCTTTTGTATCGTCACGGTGTATTGGAAGCCTCCCCTGTATAGCACCGATAAACATAAATTAGTAAAGTAAAAAAAAATTCTGGTAACATTCCCAGAGAATGATTGGGATTTGGCAATGACACGCTAAGTTCATTAGAATTTGATAAGCACTTCGGGGCTTTTAATAGTTATGCTTACAAAAGAGCCAAAGTTGTAACAGTTTTGTTTGGCTCCGGCCTCAGTCCACAGGGCCCAGTAACCAAGCCGCAGTCAGGGCATGCTGCAACAAAACAGTCAGCTGAACATGTCCTGTATTTTGTAACATTTTTGTATTACTAATATACTACATATACATGTACTAACTGGGTTAGCAGAAAATATCATACGTTGTACTGTGTATAATTGTTGTGCAAGAAAGTTTATCTTTAAAGTTTATACAATCGGCCTACCCCCCCCCCCCGCCTAAATGGAGTTTGGCTACAAGACAATCATTGCTTCATATCAGACATAAAAAATGATGTTTATTGGTATCAAATTGAATACGTTTTTACTATCTAGTCACGTTTAAGGTCCTTATATTCAGATTTATAAGGGAAAACTACTGCGTTTGTATTTTTTTTTAATTCTTTTATGGCCCCTGCGATTGCGGTACTAATCAACCAAAGTGTGATACATTTTGTGTATTATAAAGTGCGAAATAAATGTTGACTTACATGTTGGGCATGCAGGCCCTCAATTATGTAGGATGATGACATAATTCATATGCAAGATGTAAATACCTGATCTAATCAATTGAAAAGATGCAGCTGTGTTATTCACATCGTCTCTATTTCGGCATAACAGATTCCACAGTCTGTGAGAATCACGCCCCACTTCCAGTAGCGGGTCACGCCCATCTCAGGTATCCGAATTTTGCTGTGCACCGAATCAGCCGCTATGTTTACAATCAGCTGGGCGCCGCGCCAAACCCGGTGGATCGAAGGATTTCTACTTGGTGACGTGTCAAATTAGTGTTAATGAACATTTTCAGCCACAAAACAGTCCAAATATCAGCAGAATAAGGTGCCTGGTGCGTTGCTCATGCTAGCTGCAAGATCTGATCCTTTATCAGGACGATAGGTAAGTCTTTTCCGGATGATTTTGATGTGGGGAGGGGGGCGGTACGTGATAGACGTGTAACAAGGTAAACAACTCCAAGTTGACGTAAAATTTATTAGAATCTAGATATCAATATGTAGTAAAGCCACGGGTGGTGGTGTACACTTTGTATAAACCAGTCACGTACGAAGTGTTTATCCTATGTCGCCAGTCCATGCAAGTCACTGACACTAGTGACAGCCAAAACAAATTATCAGAATTCCTAAGATAACGTAAAAATCTGTAAATGTCAAATTGACGAAGACAATTCGTAGACAACAAGGTACGTAATTGTTTTGTTTTCTCGCTCTGAATCTGATTATGAATCTGAATGCCTTCATGTTGGTATTGCTTTAGATTTAAAACTACAATTATCGCCCTGTTGTATGTTGAGTTTTAGAAGGATTTTGAGGATACACATCGAATGTATAATCATTCGAGCAAAACTAGAGTGATGCCTTAGGCAAAAGATTAGATGGGTTGTTGCACAAGTAGAATTGGATAGTGACGCATCATGATGTTATGTGTGGCAAGCATTGACCGCACATAACATTACAGATGCACTCGTGTAACATATCATCTTAGTGGTGGCATACAAATTATGAAAAGTATAGCTTGAAATATCTTATCTCTGTTGTCTGTAATATGTAACGTTAATGCTACCCACATACTGGGAAATTATGGCCAACATTTTCCCAAGTTCATTAGACCACAGGGTGGGACTGTAATCAGGGCATTTGTTGCAGTTCTTCCAGAAAGAGCCGATTCACACTAATTTTCTGGACATACGACAACGATGTACGACATCCTTCGGCGTACAGCGCCTTTCTCTCTGGGTGTGAATCGGCCCTGCGCTTCATACGAAAGGCATTTTTATGGCCCTTACAACTTTGTCGTGTGTTACTTCCAAGGTGAAGTCATACGGGCTATAAAAATGATTGTCGTACAACGCACAGGGCAGATTCACACCCATTAAAATTTTCCAAGAGTGAACTGGGTCAAATTGTCGTATTTCAACCTCCATAAAACTCGGTCAGGGTCCATAAACCAAAAATGTTACAAAGAGGGGCATTATCTATTAAAATGGTGACATTTTGAAATTGTAGCCAACCCCAGATTGTAACCGAAAACGTCCATTTGTAACTTTTCCGTGTTCATAGTGAAGCCCCTGCAAACTTGGGATGGGTCACAATAATGTTCACAGTGAGGAATCATCGTATTGTTAATGGGAGGATCTTATACTACTAGTACTACACCAGCAGAACAACTACATAGGGCAATCACAGACATATCAAGAGAATGCTACAGAAGTTTATTACTTAATATTTAGATACTCAGTCAACAGTGTTCTTGTTATCGAGGTCGTTAATGTCACAGACTCATCATTTAATTAGCTGGAAAGGCAGAAGCCCTCAATCATTGTGGCAGTATGATGCAAACAGTTTAAACACCCATTATCTGTTCAGGTTGTCAGACTGGTTTGGGCAATCATGCCATTGTTTTCGCTTTAACCCTACAGTTTAAAGGTCAAAAATTAAATTTGATTACTGTAAATCCTGAAACTTTTGCAAGGTTGTTCTTTTTCGTGACCTCTCCACTACAAATTCATGATACTGCAAAATATACATTTCCAGTGTATTACTACTAGTACTGTTCTACTACTACTATCACTACTAGTACAGAATTGTTTCAATTGCGAAGTTGAAAAAAAATCCTGCAAAACCCCCTTTTCTCTCATACCGCGAAATAAAACCATTGCGAAAATAAATGAACTTACAGTATCTTATCAGTTAAGATGTGCCAGTGATAAGAAATGCATGGACATAATACCAACCAAACTCGACAAATGCTACAGCACATCCAATGGCTAACATCAAAAATATAGAATCACTCAGCTACCGTTAGTTTTATTGATTATACCCTTGTATATTGACTGATAAAAAGCCTGACAGATTTGATTGACACAATTACAACAGCTGTCAACATCACACAAGACAGAACACCCCTGTTATAAGACAGCCGAATGATGAATTATTCAAAACACTGACATTTCCAAAGCCTAGAAGATTACTAGCATTTGCTATACAGGTTCATATCTGTTATTGTAGGCTGTCCTTCAGTCACAATACCGTGTATTGTGTAAGGATTGTCGTGACTCCGGTGTTGATTTTTTTAACAGGTGTTTAGAGCTGTATCTGTGACGACCAGGTAAACATCATGGCTGAGCAGAGCCAGGGAGCTCAACCCTCGCCGGCGGGAAAAGGTGGAAAGTCACAGGTAAAGATAGAGCTTGTTGCAAATACAAGTTACTGGTAATCTGCTGGCACTTAGCGGGTAATCTATCGGTATTACTGTATAAGTTGAAAGGTGGGATGGTGCTATTATTTTTTCAGGGCTTGAAATTACTTTTTGGGAATACAATGTACTAGTAAGTGCACTGGTGCACCTGCCTGAAAATTATGGTGTAAAAAAAGAAATCTTGGGTGTATAAAATTATACTTTTTCCTTGATGTCAAGAAGTTTGGATCACACTGCAATTCATCTGAAACCATTTCTGTATTTGACAGAAGTAACATTACAGGCTCACGTCAGTTTCGAATGGGACATTTAGTTCGAACAGCCTGCCGAACATTTTTATCAAATGAAGCGCATTGCACAAAGAGAGCTTTATTTGCGATTAAATACAAGCAACGCCGCTCTCGTACCTCTTATTACTTCTCTCGTTCCCAGAAAAATTGAGAAAACTAAATGTCCGATTATTCGCGTTCTAAACAGATGTGGGCTAGGTGCAGGAAGACATTTATTGAAAATGCAGCAAATTTACCTGCACTAACATGATCATGCTCATGGTATTTCAAACCCTGCTCTGTGAGAAGGATTTTTGGAATTGGAATTCACTTCTTGGACATTTGCTTTGACTCCTTGCAAAGCAAATTGAAATGTAAAGAACCACATATATTATGATTGAATTTCCTGTTCCTGTTCTGCATTTGAAAAAAAAAATGAGAATAAGTACATACACCAAGCAGATTTGAAACACTGCCAATATTTGCATCAGATGCAATGAATATGATCACACAATTTTTACAATAATTGGAATAGCTACATGCATGTACATGTATATGTACATTCACAAGACATACAATTAGGTCTTTGAGTACATGTACATACATTTTTGTATACTTCCCTCTGAAATGTAGAACTGTAGTTATAGATTAATTTGATGGAAGGACATAACGTAACCTTACAAATATGCAGCAATGTTTGGGTGTAACGAGCCAATAGAAACAGTTATTGTGGACAGATAGGACTGCTCTACTGTCAGAAACAAGGATGTCATCTGTAGAGATCTGTTTATACCTAAAATACAAGTTACCATTTTCAGACAGTCTACGGCTGTATTTCTAACAATTGTTAACAATAGATAAGATAGCTTTGTATATTCGCTAAAACCCACTGTTTGATATACATGTACTTACGGCTATTTTTTTTATTGACAGATTCAGTAATAATGTGTTTCACTGTGACTACTTACTAGTATGCACTGTGATATTCTAACAATAACAACATTGTGTTGTTTTTGATTACCTCATAGCTTGACAACCTACCCAAGGAAGACCTGATCAAGTATGTGAAGAAGCAGCTGATGGTCTTACACAAGACAAAGGCAAAATGTGAAGGTATGTAGAAATATAGTGACATACATGTATGTACATGTACATGTACATGTACATGTACATGTACATGTACGTACATATAGTCCTTGTAGATCATTCCTTTTTGAAACTTATGGATCCATAACTTTTATATAAATAGAATTGGGATTTTATTACCGGGTGCAGATGTCACAGTTAAACTGCTATGATTATAAAAAATGAGGATTTTTTATTCTTAAAGTATTTTATTGTGAAAAACAGTCTAGTTGTACCTTTGATATGTAAAGTAGACAATGAAATTACAAAGTTATAATCATCTATGCTCTGTGATATGATGCAATACATGTTGAAAATATGAAAATGAAGATCACAAGATATTTATGGTTCCTATATGACACGGATGTTGTCTATGTTATTTGAGAACGTTGTGTTGATATCGGCATTATTTGTCTCTTTTCTAGAACTGAATACTGAACTCGTCAAACTGAAGAAAGAAAAGGAAGAATCTTCAGGGGCCAGTAAAGACAACAACAAGGAAGACCAGGTAAGTTTTTCATTCAGTTTTAAAGAAATAGACATGTGGATCTTTGTCATAAACAAAACTCAACCAGATCACTCATTATTAGCACTTACTGTAATTCTTGATTTGTTAACGGTAACTTAATTTTAGCTACTTAAACGATCACTGGTCAACGGTTAGACTTTCGTCATTGCAAATATTTGATTACTAACATTTGAAAGGGTGAAGTTTGTTCCCACCAGTAAAATCACCAACTGCAATTACGTATATTAAATGGATTTACAGTATTGTTAGAATAGTCTATTTTTCCACTTGTCACCACTGTTTTCTTGTACTGTCTGTATACTTTTTCTATACCCCTTTTAGTGTGGCAATTAGCCCTCGGGCAAGATTTTGCAAATAAAACTATTGTTCTTTTCAAGTAAGGTAAGAATAAAAAGCCTCAGAGTCTACAATTTGGAAGAAAAAAACTCTTACTTTAAGCAGTATGCATATTTACTACATTTCTACATTGATGTTACTGACAATGAATTGTAGCATTAAGAATTCTATCATTCCATTTCTAGGCCATTTTGTCAAAGATGCAGACTGAGAAAGAACAGCTGCAAGCAGAGAGAGATGAACTCAAGGCTGCGAACGACCAGCTGCAGGTGGAGAAGGATGGCCTGCAGTCGGAGAGGGCCGATCTGCAGGAGCAGCTGGAGAACAGCCAAGAATCCCTGCAGAAACAGCTCAAGAATATGAAGGAAGAAAGAGAAATGATCATGGGTGAGATGAACAACGCAATGATGAAAGTAGAGGAGCTCCAAAAGGTGAAATCACAGTGGAAAGACCAAGTAGACAGCCAAGCTGAGGACTTCACCGAAGTAAAGAAAGCAAAGCAGAACTTGCAGCAGCAGCTGTTGGCGGCGACGAATGAGAACAGCAAACTTCAGGAGTCGCTGGCGAGTGCACAGCAAGAGTTAGCTGTCATGAAGGAAAGGCTGGACAGCATTATCACTGAGAAACAGGAACAGCAAGAGAACCTTCAGATAAAGCTCCAAGAGGCAACAACAGCAATGGAACAGCTGAGAGGACAGGTGGAGACAGCTGAGACAGCAAAGGGTGACCTTGAGAGACAGCTAGAGGCTAGCAAATCACAGGTTAAGACATTGGAAGAACAGCAAAGGGAACTGAGGGATGGGTATGAAAAGATGGACAGCGAAAAGTCTGAGGGACAAGAGGAGTTAACAGCACTGAGGAAAGAGAAGACAGCACTGCAGCAAAAGGTAGAAGAACTTAAAATGATGTGGAAAGAACTGACAGCAAAATTGGAAGCAGCAGATGCCTCAATAGCAAATGTAAAAGAAGAGCTGGAACAAAAACACAGCAACAGTCTCGACGAGATCCAAAAAGAACATGAGCAACAGCAAGAACAACTTAAACAGGAAATAGAAGAGGTCAGAGATGTAGGGGCAAAGGTCAAAGATGAAAGGGACCAGGCTTTGTCTGAGAAGGAACAACTACAGATGCAATATGAAAAGATTATATCAGAGAAAGAACAACTAGAGAACCATGGGGAGCAAACTTCATCCCTGAAGACACAGCTAGAGTCAGAGAAGGAAAATCTACAGACTGAAAAACAGCAGCTGCAAATAGAGAAAGAACAGCTACAAACAGAAACAGAACAGCTGAAATCAGAGAAAGATCAACTACAAACAGGAAAGGAACAGGTAGAGTTGGAGAAAGAACAGGCACTGACAGACAATGAGCAGCTGAAGAGCAAGATGGAACAGCTAGAAAATGAGAAGGAACAGCTTCACACAGAGAAAGAACAGCTATGTGCTGAAAGGGACCAAGCTGTAGCTGAGAAAGAGGCAGTGCAAAGTAAGATGGATCAGGTGCTAGTTGAGAACGAAGAGTTAAGAAAAGAGAGGGACCAGGCAGCAGTAGACAGACAGCAGCTTCAAACAGAGAGGGACCAGGCAGTATCTGATAAGGAAAGTATAGAGACAGAAAAAGCTGCAGGTGACCAAGAGCAAAGTGAAGAGAAAAACCAAGAAAGGACCAACATGGACCAACTTAAGGTAGAAAGAGATCAACTTCTGGCAGATGTTGAACAGCTTAAAAAGGAGTTAGACCAAGCTACAGCTGATAAAGAACAGTTGCAGAGTGAGTGCAATCAGATAACAGCTGCAAAGGAGCAGCTGGAAAAGGAAAGAGATCAAGCTATAGCTGAAAAGACACATATAGAAAATGAGAGAGATCAAGCTGCTCATGATAAAGAACAGCTGCTGCAAAATGAAAGGGATGACGATGAAACTATTAGGGGAAATCTACAGCATGAAATAGAACAAATAACAGCTGCTAAGGAACAGGTGCAACAAGAAAGAGACCAGGCTACAGGTGCAGCTGAGCAGCTGCAAACTGAAAAGGATCAAGCTGTAGCTGAGAAGGAAGAGCTCCAGAATGAAAGAGATCAGGCTGTAGCAAAGAGTGAACAGCTTCAATCTGAAAAAGAGCAAGCGGTGATAGCTAAGGAACAGCTACAGCAGGAATTGGACCAAACTATTGCAATGAATGAGCAGCTTCAAGCTGAAAAAGAACAGGCTCTGACAGCAAAAGAACAGCTACAGCAGGAACTGGACCAGACTGTAGCTAACAACAAACAGCTTGAAATTGAAAAAGACCAGGCCCTGACAGCTAAGGAACAGTTACAACATGAACTAGACCAGACTGCAGCCAAGAATGACCAGCTTCAAACTGAAAAAGACCAAGCTCTGACAGCTAAGGAACAGCTACAGCATGAACTGGACCAGGCTGTAACTGCAAAAGAACAGCTAATTGAGATGCAAAAGTCCTTGAACGAACAAGACGAGAGTGAGAAAGACCAGACCATCAAACTACTGCAAACAGAGAAGAACGAGATGCTTTGTACAGTGGAACAGCTCAAGAATGAGAAAGAACAGTTTGCACAGTCTAAGGAACAGATACAAACCGAAAGAGATCAAGTGATAACTGAAAAAGAGCAGGCAGAAAAAGAAAGAGACCAAGTGATAGCTGTGAAAGAAGAGCTAGAGGGAAAACATGAACAAGTGTTATCAGATATGGAAGCACTTCAGGCTGAGAAAGACAAGGTCATGTCTAACATAGAACAGCTGCAAACGGAGAAAGATCAGGCTATAGCTGACAAGGAACAGCTACAAAGTGAGAAAGAGCAATTGATAGTTGACAAAGAAAAGATACAGGCAGAAAAGGAAGAAGCTCTAGCTGTTGTGGAAAGGATACAAAAAGAAAGAGACCAGGCGATAGCTGAGAAGGAGCATCTGCAAAAGGAAAGTGATGAAGCTAAGAACGCAGAAGATGTCTCAAACAGTAAAGAAGAAGAGAAGACACAAAAGACAGCCAGTTTGCAAACTGATCTTGAAAAAGTCAAGTCTGATCTAATGAAGAAGGAAGAAATTGCACACAAACTAAAAGCCATGGCTGTCAAGCTCAAACGTGAACTTGAAGAGTCGAGAAAGGAAAATTCACGGCTAACCAAGGAACTCCAATCAGTAAAAGACCTCCAGAAGGAGCAAGAAGGAAAGATAGCAGCGAATTCGGGAGCAGATTCACAGCTGCAGCAACTCCAGGGAGAGTATGAAAAACTTGAGCTGACGTATGAAGAGACTACGGCAAACTTAGAGAGAGTTGAGAAGGAATTAGAGGAAAGAGTAAAGCAGCACGAAGACCTACAACAAGAATATGCACAGCTGAAGATACAGATTGTAGATTTGCAAGCCACAAACGACTCAATTACAGATCTCAAGCACCATCTTGAAGGTCAAGTACAGGAGCTACAAAAGCACCTTGCACAAGCTGAGGAAGATAGAGATGCACAGATGATTATGAAGGACGAGAAAAGCAAAGAATGCGAGCAAAGTGTCGAGAGGATCGGACAGTTGGAGAAACAGCTAACCGATGAGCACAAGCAACACCAGACCACAACACAGCGCTTGGAGAGAGCTCTACAAGAAGCCCAGCAGAGCAACGTCATGAATCTCGAGATCGCGGACTACGAGCGTACAGTGAGCGAGCTCAACCAACAGGTCGCCATACACGAGAGCAAGATTTCCACGCTGAACTCCGAGATCGAAGGGAAGGAAGAAAGGATACACCAACTGATGAGGCAGGTCACCACAACTGAGGAGTCTCTCACACAGGAACAGGAGAGAGCTAGCAAACTGAAGGCTCTACTTATCAAGGCTAAGAAGGATGTCGAGGAAGGGAAGAAGATACAAACCGAGAAGGGGAAGGTTGAGGCAGCACTACGGGGACAGCTGGAGTTCTCACAGCAAGAGATTGAAGGCCACAAGGTACAGCTGGCTCAGGTCATGGCAGAGACACAACAGCTGCAACAGAAGGTGCTGTCCTCTGTTGAGGGACAGCGAAGGACAGCAGAGAAGCTGGAGGGGAGGGTCAGCAGCCTGGAACGGGAGAGGGACGCAGCAGAAACACAGCTGGCAGAGGTCAGGGCAGAGTACGACAGCTACAAGGTCAGGGTGCACAGCGTGCTGAAACAGAAGACGAAGACAGCTGTGCCTCAGATGGCAGCGGACATGGACAAACAGGAGAAACTACAGCTGGAAAGACAAACACAGCAACTACAAAACAAGGTGGGGGTTGCTGTCACAGTGGCTTTAATTTCATATTAACTTACATGTACAACATTTGTACGTTTTATATGAATTCTGGATTGTAGCACTTTGAATAAATCAACGTTCTTAGAAAGAAAAGTTCAAATATACTGTAAATCCATTTACTTTTGTAGTAGTTATATTTTGTGGTAGGGAGTAAAAAGAGGTTTTCACTGCGTTTTAAATTTCAGACTGAAATAATTCAATAGTTACTGCTAGTAATACATTTGAAATACAAATTTGTGGTTTAATGAATTTGTGGTAAAAAGTCACTGTGAAAACTGCAAAAAATAAAACCACAGCAAAAGTTTCAAGATTTACAGTAAAAATCATTTACTTTGTTGGAAATGTCTGATACATAGTAGTCAAATGCCACATGAATTTGTACTTCAGTATACCATAGAAAGGGAAAATATCAGAAGCTTACTGTTTTTTCTTCCTTCAGGTGAAGGAGCTCACTGAGCAGCTGCAGGCAGCTGCAGAGGAGCAGCAGGAGCTGCAGGTGCAGTACGAGCACCTGCAGAAGCAGCACACGCAGCTGAGCCAGCAGCTCAGGGACAAGGACAGGGTGTGGCAGAGCAGGACCAATAAACTACAGGTACATTGTACACTAAACTTCTGTTCCTCCTCACATCTGCTTGGTTTGGCTTTAACTAAGTAATAAAAACAAAAGCTAACAAACAAATAGACAGACCATAAACAATACCTCCCTGAAAATTTGTAGCATCGATCTTAGAATGTACTTAGAGTCTCCGTCATGTTTAAATCTGATTCATGAGTATTTCTACCAACTCTGGCCTACCACTGTCTGCATCTGACCTTTGGGTTTATCTTCTATCACTTTTGACCCAATATTATGTTAGTGTCAACGTGCCTACATGTAGCATTCAAATGCCAGTAGCGGAAGTGTGGACAGACATGACTGCACACAAACACCAAGTGACTACAGAACCTCTGTTTCATGGAGGAAAGTAACTCTGGATGTGTTCTTATAAGTATTGGCCTCATACAGTCAAGAGAAAAATGTGATTAGCTGGCAACTTTCCCTCCAAGACAAGAGGGGGAGTATTCTGATTGGTTGATGACTTGCCAGTGCTAATGATCTGGAAGGACTGGTTGTAGATCAGAGTCATTGCTTGCTATTACAACATTGAGTATTACAATTGCAAGCTGCAGGCCCGGCAGGAGTGTTTAAGTTAACAAGTGTTGCAAACGTTTGAAATAATTCCCAAATTGTGTGGAATAAGCCCCAAAATGTGTGAAATAATTCTTAAATTATCTGATAATAAGACCAAATTGTGTGGAATATCAAGTTCCAAATTGCGTAAAGTAAGTCACAAATCTTATGTAGAAGTCCCTTGCTATGTAAAATAACTCCCAACTTTCCCAAATTGTGTGAACTAAGTCTCAGATTGTGTGAACTAAGTCTCAGATTGTGTGACATTAGTCCTGAACTGTGTAGAGTATGTAAGTCTGTGAATGCACATTAAAAGTGAACAAGGCGTACATACTAATTTTGTAACAGTTACATTGTATGTAACAATGTCTGCATGTCCTTTGTTTCTGTAGCTGGAGGTAGAGAACAGGCGCGAGGAACAGTCGCTGACAGTCCAACAGCTGGAACAGCAGAACGAGTCGGTGACCTTGTCCTTCAAGGAGAGGATAAACATGCTGGAGGAACAGCACCAGCGCGAGGTCAGCTGTCTCCAGGAGAAGCTCCAGACGGCGGAGAACGAGCTGACACAGCTGAGGACAGCAGACAGGCACGTCAGCCCCCCTCCCACGCCCAGCCACGCCATCATGACCACGCCAACACCGGAACAAGTCCAGGCGTGGTCGGCGTCCAACATGGCCGCCGTGGAGCGCGAGGAGGGGGAGGGGATGGAGAACACGGAGGTGGAGTCGGTGTCGTCGGGACCGGGGCCGTCCGTGTCCACGACTCCGTCCATCGTTACGCTGGAAGATCTTCTGGCATCGGACGATAAAGTCATTTCAGGTACGTTTGTAAAACATTGTACCCGTAGTTAATGGAAATGATTAATGTCAGTGTCTACAGGAAAATGCTTCAAAAAACATGACAAAGGTTATGCTTTGACGATGGTTACTATTTCCAAGTCCCTCTTAGGCCCCCTTTCCACTAGACGTTGATTGCTGAGAAACTGTAAAGCGACCAAAGTTGAATTTGTGTAACCCAGCTGATTTCATGATTGGAATATGAATGATGCAAGATGTAAAAGATATATGATTTAAAAGACGACAAAACACACAAAATGTAAAAAAATTGGTCTTTATTAATGAAATTCGTTAAGCGATCTGTCAAATGTTTGGATGCTAAGCAGTCACTCAGTGGTCGCAGCCTGTATTGGAAAGGGAGTATTTCAAGACTAATTCATAGTACATGTACTTCCATCTAAATTGGCTCTCAATTTTAGCTTCTTTCTCATAGTTTAGACGTTCTGCTGTCAAATCTGTTAAATAAGAAAAATATGCTGCCTCTGTATAGATATACTCTAGCAAAAACTACTTACCAGAAATGTTCTTAACCACAAGATTTAGATTTTTTTTCAATCTAATAAATCATTTTTGTACAATTCCAGGCACCAGAAGCCCCAGTATCATCACCCTATCCAGACACTCCAGTGTTCTGGAGGACACAGAGAGTATGAAGGCCAGCTTGTCTGCTGCTCATAAGAAGATAGAACACATGAGTGAACTGCTGCACGAGAGTGAAGCCACCATCATGCGCCTGAACGAACAGACCAAGGTGAGTTTTTTGCCTCAACCACATACATGTCAATTGATGTAGTCATGTCATTGCAGACTCCAGGTAGAATTGGTGTGAAATTTGTGTAACACTAATGGAGATTCTAATAAAACATATTCCCTTATAAAACACTTGTGACTTGTAATGATTTGGGTTATCTGGACTCCAAACATGCTAGAATTCATAGAGAAACTTACAATGATGGAAAAATTGACTGCACTACATTTTTCTGTTCTGCTGCTTGGAGCAAATGGCTGGGCATCATTAATTTGAACTTTGTCCTGTTTTGTATGTAGAATACTTTCTTCAACTTCTGAGTGAAGTTTTTTTATTCTCCGTGATCTATGTTGGATCTAGAAATTGAAGAGAAACACTCGACAAGTGGATGTTAGCTGATACACCCTATCACAATTTTTAACAACTGACCTCAACATTGCATTAAAGAGGCAAATAAAGAGTTACAGACCATCCACTATTATTAACAAAAGAACTGGTATTTCTTTTCATATGTTAAAAATTTGTCTCTGACCATGCATTCAGATTAATGCTGTTTTCAACAACTCGGACAAAAACCGGTACCTTTACATGATATCACATGTGGTACCACTATAATCTTAAAACTAATTTGCAACCTGATTGAACATAGTATCAAATTGTTCCCACTGGACGTGCGTTAATCTTTTCGCAGGTTCTGAAGAACGAGATTCGTCGTCTGGAGCGTAACCAGGAGCGTGAGCGCGCGGTGTCGAACCTGGAGTACCTGAAGAACGTGCTGCTGAAGTTCCTGACGCTGTCGTCCGGAGACGAGAAGCTCCAGCTCATCCCCGTCCTCACCACCATGCTCACCCTCAGTCCCGAGGAGAAACAGGCACTCACCACTATGGCTCAGGGTACTGTAGATTCTGTTAATTTACTCTGATTTACAGTTCCATTGTCCCTGTCCATTCTACCCACACATACACTACTAGATTATCCAGCTCCCACAGTTTCAAACTACCTAAACAAAAGTCAAAAGCGAACCTTTCTCTACCGAGCCATCAATCTTTGGAATACATTACCATCTAACATCAAATCATTGACAGTCCCATATCACTTTAAGAAGGCCATCTACCAGTTTGTCACCAATTATTTCTAAGTTAAGTTAGCAATCTGTATATGTTATGATTATGTTTATAACGTTATGTCCTTTTAATCTTGCACTGTATATATGTCTGTGTTTGTATACTTTTTTATGTTGAACCCTGGAAGATTAGTCGTACAGTAATTCGACTAAAGGCTATCGCAATTAACCAATAAACCAATCAAGTTATTTTTGCAGGGATTTGATTTCACTGTAGGAGTGAATAGGAGATCTTTGCAGTTTCATAGTCAAAACACTACTGTAGCGTAAAAATGCATATTTGCAGTGTCTTGATTTTCTGGTTTCCTCAGAAATAAAACCATTGCGAATATTTCAAGATTTACAGTAAGAAATTTGCTCACTTTGTAGTTTGTAAAAGTTGGGAAATAGTTTGATATCAATCTCTAAATGCAGATGTTTTAACAATGAGATGGCTGGGTAATATTGAAGTGGCAAGTCATTAGATTTGTTAACTTTGTTTTTTTTTTCCTTTCCTCTAATAAGTAATATTAGATACTGAACTTAGTGAGGCCTTTGATTCTATTTAAGTTTGTTTGTGGGAAAGGAGGCAAGTAGAAAAATGTCCTGCAAGAGACTTTTCAAAAAGAATTTATCTAGTAGATTGTTCTCTAATTTGACTTGCTTCTTGTTGTGTTCCTGCCATGTTCTATGCAACGTCCTACATTTCAGTGGGCACTAGATAAAGATAAGTGACTCAGATTTGACCCTGTCTTCTCTATGTTCTTACCAGGTGAGGAGGGGCCACCAGATGTGGAACCCAAGTCTGCTGGATGGAGCACCTATTTACACCGCTGGTCAGGACTGCAGTAGTTCTGTCACAGTCTGCTAGGTGTAGCACCTATCTACACTGCTGGTCAGGACTGCAGTAGTTCTGTAACTGTCTGTTAGATGGCGCTCCTAACTATACCACTGGTCAAGACTGTAGTAATTTCTTCACCAATGGACTACAAGCGTTACTGCGTTAAGGCCATCATGATGATAATTTGTTCCACATTAACTACTTTAATGTATTTTCTAGCAAATACTGCTGAGAATTGAAAAGTAAACTAGAAAGGCAACATTTGCGAGCAAATACAGCATGTTTAGCCATACTCCTCGCCATGCAAAAAATGGACTCTCCCAAAATAACAATGGACCATTCTAAAATACTTGCACTAAAAAAATGAATCACCCCAGTCCAAAATTGAGTCTTCCAGTAGCACCTCAACACAATATGGACCAGTCCACAACCATATACACTAATTGATTAACAAATACACTTCTGCTAAAAAATGGACTTTTTCATAATCATTCCAGCTCAAAATTGAAAGAAATAATTAAAGAATCCTCCCCTTGCAAGAATGGGATATTCCGTGCCATTTCCATGTAAACCAGTCGAAAAATATCCGCTGAAAATTACACTCTTGCGCATAATCAACCCAGTTCAAAATTGAATTAAAAAAGATCAACCCCAGGGAAGAATGAAGTTTTCCATAGTATACATATGAAGATTTGACAGGAGACGAAGGAAATGACCAAAAACAACATATTTGAGTCAATTCAAAGTCACCGAGAGGGTTTTAATATAATATTTGTAATATGTTTGAACTATTTTGATTAAAAGAATGTCTAAGTCACAATAGTTCTTAAGTGTTCAAACAATTAGAATTGAAACTTATAACATGTTTGAACTTATTTCACATACGTTGGAAACATTTCGAACGTAACTACACAAAAATCTCTTTATTTAGAACAGTTTCAAACCATCTATCCAAATGTTTCAATGTTCGAACAATTTGTAACAAAAGATTTTCACAATTGCCCTCATAAACGAAGGTGCTAAGTCCTCCTGTGTGTTTCTGCCTATTTTCGGTGGCCGCGCTAGACCACCAGCGGATTTGTTTTGACGGAGCGTCACCCGCGCGCGACGATGTACACTGTTCGGCACCGCTAATATTCGGCATTTTCCCGCTCCAAAACACTCCACAAGACCCACGTTTTTAGTGTTTTGCCTCTTGTGCAACACGATTCGATTTGCATTACTAACGGGACGAAAATGATAGAAAAAATTCACCCCGTCCCGGCGTCCGTCCCAAAAACATGAACGACATGAAAATATATTTTCTTACAGATTCAATCACGAAAATCAACAGCATGGGATTCCAAATTTTCGCAACGGCCGACCATTTATCATGGTTGAACTTCCTTCCAAGGCGTGCGATAGATAAACATTCCCGGCACATAATAGTCACTAGTACCAGACTAACGCAAGCTCATGATGATAATAGGGAGAAAGTTTGTCAGTGAAGTTTGGCCACCAGAGGGTACATTCATTTAACGTTACAAGCTAGCGCAAAGGGGCGAATCATTGACCTTACCGGGGACTGACTCTACTGGCCTAATCATTCCTTTTTTGCCGAATTCTACGATCCATACGCCCGTACGTAGGACATGTAGGAAGGCCTGGTGGTGGACGCTACACATCACGGGAGACACGTGTTGGTCCGAGACAGACAGCGGCGTGCTTTCGATCGCGTAGCGGCGACGCACCGCTGCGACAACGTGCGGGACCAAAACGCCTGTCCCCAGTGAGACCATGTGTTTTGCGCGGCATGCCCCGAATCCGTCTACCATTGCTGAATGTAGCCCGATTCATAGAGGTCTATTTTGTAAGCATTATTTCATGTACCCCTCAGCGTGAGAATTCCTTGTGCAACACTTCGCTACATTATATATTTAAGTTTCCCCGCGCACCGCCTACCACCCGCCTTTGATCATGTATGAAGTCGGCGGCAGAGAGAGATCATCAATCAATTTTGACAGGAGTGTCGCGCCAGTCTGAGGAGAAACGATCTCCCGTGTTGTGTTGAAGAATTTGGAGTTTGAAAATATCTGGAATAACTAATGCTAGAATAAACATTCACAAAATCATTGATTTAACTTGTTTTCTGTTATAAAATTTCCTAAACTGCAATTTAACCACTGAGTTTAACGGAACATGGTGTTTTCCCGATAATCACGTTAAATGTTTATGTCCGGTCTTTCCTCCTCGTAAGCAAACTTCCAGCTTGGCCAGGTGCAAGGCACTTTGGGTCAATGACCTGTAGGTCATATGTAGTATTGAAAGTGACAGAAGTGGCAAATATTGTCAAGAAAGCCCAAAATAAATCGTTTTGAATATATGTATGCCAAAAATGGGAATGTAGTCCTTTAAATATTTGTTCAAGCCACATATACAGCAAATTTCAGGTCATTCGGTTGAAATACCCAGGCGCAGGAGGCCAAGATATGCTAAAAATAGCCTAAAAACCTCAATAAAATCACTTTCAAGGTCAATATCAAAAAAAGGAAAAGAACGCACATTGGTTTTTGCCTACATTACCCCTGTACCAAATTTCAGGTCATTTGGTCAAAAAATGACAGAGATGAATCGATTTGAAGATTTGACAGGAGAAGAAGAAGAAACATGAGTAAAAACAATACGTTTAGCCATACTTAGGCTAAACACACAGAATTATGAATTATGAATGTATTTCGACACTGCTAATGGCTGGTGAAAGAGATGTCTCAGAGTTATATTGACAATCACTTTTACTGTTATTAAGAAAAGGCTTCACTTTACCAATAGATTGTAATGTATGAATTATTACAAGAGGTATATAGTATTCTAATAATTACATAATTGTAAATATAATGTATATTCAATTAGGTAATTGAATAGATTGGAAATAATTGAATATTGTATACTTACCAAGTTGCTACAACAGCAAAAAGCAAAGTGCAATGCAATGCCCTTAGCTCACCAAACTTATGCACGGCTTTGGTTTATATATACTGCTATCATAGAAGAGGTTAGCCTTGTTGCCATCCTCCGTAGTAACCGCTGGCTCAATCTTTTTGCTTGCTAACCATGAAAAAGGTTGAGCCAGCAGTTACTATGGAGGATGGCAACCAGGCTAAGAAGAGGTTATTTCAGAATTAACAAGAATATAGTCTTTGGATATCAATCTGAAGAAGGGTTGAGATGTGGAAAAGAAAATTGGTGTTGTTGCAGCAAAATAACCAGAAAGTCTGGTATTGTTCACTGGTGAGGTCTAGCCTAGTCGCAGGCTTCTTGGGATGGGCACTTATGTCTATGTAGTATGTACTGTTCTGAATTTGAATTGGTCAGCTGGTATAACTGCCATTTGGCATAACGCTCTAGCTTCCCAGGCAGCTTAGCACATCATAATGTAGCGATTTATTATTCTTAACTGACAAATTTAAAATAGAAAAGGCAACACTGTTATGAGTTGTCATAGGAAATTTGTGCTGGTGTGTGTCTCCAATACTTTTACATCTACTACTAGTAGTAGGCATTTTCTTTTCTTGCGCTACAAACAGCATATTCTGGCTTATAGTAAATGAAAGTTAAGAATTGCAATGAAGATCCTTCTGTGTAAAAACAGTATTAAGTGGTCCTAAAAAAATGTTATTGTAAAGAAGTGCAGTGTAAGGGTATTGTGCTTGAAAGGTTGTTTAAATCATGTCTTGAGATTTTTGGAGGTTCATTGTGTCCTGTTAGTTGTGTTGACACAATTGCAATAACAACACACATGTAATGTTATAAGATATAGATTCATTTACTCTGAAAGTGCCTTGGAGATAAAATGTTCTTTCATGGAGTGACAAACATGTGGAGGCTTAGTGGGAAGAGTGAAAATAGAGTTGGGTTCATTCATAAGATGGTCGGCTTATATGTACAAAAATGTACCATGTGATGTTGCTCCTTGAATGAAATAAAGAATATTAAACAGTATTGTATCCATTCACAGTAACAAATGTGTGTACCTATGTGTGCATGCACAAGTGTGTGTGAGTGCATGTATGTGTATGATTGTATGTATGTATTTGTGTGTTTGTGCTTGTATGTGTGTGTGACTGGGTCTGGGTCTATGTACATGTACATTGTATGTGTGTATGTGTATGACATTGCATACTAGTTTCTATTTGTGTGCGAGTGTGTGTGTTTACTAATTTGTGTGTTTGTGCTTGTACTTTGTGTGTGCCTAGGTCTATGTATGTTTGTGCTTGTATGTGTGTGTGTGTGTGACACAGCATACTGGTATATAGGTCTGTCCGCTTGCTAATGTGTGTGTGCTTGTATTTGTGTGTGTCTGGGTCTGTGTATGTCTGCTTGTATGTGTGTGTGTGTGTGTATACATGTACATGTGTGTTTGTGCTCATGTGTGTTTCCAATAGCCTCTACCAGGCTCCACGGGTCGCTGGAAAAAATAGTAGAAATTGGCCTAATAGACGGATAACATGCCAGAGGAGTTGGTCCGCCGAAGAAGGCCTGTAGGTCACAAACTGTAAGCTCTTTGACAGACCAACTCCTCTGGCATGTTATCCGTCTATTTGGCCAATTTCTACTATTTTGACTGGAAAGAGGTCTACAATTTTTCCATGGACCTGTGCAGCCTGGTAGAGGCACGTTAGGATTAAGATTAAAAGTCAAGAAGCAGTATCAATCCGCAACATCTATTGTAAGGGGGAACAGATGCCAGTGTGGAGAAACTAGCAGTCAAGACAAGACTTTGAACGTGGTAATGTTTTAGCCTGGAGTCCAGCCTTGTTAGCTCTAGCCCGCTTCCAACGCCTTGGGAGCGGGCCAAACGCTGTACTCTAGGCTAGTAATGTTTGCTATCTCTGCTTGTTGCAGACAAATGTACATGTACTTTAGTTGCATTCAATTTGAAATCTTAACTGTTAGACAGCAAACTGTTAGACGTCAAGTCCAGAGGTTGAACTCAGGATGATGATAGTACGAGTCATTTTTATAAGTCGGATATGCGCAGTCAAATGATTTAAGCTTCGAGAATCTGTCTTGAAAGAAGAGGATTGTCTGACCAATGGTAGACCAGACAGATCCAGTAAAACTCGTCCGCCGACATCATTAACTTTGCACAAAATCTATATAAAACCTCTTTGCAAAAACATATATATTTGTCTTTAAACTTTAAACGCCCATACAGACACCATTCACCCATTTCTTCATTTTCTCCCGACCTGACAACAACACCGTTTCTACGCACAATGGGAAGAAGAACCAGGATTTCGATACGCAGAAAATGCTCCAGAAAGTCTTCGGATATTTTGAGGTCAGCTTTCGGCTCTTCCGACAGGAGACTTCAACAGAAATCGGACCACCAGTTTCACAAGGACACGGACTTGTCGGAGCGTCCCGACTCCTTGGCCGCCGTCAACTCCCTGTTGTACGACATCTTCGAGGTCCTCGCAGAAGAAATGTACAGCTATGCTGCTCAAGTTGTGGCTATGATGTGGCCCTCAAGGAGTTACAGGTATGAGAAGCTGTCAAACTCGCTGTGTGATGAGGCCTGAAGCACCGCGGCGTCTAAAAGGTACTACGTACTAGACATGCAGAATGGAGGATGGATTTGTTTTGGATACATCGAACTGACGTCAACCGAGTGGATTTGAACTTTGCGTCTAGCTATTAAGCAATAGGATGGATTTTAAGAACAGCGCTTGTGTAGCGATAGTGTTAGCTTACAACCAAGCCAAAGACATGGGCCGGTTTGCTAGCATCAAGTGAAGGTGACGCTATGATCTGAAATGTTTCGAACCGGTGGCGGACCAGGGAAGACAGGTCATCAGGAGGTGGACTCGACTGTATACGGCACATCTGGGTGTATCCAGAACGGCGAGTTATTGTGTCAGAATACATATTATATATGATAATGAAACAATGACTTTTTGTTTGACGACAGACTATGCCAATGCGCCACAAAGGCTGGTATTTTTGTTTACACTTCTGTGACAGCTGAGTCATGTGACATAGCGGCTACGGATCTTGTCGTATGGGGGACGGGAATACATACAAAAATCATCTCCAGGAAGACTCTAGGCGAGAAAATGAATTCACTTCGTTTTTTGTTGCTAACGCAATGTGTGTAACGTTCTACTAGTCCGTTATATGATGACATTCATGTATTTTGACATCAGTAACTTTCTGTACAGAGTAGCACCTAGAACAGAATTTCAAATTCGACGTTAACGTCGATTTACCTTTAGATACATGTAGGTGTCGTTACTGATTTAGCTTTTAGATTATTCATGATCAGTACCATGTTCTTGACTTTGAACTTTGAACGCTAGATGTTTGTTGTATGTTTTGGACATTGGGCTTAAATTATTGATTCTAGTCGTGCCAAATAAAAGTACATAATATAAACAGTTATCACCACTCGAGTTTATTGTGCGTTAAACTTAGACTTGGTTAATTGTCGCAAGATTTGATTTGATTTATTTGTTAATTGTCGCCAGATTTGAACTTAATCAATCAATTTAACTGGCATAACGTAACGGTCATAACGGGGGATTTGTTAACAACGCCGTTTTATGAAAAAACGCGCTCGCAGAAGTTAACAGCTATTCTTTCGGATTCGTTCACCTCTAAGTTTGCGCATGCCTATAACCGGCCGTAAACTGGTCCTGCACGTTAACTTGTAACATTGCGTTACATGGTACTGTACAACCAAGTTTCCCCAGTGAGCCTTAGGCCATAAGCCCATTCGTAGATTCGGGTGCTCATGGACAGTGTCAAAGGTAAAGGCACCTGAGACGTAAACACCACTGCATTGGTCATCAGAAAGTAACGCTTAGCTCCTTCGGTAAATATCTTAATAGATGTACACCGATGTTAAGACAAAGTCAGAACGCGAGGAGTCATGGACATCTTTTAAAAATGCTGTTTGGCAATATGATCGCTTATAGAACATAGGTCATCTGAGGACACGGGATTTCGGCGTTCTACAACACTGTCCTGTCGTTGTAGAACAACATCTGGTGGACATTGATCTAGTTTTAGACCACCGGTAGTTCCTTCCTGTAACAGTGTAATATTTTTAGAAAATGAGTTAAGAAAACAAACGTGGCACTATTGTATAGTATAAGTACAAACTTTTCTGGTTGTAAAATGTAATTGTACATTTTGCGTCTTTTTTCAATGGCCGTATCATGGAGATTTGTTAAAAATGTCCCAGGCCTGCACTTGTTTTGTTTTTACGTGCACTCTAGGTTTGTTCAATAATAGAGATTTAGTTTACATTGTTTGTATTATCGTACTAAATATCAACTGATACGGTGTATATACGCCCCCATAAAAAAATAAGAATCAATGAATCTGATCACTGAAGGTATATTTCATTGTTCCTTGAAAACATTACAAGTAACACATACTGTGCACGACCAAATCATTGCATAGAAATATATTTCATATTTACAAATTTCATTAATAAGTATAACATCTTGAAATGTACATTTTTAAAACAAGTTCACTGATGTTGACCTTGATGTTACATGTTGTTCAACAACGATGTAGCCCGGCGCCGTGAACATTAGTTATGTACAATGACACTTGCCATGCTCTTACCGTGTAACATATTTTTCATAATAATTATGGCTGATTTTAGCGTACATCTGTATAGGAGCGCTGGTAATATCCCCCAGGGCACTTTTAACACGCTGTCTAAAACCAGCATTCCCGATGTTAGTACCGTACCTCTCTGTAAGGGCACTAGTCATGTTCAACAGTGTGTTGACAGTTTTGATGTTGAGCTTCACCAAACATCACACCACGACCACGTCGATTCCCCTGGACTTGAACTCCAAGACGTACAGAGTATCAGGATCAAACTCGTCTTCCATCAGACAGCCACAGAAAAGTCTCTGAAGGCGTCTTCTCGCCCTGCCAAGTCCACGCTTGAACTTCTTCCACGCGCCGGGCTTCTTGGTCTTCTGTGTGGTGATGGACTCCTCTGGATCTGGAAGTGTGATCGTTTCTGATCCCAGTAACGTGATCTCCAGAGGATCCCAGTAGACACAGCCATTCTTCATCAACCTTCTTCTCTGTTGTATCACTTCTATCGGCACGTCTAGTAGCGCCCACCAGTTTTCTTCGAGCTCTGGGATGGAGCGAGTTTCCACATCGCTGTCATAGCCGTGGTGAACGTCAACCACTGCGACACTTGTGCTCGTGCCCGGTTCGTCTTCATCCGAAGAGTAGGCATAGAAGGCGTCTTCCTTCTCCCAGCTTCTCGGATCGTGATACTTGTACAGAGACTGGTAGAAAGACTCATTCGGGGGTGACGACTCCGCTTTTGATGATGGAGCGTCCACATGAACTTCAGCTTGGACCACGACGGAGTTTTTCTCCCGAGAACTTGACGTTTTCCTCTCAACCTTAGTCTCTGCTTCTTTCATCGACTCTTCCAAGGCTTGCCTCAGTTCTATGTCTTCAAGTTCACTGGTTCCTTTCACTTTCTCTGCTTCTTTCATCGACTCTTCCAAGGCTTGTCTCAGTTCTATGTCTTCAAGTTCACTGGCTCCTCCCTTTTTCTCTGCTTCTTGTATGGACTTCTTCAAGGCTTCTCTCAGTTCTATGTCTTCGAGTTGAAGTTCAGAGACTCCTTCCCCTTTCTCTTCGAATAACCAGCATTCGTTGTTTGACGCCAAGATCTTGTCTACATCTAAGGATGTCAGACTGGTGGTGGAAGTCCACACACTTGGGTGACGCTGCCTCCTTATATAGGCACTGGACCAGGGGAGCTCTGCCATGACGTCATCAGTGGTCTGGGGACGTTTAAACCGAGAAAACACCGGCATCTTTGGGAGCAACGTAGAAGCACGTCCGATCAGGGAAGATTCGATCGTCTTGTGTTGGTTGTAGAACACTTTCGGCGTCCATAGCAACTCGTCAACGTTACGAGCGTCATAAGCATGTTCCAGAACATGTTTTATGACACAGGATGAGCTGTTCTGATGTTCCTACTTGTGATTGTATCTAGTGCTGTGTACTCACGTTCAGGTTCGGTTCCGGATTCAGGTAGTGCAGAGGCTCGGGTATAAGTCCAGACCTGAACCCATGGCGTATGTATGCTAGAAATACTTTTTTTTGGTTACATGTAAAATTGCATGCATGTCGGCATAAATTCTACATTCAATTTGAAAAGATTTAGTATACAAGCAACATTATATGCAGTCAGCACAAAATTTCAGCAAAAACAGCAATGTTTTCGTCTATATCCGGCGCAGATGTCACAATCTATGGAGAGTTAAAATGGTTTAGAACAAAAAGGAGAATTTAAGCGAAATATCTTTGCAAGTGCGGACTTGTTTCCAGACGTTCATTTTTTTTCTACTTGAGTCTAAACGTTTTACAAGTCCAGTTCATAGATGTTTTGTCTCTTGATGTAAAAGCTACAGGTGTACCGCTGCCCCTGTCGTACGTGCCATTTATGTTTTCCAATTTTACCGATGAAACGACCTTTCTACAACAACTTCAGAACGTTGTACCGGTGGTGGTCAGAGTGTGAGTAGCATATTTGACGAACTGGTCCGCAAGTATATCGGCGAGAAAGAAACTACGTACGGACTTGTGGCTTTATCGTACCGAAAAATTAATGTGCTGGATTAGAGAGGGTATCAAACACCGCAGCTACACCGCAAACACCATTATTACAAATACTTTACGGAGGATTGTGCCCTACGGACTCTTGTTGCGTTTCAAAACGTCATGATAGTAACACTCTTAACACACCTTTTCCAACAATGATACTTCACAACTACAAAAATTATGGAGAACATCACTGCACAGTACAAGCTGCATATCCGGACAGACTTTGGTCCACTCACGCCGGGAAGGACCTGTACTCTTTTCGATAAGTGTGGTGGGTTCCTTTACGTGCTCAATGTGTGGCTGTCCTCAAACATAGAACCTCCATGAACCATATAACTAAACCTCCATGTAACGTCTTCTCCGAAAGATGCCCCTAACTGAAGCTTGGTACTAAATTTTCACCTCAGGAAATTCGCATTCAAAATCGAGAATATGGACCCAGGGTTCAGAACCATAAACTAATTTAGGAAGTGCATCCCACTGTGGCCTTGCTGCAGTTTGAAAGGAGGATTGGCCCCCATAACTACATAAACACATAAAAATCCCAGACTGTCTCTGGCTTGAAACAATGGCAGGAGAAGATTAGCATAATACTGGTGAACAAGATTCAAATATTTTGTTCTACTGGTTTTCAAAGTAACATTATGAAACAATACAGAATGATACAGAATGATTGTAACAAAACTACATAGTCAAAACAACTTTCAGTTTTTAGAAAATCAACCTTGTGTTCAAAAATACACTTTCAAAGCGGCCTGTCAAAGTTGTTTCAAAATGTCTAACTGTATATTTGCAACTTGGAAATGCCCTCCTCACAGTTGAATTCAAATGTCTGATAGTTGTGTGTCCACAAATATGACTTGTAGCTGTGTGTCTACATGGTATTCTAAGGCCAGTTATATAGACTGGAGCTCTGTAGAACTAATGTAAAGTAGAACTGCACACAAACTGTCCGCTAATGTCTTTACTTATACTACCAAACAGCATGATATTTTGGCCAGTGTTGTCATTTACATTCTGGGTTACAAAAAACTTCTTCATGTATAATAATACATGAATTCCTTATCTGTTGTCTCTACATTTCAAAAGTTTTTTGAGAGTAACTCGTATTGGTGGTGACTGTCTTAGCCAGGCCTCCACCGATGTGAACACCACGACAGTCAGTAGCAGACTGATCCTGGTAGTTTACGTTAGCCGAATTTATTGGGTGATTTTATAGTACAACCATGGTCTTTAAGTGCCTTTCCGAAGGGCACAACGTCATCGGTGCATGTCAGGGGATTCGAACCGAGGACCTCTGCGTTCTTGGCCAAACACCCTACCGTCACGCCAGGCGACGCCACTACTTCTATGTACCTTAAAATGTAGGGTGTCAACACATCCAGGTAATAAAATACATATTACAAGATTTACTCAAGCAACTGGATACGTTTTGTAAACGGTCAAATATTTCCGGCAATTACGGTATATCGAAAATCACAAATAGGCACTTCCCTTGAAAACAAACGACGGCGCCGGCCAGAAAGCCTGCAAAGGAGGCCACTTCCTCAGATATCTGAGTCACTACGCTACGCTGACATTCCGATGGTAGATTCCTTCTTTTGTTTACCTTTGATTCACTCCTGACGCCATCAAGTTTCCGGTTTACGGAAAGTCAGCGTAGTGAATCAAACATCTGAGGAAGTAGCCCCCTTTGCAGGCTTTTAGGCCGGCACCGGTGTTTATTTTGAGTGATAGCATTTAAAGTGCCTTCCGCACCAGATGGCGCATAGGGCGGCGCTCATCTTCGTTTTAGTAGCCCTTGGGCCACACGACTTTGTGCAATCACTATTGCAGGGGGCTAGGCCACTGGTGGTGGTGTGTGTTTAACTGCCATACTCTTTCCAAAATGCTGAGTGCTAAACAGAGAAAGCAGTAAGTACCATTTGTAAAGTATTTGGCATGACTCGGCCGGGGATCGAACGCACGACTTACCGTATGCAAGACGAACACTCTATCCACTGGACCATTGCTCCTTTATTTTCAGGGTAGCGTTTATTTGCGATTTTTAACATATCGTAATTGCCAGCAATTACGATTTCTCCAACAAAAGAACCTGGCCCCGACTTCGGGGAGATCGACCGAAAATTCAAGGTGAGTTTTTTTTCCTATGTGTTGGATCAAAGTGTTCTGAGTGGTAAGATGTACTTGTATATGTGTGAAAGAGTTGTCGAAATTCATCATTCGCTTGACAATATTCAAAGCCCCTGTCACACATTCAGGACCTCCAGCTGATTTTAACTCCGTGTTAAAAACTTCCAGGGCCCCGGCCGTGCCCCAAAATAGAACGGTAGCCGCAGGGCCCCCCACGGCGCCATGCAGGGGTCACCGCCGAAAGTGCCAAAAAGCGCTTATTTTCCTTCAAAGGCAATGGTTGTAAAAAAAATAGCCCAGTAGCCGCGGGGCTATTTTTGTTGTTAGTTAGTCTAGTTGGCATTGATTTAAGTTTTTTTCACAACTCAAGTGCGTCCCGCCTTGCTATTGTTGTATCTTTGTAGTTGCATTGAACTCAATATGATATTTATCTTCGCCGAGTACTTGTAACGGGGAGAAGATTATGTTTTCGGTTGAAAAATCTGTTGGGTGGGTCTGAATGTATGTCAGGAGCATAACTCAAGAAAGCTTCAATGAATCTTAATGATTTTTGGTAGGTGTGTAGAGGTTGTGCAAAGGAAGGTCAAGTTCGAAAATGTTCGTTTTTCAACAGTACTGCAGCGGACTTTGCATTTTTTTGGGTGTTTGTATGTAGGCAAAAAAAGTGACGGAAACGTTGATGGATCTTCATGATTTTTTGCAGTTGTGTAGATGTTGTAAAAACGGAGGTAAAGTTCAAAAATGGTTCCCCTGGTAATTTCCGTCGGTACTGCAGCGGGCTTTTTGTGGATGTGTATTTGTATGTCGCCAGCATAACTCGAGAAGCTGTTGATGGATCTGTATGATATTTAGTGGATGGGTAGGGTTTACAGAAAGGAAGGTCGAGTTCGATAATGGGCCTTCTAGAGGGTACCTAAGGTACTCCAGCGGAGCTTCGAAATTTAGGGGCATATTTTCTGAAAGTGCTATGGTCATGATTTTTGTGTGGTAGATAGTTCATGCCAAAAAAAGTAAGTTCTGTTAATTTGGCCCCCCTAGCGGCTTGTTAAAAACTGCAGTGGGTGTTTTTGTTTTGACATTCGGACATGAATAACATGAGAAGGGGTCGACGGATCGTCGTGATGTTTGGTATGTAGAGAGCTGAGATGGTGCTTTACATAATCAATGACTAATTATGCAAATCAGGAGCTAATTTGAATAATTAGTAAGGAAAGTTAGTTAACCCACTGCATTTCATAATGGGACATGGGACAGTGCCAGGTCATGTAAACATATGGCCTTGCATAAACGTACATGTAGGTCAAATAAACAAAACATTCTCCAAGCAGAGGTGTGGGTCCTGCTGTTCTTAACGCGTTCAGTTTAGGCATTTTTGTTCAACACGGTTGGCGACAAAACGAAAAGGGGACAAAATAGAAAGCCTGACAAAAACACCTAAACCACGTCAAAAACCAGCCAGACCCACTCCTCTGCTTGGAGAGTACACTGCACCAAAACTGCACCACTGCCAGGTGCGGAAAAACCACATGTACATGTATTATGTCTTTCAAAATGTTTATGATATGGAATAAAAATTTATATTTTTATATTGACTATACCATTTCATCATGACTTTCAACTTACAACACTGCAATGTCGAACCTTTGTGGTCCATATAATATTGACATACTCATATTTTTCTTGACCAGTTATAACATATATCAGCACACTCTACACATATACTAGTCCTGTACCACCAAATGATCTTTAACCTTATCTAGACTGGACTCATTCGCCCCATCATAACTTCCACATGGTATGGTGCATGATCAAAGTTCCAGGGGGTGATAAGCACGTAAATATTAATTACTCTCCATAATGTGTTCGTGGAACTCTAGTTCGTTTTAAGTATTGGTCTCTTGAGCTCGCCACGCAGTTCATTAGGACCAGATAACATCTATTAAGTTAACATAATTCCACCAGGGTTCATAATTCCGCCACCCTGAAAAGATACGTCCAAATAGATTTCCAACCCAACGTCTCCCAGTATAATGCACTCCAGTATATCTTAACTGTGCATACCTGGTAGGTGCTGCATTAGAGATCTCTCAAACCCACTGTTTTTAAAGTGGCGGATTAATATTAATGGAGGTTAGATGCCTGGAGCAAGCAAACGACGAATTGCATCCTCCCCAAAGCCTGTGTTACACAGCAGAGAAATAGCTTGCCCGGCAACTCTGTGATTTAAAAAAGGAAGCAATACTGTGATTTTTAGAGATCGGTCTATGTTTGCAGGTCTAATGTATCATCGTAGGTTGCGAAAAATACGTTTACGCTCGACTGTTTTGAGCTTCAGAGACCTACTCCCGATCATATATGTCTATGGATTTATTTGGACTATATGTTTATTGATTCATTACCGTTGCGAAGAAGTTTATATTTTCAGTAGCGTGGAGGATTGTATTGATATTTGGTATGTAAGTAGGTCTTGATAAAACTTGGGAATTTTAAAATTTGGAGCATCTAGCGGCTTGTTAGGGTACTGCAGCGGAACGTTCTGTTTTGATATCTCGTGATCTAGACATGCCCTGGTCGTAATTTGTAAGTGGTAGATAGCTCTGGGCAGTCTGGGGACAGAGAATATAGCCTTTACCAGGCCCCGCGGATGGCTAGGAAAATAGTAGAAATTGGCCAAATAGTGTGAATAAGGGAGTCGGCTACGGATAAAGGGTCCAATCTGCCATCCTAGGAGTCTGCAATTGAAACCCTGGCAAATAGTCATCCTATGGCCGGCGTAGTTAGTCTGGTAGAGACTACAGAGAATAAGTGGTGTAGGTTAAGGCCCCCAGAGGTTTTTTTAAGTACAGGAGGAGGCTTTTTTTCAGACTTTGAAAGAGAATAACTCAAGAAGGAGTTGACTGATGGGAATGATTTTGGGGTCGTAGATAGCTTGAATCTACATGATTAGATACTAATTATGCCAATCATAATCTAATTTGCATGATTAATGAGGAAATTTTATACGTCCTCCGTATCTTATGATAGGAAACTCAAACATGTGACATGTATAACTGAGAAATATTGATTGATATCAATTATACATCAATATTTCTCAGTTATACAAATGAAGACCTCATTTGCATTATCAATTAACTCTAGAAGGGGCTGACAAATCATCATTTTTGGTATGTAGATAGCCTAAGTGATGCTTGGTATGATCAAATTTGTAATAATGCAAATCATAATCTAATTTGAATGATTAATGAGGACATTTCATAAACTAAATGCATTCCATGATAAGACAATTCAAACATGTGACATTTGTCAGGAGGAGATTTTAAAATATGCAATTGAAGGCCTGATTAACATCATTAATGAGTAACTACTAGTCAAACACAGAAAATGTTAGAGGCTATTTTGTTCTTGATTCCTACAGGTGACACAGAAGTATGGAGTTTCTCAACATCTCATCTGAAGCCGCCACACACATGACCTCCGTCATGGCTGCCTCTTTCACAAAAGTCACAAACGTCACGGAACAACTCGTCGGCGGCCCTCTATATCACTTTATGACACGTCATGCAGACGTCATCTATGACCTTGCCAAGAATGTAACCAACATCACGGCAGAAGGCGTCAGCAGCCTCGTAAAAGCCACAGACGAGGTCGGCACTTGCGAGTTCATCTTCAGCAACACCACTACAGGAAACGTCACCAGTGAGGTAGTGGGCTATAACCCAGCCGACTGTGGTTTGTACGCCCTCTACCCACCGATAAAATATCTACTGGTCCTCATCCTCATTGTCTGCACACTCTGGGCACTCTTCGGCAACGGTTGTCTACTAGGCGTCATCGTGACTGACAACGACATGCAAGTACGTGCTTTCTAGCCTGTGTTACACAATATCTAGCTGTCGGGGGATTATTAGGCCTCCTCCTCGAGAGCTTGTGGCCACACACCTCAAATTCGAGAGAACAATTCCCATTCCTAGAGTTACCAATAGGAGCTGAGAGTTCTTTATCACTATGAAAAGCCATCCAATAGGATCTGAGAATTCTCTGTCATTATAGAAACCAGTCATCGCACCTCCAACACGATGGTAACAGACAGTTCTAAGTCTGGCAATGATTGGTCTATGTTAGCACATAACATACATAAATCAACAGGATTAGGAAAATTTGGGTAAGTCGAATTTTTGTGTTGGAAATTACTATTAAAACTTGTTTCTGAAATCAGAAGGATTAGGATGGCTTAGCGGTGTTGGCCATCAAGCTTCGAGGGGCTGAGCAATGGAAGAGGTACTAGAACCTTGACTCGGTGTTTTCTAATTAATATATACGTTTTTTAAAATCTTATGATTGACTGTGCACGTGTTGCCCTTAAACTACAGAAATGTGATACTTCTCTTGTAGTGCAGTATAGTCGAAGGATCAATTCCTTAGAGACTGGCTCTTGAAACATTGCTGTTGTCACACAATACAAAAAAGATACCAGAATGATGTGGAAGTGTATTGATTAATTGAAAACTAATTGCCAGTTACAACTACGAAAAGCGTATTTCTACTTATACGAACTTCCATACCGATTTTAAAGCTAACATTCATGATACACTTTTCGTGTGCGCAGCAAGAATGCAGGGGTACACATTTCTTGTCCCTGTTGCAATTTTATTTCTAATATTTAGAAAAAGGACATGCGAAGTAGAAAGAAATTATAGTGTTGAATTTCACCCCCCCCCCCCTCTGCATTCCGATATGGTTAACATGGAATATAATATTGTTAAAGATTCAGGCAGATATGAACCGTTTGGTTAACCAGCAATAAACCTCTTTCAGGAACCGGGTAGCATTTTCCTGTGTGCCTTGGCCATCTGCGACATTGCCCGGTGTCTGATGTACTCCCCTAGCACCATCCACAGTCTGTTGAGAGGCGAACCTCCCGGTTGGCTTGGGTGCAGGATCCAAGCTTTCCTATTCTCCTTCCTGAACTGTCTGACCATCTACCTCCAGACAGGTCTCTTGTTCTGCCGCTGGGTACACATCTCGTTTCCCTACCACTTCGCCTCGCACCTGGCAAGCCCCCGACTCGGCCTCGGCATGGCCGCCTGCTTCAGCATCGCCCTGATGCCGCCTCTGGTCGGGCTCGCACGGGTCGGGCGGGTATCAACCTGGGCACTGGACGTGGCTTCCGTCGACATCGCGAAGCCTATGAGCCTGCTGTTACCGTGTACCCCCCCCGGTGGAACAGAGAGCGTCGTCGCCGTATTCCTGTGCGGTCTTGGGGTGAGCATCATGTGCTGCATTGCCGGCCTCATCTGCAAGACGGCATGGGACAACCAGAAGAAACACGACAAGAAGCTGGCCTGGGTCGCCCAAGCAGACCAACTGCAGAATAAACTCAAAGCTGCTAAGACCTTCGGGATCGTTGTGGGGGTCCAGTGGGCTTGTTGGGCCCCTTCGATAATCCTGCTGACCCTGGTCAAGTTAGGAGTCATCACAGCTCACATAAGCACAATGGCGATCTGGGGGGAGATCACCTACAGCATCATTCAGACCTCGACCTTTTCAGATTCAATCGTCTACGCCTATCGCATCGACGTCTACCGCAAGGCCGTGAAGAAGGCCTACCGCAAGATTCGAAACATCATGAATTATTTCTAAGTAGTGGGAATTATTTTCTGCTCGCAGCGTGCAGATAGCTTTTTAAAAAGACAAACAGTCAAACCTGGCTGGTCAACCATCTAGCACCGCCAACCACTCTCAGTAATAACATAAGCCACATGAAACAGCCCTGTCCAATTTTACATAGTTTAGACTCACTGCTGACCAACCCAACATACCCAACTAGCAATTTGTTTTTTTGTAGTCCCTATGGGGCATTCCTGCCCCAATCAACAAGTTATTCAATATATACAATACACAATCATATATATACAGGTCCAATGATCAGTGGGACATTAACCTGCCCTTTACAAAGGACAATGAGCAGTGGAACGAAAGCTGAAATTCTGTACTAAAGGCTCATATAACGTTATATCTATTTATAAGTGTAGCATAAGTACAGTATAATGTGCACTCGCTGAATCTATCAATACACTATTCACATCTGATCAAATCTTGCTTCATCTCATCTTACACGATTGTGTATATGTTACAGTAGTAGCTTGGCATAAGTCACACCGGTTTTATATTTCCTTGTTTCCCAGACACCATTAAGCGAAATCGTAGCAAGAGGACATAAAAAGAGAATCCTCAAAGGGAAAATTGAATCTGAAACCATGTGTACCAAGCATCAGACATTCGCCGCAGACTTTTTTTATGTTCATCTTCCAGTTAAGCACTATCTTTTATAAATCCGTCTAACCAACCAACCAACCAACCAACCAACCAACCAACCAACCAATTAGATTGCTGTTACCTTATCGTCAAAATAGAAAATGATAGTAAGATTCAAAACTGTACCACTCAACTGTTGATGGCACAAAGGATCAGCGTGGTTGCTTTTGTATTATCTTAGAATATTAGTTCAAGCCAAGAAGAAGGGAACTAAAGCAATGCCTATTTGAAGACTTCCGTTGTGAAGTTGAAAAAACTCGAAGTTCATTACTTTGCTTTAAGCTGCTACAGTGTTCAATTTGATGCTGATAATAACTTTATCAGCAACTGCAGGGCAGAAAAAGACGCCATAACTTTTTTCTCTATATCTTAATTTATCATTGTAATTTATTCTGTTTGAAAAATGGGGATGGAATATTATAGACCACATTGGTCTCTACCTTCCCCGGCACTATGTGTATTGACCTGTCATATGTATGCAAAATTCTTTTACCTGTGCGAAATAAAAAGACAAAAGACATAACATTTCATGCCAATTCAAATCGTTCCGTCACTGCTCTTGAAAAGAGCCTTATTGACATACAACATAAAAACATAAAAAAAAGTCTTCTGGGATAATGGTGTTCAAAATGCTACACCACAACATTCAATAATGTTTTTGTTTAAGTTTGTGCTTGTAAGATTCAGATTTGAACAGAAAGGAACACAGCCATTTTGGAAGGTACCTGCAGTAGTTGCAGTAATTTCTTTTTATCTTGAAACATTTCAGACACAAGCATCCAAATACCAACTATCAAAACAATCCATCCAGGCCTTCTCGATCTAGTTATCGTACGAACATACGTATCTGTCACAAGCAATACTTCGATTTCACAGAGGTAATTATTTTGGGTAGAAAAGATTTGAGTGGTGTCAGAACCCGTTAATCAGGTATCGGTATTGTATATCTGATCATGACCGCTGGTTGTTACAGTATCTCTGGTGTCTGTGTTGTTGAAAATAACACCAGGGTCTGGGCCAACAGAACGATTCCTGGTCCACCACTTCCAACACATTGTGAGAATGATGCTACCGATGAGGACAGTGCCAGCAATCGCACCAGCGATGGGGGCAATTAGAACAGACAGGGAGAAATAACGATCAGATTCAGGTTCTTCTGACGGTAAAGAATGGACGAGAACAGTGGGGGAAGATGCAAGGTAGCTGTTACTCGTGGGATGGGTTGAAGTGACAGTGGTACGTATGGAAAGAGATGAAGCCATTGCATTAGTCGTGGGCACAGCCAAATGAACATCAACAGAGAGTGTGGAAGATGTGGAGCCACGAGGGTGTGCTGCAGTGCAGGTGTACAGGCCAGCGTCTGATGCTGTAACATTTGTTATGGTGATTGTGCTAATGGTACCATTCACCTCCACAGTCACCCTCCCACCTGACCCAACGGTTGCATTCACTCCGGATGGGAGGGTGACTGTGATGTCAGGTGAGGGGATCCCTGAAGCTTGGCAGATCAAATGAAGAGTCAGCTCCTGCACCAATGAGTTATCGTCACCCCAATGAAAACTTACAACGGTTGGCTCTTCACAGATCAGATCTTCAGGATTGATTTCTTTCAGCTTTTGCCCTTGGAAGTTGTCTGGCTGAGAACATGTAATCTGATTTTCATATGAATGAAACCCATTCATCTTTAGCCTAAAGGGAACTATCCTACAGTCACACTGCCAAGGGTTGTTGTTAATAAATACTACAGAGATTGCTGACAACTCTTCATAGGTTGTCGAGGACAGAGTCACCATTTGGTTATCACGCAGATTTAACCATCTTAGCTGTGTTAAATTTGAAAATGTGCCAGGATTAATGTTAGCTATTGTGTTGTTGTTCAGAATCAAAGTGTTAAGTTGTGGCAGATCTGAAAATGTAGCAGGATGGATCCTGCTTATTTTGTTTTCCTGTAAGTACAACTTTCGAAGCTTTGGTAGATTTGAAAACGCACCAGGGTGAATGTAAGTTATTTGGTTGTCCCTCAGGTACAACCTTTGGAGCTGTGGTGGACTTGAGACTATATCGGCCTGAATGTTAGTTATTTTGTTGTTATCCAGATACAAACTTTTAAGCTGTAGTAGATTTGAGAATGTACCAGGCTGGATATAGGTTATTCGGTTGGAGGACAGGTCTAAACTAGCCAAATCCTTGTATCTTAAGAAATCACGTTGATTGACAGTTCTGATGGCATTGCCTTGTAACAAAAGTTCCCTGATACGTGTTGGCAGATACTGGGGAACAGTGCTGAGGCCTCTATTGCTGCAGCCGCAGAATACTGAGCAGCTGCTGCTGCAGGCTGAGGTGGATCCAGTTCCCTTCAGGACGATGAGTAAAAGAGCCAGTAGTCCATTTAGCTTACTGCCCATTTTGTCTGTAAGGAAGGAGAGTAATGTAAATGCAACTGGAAGCACATTATGAACTAGCTGGCCCTACGATATCTGTATATGAATATGAGTCGATGGATAAAGACAGTGATTTTTCAAGCCTTTAATTAATGTGCTGTTTCTGCTGTTGTTTATAAGTGGTTACAATGTTCTAATGGTTTATAAGTGGTAATCATTTCAACTAGTTAAAATTATATCCCAAAACCGGTGTGTAGGCAAAGTAGCTAAGTAAAGCCGACAATTTTGGATTTTTTTTTTATTCCATTATAATAAGGAATGACCAGCAGTGTGTGATTCAATGTATTTTACTTAAAGAAAACAACTCATCCTATATACTCTACCAAATATGCAAGCCCTATATTCTTGGAAGGTATTAAAACTATTAAAACTAAATTCTAGAATGGACTTCCACAACCTCATACATTCGCCAAATGATGTTGACCTTTTCGAGTGACGTATTACAAAATTATTCTCTGTGTTTATGCAAATAAGGTCCTCATTTCCATAAATTGCATCAGCTCATCATATTCTCTACCGAATTAAAACGAGTTGTTCGAAGTATTGAAATCTTATTTAGCAAAGAACGCTATCATAGCATTTCCTCATAAACTATGTAAACGAGGCCTTGATTTTCATCATTTATGTCCAATAATGTTTACCTTCAAATGCTACAAGAACGAAACTCTCATCATTCACCACTGTGGAATTATAGCATTTCCTCATTGATTAGGTAAATAAAATCTCCATCTGTGTAATTGACATATATGAATATTCCTCTCTTTCTCAGTTACATATGTCACGTGTTTGACAGTCCTGTCATGGAATGCAGCGAATTTATACAGCGGTTTCCTCATCAATTGTGTAAATCTCCTACTGATAAACATAATAAGCATCTAATTATGTATATCATCACTGAGGCTTTGTACATACCAAAAATCATGACGATCCGTCAATCCTTTCTTGAGCTTTTCTCTTCGAAAGTCTGAAGGTTAAAAAAACAGCTAGGAGGCCCAAACCTACACTGCTTACTCTCTGCCCAAAGAGCTAACTACCACTCAGAAATCACGCCCATAGAATGTGCCTTGACAACAAGATATCAAAACCGGAAGGTCCGCTGCAGTACCATAAGAAGCCGCTAGTGTAAAATGTAATAATTTCGAGGACTCATCAAAACACGTACATAAGTATCCAGACAAAGTTATCGTGACACACACGAGCGCTCCCGAAGCATAACCTTCTTGGCGAAGGTAATAAAGCAATGCCATGCACACATACATACCTTATTGCTTTCGTCGCAGTTGAATGCTGTGTAGAAGGTAGAATCTTTTGTGTGCTTTTCCCAAGTTGAGTTGGGCCGTCAAGACGATTAGGATCACTTTTAAACAAATTGATCTCCAAAGCTACCTACAAAGTACAGGGGATACATAACGTCATTTAAAAGCAACACCAAGATCAGCAACTGTTTACTTGAGTGATGTGAGTCTTTTTGATGGGTGCTTACTTTTACTGGATACTTTCCCAGAATGGATAAAGTCGAAATGAAAAGAAATATCCAAGTCGAATTACACTGGTAATGTTTATAGTTAAAGCCCATATACTTATGACAACAAGTCTGAGGAGGGGTCTGAGGGGTGCTAGTATACGACTTCTATACGTCTCAGCGACTTAAAAAGATACCTTTAACTATGATGAAATATAATCGCTTATATGCTAAAACGTGTTCATGTTGTGCACTGTTCGTTGATGAAAAACAGCACAGCTTACAGAAACGCATACGTCGTGAACTATAAGATACCCCATGGGAAAAAGACAGAAAAGCATTATACAAGCGTTATGCTGTCGGACACACTTGTGCTTCTGTCCCAATGGGAAAAGGGGGCCCCGTCAGGTAGTTTACGGGCGTTTTTTTAACACTTAAAGGTGTTACCCCTACAGGGCCCCCTGGGACACCCTATGCCATGGCTACCGGGCTATTTTTCGGCTCGGCCGGGGCCCTAGATGATTTTATTTCTTACTTAAAATCAAACCGGCACCCTGTAACAAAATAGGCGCCGTGAGCTACTCGCAAGAACACCGAGAGGTACCTTTCCGCGATCCGGTGTCCGGCAGTCCATCGGGACAAATTTGTGGCTTCGGGGCCCGGCCGGGGCTACATTTGTACATCCCCTATACGGGTACCGGTGCATTACACAGCCACATAACCCATCGAGTGAGTACCAACCGAGAATTAAAAAAAAAACTAGAAGACAGAGAAACTCCTGAATCCGTAGGAAATCATTTCAGGGGTAATGATGAAAGGATGTGAATGCTGTCTCCGACAAAGCTACCCTAGGCTAGTATTTCTTCCAAGCTTAAAAGCACACAAAATAGGAACGCCGATTTGATAATGACTCAGGTAAACAGAAGAATTCCGTGATATGTGTTACTTTATTCCTGTAAGGGTTGCTTGGAGGAGACGTTCTTCAGCTTCGTCCCGGTCACTATATAATTCCTTATAAAATACAGATTTCCTACAACCCTTACACTTAAATCTATGTACAGAAAGTCTGTACTGAACAAAGGTCTCAGTTCCACTCTAGTGCGTGTGGCCATGGTTGCATTGCGAAAACAGTCACTGTAGTATGCACAAAATTCATTCCAGCTCGATTAGAAGCTTTTCTTACAGGTTGAACAGTTAACCGGTGCAATGGTCTAATCGGTAGAAGTGTTTGTCTTGCACACGGTAGGTCAATCCCCGGCCAGGTCATACCAAAGACTTTTAAACTGGTAAGGCACTCAGCATTTGGGAAAGAGTATGGGAGTTGAACACGCCACCTGTGGACTAGCCCCTTGTTGTAGTGACTGCACAAAGTTATGGGCCATTGAAACGGGCGCCGCCCTATGCACTTTAACTTTAACTAAGATAACTAGAGTTGCAATGTTTAAGACAAAGACTTACCTAAGGCAGTGTCTTGAACTGTATCGTGACTCAAACACCAGTCAAAGAAGCCGAGAAAGTCTTGGTGGTGACTTGGTTGTGCCTGGCGTGGTAAACCTTATAAACTGCGCAGTTATCTAGCCTCTACCAGGCTCCAGAGGCGGCTGGGAAGAGTAGAAATTGGCCAAATATACAGGTAAACATGCAAGAGGAGTAAGTCTGCTATTGGGATACGGCATATTGGACCCTCCCTCCGTAGCCGACTCCCTTAGCATGATACTATTCACTCTATTTGGCCAATTTCTACAACTTTTCCAGCCATCCGTGGAGCCTGGTAGAGGCTAGCAGTTATCCACGTATAACGTTATGTATAGATGCCCACACAGGTTCTGCTCCATCAAGTGAGTATAATTTGATTTTACATTTTTCGCTCAAAGGAATTAGACTCTTGGTAACTTTGCAGGAGACGGAAGTCAAGGTCGCTCTTATGTTGACATTCCAAGTCGGCTCCACACTTTAGGAAAGAAATTGTGGTCAAGAGACGGCGGATTTGTCATCACAGTATAAGTTCTTGCCAATTTGTAACTAATTGTTTTTGCAAATTACTTTGCTTGAAATAATCCTGATTGGCAAGGAAAGGAAATTGGAATTTACCGCATTTATCAAAAAGCGTTCTATTTGCTGTTTTAGGTTCACTTGTTTGGCTCTGCATAACAGTTATAACATCGTCATTTCTTTGATGAAGTTTTAGATGAAACTGTTATTCATTACTATCAGTTTTTCAAGGTTTAAGCATTTGGAGTTGGACTAACCACAAGAAAAAGACGCCTGATTAAAAGAATGGATTTTGGATAAAGCCTCTGACAAATGTCTGATCCTTAACCATGTTACCCACCAAAACAATTGAGCTTTCATGTCGACATTACTTCTGATACCAACAGCTTACACAGCGGTGTTCAACTGTGGGTGATCCTTCTTCTTTAATCTTTCAAAATCCCAAAGGGCCATACTAATACATTTCGTTGTTCTAAAAAATGGGCATCTGGACAAAACAGAGGACAGGAGGGAAAACATAAAACTAATCATAGTTGTAATAGTGGGGTTCAAGTGCCAACTAACGTAACCAGTCTAATGGGTCCGGACTTTTTAGTCTAGCGGTTATGGCACGTGGCCTTTGGACTGGCGGGCCCGGGTTCGATCCCCAGGAGCCAGGGGTCTGTTTTACTCGCCTCTTGTGTTTCGTTGGTTCCCACACCCTGTGAGCCAGGCAAAATGTGCCGCACAGGGATATCGAACTCTGAGGTTCGAGGACGAATCTTAAAAAGAAACACCAGAGTACTGTAACAGTGGGGTTCAAGCGCCACTAACTCACCAGTCTAACGGATACGGACCTTTTAGCCTAGCGGTTATGGCATGGTGGGCCCGAGTTCAATCCCCGGAAGCCAGGACTCTGTTTCTACTCGCCTCTCGTGTTTCATAGTCATTCCCAGAAACAGTGATTACCTAGGCACAGGGTCTGTTTTTAGGTTGATATTCCAGACCAGCATACATTCTTTGTTCTGAAAAGCAACATATTAACTTGTATTTGCCTTTGCAAGAATCTTTTGCTCAATTTAGCCAAAGAACTATAGACAATTGACTTGGACGGATTACTTTTCTTTTGAAGTCAGGCCTGAAAGTTTACTGTAGACAAAACAAATGAGACCAAGAACGGAACTTGTGATGATTGGGATCCGGAAAGAATTATTCTTCTTAGTGGGGGTGATGTAAATGGCTAACTCCCCCCCCCCTTATACCCATACTGCTTTGCAACACAATAGTCCCTCTACTACATAGTGGCAACACACGCGTGCAAACACACACAGAGACACACATTCACAGACACACACACATACACGCACGCATGCACACAGGCATACATGTACACACACACACACACACACACACACACACACACACACACACACACACACACACACACACACAATTGCATGCACAAGAAACAATGTAGTACTAGATGTAAGCTTGCATGTACATGTATTTCAATACAGGAAGCCACATACTACACAAGTGGTACCATGTTCCCGGTTAGTCACATGTCAGAAGTGAGACTGGGACTCAGTTCTCTTGATGAAGGCAGAAAATTATGGTGAGTCCTATTATCATGGTTGCTTTCCATGTGTTGGATATGAAGCTTGAATTTGAATTACATTACCTAGTGACAGATGTTCTTTCATATAAATGGTACCACTAGAGTCAATTCCACATTACCGAGAGGGTGTTTGTTGCCTTTTGTTCTAACATTTACAAAACCTTTGTAACAATCTATGTGAGATAAGTAACTGTTAAGAACAATTTCCAACATTTATTTGATGTTCTAAATATTTTCTGCTGTGTTCCAACAGGTTAAAAAAATTTCCAACATTGAACACATTATTTGTATTAGTTTCTAAACTGTTGCAACATAGATTGATCTTTTGTTTGAACATGTTCCAACATTCTACAAATATGATATAACTGGGTCAGTGGGCTGGGAACAGGGCAATTCACACATCCCTTCAAAGTATAGGGGATTAGGCTTAGGTGCCATGCATAGACATCTAAAGACAAAAGAGTTGCCAGTGTCCAGACGTGAAATCTAAAAATATACAGAGGCAGACAATAGAGCGTGATTAGCACCTACTTTTATGGGGGCAATAACCCAAATCTACCATTTTGAGAATGATGCAAAATGTTGGAACATGTTCCAACAGTAGAACAATCACACAGATGTTTGAAAACTGTTCTAAATAAAGAGATATTTGTGCAAATACTTTCATAATATTTCCAAAATATATAGATGAGTTCAAACATGTTCAAACTTCCATTTCTAATTGTTTGAACGGTCTGGAATTATTTTGACTGATATAGTCTTTTCTCTAAAATTGTTCAAACTTATTAGCAATATCATCTGAAAACCCTCTCGGTGACATGGAATTGACTCTAACTGTTTAAATCAACATACTCTCTGTATCATTTTAAATTTGTAGACAGTCAAAAGTCCATAAGTCTCACATCATGCACCAAAGTATGTTTGTATTCACATAACCATACAATTCTTTATACAAAAACAAACAAGAAAATTCAAAAACATACTTTTGACACAAAAAAAGAGGTACATTTGACCTAAAACAGTATTATCAATTATTTTCAACTTCTTGGAAACCTTAGGAAGCACATGTCACACAGTTGCAACCTGAGAGGTTCTATCAAATTGCATAAATCAATGCAAACACATACATACAAACAATATCAAATGAGGTATTTCATTTCAAAGAAGCAGCAAGCAAAAGCAAATCCTTTCAGGAGATGCTGTCAAAATGATGAGTTCAGTTAAATGACCTTTGCGGGTGCTGTAACCTAAACAACGTGATAAAACCACTGTGAAACACAACACAACACAACACAAACTTTCATTTGCAGAAATGTACTGTCCACCTAAATGTTTTATACTGAGTCTGATATCTTACAATTTTTCAAATGTTTATTGTGCATTATCCTTCTTATTGCAGATTAAATCTCAAAACTGAGGTAAGGTGTCTAGTGAGCAGTTCTTACAGTGTTTTCCTATAGCATATTGTAGAATCTAAAGGCATGAACTTTAAGGTAATGCCATTTATAAGCATACACTATTCATCCTAACAGACAGAAACCAACCAAGTTAGCAACAGTTTTTCACCATGTCCCATGCATTCTGCATGAGAAACAATTTCTCTAGAAGTCAAAGCTTGAGTCAGAATGACAGTCATTACATACAGTTGTGCTTGTCAATGCTCATTGGTGGGCACTTTCTGATGTCATCATCCATATAAGGGATTATACATACTTGTTAGTGCTCATTGGTGGGCACTTTCGAATGTCATCATTGACAACCATATATATAAGGACTCATTACAGACTTGTCATGCTCATTGGTGGGCACTTTCTAATGTCATCATCCATATATATGAGGACTCATTACAGACTTGTCATGCTCATTGGTGGGCACTTTTTGATGTCATCATCTATATACATGGTGTAAGGGCACATATACAGACTTTTCAGTGCTCATTGGTGGGCACTTTCTGATGTTATTATCCATACAAGGGCATTACAGTCCTCAAGACTAAGGTGTCAATACTTGTCACAAACATCACTACACTCACATTAGCATGGTCTGTATGTACAATGTCTTCTGTCCTTTTCTTTTACCTATGCAAAATAAGCCTCAATTAGGACGATCTAATTTGGTTTACTATACAAAAATATGCTGACCAGCTTTCTTGTACGTGTCATGCATTTGTTGTATAGAGAAGAAACACTTACTTTTACAGTTACTGAGAATATGTTTTCTAATATTCTACAGTACATGTAGCTAGTGACAATGAGAATTGATAACTTAGCAAACTAACTTATTTTACATAGAGCAAGCTATGACACATCATCAAACACAGCTTTTTTATTTACACTGTATTAATACACTTTTTAACTCTCCAAAGATAAAATAATATTTGCTATACTGAAAAGAATGAAACATATTCTTTTTCCAGCAATCCATTACAACACTAGTCTCATGAAGAAAGGACAATTCTATTTCCCAATATATGGATTGAGCATAGATCAACATAATTCCTTTCACTTTGCCTAACTTCATTCAACCTCTTTGCAGACCCTCTTCCTTGCTATTAAAAACGATATTCCTATCCCCACTCATTATTTTCAAAAATTGAACAATCTAACTAACTTAACTGTCCAACAACTTGCTGTTGGCCATGTGTAGACTCTACGCCACGGTGCAACAGGTTGTTATTGCCTAATGTGTAGACACTACGCTATGTTGCAACAAATAACGTTATTGTCTATGTGTAGACACTACGCTATGGTGCAACAAATAACGTTATTGTCTATGTGTAGACACTACGCTATGGTGCAATCTGCTACCGTATCAGGTTCGCAGTCCAGCGTTTGTGCGACCGCTTTAGACATGTACACCATCGTACCGAAGCGACCACTGGGCGCGCTGTCGTAGAAGTCCGTGCAGATGTTGGCCGCCCCCGTTCTGAACTCTACTGTGTTTGAGTCCACTTCGTCTTTGAAAATAGTTTTCTGAAAAGCAAAAAAAATTTGAAGAAAATGTGTAACTTCTTCGATGATGACTGTAAAACAAGGAGCCTTACAGCATGTACACTGACAAATAGATTTGTCACTCAAAAAAACAAACACAAACTAAAAAACTTGAGATTTATTTCACAGACGAAATCTGCAGTACCGGTAAGAATAGATTTCAACAATCGATCCAACAGTTTCTTCAGAAGGTGGAACTTGGGACCCCGTTCATACCAGGATTCGCAAATCTGGATTCACTCTTGTACGGGATTGATCCTCATTCATGATCCTGGTATGAACGGTCCCAATTTGGCTCCGAGGAGCTCCTAACTGTCAGAGGTAGATTTGGCGGATCTGAATTAATCAGCACGTATGCAGAACGTAAGCATTTAAGGTCGTGTTCGCATATTCAAGGTTGATATCTCGTATATAGGTTCATATAGTTGCTGGATTAATCCCCCCCTGGAACCGTACATTCCAGGATTTGCAAATGACAATCAAACCCTGTGTCTGTGTGAATCCTGGTTCCCAAATGCCGGGCATAAACAGGGTCCTACTGTAACAAACATTTCCTCATAACTTTTGAGGCCTTTGCATGGAAAAAAAAAGCAATTACCTACCAGTTCGCCCATAAACATGGCGTTGGCGTCCGACACGAGTTTGTCCACCATGATGACGCCCCGCAGGCTCCGCTTGTAGTCCGTGTCCACCACCAGGGCCAGTACCATCATGGCCTCCACCATCAGCTGGCGGTACTCCGGCTGGGGGATGCTGTTCAGGATCCCCTCCACCCGCAGGGCAAAGTTCAGCTCCCCTGGGGTCATCTGTAGGGGAACGAGAGAAGCAATGAGAGAGAAAATGAACAAGTATCACGGCTCCTGAAGTGCATGACGATTATTGGAGCATCGTTGCAATGCAAAATTTTATCTGTACAAAAAAGTACAGTGCATACATTAGACAAGAGACATGCATGAGAAAAAACAAGTCTTTAGAGAGAGGACTGTGTCGCTGTAGCCTTGTTCCTACCTCGTTAGTGACAGAAGATGGCAGAACTTGACCTTCAATGGACAACCCCTGGCACTGTAAGACAATGACAATGATAATGAACTTAATTGTATATTCATGCACAACTTGGGCTAAATGCATTACGTAACATAATTGAAGTAAAAGTTTAAAGTAAAATTGAGTTACTGTAAATGCAGAAATGTTCACGGTGGTTTTATGTTCGCAGTTTTGCGGTGACCGATTCACCGCGAACTTAAAACCACCGCAAACATTTTTGTCCAGTACTGTAGCAGTTTGTAACTAAAGCACTGTCGCGATCTTAAAACCACCGCGAACAGGCCATTTTCGCCTTAGCGCGAAATAAAAACCATGCGAACTTGAATGCATTTACAGTATATTCTTAATCTACAGAGTCTCTTCTCTCTTTCTGAAACGTGTACACAAATAAATAAAAACCATGCAAACTTAAATGCATTTACAGTATAAGTTTTATGCCACTGTTACAGGAAATACATACCCATTTCAGCACGTTCCAGATCCTGGTGTAGAAGTCCACGGGAACGCGGTTCAGCGCTCCGTCCAGCCGGCGTCTCCGCAGCCACTGCCCCTGCCGGTCCACCTGCATGGACTGTTCCAGGTCTTCGTCATGACCTTTCCGCAACTTGTCGTTGTGCTCAATAATCTACAACAAAATTATAAATTAAAATTTCATTGGATTATTCGTCCTAAAGGAGTCAAGCCTATCTCATCACACAGGATGTCACACATTTACGTCGTGTACTTTTTACAAATGGCAAGCTTTGTTTGTGAAGAAGTTAGTTGGGGTGGGCCACAGATGCATGTGACCGCACTATCCTACAGCTGACCAATCAAAATCAAGCAAGGGAAGACAGAGCTATTAGGCCCCACAAATTTGACTCTTAATGGATGACCCTGAATCTCGTGTAGGAGTACAAAAATGATATTTGGCTTGCTAAATTACAATAAGAAACTTCATTTTATCTTTATTTCATCGTTTTCACAATAATTATTATGACATATTCTTCCATTTGGTATGAGCTTTGTTTATGGGATGTAGCACTTTGTTTTTGAGGGGTGGACAGTCCAAAATAAATTTGGGCATTACACAGTTGGACAAAGGGCTAGAGCCCTCCCCAAATACTAAAAAAGTACACAATAGATCTTGCCAGTAACAGCAAGGCTACCTGGCACAACAGAAAAAGTGAAGGAAAAAGAAATCGAAACACAAAGGCCATCCATAAAGTGAACAGGCCATCGAGAGCTTAGTACATTGTATATCCTATTTCTGTCCTTGGTTAATACCTACATGTCTACACTCCTAGCAGATAAAGGGAAGTCCTACTGCTACTGTAAATCTTGAAACTTTTGCAGTGGTTTTATGGTGATCTATCCATCGCAGATTCATGACAATGCGAATATGTCTTCCTTGTATATGACTACAGTACTACTATACACACAGAATTGTTTCAACCAGGAATTTAAAACACAGAAAAACATCTATTACTATTAGATCTTTCCCTCTTTCTGTAAAATAAAACCACCACAAAAGTAAACTGAATTTACAAGGTACAGTTACATGTTGTGTGCTAGACAGAAGGGAGAGGGCTAAGTCACACTGGGTGAAGAGAGAGAGAGAAGACTGTACAAACCACACACGACATCAGACGGGCTTACCATGTCTTTAGACATCTGGAGGGTTTGGGTATGGAACAAAGAAGTGCAGCAAGTTAGTGCAGAGTCACCACACTTAATACAGCACTGCAGCATAAAGTCTACCATACGCCATTTTACAGATTAACAACAAATGCAGACCTTACAAAGCCTGAACATCGCTTTACAAACTAGCCCAAGCATAGAGCTACAAGTAGAAATACATCATATTGAAATTCTATCTTTAAAGCTTCGTCACAGACCTTATAGCATAGCATATCGCAAGTTTACAGATGATTGTACAGTCTGTGTATCTAGTTAAAACCCAAATTGTCACAATACAGTAATATTCAAAGTGACATCATATGCAGGGGAAGATGACATAAGGAGAGGTGTATCTGTAATGTATGTGACAGTCACTGAAAATTTTCTTTCTTGAAAAGCGATGACAAAAGTTATAATCATAGAGACATACAAATGCATATAATAGTTACTGATTTCATCACTTTCTGAAAACATGCATTTAGCTGCAAATGTAAATACATAATGTACATGAACATTTAGATGTATATTGATAGAATTAAAGTAAAAATGCTAAAGAAGAGAAAATATTTGTGTTAAGGTTTGCAACAAATTCCACCATTCCAGATAACAAGAAAATCATTGTTCTTTAAAGCTGTCTGTCAAAATATCTCACCTTTACCCTTAGTAACCCTTACATCTCCTGTGTCATAAAAGATTAATAAACTAGCAAAATAATTGATTGTTTTACATGTATCTATTAAGTAAATGTAAATTGTAGTCCTTCAACACTTGCCAATTTTACACTGTTTTCCAGCCCAGTACTAAAATGGGCTCCACTCCTGAGGTGTCGCCAAAATTTACAAGACTTACCGTGACTTGTTTGCGAAGACGTGACATCCCGGTGACCTCCTCTTTCTCCATCTTTCTGATAGACAGAGACTTGCCCCCTCCTCCTCTCTCAACTATATCATTATAAACAAACAAAGGCATGTTTATGTGTGGTGATACAATGCAGTAAACTGTATAATTGTACTGTAGACACACACCCCACTGCCACCTGCAAGGGGGAAAAGTTTTGGTGTTTCTACATAAGGTGTTATGTAAAGTACATTGTGCTTCTACGTTATATATTTCTATACAACCACAGATCATGATTTCATGGATGACATCCTTTTGAAATGCAATCAAATGCGCGCTCATCTGTCAATGTTTTCACCAACTGTTCTTTCTTTTTGTGTCTTTTTCACACAAGGTGACTGAATTGATCTGTGGCAAAATGTAATCCTTTAAATGGATTCCCTTTCTTTTACTAATAGGTAACAATTAATGCATGAATGGATGTCATCCAAGATATCAAGATTGTGTGCTATAACAGAGGTCTTTACAACTTTGTCCTCCAAAGGTTTTAACAATGATGGGGGAGGGGGGCAGGTGAAAAGTGGTTAAAGATAATGATTTACTCTGGTTTGAACTGATTCCATGTGTACAGTGGGCAATAATGCACATCCATTCCAAAGCCATGTTACACCAGTCCTTAAACCATCTCTCTAACCTTTAACCTCCTTGCTTAAACCTATAAATAATAATGTTACTGATGAGTAACAAAAAACTCATACACATTCCAAATTCTTTGTAAAGGCTGTCACCATTGGAGGACAAAGATGCAAGAAGACCCATGTGGCAAGGCTACAGTAAGTTCTGCATTGTAGTTCACCCTTGATATAAACTACAGTGCCTATGACAGCTCCCTCCACCAAATAAGAGGGACAGTTACTGTAGGACCTGCCTGCTGCATGTGTCATGAGGTATTGTGAAATTGTCAGCTTCTTGATTCGCATGGCCCAGTCAGCAGCTTCATTTTCTGTAAGCGGCATGTGCAAGTCTTAACTACTGCAGCAGCTGTTAATTGTGTGCATGATTGTGTGATTTAACCTTCTCCCTGCTGCCTAACTCTGTAACCAACAGGGAATTATGTTCCAAACGGCTACTTCAGTGTGCTAATGGTTTAATCAAGCATAGCTTATCATTTGATTAGTTCAAGATCTAAAACCTAATTTGAGGCTTTTTACAAGCATAATGTTATGCATTTCAAGAAAATGTACCAAGGCTCAAAAATCACTTTGGGGAGTAGCTATAGGTGCACTGGCACACCTAAGGCCACACCAATTTAATTTCTTGGTTAACGGATTTTTATTTTTGATTTTAGCAAAAAAAAATTAATGAAAACAGAAGGCTGGGGTGAAAACTTGCACCTGACCCTGTTAAGTCCCTGAAATTGTGTGCACCAAATTAAAAACATTCCTCTGAGATTCCGTTTTCATGTTGTTTTTCCAATCTAGCATTTAAATTTCTTTTTCTTCGGTTAACCAAGAAAATAAAATGGTGTGGCCTAACCTATAAATTTAGGTGCACAGAGAGAATTTCGGGTGCACAACATAAAATTATGGTCAAAGTAGAATGTCAGCAAAACGTATGATTGTAGTCTCTTAAGAATGTCAATCTCAAATTCTAAGCTATAGTATAGTTTCAAAATTCTAAACGTCAAGTAAATACATGAAACAAAAGTTATATTCAATTTGATTTTGAATTTCAAGAAAATATTGTCACTAGTGTAAAATTATAGTATCTCTACCCTCTCTACCCTCTAGCCTACAAAAATATCTACATGCACTGGTGCACCCACAGACACAAATTAGGTGTACAGCTCCAATTTTGGGTGCACGAAAGTGCACAATAAGTCATGCACCCAGTAAGTTGAGCCACAATATTAATAGAGAGAAAATTGCTCAATGTTTTTTAGTTATATGATGTTAGATGGTAAGTGGGTAGACACCGTTAAGCCTGAGTGTTTATCTGTAAGAATAAGCCAAACAACCTCTGCCCTCCAAACTCTGCTAGCAAACATTTCTAACATGAAAGTTGTGTGGCCATATCCTGTAGGATGCAGATTTTACAGGACTGGCCTGTAGTACTGTAATTCTTGATTTGTGAACAGTAACTTAATTTTAGCTATTTTAATGGTCACTTGTCTACCGCTAAAATTTCATCATCGCAAATGTTTGATCACCAATATTTGTGACGAATAATGTTTGTTGTTGAAATTAAACGCAGTGAACTACTCACTTTTCCTCAAACAGCTCAAATAACCATTACCAACCCGCAATATTAAATGGGTTTACAGAACCACAGCTAGTCTTACCTTCCCCGACTCCAAACTCCTTCCCACTCAGGATGTGGTGAAGAAGAGTCTTCAGGTCAAATGGACTCAGACTCATCAGATGTTCTGACGCCTCTTCACCTACATGGAAGGGATATTATGTACTTAGTGAACATTGAGTCTCTCACCACCACAGATATGGAATATATAAGGAGAAGTTAGACAGGTAAAGGGCATGCATAAAGCTACATTTGTGTTTGTGTTAAATATAGCTATTATATGCTTCCTACGAAATTTGTCTAACACCACAATACAACGTAATATAGCGGTATAATGTAAACAGAAATTCCTGACCAGAAAATGCAGTCTTAAGGTTATGGATCATACTGATAACTCAAAAGTACATGTAGCTTTATATAATTTAAAATGGACTGCAAACTTATCAGCCAAGCCACCCACATTACTGCAGCAGCAGCAGTTAGTTTTTTCTAATCTAACTACAGTGAGGTCTACGTGTATCTGGAAACCATGGATTGATGTAAGTTGCAGCAGTGGAATCAAAAGCAATGAATTCCATGGTCAAGAAAGTAATCAATGATGGGTCTCCAGTAGATGTACAATAACCTAAATGCGGTGACAGCCCTGCAATGTATGTTGCGACACCCTTATGTGCTGACAGCCCTATTCAGGGTTTGGGGGTGTCGGAACAGACTGTCAGAACATAAGTGTGTAGGAACATAGAGGTGTAATGAAGGTTACCCCTAATGCATGGCTATCATTTAGTACCCTCTACTTAGTCATAATATACATGTAGGCATGACACAAGTGACATGTCATGACAGAGCAGGAAGTAAACTACTCATTAAGGGCTGAGGAAGAGGGGACTACACTACAGCAGGACACGAACACTGTGCGACCACTGATTGGTCACCACTGATAGACCCAATCAGTGGTGAAAGGCCTCACTTCTGGTGACCTCCCGCAAGTTTGCCTCGTGTCCCCAAATCTGTCGTACGGCCATGACTTCGGGGGTGGTGGCCTCTCGTGGCGTTAAATTGTCTTCCGAGGAAGGTGGGGTTTCAAATTGGAAAACAAGTGGTGAGCCGACAGCACAGAGTCACAAATATCAAAGAAGGGGGAAGTCTGTACATGTAGGTAGGGATATTACTATTTCACCAGGATAAGACATTATTCTAATTCATAACAATAGATGTATGCGCAAAAATGGTCGCGGGGGTTTTATGTTCACGGTTTTTGCGCGACCGTTTCACCGTGAACTTAAAACCACTGCGAACACTTTTGTCCAATACTGTAGCAGTATGGGACTATAGCACTGCGGCAAAATTAAAACCACCGCAAACAAGTTCCATTTTCCCCATAGCGCAAAATAAAAACCATGCGAAATTAAATGCATTTACAGTAACTTTAGTGTTAAAGATCACCCAGATTGTAACATAGCGCACCTAGTCTAGTTTAACAAAAGTTTCAGCCACAAACTTGACTTTTGGATGACACCTGAGTGTGCATTTAATTTCGCTGGTTTACAGTTCCCTTTCCAAAAAATGTCTGTCTCTGAATCTTGACAGAATTGTGTACAACTTGTAACCTTTCCCATTCAAAACAGCAAAAAAAGTTGTTTTGACTGAGCATTTTGTGAAACTGCTGCAAAATGAGAACTACATTGTACTGCCCAAAAAGGAGAACCTGTCCTCATATAATTACAAAATTAGCCACTTCTGTTTTCTTTCTTTATTTTTGGTGATACCTCTGGAGCTGAGGTATTTCTTCTTCATCATCCACTCTCATTGTTTTAGGTTCGAACCTTCCAGAGAATGCCACGCATACAAAGCCGTTTTTGTGGCCTTATCACAGTTACATGTACATGTACATTAAAACGCACACAACCAAACAATAGAGTTGTGTGTCCCACCTGTACAGTTGAGTGTCCTGGCCAGTTCCGACACCATGACCTGGATGATCAGCCCCACGCGCAGACGCAGCATCTCTCGGAATAGGTTGGGCTCCGTACGGATGAACATGGCCAGGTACACAAGGATCTCCTAAACACAAGAACATACAAGAACAAATTGAGTTCAAACATCAGAATTAATGCATAAAATGTAGCACCCACCAACTTAGTACATTACAGCATACACCTTTTCCAAATACTGTAAAGTCATTTACTTTTGCGATGGTTTTATTTCATTCTATTTCCTTTTTTTATCAAAAGGAAGTTTTTGCAGTGTTTTCATTTCGCAGTTGAAGCAATTGTGTAGTGCATTAGTAATGATTCAAAATGCTTTTTTGCAGTGTCATGAATTTGCGGTGCAGAGGCCACAGCGAAAATCACGGAATTAAAACTGTCACAAAATTTCAAGATTTATAGTAAGATTATTATTTTTTAAGTGTTTTTGTGTGTCAAATTCCTTGTATTAGAATCATGTTCAACAAATCAGTAAGCCTTTTGGCAAACGTGTGTATATGTGCATGTACATGCATGACTGTATGATAGTGTATCTTTGCACTGACAATGTATGTGCATATTAAGTGATGAAATACTACGGATTTAATATATTTTTAGAAAATCCATGATTTTTAATTCTCTGACTTACTTATTTAGTTGCAAGAAGCTGCTAAGGCTATACATATGGAAGCCTCTAGAACAGGTAGTGCAGACTTATGCATGTGCATGATACCTAAAAAGTATGGTTCATCATGTGAGCACATGGGGATTTACCATTTGGTGCTAGCCATTGTCAGGCTAGTTCAACAAAATTAGTTGTTTACGTAAATATACAGTCATACTCTGATACAGTCAAACCTGCCCAAGCAACCACTCAAGGGACTGAGCAAAAGTGGTTGCTGAGGTCAGGTGGTTGCTCACGACAAGTTAGTTGGTTGGCAGAATGATTAATGTATCAATGATACAATCGTAAGAAAGCAAAATAATGAAATGGTATGGATTCTCCAAATCATGCCACAGGCTTGAAAATCTTCACCATTCAATTTAACATGTTGTTTCCAAGCAAAATACGTGAATAAACAGGACCTAGACCAAATGTGTAACGTATTAAGTCATTACACAAAGACTGTTGACGTAGGCATGACTCAACAGAAAGTCCCGGAAGTGGGAGTCAGAGGGGAATCCCCAAAGTTTCACTGCCACAGGCAGGAACAGAGCTCTACAACCCAGACAGGTTCACTGTTGTGGTGTCTCAGACATCCAGGTGAGATTTAGACAAGTCTGTTCATCCTGACAGGGATCAGGGGCTTATGGGTTAGTTCATTAAGGAGATATTTTACCTGTGGGTTCTAGACTCCAGGGACATGTTCTACCTACCTACATGTACATGTACATGGGACATGTTCACAAGGGCACAGACATTCATATAATAATGATATTATGTATAGTGTAACAGCGTCACAGTGTAACATTCTCTAATTGTGTACATGTTACATACATTACTTATTACCATCATAATTCAGGTCCACTCATGCATTCACTTCCCTAATATTTGATCACTAATATTTGAGACAGAAATATTTGTTCCCACCGTTAAAATAAAGTTCCGTGGCCTGCTCCATTTTCACCCAAGCGCAATATTTTCCTGCCTCTATATTAAAGTGATTTACAGTACACTGTCTTAGTCTTGTAATATTTCATTTTTCCTGCTGTAATCGTTCTTTCTATCCTATAATGCATTGTAAATGGTTGAATAAAAAACCATGTCCAATTAATGTCAGTGTTCATGTATTTGAGCCCACTTCATAAAAGTAATTCAAAATCAAAAATTTCCTCCAATTTGGGTCTGTTTTCTGGGTTTGTTGGTAGTTTCTAGTCACCAGGAGACCTGTTCAGTTTATAATTGGACAGAAAGTGTGTAAATTATTAAAGATGCCACCTCAAACACAGTTACATGATTGTACATGTAAGTTAAACAAATATTACGTACGCCACATGACATTGTACACTTCCTACTTCCTTCTACACAGTCTAATGTATCTATACTGAAACATCTAAACTAACAAATTGTTCTTGTTGCAAAAGGTTGCTAATTGGAATGAAATCAAGAAAATGTCTGAAATCAAGATGACCAGCCTGGTAAACAAGCTAGAGAACTTGGAGTTATCCCTCCAAAGTCAACATACATGTAGCCAAGTAGTCAGTTATGCAGAGGCACTGAGAGAAGCAATCATTGCCACGGATGGCTTTATGGAGGTAGAAGTCCTGAAACGTCTTGGAGACTTCCACCTTCAAGAAGGCAAACTCACTAAAGATTCGGCAGTGTTTGACAAGGCTGCTGCCCTGTATGCTGCTGCCCTACTGCGCTGCACAGATCCACACATGGGAGAAACACTGGAACATCGTATCGGCTACATGGAGAAACTCTCCAGACAACTACTGCAGGGGTACACTCCACACTTCCGGAGGTTGTCACCAGACTACTGGGGCACTACTGACAGAAATGTCTTAAGGGTGGCAGAAGTTTGTAACAAATTTGACGGAAATGCCTTAGAACAGGCTTACTCAGAAATGTTAGTGACTGCAATTGGGAACAGTGATATATTCCTAGAGCTTGAGGTTTTGAAATCATTTGGTGATTTCTACCTTGAGAAAGGCAAGAAAACCTCTGATGCATCCCAGTTCTCTAAGGCAGCAGCCATGTACAAGAAAGCCCTGACAAGATGTGAGGATCCTGAGACAAGACAGACTCTACACCATCGTGTCTTGTACATGGAAAAGGTCAAGGAAGTCACAATAAAGGTGAGCAGTTTTTCTTCATCATATTCATTGGATCATCTTCTCAATAGTTCTGATCTGTTTTCCATGCAGGCAATTTTTGTCATAATCATAAAGAGTAAATGATGTTGATAAAATGTTGACTATCATTATGCAGCATTCATCATTCAAAAGGGCAAGACTGGCAGCTAGACAAAATAGATGGGTGGGCCACCAGTTGGGGAGCATCAAGAGGACTGACATTGTTCAGAACCAAAATCTCCATCCTCAAATACCAAGGTGGGAAAACCTTACACTATAAGCTTCACAGGGTTAACAAAATAAAAAAATCATTAATGAGTTTAACTGTCTACTACTTCACATGACAAGATCACTTTTTTGTGATTGTTGTTTGCAGCAAAGCAACAGAACCAGAAATGATTAGTGTTGCAACCAGAAGAGCTGAAGAAAAAGACACAGACAGGTGAGTGACATTCTACAAAAAATTATGTACAATGTCATGTACGACAATGACAATGTAGATCTAGGAAATATTTCTAATTAGTCCATGACATGTGCGGAAAATGTCTAACTATATACAAACTTTCTAGTAATCTCTCCCTAAATTGTCAACCCAGCAAAGCCTTGAACCAATTGGTTGGAGCAGTGCCACATTGATGCCATTTTCTGCCATGACAATAACCTAATGGTCATGCTTAATCTTTAGATTAACTAAGGAGGATGTACGTTCATTGTTAGAAGGCACCTCCATCGCTGTGGACTGTGCTGCACTGATGCCATTTCCTGTCATGGTAATTAGTTCTGCTCAACCTTTAGATTGAGTAAGAAGTCATCTGTGTGCTAAGACTGGAGACTGAGGGCAGGGGGGATTTGGTGTGACTGGCTCCTGTCAGGGGAAGGAGATCAGACTTTGCTACAGTCCAAGGAGCCAGAATGATAAATGATAATTAATGGTCATCACATTAAGGCAGCATTGATGCCAAATTGTCCAGGGGACTGGATTGAGATGGCATCAATGCCCAAAATGCTAGATCAGTCTGGCATCAATGCCAGGCCTGTCCAGCACTGCACACCACATTCGCAAGGGGGACTCACTGAGTGAGTATAGCAGGTTCATTCATCTACTGGATAAGTGCAAGATTCGTGAACCTACAATAGCACAATATTTGTCTTTCATTTCAAGACTGCTAAAGGACAACCTCAAGGAAGGTAAATCATCGCTTGCTAAGGCAGACCTGGACTCAGCAAAGCAGCACTTTGCAGCTGCACTCAAGATGGTTCACGTGACAGGTAAGTTTGAGACAAAGGAGAAGAAAGATTACAGAGAGACCTCTGCATAGATGAGTTGCCTGATTTCACTTGGAAAAAATGTACATCATTACCATGCTTCATAATTACAGCTACCAAAAGAATAGGGTCAGATGCCCAATATCAAATTCTTTGTCCCCAGATCCCACAGCCCAGCAGTACCAGAGAGAGGTTGAGCCCCTGTACAAGTTAGGGGATGTCTACAGTAAGCGAGGTCAGCAGACAGGAGATGGGGGAGACTTTGTCAAAGCAGCAGCGCTCTACAATGCAGCAATAGCCAGGTCAAATAATGACGTCTCTACCGGTAGCATAATGATTATAACAAAGGCTAAAGAGGTAGAAAAGTCATTTCTAAAATGTGTCTTAGATATTCATTGCAATGTGGGTCAAGAAAACACAGAAAAACACAAGAAACAACTGAAGGAGATGCGGGACCAGATCAAGCTGGAGATGAAAACCATTGACCAGCAACTGGATCCCTACATACATGATGAAGACAACCCACGTGTCAAAGAGATAGAGGCAAAACGAGCTCAGGCTGTCAGACAGTTGTTTGAGAAAATTGTACAGCAGAGAAAGGAGTTCATTAGCCAGCTTGTGGAAGAATGTATTGGGTTAATGGGTCCCCCTCCCTGTAAGTACGCCCTGATAGGTTTGGGCTCACAGGCCACAGGACTGGTAACTCCATACTCAGATCTGGAGTTTGCTATATTGGTAGAGGAACAAAGTGACGAATGTCTTGTGTATTTCCGAAACCTTACCCACTATCTACATCTCAAGGTGGTCAACCTTGGAGAAACCATTCTCCCAACAGTGGGCATTAAATCCCTCAATGACTTCTACGCTAGTGATCCACTAGATGACTGGTACTATGACTCTGTTACACCCCGTGGGTTTGCATTTGATGGCTCTATGCCAAAGGCAAGCAAGACTCCACTGGGCAGGCAAGAGAACAACCCACCCAGTGAACTCATCTGCACTCCAGAAAACATGGTTTCAATTCTACAGAAGGATGTCACATTATACATGAAGGAAGGATACCACCTTTCCACTATCTTGAGAAACCCATGCCTGATAGCAGGGGACAAGGATCTGGTTGACACATACATGGACATCACAGTGAAGATACTGCAAGCTGATGGAGGTAAGATGGCTCAAGTACTGGCACAGGAGACAATGAAGGAAAACAGCGAAAGGTATGGTGACAAAAGTACAATTACAGCAAGGCTGATTGATGTGAAGAAAGAAATCTATCGCTTTCCAGCTCTATCAGTGGACTGCTTGGCACTGTCTTCATGCATCATGCCTACAACAGTTTGGAAGACAATAGAAGAAATGGAAACCCAAGAAGTGATCAGTGCCAACAATGCACACCACCTAACAGTGCTTACCAGCATCTCAGCAGAACTCAGGCTCAAAACCTACATTGCAAATGGTGGACAGAAGGAAAACCTGTCAGCTTTGGCCTCAATGGAAAAATCACTGCATGGCCAAGAACCATCCCTACAGACCAACAAGGAAGTACAAACAAGTGCACTGAAACCAGTTTTCCACCTACCAAATGAAAAACAGCTTTTCAGATACTATCATACAGCAGTTCCTCTGAAGAGTGTTTTGTCCAAATGGTCTGGAAAGAAAACAAGTCTTAACTCATTGTCAGACTTCTATGATAATTCTCCAAAAGTATGTGGAAAGATGTACTATGAAGTATGCAGATATAGGCTGGCTATCAGTTGTTATGAAGAGGCCCTGCAGAAAGATGACAATACAGACACTGACAAAATAGACTTGCTCATTGAAGTAGGAACGGCTTGTCTCGTGGTGAAAGATAACCAAAAAGCAATCAGTTACCATGAACAGGCACTGCAAATGCACAGGAGTATATATGGTGAAAGATCAGATTATCCTAGAATTGCTATCTCACTCAACAACCTGGGGAATGCATGGCACCAGCTGAATGATGACAGTAAAGCAATCAGCTACCATGAACAGGCACTACAGATGAATAGGAATATCTATGGTCAGAGTACAGCACACTATGCCATTGCTACTTCACTGCACAACCTAGGGTTAGCCTGGCACGCCTTGGGCGATTACAGAAAAACAATAATTTACAGTGAACAGGCACTACAGATGAGGCAGAGTATCTATGGTCACAATACAGCACATCCCGACATTGCTGACTCACTCAACTTCATTGGGGGTAACTGGAATAGTCTGGGTGATCACAGGAAAGCAATCAACTACCATGAACAGGCACTGCAGATGTTCAGGCATATCTATGGTCATAGTACAGCACATTCTGACATTGCTGACTCATTTAACAACCTGGGGTCAGCCTGGCACAGTCTAGGTGATCACAGGAAAGCAATTAGCTATCTTAAAGACGCACTACAGATGAGGAGGAGCATCTATGGTCAAACCACAGCAAGGCATGATATTGCCAACTCACTTCTCAACCTGGCATCAGCCTGGCATGTCCCTGGTGATTACAGAAAAGCAATTAGTTATGGTAAACAGGCCTTACAGATGTGGCTGAGTATAAATGGTAAGAGTACAGCACATCCTAACATTGCCACATCCCTCAATAGCCTGGGACTAGCCTGGTATTGTCTAGGTGATTACAGGAAAGCAATCAGCTACTATGAACAGGCACTGGAGATACGCAGGAGTATCTATGGTCAGAGTACAGCACACCCTGAAATTGCTAACTCACTTGACAACATGGGGAATACCTGGCAAAAGCTGGGTGATATCAGGAAAGCAATCACCTTCCATGAACAGGCATTAGAGATGTATAGAAGTATCTACAGTCTGAGTAAAGTCAATCCTAACATTGCTAGGTCACTTAACAACCTGGGGGTAGCCTGGTGCCATCTGGGAGATTATGGAAAAGCAACCAGCTACCATGAACAGGCATTGAACATGTACAGGAGTATCCATGGTCAGGGTACAGCACATCCTGACATTGCCAACTCACTGACTAACCTGGGGTCAGCCTTGCATGATCTGGATGATTGCAGGAAAAACATTAGCTACCTTGAAGAAGCACTCCAGATTAACAGGAGTATCCATGGTCAGGGCACAGCACATTCTGACATTGCCATCTCACTCAGCAACCTAGGGTCAGCCTGGCGTGATCTGGGTGATCACAGAAAAGCAATCAGTTACCATGAACAGGCACTGCAGATGAAGAGGAGTGTCTATGGTGAGAGAATTGCACATCCTGACATTGACACTTCACTCAAAAACCTAGGGATAGCCTGGCATAAATTGGGTGATTACAGAAAAGCAATCAACTATATAGAGGAAGCACTGAAGATGCAGAGGAGTATCCATGGCAAGAATGTAGCACATCCTGACATAGCCAAGTCACTGAAGTATGTTGCAATCCTCTGGCACTCTTTTGGCGATCACAGGAAAGCAATCAGCTTCTGCCAAGAGGCCTTGGTAATGGCAAGGCTGGTTTACCACAAAGACAAAAATCATCCATTGATAAAAGAAATTGAATCAGATCTTGATGTATACAGACATGTGCAGACTATGCAGTATTCAGGATAGGGTAAAAACTGCAGAAAATCTGATAACACAATAGGATAATAATTATCCCCATATTCCATAAAAATACAAGCCATATTCCTTAAAGACATTCAATCTGTCACTGTCATAAGGACCTGCACAAAGTAAGTATTGCTAAGGACAAAGCATTTGGCAGAACATCTTAAGATTGATATGACTACAACAAAGCTTTGCTCCTAGAATGACAAAATGATTGTGCCATGTACAACTGTCGAGCAATAAAGTTCATTCATTCATTATATATCTTGTAATGATATGAATTCTAGCAAACAGAAATGGAAATTGCATCTACCTCCACTCACATGGGAAAAGGTATCTGCATCAGATTTCTGTCCTGCTCATCTTGTAACTGTTGTATACCACCTTCACTCACTCACACCTTGTCAATGTTTAAGTGATAAAAATGTACAAAAAGATTTCTAATTTTAACTATTAGTAACCCAATTCATTATGGTCATAAAGCCCCTAAATAGAAACCATTTAAATGCATTTTGTCTTAATTAAGGATGGACCAGGAAGGGTTGTGATGAGGCTGTGAAAAGAAAATCTTCAAAATATGGAGATTATCTTTATTCATTTAGTCTTTGTTATTTTCTGGCATCAAATTCTTTGGATGATAAACTACAGAGTATTCTTTGAATGTGCAAGTATATTAACATTTTTATATGTACGTGTGTGTGCGTGTGTGCATCTGTTTATGGAAAACTCTAAATAAAACTTTAACGAACAAACCAGGACATAAATGCCTGCTCTGAATCTACCCGGCTTCACTTAACCACACCTCACTCTACCCTATAAGCTGTAAAAGAAACACTAATAAGAGTTCAGATATGAAAATTGGCATGTAACATTTAGACTTTGTGTGCATGTGAGCTTATGCGTGAATGTGCATATACATAATGTACATGCGTGTATGTTTTGGAGCGTGTATTCAATTTAATTGTGTGTGTGTTTATGTGTGTGTGTGTGTGTGTGTGTGTGTGTGTGTGTGTGTGTGTGTGTGTGTGTGTGTACATATGTGCATGACTTGTATACAAGTAATGCTTTGATTTTGCCCTGCCAACAAGATTTTTTAAAAAGCTCCTGTCCCTACACAGGAATCCCTTACCTGTGTAAGCACTGCAGTACTGCTGTCTTCCCCACAGGAGTCGTAGATCATCTTGGCCAGTTCCTCTGGGGGGAGGGGATGTGTGATGGTCCTCTCCCTGGGCTGGGGGGGCAGGCCCACCGACAACTGCTTCTGTCGCACTAACAGGTCCGTGGTAGCCTGTGGGAGGGGGGCAAGATGGTCAAACTCAGTGCAAATTTACTAAATCACATCATCTACAGTAACTGTATTCTTATGGCTTAGTGGTCAGGGAACAGGGTAAAAAAAGACTTTACCCTTAAGGCCTTGCCAAAAATGCTGCACAAAGACCTTGATCACTTTCCAGTCATTAAGTGTTTTCTACTTGCAATTGGTAAAATAGAAAAGGTATCATCATTATCCATTGTTGTCTGCTTCTGCAGGCACAGAAATATATCAATGAGTCTACATGTACATGTATATGCTGAATTCATAGTATCTACATATTATAATTATTCTGATTAACTGATTACCTCTCATGTGCACATACAAATTAAAGTGGAGACAGTGCGTTTATCATTCAATAAGCTGAAGATGAATGTTGATAAGTTTTCATTCGTGCAACTTAATGTATTGGACAGGTGCATTCCAAAGATGTACTGTGAGATCAAACAATTGCCTATTAGACAATAATTAGCGATTATTGGACAGGTGAAAACTTGTCACTTCCATTAAGATTGACAAGTGCAAGCTTGAATAACTATTGGATCCAAAAGGATTCCACTGATGTTTTTAACAGACGTCATTCAGTGACAAATTAGTTTTAAGAGTGGAATTTCTTACTATCTCCTCCATGTACAAAGCATGCAATGCATACAATTATGTAGATATGGTCAAATTAAGGTATCTGTATTCAGGCAAAAACGTTAAACATTTTTAAAAATCATGAATTCTGAACACACTTTATGTGAGGCTTCTTGTCAAGTTATTCTATTTAGTTTGGGGCATTGGTGAATGAATGAATGAATGAATGATAGAACTGATTGATTGATTGATTGATCGATTGAAAGAGTGAATATTGTTTATTGTGTCAGGCCACCAGCACTCACCCGCATGGGCTGCATGTATTTGTGCAACACAGAATAACTCTTCAAAAACTAAAAGCACAGTCATGTATGACAGACAGTAACAGAATACACAGCCCTGACAATTGCCAGCCATACAATGTGTACGTAATATTGTGTTTATACTGCCATGTTCCTGCACGATTTCCTAAGAAAGTTGAAGAGTACCAGCCGAGACTGGTATATACATGTATTGATGAATAAAAGGGCTTAACTGCTGACCAGGTTCAACCCAATGAATTTTACATCTGATTCTGATTCATGAGATTGTAACTGTCACAGTAGGTCCATCTTATAAAGTGCAACCATCTATGAAAATCATTGTAAACAAATCTATTTGTATTCCACAAACTAAAACATATCTAGATCTACCAGTGAGAGAAATTCAATGTACATTAGACACAAAAACATCAAACTTAGGGTGGAAAGTAGTTAGAAATACATAGAAGCTTAAGTCTCAAGGCACAAACAGAAAATCACTAACAAATGTCATAACTGTACACTACATGTACTACTGATTTAGAAGCTGTTTGTCAAATTACATCAAAGACAATAAGGGACATGGACAGATTGCCTAGAAGGTAGAGAAACAATCACACACGAGAACAGAGTGACATAAAATGGATTTGTTATAAAGTCATGATCTGACTCAGATTGAGATTAAGTCTTTGGGCAATGTCAAACGTAAAACAATGACAGGAGGAGATTCTACGAAAGAAACCCACCAACTGAATCACAGACAGCAGGAAAATAGGACAAGCACACAAGGGTTCACGTACAAAATTGATGAGGAAAAAAAATCAAAAGAAAAAGTTCACCAAAAAGCCATGACTGTGGAGCTCCAATGGCGAGCCAATGATAGAGTGTCTCCTGGGGGAGAGCATGGGGGTTTCCAACGTCGTTATCCCTACGGTCAGTTGTCTCTGTCTCACCAGCAAATCTGTTATAGCCTGGGGGTTTGGGGTGTGCGAGGGGGATGCAGGTATACTTGTGAAATACTATATTTCAGGTTGTACCAATACGTCGTACAGAATTATATCAAATTTTGTAGTCAAATCAGTGAAGGGACAATTGTTTCAATAAAATTGCCCCATGAAAATTTCACTATTGCTCACAAACCATTCAACATAGCAACACACAAAACAGTACACTCAGCCACAGAACAAATTAATTTTCAACAGACTTTTTCAAACAATTCTTATTTGGCCATCATTTTATCATTCTTAAATCTGGAACTTCTTTTTTTTTTAGCTAAAGGGTCAGTCTCTCTTGGGTGACAGATACTAGATTGAATAAAGGAATTGATGGAAAGCAACTTACATGGTTCAGAATTCAAATAGATGGTAATGATCTGAAGCCACATTTAGAATCAAACAAGTACATTGTAGAATTATAAAAAGATGTAGTGTAGCTACTTTTAGTGGCATAACAGTCCACTGATTCAGAAGTTAAAAAATACTGATTGGAATAAATAAGCACAAATCTGTTTTGATTGACAACAGAAATTGTTACAATAATCATTATCATAATATTAGTTTATTATGATATAAAAGATATCTACATTAATTTTGCAGTTCTGGGTAATATCTTAAATGATTCCAATGTAAAAAATCCAAGCGAAGGAAAAAGTGATTTATTTTACAAACATTGCAGCCTTGTGGCTGAATGATGTCAGTGGAAGTAACAAAAATTACAAAAATTGAAATATTGTCATGAATCTACAAACTAAGGCTTGAATAAAAGCATATTCACACAAGATATCATGAAAACATGAGAAGCAAAAAAAAATTAAATCTTAATATCAACAAATTCCAGGAACAGATCTCTGCAGTCAATTCGACATGGGTTGAATACCCCCGGTAGGTACAAAGCAGTTTCAAATTGTTAACTATTACAAAAATTCATAAACTGTTCAAAAATATGTCAAGACTGCAGGAACATTTACTCTAAAGAGTCAATCTGTAAAACTTAAAAAACAAAACAACTATGAACCTGTTGTCTAAAGCAATCTACTTTCAAATTGATAAAGCTTGACCCTTGACAGTACTAAGTTAAACTTAGCTATTATCAGCAACAACAAAATTAATGAAAAGATTGTAAAATCCGTTCAAACTGACCTGTGCCAGGTCCTCCACCCTTTTCTTCAGCATGCCCGCCATGTGTCGTACGATGGACCACTGCTTCAGCTGCCCGGCCTTCTCGTACAGCTCCCCAGCCAGCATCACCACGGTAACACCCTCCCTCATGTTAATCTTGGTGTCCCAGTCTGGACCCCTGTGAAAAGGCCAAGCAGGTCAATCTCAAATAAGGCAATACATGGCGTAAAGCACATTACGTTGTTCTTCTGTTCTTCCCTTTAGTCACTGAAAAAAGACAGCGGATGCGTATCTTATTACCTGGATGTCTAACTTTCATCAACAACGTAAAGCATAATGCAATCTATATGTACTAAGTACGATGTGGCTCATGTTTTCAGCCAAGTACACTAGGTTACTTCAGATCTACTCTTCTTGATAGGTTTAATGAGTTCTTACATGCAGAGGTTTGTTCAGTGTACAGTAATACAATGTATAACCAGCTGCTGCTGCGCTGAGTGCCTGCGAAGCTGCAGAGTGTGTTACGCCAAAGGGCGGTTATATACTGGCTATACAGATACAGAAGCTGACCAGTGTGTTTTGCTGAAGGGCGGCTACACTGGATATATAGATACAGAAGCTGGACAGGTGTGTTTTGCTGAAGGGCAGTTATACTGGATATACATATACATGTATCTGCTATACAATGTAGATACAGAAGCTGGTGCGTTACTTACTGTGTGTTGTACAGATAGTGCAGGACGTCAGCTTGCTCCTGTAGTGACCAGGTATCCTTAAGATGTTCCACCAGTTCTGCACAGTCGATGTCCCCCGACCCCTCCCGCAGCTTACTCATGCTAGGGGAGTGCCTGATGTCCGGTACATTGTCTCCCTTAACATCTGCAAAAAATCAACATCATGTTATGTTGACGAGTTGGCGTCAAGCAAGAGGGGGGACAAACATACCAACTTATCTATGATAATCATTTGTCTGTAGACTATTTTAAACAATTCAAGTGCATTTTTTCCCGATCTACATCTCAAGTAGAGTGCTAGAAGAAGAAAGGCTCAAATGGACAATAATGGGTAACTCTAGCTCAATTCTTGATTATAGACATCGGTATACAGATCATGTTCACAGGCGGAGAAAAACTTACAGACCATGCATTATTCTTTTATAATAGCTGATATTTCTTCCCAAGGTCTAAACATTTGGCTCTGTTCATGCAATTCTAAAATAAATAATGTTTTGAACACACAATGTCATGTAAATCGGACGATAATTGGTAGCGCTACACATATATGTTACATGTTAATCAAAATCTTCTGTATCTTGATGAAAGCACTCCAAAAGTACCAGCTTCTTTTCTAGTCTAAGAGTAGTCAATCTTGCTATAAAATGTAGATCCTACAGTAGAATCATGATCAATGAAATTTTCTACTGATTCAGCATGCAAGCAGTTTGCTTCAAAATGACTAGTCACTAATCAAATAGCAACAATGCACCTCTACTGCACAGGAAAGAAATTTCATTGATATGTGATATCTCATGGTGGTTAGTGAAATATGAAAATCAACTCAAATTAAAAAGACAGACAGCAGAGAGCAAGATACCCTGGGAGCCAGACTGTTATCGGGCCGTTAAGCCGGTTCCTTCGGTGGCCCAAAGCTTTAATCCCGCCGATACAAATCAACGCTCTGGGGAGTTCTGGGGGCACCCCCTAGTTTATTTTGGGTCTCAATTCGAGTTTGCACACCCCTAAGTCTAGCGACCGTCTCTTCCAGGAAATACTTCTGAGCCAAAACAACTGTGAATGGGAATGAAGGCTATCCCTCTAGCTACAAGAAAACCCGAGTTTCGGTTTCTTCAACCTTTGTAATGTTAGTAAATATAAGAGGGAAAAAGTATTTTTCCGTCAAAAATGAGGCGCAAAATTTGGCATTTTCCCGTGGAACTAAATACATCACAAAATTTTTTGACACGAAAATGACTGTTAGTGTCAGAAAGAGAAAACTCCAAGGTATAATCAAGCCCATTATAAAGAAAATCCTACCACTGTGATTTTCACAATAACCCGACGCGCGAGGTAATGCAACACGGCCGAAAGAACGCAACAAAGGTCAATCGGGGTCGACTGGGCAGTTTACCTTCAACGCGTATGGATATCCGGAAGTAAGGCTCGGATCGAAACGCAATTTCCACCCAAAACACACCAATTCATACGCTTTTCGGCCATGTTAGTATCTAATGTCAGTTCGAAGCACATTTTGAGAAATGTGAACTCACACCCAGACCCTCGAAACCCTTTCGTCCCTTTTTTGTCGCGGACTACCATGGACCACTGTCGCGGAAGAACTGGTACGTGCACCGTTAATATATGCAAATCATAATTGATATCATATATGACTTTAACAAGGTATCCCCTATCAGCATGCGAAGTTTGACTTGTTTGCGACTTTGCGTTCTTGAGTTACAGGTGGTTGAAAGTTGCCGTGTCGGAATGCTGATTTTGCCCCTCTGGGCGGTGGTACCATTCAAGGCGCATAATCGCAATTACGTCACAATGGTAGCTTCCACTTGAAGATGATTTTGTCCGTGAATTCACGCTAAGTGAACAAGTCTTGCCGTTGAAAGGAATGTCAGTGGGGCGCACTTGCGATAGAGTAGACTTTTCTTCTATTTCTGACCGGAATAAACGCTACATACCGCCTAGAACGTAGTTGACTTCATGACGTCACAATGACTTTCACTAGCCTATCTTTTCAAGTGAGAACGGTGCCGTTTTAAGTTCCGTACTTCTACGGCTAGCCGTTTAAGTTCTTATTTTTGGCGTTAACTGATAGAGAATAGGCCTAGCCTTCTTGCCCAAGTGTTTCCGCGGCCCAGATCCATGTTGTTTTGTAAAAAAACGAAGTTAAATGAGTTACCTTTGGTTAGGGTGGGGGTCTGAGCTGCACTTCTAACAGCTATGAAGGCATAAAAGGGCATCTGCTGAGAAAAGGCCTTACAGATTGGTGTCGGTCTCGGTGCGATTAACAAGCCTAGGGATGTACCTTCTGATTTGTATGACTTTTTTGCCTGAATGTTGTAAACTAGCGCGACAGCGAACTTGACACTGGATTGGGCAGGAAAGTACGAGAATGACGTCATCGGGGCCTTTTTTCATTGAAAAACGTCTCCTACTTGACGAAGAAGCCACTATCAAACGTAAATATGCAATATTCCAGTGCCCCAGTGTTAGGGCGATGCAAAAAAGCAATATTTGGGTAAATACTACGTCATTGATGTTCAGCATACCCACTTTGAAGTCTGTATGGCCGTGTTCGAGGGGGGGGGGGCATGGGGAGGGGGGCAAATCAGCTAATTATATGACATCGTATAATCATATCAAAACTCTCGAAATCATAATTTTTTCGCTACGGTTGGGTCGGGGGACACACTCTCATGGGGAAAATGTAATTTGTTGGCTTTCTTTGCTGCTATTTTTTCCAGTAGATCTCCTTTAAAGGGGGCACCCCCTAGTTTATTTTGGGTCTCAATTCGAGTTTGCACACCCCTAAGTCTAGCGACCGTCTCTTCCAGGAAATACTTCTGAGCCAAAACAACTGTGAATGGGAATGAAGGCTATCCCTCTAGCTACAAGAAAACCCGAGTTTCGGTTTCTTCAACCTTTGTAATGTTAGTAAATATAAGAGGGAAAAAGTATTTTTCCGTCAAAAATGAGGCGCAAAATTTGGCATTTTCCCGTGGAACTAAATACATCACAAAATTTTTTGACACGAAAATGACTGTTAGTGTCAGAAAGAGAAAACTCCAAGGTATAATCAAGCCCATTATAAAGAAAATCCTACCACTGTGATTTTCACAATAACCCGACGCGCGAGGTAATGCAACACGGCCGAAAGAACGCAACAAAGGTCAATCGGGGTCGACTGGGCAGTTTACCTTCAACGCGTATGGATATCCGGAAGTAAGGCTCGGATCGAAACGCAATTTCCACCCAAAACACACCAATTCATACGCTTTTCGGCCATGTTAGTATCTAATGTCAGTTCGAAGCACATTTTGAGAAATGTGAACTCACACCCAGACCCTCGAAACCCTTTCGTCCCTTTTTTGTCGCGGACTACCATGGACCACTGTCGCGGAAGAACTGGTACGTGCACCGTTCTAGCCCGAGAGTTGACCGACCCCTACCAACAAAGGGTACGGTCAACTCCCTGGGCTACAACTCCCCAGAGCGTTGATTTCAATCGGGCAGGTTGACTGTCTCCGGCCACCGAAGGAACTCCCGGTCCTAGCCTGGTTCTCAGGGTAAGAGCAAGACAGTTACCAAGAAGGCTAGCATACATTGCGGGGGGGATACCTGGAAAAAAGAAATGAAAAATGATACAACAAAAACCTTAACTAAAATAATGATTGTATCCTACGTACAGGCAACTACTGATCAGTCAGTTGTGTCCGCTAAAATTGTCTTTCAACCTTTAGCACATTGACATACCCATTACTAATAGGCTATCAATTCTGTATTGGTTGCAGGGTTAGGCAGCAGGGAGAAGGTTAATTCAAAATCAGGCTTCACCAGCTATTGAAAAGCAGATTTAATCATTTTTAAGCATCCAACAAATTGATGGGGAAACTATGCACAATTCACAAATAAAACATAGCTGAAACAGCCAAGCAACAAATTTTTGGCAAAGAAAAATGTCAATATTAGAATTTGCATCATGCTTTTTACTAGACAGTAAGAAGAACAAGCATTCTGTCTTGTATATTCTGTCTTGTATATTAGCATTGCCAAGACAACATTGGAACACAAGCTGGGTGATATCATAAGTAAAACAACAATGATATTATATCAAACGCATCAGCTACAAATCATATTTTTTAAGCTCCTTGGACAAATAAAATGTTTCAATGCTTATAAATGATCTTGACACATGCATGTTGTGGAAAAATGTGTAATAATAATGATTGTATAACTCATAATTACTGCAATTATCATCATTCAATTCAACGTAATAGACATTGTACCATGTGTGATTGTCAAGCAGTAAAGTTTATTCATTCATTCATTCATTATGATATTAAAATCATCATAAGAGCAGGAACAATTCGCAGCCTCATTAGCCATACAATCATGCAAAGCAGCTTGAGCTGAATTTTTGTTTCTATGTGTTTCATCATGGCCTGAGTTCAACATCTACAATCATATATCTAGCACTGCTAAAAGCCATTCATTGCAATTAAGCCATCTGCCTTGTGCTGTATGGCCACCATGCACAGACTAAAGTGGGTATCTTACTAGACTGCACCAAATTGCACTTAGTCTAAGAAATTTCACCAACTTTGCAAATTTGTGCCAGTTTTCCCTTGCGGTCACACTGAAGTGCAACATATTTGCATGATATGATTATAAAGCTGAGATGAGCCAAACAAAATGGCTGCACCTGGAATGTCCCATTCTTAGTATCGATCCAAGATAACTTTGTTAGAAATCACAGTCGACTGTGTTATAATTTACCACTGAATTAAAATTTAATGTACAATGAATTAAAAAGTCATCAAATAAAGCATGTTTGCCGTTTTGCGCTATTTTGTGCCATTTTGCCAATTGCGATGTTCTTTTTAATTTTTGACAAAATTCACAATTTTAGGCGAGGAATTGGCACCGGTTGACACCGGTTTGCGCCCCTTAGCAAATGCCTTTCACAATTTCGCACGGTCCAGTGAGATACCCACTTAAAGATGCAGAGCAAGTGGTGCAGCATTTGTCCATGCCTGTTTTGGCTTGGTTATCCTCCGTAAAGATCTCATCCTTATCGTCCACCAAGCTAGCCAGATCAGGAGTTAGGGCAGAGGAGGTGGAGCCCAGCTGGGATATGTCGATGCCAGTTGCTATATCTTGGTACAAATTAGATTAACACAATAAGACATTTAGTAACTGTCAAGAGTAGCTATAGATAGCCTGGTTCATGTCCATCTCCGACTTGTGACCACTTCCCAACTGTCACAACCGTTGGGATTAGCGGACGCAAACTGAAAATGGATGCAAACCTTAGGCTATAGTAAACCTGTAACCTCTCAATCCAGTGTCTGCCAGCCTGACCACTAGGCCATTGACTCCACTACCTGAGTTTGCATCGTTCTAAATGACTGTCAAAACTAAGACTACTAAGTAAACCCAAGTCAACACTGTGACTGAAGTTCCCAAAGAAAACATAACAGGTGTGGGGAAAGGGACTTTTTCATCTGTACAACATTTGAAAAAAAAAAAAAAAATTGCAATAAAATTTGCAGGTGAGAGATTTGTGGAATTGTAAATGTATATTAGTTAATGTGCTGTTATGTTATGTACGTTTTGAATAAAAATGTGGGGGAACAAAACATTTTGAAAAGAAAAAAACAACAACTTCGCAACAAAATTTGCCAGTGAGGGACAAATGCATAATATGTAACTATGTGGACACAAATGGCATCATTTCCACTTGCATGAGAGAGCATGGGCGTGCGTGAGATCGCTTTAACGCATGCAAGTCAACTACACATGGAGGGGAAAACAATGTGACCTTTGTCAGTTGCACGTCCCTCAGCAGACTGGATTTCTGCCAACTCACTGAGTTTTCTATGTAGGAATATTCGCCCTACAAAGCACAGCAGACAACACGTGGACAGAGAAGGTACAGGGTGATCATGTACCATGACATACAAGACAAAAAACGTTAGAAAACAGTGTAAAAGAGGAGTTGATGACATATTAAAGGGTGACTGTAAGGGGATACAAATTATGATTCATAAAAGAAAAAGGTTTATACACAAACGTAAAACAGGAGAAGAGATGCAAATGAGGAAAATGAGGATTGTACTTCTGAACATAAATTAACCTTAAAAACTGCACACAATACTATACCATTAGGCTTGCCCCTGAGGCATCGCCAAAAGATTTGTAAATCATATCACAGGATCCAAAAACCAGTTTGTGCATAGTGCATGTCTGACTTAAACAGACTTTCTGTAACTTGAGACCTATCATACTAGTATTTGCAAAGTTCCTACCTGGGAGGTTGTGTTCGTCCACAAAAACTGACCGCGAACGTCTAACGGAACCAAGGACGCGGAAGGAGGCCTTTCTGCTGAGGGACGTTGATCTCTTGGCACCAAGTCGTGGCGTGGAGAGCAGGTTACGCTTGGGGAAGGTCGGTGAGAGGAGGGTGTCCAGGTACTGGGTCACTTCATCTAGACAGGAAATATTTCATTTTTATCATGTAAAAACTGGATAACTGTTACAATCAATGATAGTCTGCGTTGGCAAGGTTTAAATGTTTCAAAGTTAATGACAAATATGGGAGATATATATGTAGCACAAAAAAAAGAAAAATACCAGGACCTGGTGCATCTGTGAAAGTTGAACCTAAAAGTTTGTGAATAGTTCTAAAGACTTGTTGATTGTATGAAAAATAGATTTTTGTTGTTAAGAAAGAACTTTGTTACTGTAACTGTAAATCTTGAAATGTTTGCTATGGTTTTATTTTGATTGTTTCTGCTGTGATGTGTTTCCTTTGCATTACTATTTGAGAAATCTGCACTTAAGAATTGTTCAGACTGCAAACTTAAAAACACCATGAGATCCTCCTTTTCCCTCTCATATTAAAATTAAGTCCCTGCAAAATGGATTTACAGTATCAGCCCACTCCCCACCTGCATCTGACACAGGACTCTCATCACTCAGGTACAGGAAGTCCAGACTAGTGAAACAAGAGGTCGACATGAACTCCTCCAACTTCCCAACATGGATCCTGCACAAACACAAATAATTACTAAACAAGGAATAGCTTGGGAGAAGACATTGTATTTTCTAAAATATGGCTAAAAGCCAATCATTTTGTTGTTGTAATAATTAAAATTTCAGAATAGATTGCCAAAGGGTGAAAGGGTGAATCAAACAATATTTAAGTTGATATTTTTATAAAACTTTCAAGTGGAAATGAAACTATCCTCCCTCTGAATGGTCAGTACTCTATCTATGCTGAGCTCTGCAAACCCTCATTTTGATTGGTCCTTTCAAACTCATTTCCATGTTTCCATGGTAACTATCAATGAGTGTGCCTGATATGGTATGATCTAGCTTTCAGTCAGGTTCTTAGCCAATCAGAGCTTCATGATTCCATGTTGCCAGGGTAACTACCAATGGGCCTGTCTAATTTGGTATGATCTAGATTCCAGTCTGGCTCTCAGCCAATCAGAGCTTTATGATTCAATGTTGCCAGGGTAACTACCAATGGGCCTGTCTAATTTGGTATGATCTAGATTCCAGTCTGGCTCTCAGCCAATCACAGCTTTATGATTCCTTGTTGCCAGGGCAACTACCAATGGCCTGTCTAAATTAGTATGCACTAGCTTCCAGTCAAGGCCTCATGATCAGCCAATCAGAGCTTCATGTGTGTCACACTTAATAGTCATGAGCTTTTAACAAATGTGATAATTCAAAAAGGGAATTTCAAGATGGGTACTGATTTGAAGGAACAAGGTTTGAAAATGACCCAAACAAATGTGGACTGTCAGGGTAAGATGCAGAGATAGTTGTACTGAACATGCAGAGGGAGGATTGATGAAATGAGACCACCACCAGCAACAATAGCTAAAAGTTTGATTGCAAAACAGAAAACAAATAGCCTGATATCCATCCTATTGAAACCCTGGTCTTTTGATAATTTCTACCTGCTACAAATAGTCTGGCACCCATCCCTATTCACTTTCGTCATTACTCATTTTGGGTATCGAATAATCATTGTATTTCTCAGTCTGAGAGCAAGTGTGAGGGGATCAAACTTCCAAACTCTTGTTCGATCCGTCACCATGCTTTCACAGATGACCATGTGACTTGGAGCCAATCAAAGCTCTCATTTGTACAATGTATATTGAATACTTAATGCCAATTGATAGACTATGAATGGGTGTTGGACTACATGACGTGTGTATTTGGAAGCAGCACTTGGAGGAGCCAACCAGAGTTAGAACAGGATGGATAGAAAGCTAGAAAACAAAGAAAGCACTGTTAAAAACATATCCAAGCTAGCTGATTTTTGGTGCTGCCAAATTGCTAGCTCGATGGTTATCATCCATCAATCTAGCAATTTGGCAACACCAAAAATTACATAGGGATGGATGGGACAAAATTTTTTTCCTTCATAGAACACAAACATCAACATAGGAGTAGCAGAAACAGCAACAAGCAGTACAGCAAAGCAACAGTACAAGTTAAAAACAAATAGATCAGCATATCAAGGGGCTAGATATTGTGTTAGGAAACAAAATTTAGTGTCCAGGTTATTTTCATTAACAAACATACAATGTACATGTAGAGATATTAGGGACAGTCCATGCCACCAAAGGAGGGGAGGAGAATGATTCCTTACACAGTGAAAGAGCATGGAAGAGCCTCACAAAGTCTTGGAAATTAAAGACAAAAAAGAATATAATAACAATCATTCATTTCTTATTAAATGATCAAAAACCACGAAAACACTAACCGTTCTAAGCAAGAACAAAAAATCAAGGTTCCATGCTTAATGGTTAACTTTCAAAATTAATGATATTTCTGCATTTTCAATTGTCATTAAATCTTCTGAATCAGTACTTCTGGCGTATACTAAATTTCTAAATTTCACCTACAGAAAATTATCACTGTCATAATGGCACCTTTTATTCTGTGATCTAACGCTACACAATGTACATGTACACAATCATGCATTATACAAAATCTAATGTAATCTACAGATTAAGACTACCATTGCCACCGCGAGGTTGGGCCACATCAATTTAATTTCTTGTTTCTCAGCTTTTTTTAGGAAATAACTGCAGCAGGCTTTTTTTTTTAAATCAGAAAAAATTAAGCGCCTGGTAAAATCTGAGAACAAAGAAATCAAATTTGTATGGCCTTATTCAAATTCTAATTCTATGGATGTCTTTCAATTAACACAGACTGAGGACTTTGACTAGAAATCAGGACACACGTAAATTACATGTAATATTATAATACATAATGCTATTGGGTCACCACCCCTAACTGCGGATCTGACTACCACTGACTATACTACTTTTACTTTGGACGATGGGAAAAAAAATAACTCAAATGCAGTATATTTGAATCATGCCCTGAAAACAGGCTAATGATCTTGACTAATTTTCCTGGATGACATCACCAATTCCAATTAACTTGCTGTCAAATTGTTTGAACTATTTGTGTAGCTTATACACAATCATTTTTTATCATGGTAAATCATATAATTTTTGACAAGTGCTAATGAACTTCAAAAATTGTAGGGATACTGTTGAAAAGATGTTTTTTCCCTTCCAGGATGAATATGAGTTAGGGTATACATTTTCAGTCACAAAAAAGAGTATAATCATAAAAATATCATTATAATTCATGACATTTTTAGTGTTACATGTAGTTTATTTAGGTCCAATACTCAAGCGCATGATAATGTCATTATGATATTGCATTTCTGACCTGTACCAAAACAATTACCATGAGTTACATTAATTTTACATCGATGCAACAGCCCAATCTGCATGTCCTTACTTACGACAATTTTTTTACTTACGACAATTTTACAAACTTCAGGACTGAGACGCCCACCAGGAAAACATGCAAGACACTGCCATGCCGAAAAAGCAGACGGCCAAACATGGTAAACCATTGAACACACAACGTACAATGCCAGAACAGCTAGCAACGGATATAAACAGGGCCTGCTTATCAAAAAAAGGCTGCAACTCAACAAAGAAGAGCGATGCCTACCCAACCCCTGTGGTGTAGCCACTGATGAGCTTTTGGAGGGTAGCGAGAAGTGCAGGGGGTAGTTCTCCACCAACTGATGAACATGGGGCAAGACATGAGGTAAAATGGGTGGATGGGGACCGAAAACTGATCCTATACCGAGATCCGTGTTTTGGAGGAAGAGGGGACACTGAAAAGGTGGTTCTTTGGATGCCACAGTAGTGTTCCTGCTGGGATATAAGACTGGTCAAGGGTTAACATTGTTGGAGTTATGACGAAACAGTTAGACACAGGGGGTGTTGTTAATGAAATGAAGGTTCAGAATGAAGCTGTGATGAAGAAGAAGAAGAAGACAATACATTTTGCAAGAAGATGAAAAGGAAGATATGGCGAGCATGTGAGCGATGAGCAGACGTAACAAAACACCTGCAAAGACAACATTGTTAGACAGACAGTAATGCAGGCAGTGTACAGTACATCTACTTTCTTCTTGTTGTAACATGACTTGACCAAACAAAAACAAAAATTAGGCACCACTCCTGAGGTGTCGCCAAAACATTTACTTGCATCAAAGGGCTTCAGTCTGAAAATTTGAGGTGTCGCCAAAAAAATGTACTAGTCTTGCATCAAAGGGCTTCTGAAAATTTACTTGTAATCCTTACAGTAATTTTGTGAATTTAATCAAGAAGAATTTCTCAACAATATGTGTACATGTACAGTCCCCGCATACTGTTCACAAGACATTGACAAATACATTGTGTATATGGGCACTGCATGGTCATGACAAATACTGGGACAGTTCTACTACCTTACTCCATCCATGGAGCCTGCCAACAGCTTCTGTAGACAGTTCAGGAGGGGAGGGGGGAGGACTCTGCCAGCTGGTGCCAACAAAAACATATTTTATGTTACAAAAGACTTAAAATTTTCACCGTTGAATGTACATTGTGTACTCAGTGCAACCTGGAGATATTAATAATCAAGGGCGCAAGTTTCTAAACAGTATGTAAGTACATGACGGTACCATCGATTGTTTGGAGGCACCTGTCATCATTAATCTACAGGACAGGTTCACTAAGAGTTGTTTTTATGCTACACAGAGTAAAGAGAATACTGGCAAGTCAAGTTACTACAAATTCATAACTGGAAATACCAGGGCTTGAGATATCATTTTTGTTACCGGCATTGGTGCACAATTTGAAAGAATTTTTACCAGAAGTTGACTGAACAGTTTTCATAATATCAAGCCTTTTTGCTTCATCTACAATTTGATTTTTTGACAGTCACTGCAAATGACAGATTGCAGGAAAGTTTTCAGCCAGTTCAAAACTTTGATGTACTAAAAGTAATAATATCTAATTGTAGTCTGATAAATGTTGATGACAATATTCATTGTATTGCATATATTGTTTTAGAATAAAAGATTATCATAGAGAAATATTCAAGAGTGGCAACCAACGCACACAAATTAGCATCACACTCCATACTATTAGGTAGTTATCATACCAATCAATAAGTTCTACTTCCACCACCTCTGAACTAAATTTCCTTCCTCACACTCACTCACTCACTTCCTGCCTCTCTACTGACGGTGTATTTAAATAACTACAGACACACACCAACATAAAAATAGACACTCCGAAAACAAATTAATAATTAAAAAAATACTCTGTATACACAGAGTCAATTCAATGTAAATGTCATGTAATGTGTGTTAGTGTGGAAACTGCCATCAGTGGACAGGTTCAGTAGTAACACATGTCTCTATGGGACACTGCACACATGACAGTTACCAGAACGTAGCTTCAACATAACAGGTGACTCTGCTAACACAGCTGGAGGTGAACCGCCAAATAAAATGAGTGATGTTAGCAAGGTCATTTGTTAGACACTTTTCAATCAATGGCATACATGAACAATGAACTTGACACTAGAAATTATTGTGAAGCTCTTTTCAACAGTTGACATCTCTTCATCATCATGGTAAAATATGAATAACTAAATGATATCTGGAAAAATTAAGGATCATTCCTAGATTATGAAGTTAAACACAGCACAATAGAGGAACCAAAAGTACACATTATGTTATCTAATTATCTGTGCAAAATCTTCTCTTTTTTTCCAGAATTTTTACTTTGTTCAGCTTTATACTTAAGATTACTACAGGCAATAATTCTTAATTATCAACTAATACAATGTAGTTGTATGCAAGAAAATATGAGTTCAAGATTAAGGTTTGAAATGAGGCTTTTTATAATGTATCTGTCTTTTCTAGAAATATATGGTCTTGTCACTACATTTAATTTTCCTGAACTGGGTTGCTATATGTATACATGTACATGAGAGCGGTGCTCACCTAGCATGTTGTGACTGACAGGGAAGGTGACGGTGGGTCGGCCCAGGTTTCTCCAGTTGTAGCGGAGGTAGGCCAGGTCGGTCTTCAGCATGTCCACCAGCAGCTCGTTGTCCAGAGCCAGGTAGAACTGCTGCTGGTCTATGAACTACAAAAAACAAGAACGTTCATTACTAACATTGTTCTGTATCTGATTCTGTATTCATCTATCTCTATACTACCCCCCTTTGATACTACAGCAATAGCCTGGTGGGCAGAGTGCTTTGCTTGCAGTCATGGATCTGATTCCGTGACTGAGTCACACCAAAGACCTACACTTAAAAAATGGTACATAAATGTATGTGTACTGCTTCTCTACTTACCCTTCAGCATAGCATGTCAGCTCTGTAGGTATGAGGCAGCAGGTTGTTTACATTATTACAGTAACTAAACTTGTCATACCTAAGCCCAGGAAGTTCTTACCTGGTTTAACAAAATCTAATGATACCTTCTTCTTTTTCTCAAATATTCTGTAACCATCCTTGCTGGGGTAAAATGTGTATAAATGTGACCCTTGCTGTATTTAATGTTAAAATTTCCAACTTTCACAAACTATTCTGTAATTGTTTGGGAGTGACTTTCTAACTCACCTGTGGAGTAAAGGCAAAAGTCTGCCCCTTCAGTGTGTACAGCTGACTGGTGCCCAGCAACCCGATGTCATAAGATGGCCGCCCTGACAAACCCAGCTTCTTATTCTGACCTGCAGATTACGACCAAATTGGGTCAACATGACTGTAACAGGGAGTTCTACTTTTGGCACTTCTGACTAGTTTGGTCTGCCAGGAAACTGTTTTCATGATCACTATAGAAAGGGACCTGACAACAATGTAAGACAGTAAAGATCAAAAAAAGATTATTTACCGGTACATAATTATCTCATGGTAGACATTGCAATCTAGCAGAATCATCTGCATTCAGTTCTACTAATCATCGGAGTAGAGATCCTGATCAAAGTCTGTAAACTTACAGATAATCCCTTAAAAGGCAGTCAGAACTTTTCACTTCAATTCAATGGATTAACTTGATATCTAGGATACACAAATGGGAGACCACCCTAACACATTTCTTACTACTGGTACATGTAGCATTCTGATCGCGATCCCCGTTGACAAAGACTCTGATCAGGATCTCTACCGGTAGAATCACCAATTCTGACAGATTCAATCTATAAACTGGCATAAACATTTTCTTGGGAATAAATGTCAAGAAACGTCATTAAAAATAGTCAACACAGACAAAACTGTGAATTTCAAAAAGATGAAAAGCATGATAAACAAAAGGGAAACCCCTCAAAGGTAAACAATCAAATAATGCTTCCAAACAGGAAACAGCAAGGGGAAAGGTGGGGGTTGTGTTAGAGCCAAGGTTGGAAAACTCCACTACAAACATACAATGGATGAAAAAACAAAGAAACAAACATGCAGCAGAGCAGAACATGTGCTGAACTGAGAAGGGTGTGTTTTTATTTACCTGGACCTTTAAAAAGCATCAACACCAGGGGTAGACAGCGACGAGGACACAACATAAAGCACAGAATTACAAAGGAAGAGAAGTTAATCTATATGGCACAGCAATGGTGAAGCAGCAGCATAGCAGGATAATAGAAAGCAGAGATACAGAATGCTGCTTGAGCACAAATAATGTCAGCAACAAATGTGGCAATATGCTGAAAACAGAAAAAAATTGAAAATCATACAATGATCATATCAAATTTGTAACATTAGAGAAAGCAGGAATCTATATACGTCATGTATGAGATCGATGTATAATATACTGTCTGGACTTTGTAGGTTCTGTAATTGAAGAGCTAGACCTAGAATCCACCCTATTCTTTCAGATCAAGTGGGTTCTTCCAATTGCTTTTCTGCAAAATAGTCTGGCACTGATTAAGAGACATTTTAATTGCATTTTGGCCTCGTTAATAAGCAGGAGATCTGATTGGCTATGAGTTGCACAGTCCTCTCTAACAGCATAAACAGGTATTCGGATGATTGATACCTGTTACACTGATTCAGATTAATACTCAATATATGAACTGGTTAATGACATAAGGGCAAAACGTTGATATGCGGAAGAATCACAGACTATTATGCAGAGAGAAGCCATCTGTGGAGCACACTAGAGGTAGAATAGGATAGAATAAGCTGCTTCATGGTTCAAAATGCACATAAACAAGTCAAAGGTGACGGTCCCAAACTTGTAAACAATTCTTGTCCAGACCATGCTTGATACCATGTCTAGACATGTTTTGTTCATGTATCAGGGGCCTTCGACTTTGACATATTGTATCACACTGCAGATGGGCAGTGCAAACCGTGAACCAGCTTATTGAACAGACTATTGAAGAGGACCCAGTAGCTGTCTAATGCAGACCAGTTAAGTGCCCGCATGTTGACATTACCTAAGTGGTGGTAGATGTGAGAGAGGACGCGGGCCGGCTGGACCTTGATGTTGGCCACCTCCTGAGTGGTCTGCACGTCTATCCCATGTTCTTTCAGGAGGTCCTGAATGTACAGGTCTTCTGCCAATATGGACACTGGAAGGAGATGAAGTGAGAAATCAATATGTTCAATACATTACAATGTAGAAAATAAAGCAACATCTCATCCTCAAATTTTTGAGTCAACCCTTTCATTCAGCTTATCCTTTTAGATCTTGCTTGCAAATTCGAAGAGGAATTAATTTTTTCTAGATTACACACTTCATCACTTCTATGCAGAATATGTATATCACACATAAACAAGCAGTTAAGAGACACAGTCTAATGATCTCTGTGAGGAAGAGAAAACTAAATTATCCAAGGCATATAATTACATGACAAGAACAACATTAAATTCTATACAAATGTTTTGAAATGAAATTGTCCCAACCGCCACAGCGAGTATGCAGGGAAGCTTAACTTGCTGGATGTGTTACCTTGGACAACAAGGTCAGGTCTGGGCTGTCCAATCAGTCGTCTGTTTAATGGATCAATTTCCCCAGGTGCCAGATATCCCTGGAGAAAAGACAAGAAGGCAATCAGTAAAAGCAGACTTCACCCCCCTGGCGGCACATATGGAAACTGCACTGCTCCCTCTGGCAAAACATACAAAAACTGCACTGCTCCCTCTGGTATATATGTATATAAAAATTTCATAGATTGCATAAATTCCTCAGTCATTAAATTGCATAAATTCCTCAGTCTGAGGTTCGACCGCTTTTTTATATGAAAATTGCACTGCTTCCTCTGACGGAACATAAAGAATCTGCACAGCACACTCTGGGAGAACGCACAGAAACTGCAATTCTCCCTAAGGCAGACAAACAAAACTGCACTGCTCCCTCTGGCAGAACATAAAAAAACTGTACTAATCCCAAGAAACAGCAGAACATACAGATAATGCACTCAATCTGCAATCAATCTTTATGATCCATTCAATGAATGGGGTAGTTCATATTATTATAGTAGTACAGCTACATAATGTGTAATAGTAAAAAGATTCCTATGGATCTTGTCCCCCTACCTCCTGAATGAGACAGCCCAGGATGTAGAGTGACTGGCTCCACATGTGAGGCATCTTCCCCCCAGGTGATCTCTCCTGACTCCCGGGGTTCTCACGTTCCGCCTCCACCTGAAATATGCAGATTAACGTCAGACAAGCATTCTACACAATATACTGTAACGTTACATTCTTTTAAATTCATGGGACCTAAATTTCTCAGCATAGTAAAAAATTAAGAGTTTGCAGTGTTGTTGGCTTCATGGTTGAAACAATAATAATTAAAGTAACAACACAATAGAAATACATGGTTGTGGATGTGGTGACTTTGCAGTAGAGAGTTGACCATAAAAACAGCAAACTTAAAAGTTCCGTGAATATTTCAAAGTCTGCACTTAACACAAGAAAAAGTTGATGAAAAACATCTAGTAGATTAAAAAAATCATGTCTATATGCTGCTTTTTCAGTAACATTTCAGCCTTCCCTGCAATGTACATTACAGGCAACAACAAAAAAAGCTAAGACCGACTTTTTTCATTTCAATTCTTGTAACAATTATGGTGACTACACTAGGCAGCTTTTTTTTTAATTTTGCCCATCTTGCTCTATTTTCGCCCCTTTAGATTAGATTTGCAGTGCACAAAATATGTCTTCCATAAAATTTGCATAAAAACAGACATTAACTGCACATGTACAATGTATACTTATCAACTTCACAACTTCAGCAAGACAAGGAGTAACATAAGACACATCTAAGCCCTATCCACCTTGTCTGCAGCTAGAGAGTAGAGTTCAGGGATAAGGGGCAGCCCATCTTCACCCTTGACCATCACCTCTGCCAGCTTCTCCTTGTACTCCAACACCTAACAACAACAACAAGAACTGTTTATACAGTAACATCATACACAATACTCTTTCTCGCTATAACTATTCCTTCTACTGGTCAGACCCCAAGTGACAAAAAATCCTATTGGTGACTTCTAATTGCCTGCATGTACAACAGGCTTTGTTTTCGGTGTGTCTATTAGTGTTATGTTCTTGTGCGTGCATAGGTATTTAACTACACTATCAGTAGAGTGGCAGGAAGTGAGTGGGAAGATGGTGTCAACGCAAAGGTCAGACTTGCAGGACAGAAGTATCAGACATGGTGTGTTGATGGAAGTGGTTACTAATTTACAGGGAAGTATAATTATTGTTTTTGGTCTTTCCGCAGTTGTATATTGTGATTTTGTATTATGCTAGTCAAAATCACTGTACATAGAGTGACAGGAAGTGACCAATGGATATACATGTACATGTGTATGTAATGGTAATCAAAACCTTATTTGTGTAATTAATGACCTACTACAATTACATAAGACATATGGGAAACTCAAGGAGATGTGAGACATCCAAACTCTTAAGACTTGTTTTCTCCTTCATCAATTTTCTACAGCCTCGTGAAAACGAGATTACTAACTAGTGTTTTATAAACCTGAGTCTCTTGTATAGAAGAAAGCAGCCACAAAACTATAGCCCAGGCATCCCTACCTGTGCTTTGTCCCCCTTGAACAGTCCATCCAGGATCAGGTATGTCCAGAACAGCGGCCACTCGCACTCGATCCCTTCAAACACCGACAGTTCCCATGGTTCATAGTGTAACCTACGCGGATCCTAAACAAGAAAAAAGGGCTCTTTCATCGGATGGAAGGCACATGTCATTGAGTATCGCAAGCATCTTTACGGTAGCACTGGACACACTCATCAAAGAATTAATCAGGAGCTGCTTGGAGATTATCAAAGAATAACCAATTGTAGGCAATATTTCCAGTTGTGAAATGAACTTACAAAAACTGATAGATATTTGTACACAGAATCCATCACAATATTTCCAATGAACATAAATAGTAATTTCGATAAAATTTAGCTTGATATCTGTCATCAAATATATCATCCTCGTACCTCCATTGGAGTCTTGTACCCATCTCGTAAGAATCTAGACAGTCCATATCGTCCCTGGAAAGATGTGAATCATATGTAGTGAGTTATTGATATGAATGATAATTACATGTAAATACATTCAGACTCTGATTTACTGATACTAGGTATATTTTCCATAGGTTTTCATTTTTCCAAATGATAAAAAAAACTGCGTTCTTGTCCGTCACCTCCATGTACAGAGGCATTGCCTTCAGCGTGTCTGTCTGTCTAGCATATTTGTCTGTGCCTCCGCAGTTACTTCCACATGCTATACATATAGAATACAACACAGGGTATTCCGTATCACCCGAGGTACCAGCCCGATCTGCGGGAGGGCTGGGACCGAGGGTGATGCGGAATACAACGTGTTGTATTTTATTTAATAATATGTCATACCTTGGTCATACCCACTCGAGAAAACACACATTTCAATGCGGAATGCGCCAGAAGTTGAGGGAGTTACGTGTCCTCGAACAAGAAACTGTAGCAACATTGATTCCAATCTCCGAATACGGTATTCGAATTTCCGACGGCCGCGCAACAGGCGCGCTCGAAATGCGTTCAAAATATTCTATGGAAGCCTGTGTGATAACACTCCCGAACCCTATGTGATCCGGATAGTTATCACACGGTCCGGAACACCCGTAATCATCCCAGGCATGACATAAATATGTATGTAGTCAGCTCTTACCAAAGAGTGGCAGAAAGTGAAGGGAAAAAGGTCATTAAGTGACAGGAAGTAGAGTTCAGAGTTGATAGAATCAGTCATTTATCAATCTTGGCTGACAGCTGACAGACATTCCTGTTCATGGGGTCAATGGAAGAGGCTACTACTTCTCGGGGAAGTATCGGTTCTAGATGTCTGTCTCTGTTGCAAAAGGAATGTATGTTGCAACACTACCTCTAGTTTACTGATGATCTCGTTCTTTGTGAGGTTGCTGAGGTCCAGGTCCTCCACAGCAAAGGCTGGGTATGACAGGATACTGAGAAGACTTGCATCTATTTCCTGTCAGAGAAAAAAAGATTCTGATAATCATAACATATTTGTGATAAAATATGCCGAGATGTTGGACAGGCCCTAAGCCTACATACATGTATCTTATACCATGTATATGTAGTCCACAACGATTGTTAAGTCACAATAGTCACGTTGGTGCACGGAGTATAATGAAAATCAGTACCAGAGTTATATCAAGCAATGATCATTCCTACTCTAAATACAATTTGTACATCATAACTAGTACTTTTTCCTCAAACCTTTGACTTTGATTCCCTTGGCAGCATGGATTCCAGAATTGCCTGCGACAAAATCAGAACAGATGTGAAGGTCTTGATGTAGCAAGTACCACTCAGTGACCTACGTTGTACATGTTTATAGCAGTACTCCTAAGACAGAATAATTCAAAAATACCTTTAAGAATTCTATGATTTTTAGGCTAAAATGAGGTTTGATATCATTTACATGTAACACAGCAGTATTTGTCCAAACATTCTGGAAGGAGAATTCCAACAAAAACAATTTGTAACAAATGCAAAAGATGAGGAAGGAAAGCTGTTTAATTGATGAAATACACAATGTAGCATGATAAGATCAGGGCTGGCAATAACAAATTTTCTGTAGACATGCTTACATACCCTCTACCTGTTCTTGGTGGTACTGCAGCTGGTTGTACTGACCTTACACTGTGAGATCTCGTCAGCCATGACATGTATGATGGAGGCTGGTCCTCCCCTGGACCCGAACAGGTCCATCTCTTTTATAGCCTCCAGAGAAGCCTACACAAATAAGAAAATACATCAATTAGCTTCTGAGATATGTGTGATAACATAACACTAATGCGATGACATAGACAGTTGGTGCGCAAAAAAACACCCCCCCACACACACACACACACACGACGAAACCAGTTTTTTGTGGTTCAAATCAAATCTGTCTATTCTTTGTCAAATCATATGATTCTTTGATTTGATGTTTCAAATACCTTTGCCATCCCAATAGAGCTGGCATTGAGCTCAGGCCACCCATGGTTGGTCTTGTCTCCTCTCTCCCACATGCCATAGTCCTGTTCAATGGAAAAACAGCAAACTGACTATTGAACTCAATTCTGATCTTAACCATCTTTTGTAGATTAAAACAGTAGCAGGTGTAACAATAATATTAATTAGTTCATGATAACGCCACAGCAAGTAAATTTTATGGATGACATCCTCCGCAGACTCCAAAATTAATGAGATAGGGCAAAAAAAAAACAAGGCGGGCCAAAAAAAACAAGATTCCTATATTTTCAAATTTTGCGATCATAAGTCTTGTTAAACAAGAATTGAGGCGACGAAATATGATATCATGACCAACAGCTATATTCCTGTATTCAACCAAATAGATGTGTATACATCTCAATAGACTAACTACAACAAATGCAGAAAATAGCTTGTTGTACCATCATCTGAAGCAACTACACTGGGAATTCGTATGCGATGAAACACCTTGTGTATACAGCTTAATTAACTAGACCCCCCCCCCCCATTATTTACATAATGTCCTTGCTAGAACAAATGCAGAAAATAGCTTGTTATTATACCATCATGGACAGGAACTACAGTGGGTATTCATATGCAATGAGACATGTACCTTAGACTGTCAACATTAAACTGTTCTTCAAGATGTGTATACAGCTCAATTAACTAGAACAAACACAGAAAACAGCTTGTCATACCATCATGGGCAGGAACTACACTGGGTATCCATATGCAATGAAACACCTTAGACTGTCAACCTTTACGACATATCTGCCAATTTTTGGCATGTTGACCATCGTCGGGGGACAATGAAATTTCTTGTTTTTTATTTCGAAATCAGGCGAAAATTAATGAGCGCGCTGATGTCATCCATAAAAATTACTTGCTGTGGCCTAAGTATGGTTGAAAGTCAATCTGTATAGTTTTACATTACAGTGGTAACAATAGTGGTATAGTCGTAAGATCTAACTTAAAGGCAATCCATAGCTGTCATTGTGGACTTATAGTCATACTTACAGGAGTTCTATATGCAGACTCTACATAGAAAACCAAGTTTTGAATGAAGGCCACTTCATCCAGGGTAAAAATGATCTGTAAACCTGAAGATGGAGAAAAGAATAAAGAGCTCATTTCTAATTGAAAATTTATCACCGCAGCTATCATAAAGATCTCTATTGGTTTGGAAAGCCAAGTTCCATTCACACAATGTCATGAAAAGCTAAGAAAGTATGGGCCCTCTTAATGACACTGATCATGATTCTACTAAGGGCCACAACGATTCATTTTCATGGTTCACGGATATTTTAAAGCAAAACATTTAGCAAGGTTCACACGTTGATTCTCGAATTCAAGCCGGTTCAGGATTATCTTTTAAAATCCGAGAATCAACAAATTTAGTAAATGATATTGAATCATGGCACTTTCTTACAAACACAACCTATTCATGACTTAATTTGCGGAAGTCTTTACAGACAAAATATACATACCGGATGCTGTCATCTGAGCCAGCATAAGGATGTACAGAGAGGTGGCGTCTATCTGCAGATGTCCCCACTCCTTATCTCCCACCACGGCGCCGCAGGTGGTGATGTTGTACTTGGCGTGCAGAGCATCGGTGGTGGCCTGGGTGTACTTGAACTTCTCCAGTTTGTCCACCTGTGCAAGGATTAAAGTTAGACATCATCCCTTAAAATCATTTCTTAAAGGTACACATTACACATTTTCAGTTTTGCCAGCAAAATCTTACATTGACTGCACATGCCTTTAGATGAAGACTTAAAGTTAAACTATAATTGCATGATGCCAACATGAAAAGGAATGACATTCAATGTAAAAATAATACTATATAATAGTACAGGTACATAGTCAGTGATTACTACTGCTGTCCTCCTAAAGGCAAAAAGGAAAGCAGGTCAAATTCAAAGCGTAATGCTTTAGACGAAGCATAATGCTTTTTTGATAGCTAGTAGGGTAACTCTAAACTTTGAACCTATGTGCTGTAATCAATACCAATTTTGTGCATGGATGCAAAATTAGCATCAAAAAGGTTACAAACAATGTTGACCCCTGACCTGTCTCATCATGCACTGCAGCAGTCCCCTCATCAGCTTGACGACGCTCTGTTCCAGCTCGTACGCCTTGGCACGGTCCTCGTCCATGTCCGCCGTTTTCTTGTACGCCAGGGACAGTCCCCACACCGCCATGATACAGTACAGGTTGTCCCGCACCCACGCATGGTTCTGGTCGATACTGGCGGGCAACAGACCCGTGATGGGATTCTGAGAGAGAAATGAGGCACGGTTAGACTGATACAAGATTACGCTTTAAGTTAAATCAGGGCTCTTTCCAGATTTACATGTAGATCATCGTCCATTCTCTCACTTTGCATACACTTTTTACAAATGTACGGACGGCACAGTCCTTTTAATTCCATGTGGTTTGAAGCCAGACCGCTCGCTCAAATTTAACATAGATCTCTAGCCTTTTACATTTGGTGTAGTCTACGTGAAACACAATGGGCACCTGAATTTAGCACTTTTTGTTATGTTAGCTACAATCATGTAAATGGGATGGAATCTTTTCCATTCTGAGCAGCAAAATTTTGTCCTTAGATGGAAGGATGGACTTTGGAGAGAGCCCTGAGTTGAATTAGCCCGGTATCCATCCTATTCTACACATATATGCGCATGCACTACATGTACAATGTAGCTCCATGATTCGGCGAGCTCTATTGGTCGTTTCCCTGCAGAAAAGTCTGGTACACATTATAGAGATTTACAATTGGCATCTGAATATTTGTCTAGAATTAAGCTCTGATTGGCTCTGAGTTATATGGTCCTCTTAACAGCAATGTAGTAAAGGGTTTCGAGGCATTCAGAAGTTTGATTCCTGTTGCAATGCTTCTGAGAAAAATTCAATTCCCAAACTAATGCAAGACATAAGTACTGTACCAAACATCTCAATAGGGATGCCTCAGGGCTAGACTGCGTGTAAGTGATCATTGAAGAATACTGGATCTAGAATAGGATGGATTCCAGGCTAGAGTTATAGTACTTAATTATTCTACTGGTAATTTTCATGACATGCGCATGACTCATGTATCGACTGCTTCTGTATCTCCATGCTGCATTCGATCTTCTTTCACCGTCATTACAAAGATTTCATTAGTGACAGGAGAGAGAGACAGAAATGAGAAGTGCAGCCAGCTAAGCAAACAAAAGCCATATGTCGATTAGCACTGGAGTGGACACATTATGATGTCACATTCTTCTGATCTCGAGCTGTAATAACAGGCCTAGGAAAGTAAAATTGCTGGTCTACTCTGAGGCCTACAGTCAAACTTGGTCTCAACAACCACTAGTAGTACTCAAGGAATTGAGGGAAAATGGTTGGCGAGGCCGCAAGAGAGAGTGGTTGCTTCAGATAAATGGGCTGCTTTTTGGTCAGCGGGGAAAAAATTACATTTGCAAAATATGTCATGTACATGTACATGTACACCTTAGTTCACAAGAAACATATCTGAAAAGAATGGTTGCTGGTTGGCCATGGGTAAGTCGGTTGGTTAGCAGAGGGTGTTAACTATGTAAAATTGGACGGACTGTTTTAATGTGGCTAATGACTGGAGGTGGTTGGCTGTGCCAGTTGGTTGGTAGGCCAGGTTTGACTGTACAATGCATTCTTTATCAGCATCTCTTTACACTGAATTAAATGTAATTTCTTATAGCATACTCCTTTCCTGCCTTGTCACTTTACAATTGTGTCCTTTACTCTCATTACAGATGTCATGAATAAACGTATGATTGTACAAATACTGCATTCTACAAAGAAAGTAGATTATTATCAACACATTTTAGTTCGTTTCCCATTCACAAATTATACAGCATCACACACTAATATTGCAAAATCATACAGCCATGCTGCCAAGATAGAAAAAGGTGAGTTGCGACTGCTGCCATGATAAAGTGGGATTATTAATTTAATGATCATATGAAAAGTAGTTGTATGACAATCTATAACATTATAAATTCGCAACCTTGACACTGTAACTGGATGGCAGCAAACCTGTCGCAGGGTCCTGAAACATGAACATGAAAAATACCTTTACAACTCAAACAGTTCTATAAGTTAACATTATTAGACTGGATGCTTTTTATTTACTTGCCTAGAACTTGACGTTCTACCAATGAAACAAATTTTTCACTTTTTTTAACCTTAAAGTTTACTTTAGCACACTGAAGTAGCCATTTGGCACCCAATTCTCTATTGGTTACAGAGTTAGGCAGCAGGGAGAGGGTTAATTAAATACATATGTACAAGTAAGTGTGATGTAACATTATGTACCATGCGTTTGGTTTAGCTCTGTCCAAGCACAAGATTGAAGGATGAAGGATCGATCACTGAACTAAGGCAATTTATAATATATTTTCAGGTAGCAATGCAGAATCTGGTACCTTTCTAGCCTGAGTACCATCCTCCGTAGTGACCGCTGACTAAAAAAAAAATTGCTTGCAAACCACGGATTAGCACACAATTTTTTTTAGCCAGCGGTCAGTACGGAGGAGGATGGTACTAGTACTCAGGCTAGTACATTTCAGGGCATGGAAATTAAAATAAATCTTATGTGCTAAACAATCTCAGTGGGTTACACCCACCACGCCCACTACCTTATTTGGGCATCACTGGGGAAGGGGAGGGGCGTGTCAGGGAGGGTAGGAACCCTGCAAGCATGCAACTTCAGGGAAGGACTAAATCATATACTACTAGTTACATGTAACATGAAGCAAATAAGAAATCTGTGCAGGACAATATTTTCATCCTTGCTTGAGCCCACTCTTGCAATGGCGAAGAATCATTTAACTTACGAGATCATTCAGGGACTTGGTCGACCCAGCTAGAGTCGAAATTAAAAGGTTAAAGTTCTCTGAATAGAATTTGAAGGCAGCAAATTGCTTACATTGATTTTACAGAATCAACAGTCTGCAAAGCAAAAAGCTACTTGTTCAGTAGTTGTGGTTGTTGCTAACAACATTATGTGACTACTGTCATTATGTTAATCATCTAAGAAATTGCTGGAAAAAGATGGAAGTGTCACAGATTCAGAGAGATAGAGCTACTACCAGCCTTGACAGTGATGAAACTCACGTCATGTATTTTTTTCATCGTACAGACACCCCAAAACTCTGCACCAAAACTAATAAATAAATATTACAAATCGTTCATAATCATATCAATATAAGGGATTAGTCAAGCTGCACAAATAGAGAAACGTCCTGTCTGTATGGTGAGTCTATTTTTGTTGAAGTTGACATCATGATCAAGAAAGATTTTCAACCTTCTAGTGTTTTCTAGTTGACGACCTTACCTGATGAGTTAGGATAGTTTTGTGCACGAGGTGCTGGTAGTAGTCCAGGCGGACCCCTGAGTTACTTCTGCTTCTCATTGTCCTACAGATGCTGTCATCTGATGATACGAGACGCCGGGGATGTCTTAAATACTGTCCTGGTAGCCCTTACCAAGGGCAATCTCTCCCGATCGAAAATAAAACCTTCGACGCCATCAATACAAAATGATGGGCGTCTGCATGTACCCTTTGGGCTTAAAATTAATCATCAGGCACTCTATTATAATAACAACTGTATGTACTGCAGAATTACGAATTGAAATATTCTTTTAGATTTTTTGTAAGGATATGGTGCTGTTTTGATGTCAAAAGTGCCAAAATAAACCAGTGATATTTTTAGTTTGCGTTTTGCTGCCCTGTTGTCCCTGAATGACCCTATTTGATGTAGGGACGATACATTTTGTTTTAAAGTTGGTTGGTTATCTATTCAACAGACATGATAGAGGGGGCATTTGATATTGATTGATAATTTATCGCAGTTCATAACTGATTCATACAGATCAATGGAGCCGTATTAGTCTAGCGGAATAGCTGAACATTTGTGCAAATTAGTCTGAATTCTACTCTACTCTACTCTACTCTGAATGCAACATATTTGGCACACATGTTATACGAAACAAATAAAAAAAAGGAGCCATCTGAATTTTGCATAAGATCAATTATAATCTTGGGCTATTTTTTTTACTAAAAATGTATATTCATGTCTCCTGTGATATGAAAGCTTTTTTTTATACAGATTGAGCTGTTTTTACTAAGAATGACACCTATATCACTATTATTAAACAGTAGTGGTAGGTCCCTAATTACCCATGATGCTTTGGCGCAGTGACGTCACCACAGCCATCTTGGATGTCAGATCGGGAGGACGAACCGTAGAACCCCAAAAAATTCAAATTCAACCTCAAATTGTCAATTTCGGGGGAAAATAACAGGTTTGTGGCGTACATTGTAAGGCTACAACATTTGCTTGTCGTTACAGAGTGTGTAGAAGTTGATATTTGATGCATATTTGGTTGAATTTATGCTAGAGGATGCGTTATGTAACTTTGGCGCACTGCGACCTTTTTGATGGGGAGGCCTAGGGGGCAGGCGAGGAAAAACTATGAAAGTGACGCTGTATTTGAACTAAATATTTTATACGACTGATGAATTGTGTGATGATTTGTAAAAGAAGACGCCAACACATGTACGTACTGAGAAGAAATCACTCAAAATTCTACATTATTAAGAAGAATGCAAGACCATTTATTAACACATCAATTTCACCACACACACACACTGTATACAACTTACAAGATATATACCTTGATATATTTCAGAACTTGAGCTACTGTAAATGTTGAAGTTTTGGTGGTGGTTTGATGTTCATGGTTTTAGCTGTGACCTCTTCACTGCGAACAAGTTGATGCTGGCTGCCTAACCCCAAAAAAGAACATAAAACCACCGCAAACTCTCCAAATCCAATTTCTTCTAAGCGCGAAATTTAATCCCTGCAAACTTAAATGCATTTACAGTATTTTCTTTATCATCTAGGCTTCATCATGGGGAAGAACTTTGGCGAGCTGTACAAGATGCGTCACATCATCACGTACAGCATCTCACCTCTGGAACAGCGAGCATTTGCTGGCTATTTCAGTAAGGGTTTCCCCAACCTGCTGAGGAGAATGAAGAACAGAGTATTCAGAATTGTACCTCGTAAGTATCTAGGTGTGAGAAGTAGGAGACACAACAGACACGACCACTCCGTCTGCTCATGATGAAGTCTATCAAACAACTCGCTTTATTCAAACGTGAAGGGATCGGCCATTCTACTTGATTATATGGATGACATCCACTTTTGCATCAATTTTCGTTTCCAAAAAAAAGAGTGTTCATACTGTAAATCGTAAGAAGCAGCTGCAAAATGAGAATATACATGCTGTAAATTGAAAAAAAAAAATATTTCAGAAAATGGATACTCATGTTGCAGAATGCCAAAGTCAAAGAAGAAAGTTTGAAAGACCAAAAATGAAGAATCTTTACTTCTGTGTACCATACTCTGTGTGTTCAGTTTTGCTCATCCTTCCTGACCACGTAGGTTTCACAATGAAGGTAACTTTTTTTATTTTGCACGCTTGCATTAGTTTTGGGGTCTCCAGAGGATGTCATACAATCAAAGCAACACGTCCTTACTATGAAATTAATGACATTTTTATTAATAAGTAACATTTTAAGAAACATTTTTCTTTCTCTCCTGTCTTGCAGAGGTTGTGATTGGGTACGTCATCTACAGCTGGGCGACGAATGAGAATCATCGGTCCATCAGAAAGGGTTTCGAAGGAGAAGTTGAATAGATCATCCCAGTGGCAACGTGCATACCTGAGACAACTTGATGTGTGGAGTGACCATCTTTGCTTTGTGAACAGTAGACTCCTACCATGGTGTTGTCAACACTCCTAGATGTTTGCATACTGCATTGACTTTCATCAACCCATTCTATATCCCCTCTCAACAACAATATAACTGTATGCCTTTGGAAGTACAAATGTCAACAACAGAATGCCACATCGGAATGGTATCGAGATTGTAAATGGTTTTAGAAGAAGGCTGCATCAAAGTTACATCAAATGTTACAAACCACCTTTACTTGTGATGTGTCGTCTTGAGTCATGTGAAAAGGTTCATCTAGTTGGTAGGCCATAGGAAAATTAAGGTTCATGAATCACAACCAAGATGTCATTTACCTGGTCGATGTGTAGTAACTCCTTGCCTACATGTACCTTCCTCAACCGTGAAGTTCTTTGCTGCATTCTATTAGTAATATTCAAATTCTGAGTCTGCATGTGTAGCTGAGGAGTTACCAAATGTCAGGACAATGCCATTCGAGTTCGGCCATAATTTTTTTCCCCTAAATGCCAGTAGCATTAGGCATTGATACTGAAGCTTAGGTACATTTACCTGAGCAATTTGACAAAGTAACCTGCAGCTTCTATAATGACAAAAACACGAATAAACAGTTAACTGAATGCTTGTTTTAGACCTCCGGTACATGTATCCTATAGCAAGATATGCAGAGAACCCATGCTTTGGACAGGAACTCAAATCAAATATGGTACACATTTCAACAACCAAACATTAGACTAAGTGTTTTCATTTTTTTCTTTCTCTTTCAGTTGCTAAATGTTCATCTTTGTGGTAGTTTTTATGAATGAAATAAGTCAGAAAGTTCTAAACTGGAGTAAATGTAGGGGACAAGTCTATTCGGGTACAGAACTGGAATATAGAACATTCCAGAGTATCCAGACTGATATCATGGCCAAGCCTCCTGCTGCCATTACCATTGCTTCCGCCAGAGGGCGTGACAGGATAGTAACGCATGTTCTGCAGATTCAGGGTTTCTGCAAAGTACATTTGGGGCTGATAAAACTCAGGACTGAAAAGACACCGAAAGAAACAAGCCAAACATAATGTTTTGAGCCTCTAGTAGAAAATCACAGTTTGCCATACAGAAAAGTAATTTTCTCGCCTCTCGAAATTTTTTAGATAAAAAAGTCATACCCAAAATTTTGAATCACATGCAATCTTTGGTTACACTGGATTACACACAACAGTTATAAGATGTTTTTCAAGCACGTTTGAATGCTATTACTTATTCATACCGCCCGTCACCACTGCTCTTCTTGTGACCTATAAAATGGATGTTCTGTGTCCAGAAACCGATACAGGTCAGCCAAGTCGTTATCCCAGTGTGATCCTTGCATCGCAGTAAGCATTTATTTTAGAACATAAATCGATATGACTGAGAAGCTGCCATCCATAAAACGCACGATTAGGCTATCAATATACCTTAGATGGATTTTCCTTGACCCCCTTTTGGTGATGGTGTCTCTTCGGCTCGATCAACAAATCCTTCATTCATGACAGATTTTCGTGAAGTGTGGTTGACGTCATCGGTAGGTTTCGGGCCATACCCATTTTTACCTCCGTGAATACGGTTCACCTCCTACGGGGGTACTGTGATTGCTTGTGTCTGCGTATTCGCAACTATATAACTTAAAATCCCTTTGATGCATTTGTATGCACTTTGTCATGTCGTCTACTAGTGTGTGTGAGATGATGCAAGTTCATTTGGGCATGCGTATCGTACCGTAGCAGTACTTTTAGAAAAAGGATCCTTTGGCTAACGCGTATGCTCCAGTTTTTACAAATGAAATTTCTCAGAAATGTGCAGAGTAGTAATAGTAAAAATAAATGGGAAGGCAGGATTCTATTCTATTTCCAAATGCTTTTTTTGTGTGTGATCTTTTTAGGATTTCGATTGCACTTTGAAGAGGGAAACCCTCATGAACTCTATTACCACATTAAGTCCACATTATGCCGTACATTTTTTTTCAAAGGCCCAAGGCTATCCTCACAATAACTTCAAACTGATATAATTCATAAAGAGTGATGACCACACAGAAGATTATTGGTAGCGCTTCAACTTGACGACTTTCCCAAGCTTTATCACGTCTGTCCAAAAAAAGATTCATATTATTCAATTTACAATCTGCATCCAATGACTTGGGGTTTCTCTCAGAGCAGAGGTTCGGCTCCTGCTGGTTTTTGACGTGTTTTGGGGCTTTTTGTCGGACTTTCTATTATGTCCCGTTTTCGTTGTGTCGCCAAGCCAAAAAGCCCGACAAAAACGCCTAAAAGCACGTCAAAAACCAGTCAGAGCCGAACCTCTGCTTGGAGAGTAACCTTGAGTGCCTACAACGCAGTACTACGGTACCAGGAGAAAAGTGCATTTCAGGTCGCACGTTTGATCTTACTTGATTCAAATTCTACTACCGTTATATAACGTCTGCAAAACTGCCATTCTGACGCATCCTTTGAGAGCACTCTATATTACTTTGGAGAGTACATAGCAGTATCTATTTTGCTTACAGCAATAAGTGTACAGATTTGTCAGGACTACCCGTAATGGGTTAGGTGAAACCTGTTGATCGTGATGAAAATAGAACGCCCGTGCTTCCATTTGTATGTCATTTCGACAGCAATAAAGTTTCATTAATTGCCACGGGACCACTGAATACAGTGTACTTAACCACACTGCGATTTATCCAAGCATTTACAGCTGAAATTCACAAGCCCCAGTGTGCCATACATTATGAGTTAGACAGATGTGTAATTTTTCTAAAGTATAGAATAATCTTATGCTTAGCAATGATGTATGTTTACGAAAATGGTGGACTTGGAGTCTTGGACTGAGGCCAAGGTTTGCAAGTTGTGGTGGGTGGGAAGGGGATTTCAAATCTATATTCACACAATTTTTTTTTCTTCGAATGACAACGTCCCCGTGCAATGACGCTGCTCCGAGAAAACGGAGGTATTGTTTTCGGTTGGTCTGTTTGCTTGTTTGTTTGTCTTGGTGTGTGTTCAAGTTTATTACGGCTGGTCCCGGTCCACGTTTATTCCCGGGCTGAGCTGCAACCGGACAGGATGCGAAGGTTGAGCTGGCCTGCGTCTAGATTTCTTCGGCTGGCTGACAGGAAGTGAACGTTGTCCCATGATCAAAAGTCAGGAACCCGAGGATGGCATGTGCCCGAGAGTGGGGCATGTAATTTTTGAAATGGAGATGGTTGTGTTATATTTTGTTATATCTTGAAAATACATATTTCACTTTTTAAAAAGTTTTGTGAACTATTATGTTACGTGGAGAAAAATCAGAAACTTGATTAAACCGTAATAAATGGTCATATACTCATAACTCCCCATTTGAGGCATGTGTATCAACTGTTAAGTCTTATATCAATGCCCAACAAGTTGCAAATCATTGTCCCCATTTTCTTGCCTTTCTGAATATCAGTAGGTGTTCTTTCTACGTCTCTAATTTACACTCCTATTTCAACACGTTGTAATTCACTGCGTATAATAGCAACGCAACCCTTTTCCCCAGTGAAATCGCTATAAGATGAACGGCATACTACAACGTTATTGACGGTAGCAGTACCCTAGGCAGCAGTCAGCCAATTTCATGAAATGTTTAGTCGGCACAAAAAGGCCCCTCGTCAACATAGCACTGTAAACCTGCGATCAATCTTATCGTTCATATCTTGACATATTTACCTGTGTCTGTAACGGTAAGGGCATGAGGGAGACAGTTATGCGGGGTTTCAAAGCACTACTGGTGGTCCCAAAAGAACGTCTGTGCCTAAAAGGTATTCACTGATGATGTATTTCGTGTAGGCTTGGATCTAGGGAAACTCTCGTTACGATGGTGGTATGTACAAGACAGTTATGCGGGGTTTCAATGCGCTATATGCGCGATCCCAAAAGAACGTCTGGGCCTAAAATGCATTTAATGTTGACGTCAGGCAAACTCTAACGATGGTGGTATGAACAAGACAGTTATGAGGGATTTCAAAGCACTGCGAGTGATCCGCCTGAAAAAAAAAAAAAACGTCTGGGCCTAAAAGGCATTGAATGTTGACGTATTTTTCCAATGAATTTGTAGTCAGGCAAACTCTAACGATGGTGGTATGAACAAGACAGTTATGAGGGATTTCAAAGCACTGCGAGTGATCCGCCTGAAAAAAAAAAAAACGTCTGGGCCTAAAAGGCATTGAATGTTGACGTATTTTTCCAATGAATTTGTAGTCAGGCAAACTCTCTAACGATGGTGGCATGTATAAGACAGTTATGAGGGATTTCAAAGCACTACGAGCGATCCCAAAACATTGCTGGGCCTAAAAAGCATTGAGCGGTACTTGTGACGGGTTTTTTTTCATGTGAACTTGGCACCAATCCATCATGTAGGCAAATGACACTGGGTGTGATGTTTCGTTGCCATTTGTGAAAATAAAGATGGTAGTTATTCTCTGGTGCAAAGTACAACGTTTTTCTTTATTTCATGGACACACAATACAATGACTCAATGATGATAAGTAATGTATTTTTAATTTAAACGGGAGGGGTGACTTCACTGTCTTTGCTTTTTTTCTTCTATCCATAATCCCAGTGCTTATAGAAGCTATGCTGTCAGTTATTACCTGACAGGACGCTGTCATACAGCACTAAGGTGGGCTTAATAAGCGCTTTCGCACTTCCGAGTACGCATGCGTCGTGACCGGAATTGTGGGTAAATATATAAAAAAAAGTACAGTTACTTTATTTCTTATTACCAAGTAAAAACGCACATGAGCAGGGGAAAAATCACCCTAAATCGCAGTTTGCTTACAATTTAAAAAAAAAAGATCAAATAGTAAATATACAATTAATATCGAAATTGGTAATATGTCAAAGGTGAAAATAATGCCCCTTGCTTGTAAACAGTTCTCGTCTCGACTATTGTTTGGGTTTGCACAACAATGTCCAGAGGGGTTTTGTTTAAGTCTCAGAGGCCTTCAACTTTGACATATGGCCCATAATTGCTGTGGCCGCGCATGAGTACTCGGAAGTGTGAAAACGCTTATAGGGTAGGCCGACTATAAGCTAGTTCGGAGTTGTTACTACGCATGTGCAGTGTCAAAGGTGAAGGCCCCCGAGACGTGAACAAAGCCAGTCGGGGCGTTGTTATGCACATCTAGCCAGTTGTTATGCAAATCTAGACAATGTCCAGGCGAGCACTGTATACGAGCCGGGGGCCTTCACCTTTGACACTGCACCTGCGTAGTAGCAACTCCGAACTAACTCAAGTGACCTCAATACGACAGTAATATTGTCCCAGGTCCGGCCATTGTGTCGTGGGTTCTTTAACGTGCTGGATGCGTGGCTCTCCTCAAAGACGGGACCCCCATTTAACGTCCCATCCGAGGACGTCCCTAGATGAAGCTAGGTACTCATTTTCACTCGATTAAAGTGAGGAAAGTCGTGCAAAGTTACTCTCCAAGCAGAGGATGGGTTCCGGCAGGTTTTTGACGTATTTTTAGGCGATTTTGTCGGGCTTTCTACTTTTGTCATTTTTTTTTTGTCTAGTTGGCTAGACAAAAAAAATGACTAAGAAAGCCCGACAAAAACGCCTAAAACACGTCAAAAACCTGCCGGAACCAATCCTCTGCTTGGAGAGTAGTGCAAAGTACCTTTCCCGAGGGCACAGCGTCGGGGTTTGAGCCCAGAACCAAATTCTGGGTCAAACACTCAACCATTACGCCACACGATGCCACCTTAAGGTCCCCTCTCATTGGGCTCCGGCACTGCGGCGGCACTGCCACGGCAGATTTTTACGGCACCGTCGCGTTTCTTTCACCAATTTTCATTTGCACTCTCACTGACGTGCGGCGCATTTGCGTTTGAAGCACAGATGACCAAGTTATTGAATGAACTTTATTGTTCGACAATCGTATATGGTACCATATATGTCACTAAATCAACAATACTACAAGGCTAACCTATCCTACAATTATAAGTACAAAACATTATCGATAACAGTGTATGAATTACAATAAAGCCATGTATGGATTATTTTCCCCTCGCTTCTAGGATCTCTCTCTTTGCCATAAGTCGGACAGGCCATGGCCATCACAAATTGCAATTTATCTTCAATATTTTCGTTACATGTGGGACACAATCTGTGAGTGCCTGGTGTGTTGTGGTGTCGATCCTTTTCAACTTCTAGACAACGTGCGCTGATTCTCAGTGTAGTTACTTCTTACAAACGGTTTATTATGAATTGATGTGATAAAGACGAATGCATGTAGACGAGTGGTCTGATTCCATCCCTGAGCGACTAGTCTACCAACTTCCGTACTGGAATAAATGTACAATGATCTAATTTTCAGTGGGATAAAGCAATATCCCAATGCAAATATCAGAAGTTCTACAGCTACAATCATCAACCTCACTACAATGTAATAAAATAGGTTTAACTAAACTCTTAAACAGATCAATAGCTAGGGAAATGGGCCATTTGTATTTTGATGGTAGTGATTTCAATTAATCAGAAATCGTAGTGCTAGCTGTTAATGGATCAAAATACAATGCAAAAGCAATAAAAAATACATCAAAAACTGATTTCAAATGATAAAAGGATTTTCACTTATGACACTTGGTGCAACAAAGGTAACATGTTATAGAATATACGTATAACCTTGAAACTGACATATCACTTTTTATACAATAGCGCGCGCGGTGAGCTCCCGGCAAGCTCCCGGCGAGCGCGCGGCACTTTGCCACTTGCGTTTTTTTTCAAAATTTGAAAAAAAACGCCATTTCAACCGGCACGTCGGCGGTGTGGACCGGCACTGGTACGGCACTGAGACGTCACTAGGACGGTACGCCGAGGTCTGTGCACGGCATTGCGGCGGTAGCCATTTCCAAGCTACCGCACGCTACCGCCACAGTACCGCAGCCCAATGAGAGGGGGCCTTTAATGTGGCCGCGGAGGAACCATTGATACGCGCCGTTTTGAGTATCAAGACAAGGTCACGGAAAAAGTTAATAGGGCAGTCAAAATAGGTCAGATCAGGCATACAAATGTGACTCTGATACCGTGACAAGTTCACCAATCTCCTACAGTGCTTCAGAGGAATCAGACTTTTGTGAGAAACGAGATTTTTCGAGTCAAACTTGACCTATTTTTCGCTGGTTTCGCCATTGTTTCAACCCCAAATACGCACTTTATGGGGGTTTCGCGGCACCCGTTATAGGGTTACGGGACCACTGTCTTATCCGACATATACAAATATAACTACTTAAAAAGCTGCAAATGTCTTCACATTAATTGAGCAACATTCTCACAAGGGGGCAGCTGTAGATATACGGAGAGTGCTGCAGATATATGAAGGAAAAACCTGTAGATTTGGGGAGAAGACTGGAGAATGAAAGAGACCCATGGAGAAAGCTGGAAACAGATGGAGAAAGCTAAGCTGGAGAATGATGGACAAAGCTGTAGAATTTGGGAGAATACTGGAGGATGCATGATAGCGAACCATGGAGAAAGCTGAAGAATGAAGGATAAACCTGTAGTTTTGGGGAGAATACTGGAGAATGATAGATGGAACCATGGAGAAGGTAGGAGTGAAGGAAAAACCTGTAGATTTTAGGAAAATCGCAGAGCTAGAGAATGATAGATACTGGAGACAGGCGGAGAGAGCTTTTTCTTCATTCTGCAGCGTTCTCCGTCTGTCTCAAGCTTTCTCCATTTTTTCTCAATGATTCTCCCAAAATCTACAGGTCTTTCCTTCATTCTGCAGCTTTCTCCCTCTGTCTCCAGCTTATTCCTCCATTCTGCAGCACTCTCCGTATATATATAGCTGCCCCCTTCTGAGAATGTTGCTCAATAAATGTGCAGCTTTTCAAGTAGTTATATTTGCATATATCGGATAAGACAGCGATCCCGTAACCGGGTGCCGCGAAACCCCCATTTGGTGCGTATTTGGGGTTGAAAATTATGGCGAAACCATAGAAAATCCGGTGGAAAATTGGTCAACTTTGACTCGAAAAATCTCATTTCTCACAAATGTCTGATTCCTCCGATGCACTGTAGAAGATTAGTCAACTTGTCACGATAACGGAGACACCTTTATATGTTTGATCTGACCTATTTTGACTGCACTATTGATTTTTTTCCGTGACCATGTCTTGATACTCAAAACGGCGCGTATCACTTAGACGACGCCTTTTTGAGTGGTTAGAAGTGAGATATGCAACAAACTGGACATTTTTCTTGTGGGTTTTTTTCGAGTGCTTTGGTTGGTAGCACTGGACATACTACTAACATCATACTTAATAAGAAAGTAAAACTGCCGTTGAATATTTTACATTAAATTTCCACGGTTTATGGATATTGACCTTTGAAATTCCTTTTTTAACACAAATATGCAGGGCTATGTCCAAGGGAATATCTTGGACTCCTTTATATAAATGGTTCATTCACAGATCGACAGATTGGTACATAAAAAAGCTCAAGCAACATTGCAGCCAATGAAAAAGTATTGTAAAACCGGCTGAACTACGTAGCTTTAGTCTTAAAATCCACAGGAATAATACAAATAGGGAATACTGGTATAATCATACAGAATATCATCATTTCAATGTATGACAAATTACAGCATCGCCAACTAACACCTTTGCAAGCGTTGGGATTTAACTTCAGCGCCCATACAAAGAACCTCACTACATCACTCATGTCTTCGATCAAAAGAATTCTCTCGCCCCCCGGTGGCATGCTTTTTGTTACTCGTACAATCGTCCGTATCTCTCTCGAACAGATGTCAGCCTGTCAGAGGTTTGGAACACTAATAATACGTATAAATGACGTATAAAACTGCAGATTCGTCAGAGTATTCAATGAAAATGAGCCAATATTGAGATGAGTGCCTTCTTTTCGAGAAGGTCGAGGTGACAAGTTCGTTTCATGTTATTATGTTTGGCAACGACAAATGTAACAATGTCGGCAATTCGCCGTATTCTGAAGAGGAAGTTTTCGCATGTTTATGGAATCCATCGTTCAAACGTTCTAAATGATATTGTACAAATGTCTAGATCTGTTGGTGGATATTTTTCTAAGTAGTTTGAACAAGTGGAGAGTATCCAGCTAGCCTTTGAAGGTTGAAAGAAATGGACAAGCATAGCTTGCTAGAATCCAGCAATCCAAAAGAATTTGTTTAAAGAAGTCACGACCAATATGCGAAGGAGCCTAGCTTGTTTCTTCTCAACAGTCTACAATATGAAAGGAGAAAAACGCAGAGACAAGGCGTCTCCCGCACAAATTGTTTGTTGCTTTGAAGTATCACACAACGTCATCCATTGCTCTTGACCGTGCAAAAATCACATGAAAATTCATCACCCCTTTCATAATCTATCAAACCAGCCAGCAAGTAAACACTGCTCCAAAAGTTTCCACCCGATATAACTTACTCACCCAACAGATTTGCTTGTCCCTCTAAGGTATTTTTTGTTGAGAAAAAGTTATCCTCTTTGAAAGATTTCAACAAAAACGACCCTGCAGTTCCAACATTAACAGCCAGGGAGCCTAAACGTATACCACTTTGTCCTGACGTCAAAATCTACATGCCACCAAAACATCCAGACCATAGCATGCCCAGGGTAAATCATACACACTATAAAACCACTGCTTTAACAGAATTTCCTTATAAACGGAGAGCGGGCCCGGATATTTGCCCTGCTATATATCACCCGTGTTCTTCATTAAGAAACAGGCTGTGCTGATGTTGCCAGTTGTTGCACACGGGCTACGAACGGGTTTTCCCCGATGGACTATGCAACGGGTGCCGGTCGTGAAAATGCAATAGTATTTCTTAACTTCTAGCCAGAAAAAAAGGTTGAAAAGGGCAAGTCATATGCACGGCGCCTGAAGAAAATGAAAGCTTGCATATACGTATATAATATCCAAAATCTGTAGATAGTTCCAGTGATGGCATATATTTTTACTACTATCACTTGACACCTGTTAATATTCGACTGTATAATGATGTGATGCAGAGCCCAAGCTGTGCCTAGCTCAACCATTTAAGCTGTATTAGATCCCCTACGTCACTACAAAACCCTACTTGATCTTGTTACTAGTAACTGATTGGTCCCTCTTTTTGTCATTCTGCAGACACAAAACACTAGTCAATCCATGATAATGTACGGGGATCAAATTGTCAATAATGTGGAGGTTTTTGTCATCCCTCAAGCGACCGACCTAAAGCCCACGTTCTTTGCAGCCTTGCTGACATGGGAAATTAAACCTTCAACGGTTGATCTACCATGAAATGCCAACTCCAGGGACGGCACTTATCAAAATACTTCGCCAGAAGGTTATGTTTTCGATTTCAGTATGGTGGATCGGTTGGATGTGTGTTCGATGTTCGTGGATGTTCATGATGTTTCTTAGGTGGGTAGTTGTCGGTAAGACGAAAGTCAAGTTCGAGACGGGCCTCCTGGTGGCTTCGTACGGTACTGCAGCGGAACTTATTAACTTAAAAGTGGTCCATTTTTGCCTGGTGTAGGGAGTGTTCAGTATACCTTCTTCTTTTGTACACATCCAACACCAATGTGAATGTTGGGGGTAAGCAACGATGTTCATCTATAGCTGTATCTGGTACAGTGCCACTGGGAGGGGAAAGTGTCATACAATCCCGCCGGGTTCCCAAAATAGAGCAGAATATGCCTAAGTGCGCTTTACCTCCAACGTGCACTCTTTGTCGGCCCTACTTTGACTGTGCAGCACTCACTATGATTAAAACACTTGCACATCAATCCTTAAATCTCGTCTACCAGATTCACTTGTGGCAAACACTCTCAACCAGGATATTCCGCCCTCCATGCAACATGAAAAAAAGACCATTAAAATGTACTAGAAATACCATCGAGTTTAGAAATAAGTGAATCACATGATGAATATATCGAATAAATGTCGCTATAAAGTATGAGACGTTGTTGCGATTGTAACAGTTCACCCTTTCCGAGTACTTTGGGCCACACCAATTCTATTTCTTGGGTGTCGGATTCATCACGTCATCTTTTTCTGATATGAATATATGAAATATGTTGAATATGATGTTTTAGGTCTATCACAGGTTAGGATACCTGTTCCTTCTTTCATGTTTATCTTCACAGAAGGGAAGCGTGATGTTTTGACTTCGTTTTTTGCTCCTCTTCTTCTCCAAACAAATAAGGTCAATGACCTGGACCAGGCGGCTGTCACCATGGTTACTGGTAAAGTAACAGACACCTTGTGGTGTTTAATTACATACGTAGCAAGTAGCAGGACAGAGCTGGAGGAACTGGTCATCATAAATGAAGAGAACAAAAGAACAAATAGAGCAGTAGTAATTCTAGGCCAGACCATGTGAAAGTAAACGTCATGTATTTGCTTGCAAATGTTACCTCTCTAGTTCTATCTTGATTTTATCTGCCTGTCCCATTATTTTCCTACGTAAAGCCAAGAACCAAAAACATACTTATGTGGCATTAGCTGTTACTGTAACTGTAGACGGTTGACAGCAATCCAATCCTTTTTATCAATGGCTTTATCAAAATACGAGACGAGTCTATGAAGACGCCTAAAATAAATCGGGACTCGACCTTTACATGACGGTCGATAAATTTGCAGTTTACATACATGTCAGCTAGTAGGGTAATTGTGATGCCCCAAGAGAAAATATCTAGGAAAAAATTAGGCCACAGTAATGCGATCAACTTGTACCAATTGGCTCAAATGACCAATACATCGCCCTAAATGGTATCGACTTTACGTCACTTAACTGTTTGCAATTAAGATTTGAGTAGATACGGGTATTTCATACGTGCGGATGCAGCGAGAGACTGGCCATTGAACCCATAAGCTGCTTTGAAATGACAAGTGAGAGGTGTTTGCTTCAACATTCTTGGCTGTAAATTGGGCCATATATCTTGGTGATATCTCGTATAACTCCTTTGTGTTCAGATCTTTATTGGCGCTTTTACTTCTGTCACCATCAAACACTTGTATATTGTCTCCCCCAGACGAGACTGCAAAAATACTAATAAGAGTAAATCAGGCTGAGTAGACTGTCCTTTATGTAGTGACGTTTGGGTGGGAGGGGGGCGCTGTTGGGCGCAAGACAACAAAACATTAAGTCTTCACAAAACTAATAAAGAAACGTAAAATAGAACACAAAATCCACTTGAAACCCTACCTAGAACATGGATGGTACGATCTTAGGCCTACAGGAACATCGATCACCAAGGATTGCAACAGATTCGAAACCTTAGTTGAGACAGTTCTCCATGACCAGTGTAGTCCCTTCCTAGTGAACTCTATACAAATTGGCCAAAAGGCTGGAACAGTCTACCCGTGATTGCCCCAATCTATATTCATACGGGAAAATCTTATTGCACAACCATGGATTGTACATGGTACAGCGGACATATGGCATCTTATTTCAACAGAAACTTAACAGAATGATTCCTTATGCTATCTATTGTTTTTGGACTGGATGTTTTTCTTATTCTCTTGGCATATATGTAGAAAAACCCTGATACGTTTGCTCTCTACGACTCAAGAATGAATCCCTGCAACAGAAATGCTTTTATAATGTGAAAATAAACTATTCTCCAAGAATTTGACTCATCGGGACGTGAGGCGGTACCGACTTCTGATGAACTTTTACCCAGTGCTAACGTCACACTTCAGCACTTGGGTCAGAAAATTCCGCCAAGTCAAATTCTTTGAGTTGGAGAATAGTTTATTTTCTCCTTTCATATAATTTACCAACTCATCAGATTACCTTTCATGCAAAGAATAGTTTTTATTTTCTTATTTTTTGGAAATCTCTGTCGTTTGCAATTACTCCCTTTCTAGCCTTGAATTCAAATTCAAACGCAGATGCCTAATGACAAAACCTATTTAGTGCGCCTCGCCGAGCCCAGCTGGCTTCCTATTAATCAAGAACAAAACCGAAATGCAGAAAGCTTGTACTTGGGCGTTGCCTGGCCCAGCTGGAAGGTTAAAGGAAGATGTGACTATGACCTACTTTCTTCGATCGCGGGCGGTTACGAAGCCGTCCAATTACTATGGGCAGATAGCCAAGGCAAAGGGGCTTTGGGCTGTAAAGTAGTAGCAACTGTCTGTACTCTGTATCTTACCGAGGTTCTTCAGTTCTTGATCACTAAGAACAGAAAGGAGATTACCATAGACGTGTCTGCTAGTTTTTGCATACAAAATAAATCCAATTTCAGCATTGCCCTATGTTTTACTTTCGTATTTAGTATATCCGTGAAAGGTGTTGTTTTCGGCCTGTTTATTTTGTTTGTTCGTCTCAGTGTGTGTTCCTAACACTCGCTCTCCAGAATTTTTCATGGACGCGAGTTTAGGAGCCCCGGTAAGTTAATCGAATGGCACCCAGGCTACATTCACAAGATGGTACACAGCAACAAGTCACCATGAATCGGTAAGTTGGCCCCTTTATGGTTATAAAATATACATCAAAGCGCAGAGACCTTAACGCAAACTGGCGTCTTTACCCCGCACACCTTTTGTTCCTTTCCCCCGCTTCAAAGTGCGTTTTTGTTCCGCACACTGAACTGCCAGATCAGTTGCATACCTACTCCAACTTCAGTCTATACTCTAACCCGTACACTGAGCCCTTTCCTGAATTATTCAGTCTGCAAAACATCGTGGGAATACCAAATACGAGTATCACACTGCACGGAAGAGGTTAGAGTTTGTGCTCGTTATATACTTCTATCGTGTATCATTAAAACGGCTGTCTGGAGTGATGTACAAAGAGATACGAAAAATGACATTCGTTGCGATCGCACTATTCAAATATGTTTAAATCAAACGCCGTATTTTATGGTTTCCAGACTTTTATACAGTTACAACAGCTGCCCTTCGAGCTAGCTAAAAGGTAGGAAGATCCCCGCTATGCCATCAATAATACACCAACGGTTCTAGTCAGGTTGCTCATTTGAAATTGGCCAATCAGACCAGAGCCGGCATCATGCTGCGCAAGGATTACATCTCTATGACATCCGTCGTGCTAGTTAGAGGTAATAGTGTTACCTGTTCCACCGCTCCTGGCAAGACAGACACATATTTCACCACTCGTTACGATTGTGTCTAAACATTTGTATGTCTTATCTATGATACCTACACGATGATGAGTCTAGATCTAGGAGAGTGTTCAGTACGTCTTTTGAGCGATGTGTAGAACTACCGTTGCAGTAGTAGGGGACGTGTGAGGACAAGCAGCGGGGGCAAGGAGTCGTGTGAGCGGTGGAAGAAGTCTTCTTCTGCGCCCGTTGTCAGTTCTTTCTGTTCTACTCTACACGAGTTGGGATACAAGGAAATCATGCGGCAGGTAGGTTAATCCAAATTTATATTTCAAAAGAAGTACTTGTGACTTGCATGTCTGCAGCTGAGTCTGAAACCATACCTTGCTAAAGAGGGAGCTCGCAGCCTTGAAAAGATTTGTAGTTTGGTCGGCTGCTAATGCAGCGTTTTCAACTTATTATGACATATTTAGTGTATTTCGGTGCTTTTTGAAAGACCATGTTTGAGAAACGATAAGTTGAAGTATTTTTGGTCACTCAATTCACTGATAATGATGGATTTGGAGGTTTTCATATCTACAAACCGCGGCTAGCAATGCCAGAAACGGTACGTTACCTCTTACGTTCTTCCTTTATTTCAAAACTCACACATGCAAAATTGCTGTGATTTCAGTGATTTTCTTTTGCATCATCTTTACGTGTCTATGGCTGTGATTACGCTCCATAACATGGCTGGTATTGGGGTAAAAGGTATTTTGGTGGCATGATTATCGTCCGTGGCTTGTAAATATTTGATGGAAAGGCTTTCCCGTCTGCGGTAATTATACAGATTGCTCGCTGGTGCTCTCCAGTCTAATGACACGTCTCTCGTCCCGTATAAGCACAGTTCGGAAGGATTGTGTATAATAAGTACACTTTTGGCACGAATCGTGTTACCCATTAACGGTGGTTAGCATTTATTAGAATATAGATAGAGAGATATCTAAGTGGTTAAAATGCTACGATAGTAACGTACATCTTGTTGCTAACATGTAGGTTATGTGAAGTTGGTACTCCTACATTTATGACTTTCATTAGCGTCTTTTTACAAACAGTGATACACATAACAGTACCCAGAAAGCTATCGTGCATATTTGGAAAGTATAAACGTGTTGTAGACTCCTTGTTGGAGTTTTGCCTCATGAAAAAAGACGCAACGGCCATGAAAACGTTCACATATTTTTTGTGCTCTATATGACATGCAAGGGATGTCCAAGTAGCGTCCTCACAGTTGAGCTCCTGGTTCCAATTAGTTAGTTGGTAGCTGGATACCCCGGTTCAAACCTGGGCATTTTGGTGGGGTGCACCCGTCTTTTGGAATGGACGTAAAATGGGGGTTCCGTCTTCAAGGAGGTGCCAAGAAGGGCTAGCAACCTCTCCCTGTGAAAATATACCCTACAAATGAAACAGCAAGGAAACTTACTGACCTATGTGCCACTAGGGTCTGAACGAACGATAGATAGATGGATATTACAAGTACGTGCATCTTCATTTTCCCTGCGGTGGACATGGAATATGTTAGCATTAATAGAGCTATTTGACTGAACTGTTGCTGATTTCATCTGATCGATATCAAAAGGAGTCATAAACGTAAATCTTAATCTTGCCACTCAATAACGTTCCCACAAATTAAAGATCAACTTGAAAAATCATTAACAAGAGTTTGAAAACTCAATATATTCTCAGAAGTGCACTTAAGATAATGATAATGATCATAAAATGACTTTATCTACAACTGTTCAGCAAATCTGCCGACGCCATTTTGACGATGTTGCCAAATATAATTGTGATAAGTATTTGATATTATGATCTGTAAACTCTATGAAAAATAGCTGCAAAGAAAACGTCATAAATCAGCATGACACTTACAAGTTTCTGATATGCAATATCAAGATCTGATTTATGAAGTGTCTTTGGTTGACGTTAACACTCCAATAAATATCGGCGTATATCGGATACGGTGAAATCGGCCTTGTTCCCCCTTGGGTACGATATATCGGTACAGCTATCATTTGGACAGTTTTAGGTCCTCTTGTATGTCAAGGAATGTAGATCATGAACAGTTTACGACGAAGGAGCAACTGGAAACCGGACATGATACGGCAGTCTGTACGTGACTGAAATTCAAATGAGAGTTTTATTTTGCAAGTTCTTGCCCGTGGTTAATTGCAGCACGAAACAATGTACAGAAAAAGTATACAGAGTGTGCAAGTTAAAAATGGTGATAAATGGGAACAATTGACTATTCCAAGAACTGATACGGAATGCAATCTAAGCTTTTTGGGTTTGACTTTTATTGGAAGCAGTGGAAGACGAAGTGTCCCATTTTGTCTGCACTGAGTTGGTTTTGAGAGGTTAACATTGTGAAATACTGAATGAAAGACCGATTTGAGAGACCGAGAGAGAGAGAGAGAGAGAGAGAGAGAGAGAGAGAGAGAGAGAGAGAAAGAGAAAATAGGGAGGGGCTGATCATGAGTTTGTGGACTGATGAGCTGATGAACAAACAAAATGTAGTACTGTTTGAAATAGAACAAACAGGCGGCATTAGATAATTCCGGACTGACAGTCTAATTCAGGAAGACTTCATAATTCTTTTTAATTCAAGTAGATTCACCAACTGAATTTATATTTAAAAGGTTATCAATGTCTACGTAACAGTTAGATGTCTGCAGCAGGGACATGGGCAATTCTGAAGAATTCTGAAGAATGTCAGGCAGAATTCTGAGAATGTCAGACAGAATTCTGGGAACCTCGGACAGAATTTGGGCAAATTTTGTATTATATTAGAAAAAAAGTTTCCTTTAAGTTATTGGTATTCTGCATCATGATGTAACATCATCAGTATCAGATAATCTTATTGATTTCACACAAAAAAGTCTTCAAGTTTTCCAGAATTAGACTGTTAACCGAGACTTATAGTGTCGCCTGTTAACATTTTCCACTCCTACTTCCCAGTTATGCTTCGGTCCCAGTTAGAAAAAGAGGCCCTGCCGGGTAGTTCACGGGCAATTTTTTGCACTTTCAGACGTGACCCATAAATGACCCCGTCGGACACCCTGCGGTTGCCGGGCTATTTTGGGGCCGTGCCGGGATCCCGAATCAATTCAACTCAAACTTAAATTGAACGCGGGACACGGTAACAAATGGACGCCTTGGGCTAATCGTGCAAATACTTGGAGGTACACAAATTTGTGGATTCGGGACCCGGTCGGGACTACACCTCCGACGGGCACCAGCGCAATTGGGAACTAAGTCTCTTCACACGGAAGAATATATCCGACTATCAGATGTGGAGTACCCGCTATCTTCCCATCTGACATTATCTCTGGTTCCATCGAGCACAACCGTAGTAAGCGTGTGTTTTCACGACACAGCTTTCCTTAACGACGTAACATATTGATTTTCACTACAAGACGTAGACATGTCCCGAGAGAGGGCAACTGAGTATAACCCCGCCAATGATTGTCCCAGGCTGTGTGTTTTGAAGGAGCATTCCACTCCAGAATCGGGTTTATTTTCTGATAGATTATATTTTTAGGGATGCAAATTCACCCCACTTTTGGCTTTTCGACAATAATCCTTTTCTAAATCCATGTACCCCCATACGGACCCGCTTCTATGTATTTGCAGGACCAACTTCAGGCTAAATTTCTCACTAATGGTAGACGCGATGATAAGCTTAACAAAAGCAGTCTAGTGACTATCACACATTCAGGAAGGTGCACAAGAAGTTTGAAGACTATTGCGTCTTGGAATACAGAGATTTTGGTACTTTTGTAAGATACATGGAACTCTGGCATTGTTGGAAGGGTCCTCGGGGAATTAAAGAACTCGATCGCAACCATTTTTACCCTGCGCTCAGGCTTCAACTTATGGTAAATTTGACAAATCAAACTGGATTCAACCTGGAGTGGAATGCTTCTTTAAACAAACAACCCGTTTGCACAATTGGTCACTCTGTCTTGTCTCTACAAGCCTGCTTACAGCTAATATGTATCACTACTTGAAGACGTTAATCAGGTGAACTGGGCTTCTTATCTTCCGTCTACAGCTGACAGCTTTGTTGAGAAGACAAGTTATCATACTTTAAAGCATTATCTGACTTCTTGAAGAAAACGGATGGCTTCATTAGTACATGTAGTGCCATTCTCAGGTAGACGTTGGGAACGAGATTCGTAGACCAAATATCCCAAAATGCAACTGCTGGGACCCGGATGTTGGTCTACCGGAGATGCAATGTCCATAGAATAATGAAATAAAATCGTAAACAAGACTTCGCACGTTAATTTTTCAAAGATTTATAGCACAAAGCGTGTGAAAATAAAGTTAGTGAAACAAGTCATTCGGGAGAATGTCTTGCCAATTCAACTTAATTTTCGGAAACATTTTTCACTAGGTTTAATAACTCCGTGATACCAGCTAATTATGAAATATGGAACATATTTACTCGTCAGGGAGTGTTGAACACTTGTTATTTTAATCTTTGACGACTGTTGGATACTGAACTGATCCCTGGAATGATGAATACATGTACTTAGGGTATTTGCAGCCAAATTCAAATATGCAAGAAAGGCTGTCTGCAATACCTAGCAACGCTAGCTAAGTTCACATACAGTGAACTAAAAATGGTTGTCGTAATTACAGAAAATCATCCAACATCATACTTTGATATCAGGAAGACTAACGCAACGATTTGGACGATTTTGTACGATTAATTGTAACATTGCTGACTGTGATGCTTTCGATAGATATTTCTCCCAACCAGCAATACTCCTAATGATAATGGTATTCCAGTTGATAGAGCGTTGATATTACTACTATGGTAGGCTACATGAACAGTCCTTACCAGGGATCCTACATGGAGAACGTTGACTGTGCAAAAACAATGAATTCTATCTGTTACCTTTGACGTTAGGTAAAGCTACTCTTGTCCAGCGATTACGTATTATCTATAGGGCGTATTCAGTCACGTGACCCCTGTCCCCAGCAACCAATCGCGGGCCATAGCAACGCGTTCTGGCGGCCATGTTGGAGTCCAGGCACAGTATTCTATTGCACGCTGTATGTTACATTCCGCAGAAAAATGAGCAACATTCCCTGAGCCGAGGCTGAGCGATCCACAATTCCCATTCAAAACTGTCTGCCTTGCCATCATGGTGCTGTGCATCGTTGTTGGATGTGGAAACAGGACGGGTGCAGCGCACAAACATCGGGAAAAGGTGGGGTTTTTTCGCGTTCCTCGTGTCATAACACACCAGGGGAGGGATGCCGAGGAGTTAACATCGGCTAGGCGAAGAGCCTGGCTTTCTGCCATTAGTAGAGCAGACCTAACGGAGGAAAAGCTACAAAATGAACGTGTGTGTGGTAAACACTTCGTTTCTGGACAACCGAGCAAAGAATGGGAACGGTTTAATGTCGACTGGGCGCCTACTGTAAACCTCGGCCATAGCAAGAAAGGAGATGCGGTGACAGGCGCCGGAAGAGCCGAGCGAGCCGAACGAACAACACGGCGCCGGAAACTACGGGAAGACCATCTCCAGGCTGAGGTCACAAAGAAAGTGAAAAGGTCAGGCAAGTCAACAACTAACAACTGTCCCGACGAACCCATGCACGTACCTGCTTCCAATGAACAAGACCTCACAGCTGAAAACTGTCCTGACCAGCCTGTGAACGTACCTGCTCCCAATGCTACCCCTGAGGACCCTGAAAACTGTCCTGACCAGCCTGTGAACGTACCTGCTCCCAATGCTACCCCTGAGGACCCTGAAAACTGTCCTGACCAGCCTGTGAACGTACCTGCTCCCAATGCTACCCCTGAGGACCCTGAAAACTGTCCTGACCAGCCTGTGAACGTACCTGCTCCCAATGCTACCCCTGAGGACCCTGAAAACTGTCCTGACCAGCCTGTGAACGTACCTGCTCCCAATGAGGTCCCTGCTTTTGAGATAGATACAGAGACTCCCTCCAGTTCCACAAACATTTCTGACAAAGGTACACAGACATCTGAGTTCGCCTACCTGTTTAAGGAAACTAAAGTGCAGTCCTTCACTGAGGAGTACTTTTCAAACTGCAATGACAGTGATGACAGGGTGAGATTTTACACAGGTTTACCAAGTTTTGATACTTTGAAGACAATATTCAATTTTGTTGAGCCTCATGTGTCAAGGAGGACCAAAACCTTGACACCTTTTCAAGAGTTTGTGATGGTTTTGATGAAACTCAGGCTCAATGTGCCTCAGCAAGATCTGGCTTATCGATTTGATGTCAGCCAGCCTACCGTCTCAAGGATTTTCTCTTCATGGATGACTCTGATGGACACACGACTGTCACCTCTTATCAAGTGGCCTGAACGGGAAGTAATCATCCGTACCATGCCGGCTTGTTTCGAGAACACATTTGGAGATATCATCATTGATTGCTTCGAAGTTTTCATTGAGAGGCCTTCAAATCTTCTGGCACGAGGACAGACCTTCAGTAATTACAAACATCACAACACAATGAAAGTACTGGTAGCCATCACACCTCAAGGATCCATCTGTTTTGTGTCCAAGGCATGGGGGGGGCGTACATCTGACAAGCACCTTACTACAAACTGTGGTCTGTTAGACAAACTTAAACCTGGTGACTTAGTCATGGCTGATCGTGGCTTCACTATCGAAGAGACCCTTGCCATACATCAAGTGAAGCTGGCCATCCCTACTTTCACCCGCGGCGCCAGACAGCTTGACCCAATGGATATTGAGCAAACCAGAGGAATTGCCAATGTGAGGATCCATGTAGAACGTGTAATAGGACAATTGAAACAAAAGTACAAGATGCTACAAGGAACTATCGAGATTGACTATGTAATCCCTACTGCTGGTTCCAATGTACGAATGGTGGACAGAATTGTAAGAGTATGTGCTGCCTTGACAAACTTGTGCCCATCAGTTGTACCTTTCACTTAGAGTAGAGATGACTGGATCCTCACATTGGCAATTCCTCTTGTTTGCTCACTAACAATAAAGACACATGTAGATTTAGGCTGTATGAATCTATGATATCAATCTTACTAAGTAATAAGTAAACTGTCTGTTTGACTCCATATCTTTATTGTTCAACATAAATGTTACCTTCTTTTGATAAGAAATTTCTTCAGTTGTTGAATGTTCGATAGTGGAGAAATGCTAAAGTAGTACTAGTGCGTTACTTAAGATGCAAATGCCTCAGCAATCACATAAGGGCACAGATAGATCTAGGCTTCATGAATCTATGAAGATAGCAATCTTAGAAAGTAATAGATCAACAGCCCATTTCTTAATTCATGCCTTTCTTGCTACATGCATAAATGTTACATTCTTTGCACAAGACTTAAGTAGTTGAAACTGTTTGATACTGGAGAAAATGCTGGAGCATTTCCTTGTTCATATCTAACGTTAGATCTGTAAATACCTGATGCTTTTTGTGTCATTATCAGTAACATTACTAGTAGTAATGCCTGTCTTTATTTGTCTTTGTGCTTTAAGATGTTATGTCACTTTACAGGATAGCGCTAAAATGTATTTGTAAAAAGTTTTGTACAGTTGTACAGATATTGCCTCAAATTGTGATTATCATAGTGTTACAACACGCTTCTTGAGCTACAGACAATTGCAAGAAAAACTAATTATTCAATAACGTTGACTGACAATACAAGTATCGAGTGGAGTAGTAAACAATGCTTCAGGAATTTATTTACATCTTTATCCAAACAACTTAGGACTTTATTGCCCCAGTCAGTAATGGAGTAGGAAAGAGAGGGCACATATTGAACCTTCCTTCGTGTGGAGATTTGGTAGCAGTCTTCTAGAACAAATCAACTTCTTGTCTGGAACTTTGCACTGTAAACAGGAGGAAGAACAATAAATAGTCAATTTCTATGTGAAGAACAGATACCGACAACAACATTATCACCAGGTTAACTAGAAATGACAGATGAGAGTAATAAAAAGTAAGAACGTTCTCACCTGTAACTGTGTCATACATGTACATCCCATAGTGCCTTCTCACAGCTCAGCCAGTGGTGGGGAGGGGGGCATACTCAGGAGCGATGCTCTTCTAGAACCTGTAAACAGGAGGAAGAACAATAAAGGTTTTATTTCTACATGAACAACAGATACTGAGAAAGAAAATCTCCATGTCAACTAGAAATGACAGATAAAAAGTAGGAAATATTCTCACCTGTAGGCTGTAACTGTAGTGCATGACCAACAGTGCCTTCTCATCATGTAGCTTAGCCAGTGTGTGGAGATGGGGAGGGGGGCATCCTCTTCACTGTAAACAGGAGGAAGAACAATAAAGGTTTTATTTCTACATGAACAACAGATACCGAGAAAGAAAATCTCCATGTCAACTAGAAATGACAGATAAAAAGTAGGAAATATTCTCACCTGTAGGCTGTAACTGTAGTGCATGACCAACAGTGCCTTCTCATCACAGCTTAGCCAGTGTGTGGGGATGGGGAGGGGGGCATCCTCTTCACTGTAAACAGGAGGAAGAACAATAAAGGTTTTATTTCTACATGAACAACAGATACCGAGAAAGAAAATCTCCATGTCAACTAGAAATGACAGATAAAAAGTAGGAAATATTCTCACCTGTAACTGTAGTGCATGACCAACAGTGCCTTCTCATCACAGCTTAGCCAGTGTGTGGGGATGGGGAGGGGGGCATCCTCTTCACTGTAAACAGGAGGAAGAACAATAAAGGTTTTATTTCTACATGAACAACAGATACCGAGAAAGAAAATCTCCATGTCAACTAGAAATGACAGATAAAAAGTAGGAAATATTCTCACCTGTAACTGTAGTGCATGACCAACAGTGCCTTCTCATCACAGCTTAGCCAGTGTGTGGAGATGGGGAGGGGGGCATCCTCAGGACTGATGTGACTGAATTTTGAGCAGTCAATATGTTGGGAACAGTTCCAGCTTCTCATTCTTGAAGCAAGAAGCCAAATGAGCCCTCAGTTGTGGCTGGTTAAAGTCTACGGACTGAGGGAGAATTCCATATGCCAGGCAGGTGGCAAATGCGATTGCAAATACTCCACAATCTACTGAATTTGGTTGTTGCTGAACAGCAACAACCCGAAGACCTTCATAATTGTCCTCACCAACTAAACATTTGACTTGCTCTTCAATCTCAGCTTGAATCATGTTGTGAAAGAGACTGTCATATAAGTCTACAACTCCATCATCACTCTTGACAGTACTGCAACACACCCAGTGACTTCTTCCAGTGTGCAGAATTTGGATGAAGGGATTCTTGACTCTTGCAAAAGTGCGCCAAGGTCCGAGAGTTGTTCTCTGTAACCCGTCCATAGATGGATTGACTCTCTTGAGAAGGACATGGGCATTGTGTATAATATCACAGTCTAGCCACCCTGATGGATCTGTTATCAGGGCGTAGTGATCATCTGTCAGGTTACATAGTGGTGCAAACCTTTCAATATTGTTGTTATGATTTACACTTGTGATGGTCAGTCCTTCTCTCTCTAAGTCTAACACATGGTTAACTGATGAGGCAGTGTCAGGCTCCTGCTGAAATGATTTGCTTACACGTTGCTTCTTCCTGCACTGTAAACATAACCATGTAGTGGAAGCATTATTTGGCATTTTTTTGTAGTTGATGCAGTGTAGATGGAAGAATTTCCCATTCCCACAGCTGTCATTATGGCATTCTAGGAGTTTGTCTGTTACCATTGGTGTTTTCTTGCAAACACATATTGACTGGAGTTTCAGGGCTTTCTGAGGAGCAGCACTCGTCTTCTTGGATTTTGTGTTGACAGATTTCAGTTTTGATGACTTGTGAGAGATGTGACAGAGTGGGCAAAGCCATTTAGCTGGCACTCCAGTGATCTTTAAACAAGACAGATGAAATGTTGTGATGGGACATGTTTGACTGGTGCATTTAACAACTTGTGAGTCTGATGCGCTCCTACAGAAACATATGCCGGTACCAGTAGCAGGCTGCAGATCAATGTCTCTTTTCTGTGTAAACCATCTACCGAGGATTTCTGGCAAAATACAAAACCTCCAGAACTGTGCTAGCTTTGGTACAACAGTGTTCCAGTGCTCCAAGTCTGGCTTTATCCTTTCTACAGCTATCCTGGCCTGTCTGCTGTCACTTACTGAGCATACAACAAAGTCACAGTAACTTTTGCCTGTTGCAAACAGCTGTTGCTGTATCTGGTAATAATACTTGTGGTCCTTCTTCAGTAGAAAAGTCTGGTCCATGCATGAGCTTCGCTTCTTTACATATTCATCGAAGTCCATTTCTTTTAAGCAGTAGGGACACTTCACTTCTCCACAACCCTGGCCACAACAGTCGCAACTGCAGACAAAGTCAGGGGTTGCATGTAAAAATTGGTGTTCTGGATGAACCGACATCCCACACTGATGCACTCTGAAGTTGGTGTGTTGGGTCTGCATGAATTTTTCATACTCAGCCACTGCTTTTTGTTCATGTTTGCACCCGTGTTCTGTGGCTTCTGTTGTGAACGTGAAACTCTTAGGATAGCAAATTGTTCTGATAAGGGACTGTGATGGCTGGGCTGGGTTGGTAGCACAGGCTTGTTTGGACATTGATGCCCCAATCCTCCCTGCCCTGTGTCTGAAGAATGATCCTCCCCTTGCCTGGTCTCTGGTGTCCTCCTCGATTAATTTCCTGTCATCATCAGAAAGTTGTAGGTGAACATTTGAGCAGGCCTCCATGAGTTGGTCGTAACTCATTTTCAGATATTTACCGTCAGAAAGGTCTGAAATTGTGCTAACATATTTGCTCTTGGGAATAAACGATTCACAGTGTTGTTCGTCCGTGCTCAACACCACCGGCTTGAACTTCACCTTGTCAAGGTTCTCAAACAATTCATTCATCTCACCTTCACTTGGTGTATGCTTCTTCTCTTCTTCTGTGAGCACGTCGTGAGATGGTGGTGGTTCAGCGCACGTTCCCGCTAGCATCGTCATATTATTCTTGAGCTTCTTCGGCGAGCTAAAATCAATGTTTTCCATTGGCAAGGCCGAGGCTGTGCGTGATAACGCTGGAGGGAGCCATGCATTTGCTAAGTCAGTCGAGGCGACGTCAGCACTTACTCGGTGGTACATTTCTAGGTAAAATAACACGCTGGCTACATGTGAACAACACTCACCCAATCCTGCCAGGCAGTCACGACAGTGAGCGCTCAAAATCGTCCCGCCGGGACTTGTGATAACCCACACAAGGACGCAGGGGTCATTCCACTTCTGGGAATGCTTCACTTTGCCAACCACGACATGTTTCCCATCCATACGTTTTCCCTTGACGCTTTCCACAAAGCCGGATACCACATAATTGTAAGCCTCAAGACTTTTGTAGGCCTTGAAACGCTCCTGGGAGTAGAAACTTGTCTCCAGTACTAAGTATGAGACAAGGTCAAGCGACTCCATTGGTGGCAAGCGATCCGCGTCTAGCTGCTCATCTTGAATCAAAAAAGGGTCGATTCCAACAGCGGAAATCTTCTCCTGGTAGCGCTGACGGACATGAGGTGCAAGGCTTCTTGCATAGTCAGATAACGGACATACAATCTCACTTTCCTCCATTTCGGAGAACTTCTTCTGTCTACAACTTTGTTGTCGAGCGCGCGCTGCAGGCCTGCGGGTGAACACCAAGATGTCCGCCGCTATGGGCACGCGTAGTGATGACGTCATGCCTACGTCACGTGAATACGCCCTATAGATCTAGAGCAAGCCCAGTGAAAAAGCATCTGGAATATTTCCTTTTTTTCTGTATAGGGTGATTCTAGGAGAAACTTGACGTCATCAGAGGCGACATCACCGTTTGATGACGCAGTATCGGACGTCTCCGATAGGTCATCGGGCAGCTCCGTCCTCATGCGCATGCGCGATGCGTATGGCATGTCACGTGGTCCACTAGATTACTACGACAAGGTGTGCGAAGTGTTTGTAACAACAGGTGAGTATCTGGCTCTGTCTTAAATTTTACTATATTCTATACCTTTCAAGGCAAGATAAGATTTTTTTTGATAAAAACAAAGCTCCAAGGATAAACATGACGTCATGACTTTCCAGCCTGACTTCAAAGTTAGGCTGAGTCATTCTATGATTGATCGATATTAGTCAGCTGACGGTTCCTCATTACCACTGACAATATTTGGTAAGTTCCAAGATGGCCGACCCATGACGTCACAAGTCAATATGGCGGAGCCCATGGATTTGTGCTAAAAAATAATACATGTACATTTGTTATAAGTTAATTATTTGAAAATCACCCACTTTGTAAACTTTAAAACATATCGTCAGAGGATTTATTCAACCAAGTGTTAATCCTATAATGGAGTCTGCAGCATGAAGCACGTTTTCAACTAATACACCCACTTTGGCAACGTCAAAGTCTATATATGCACCAAATTGCCGTTACCACTTACAGGGGATTAGATATAAGAGCTTCTTTGAACAAAAGTGCAGACCTGGGACTTGGTTTGTTTGACTTTTCGACAATCGATCTCAAACTTAATCTCGAGGTAGTCCGTCAGTCTCGTTCCCACTTCGACCTTAAGGCCACCTTGGGACGTTTTGTGCACAACAAAGTAATTTTAAGACATCCTTGTCTCGAAATTCTTCGGCATTCGCAATAAGAAAGCAAAGAAGCAGGGAAATATGAGCTAGCTATGTCAGTTTCGATGTACATGTATTCTTCATAGTCATGATAGTCTCAGCGCCGCCGAAATGTATTCTTTGAAATATTTCAAATCTTTGAAATTTCCATGCCCACAACATGCATATGACAGGCTTGAAAAGTCTGAATTGTGTTGGTGTCTGCATTCAATGCAGCTTTGAAAATGGTTATCAAAAACGTTGGCAAACTTTACCATTGAAATCTAGGTAAAATCGATGTACACATCAAACCTCTGCTTAGATAACGACACGAAGACACACGACTTAAAACATTCAAGGCAAAATAAGACTTCATTGAGTAGTCAATGTATATCTTGACTTACAACTTAACTTAGTACGAGCAATTATAGCTTACACGCATTATTGGCAAACTTTCCGAAAAGACTCATATCCAGATGGAAGTTGTTTGATTATGTTACTGTTGGCGGACTCCCAGACTGTTATATCAGCGGCCATGCAATCTAGGCTAAAACGGGGTCACTGCATTTGCACCGTGGCATTTGTTTAGGGGCTATATGGGACAAAATGTTCCCTTTCCCAATAGAAAATCTAATCTTTAGCACACTGAAGTAGCCGTTATTTGGTACCCAATTCTCTATTGGCAGCAGGGAGAAGGTTAAATAATACATCTCAGCAACAGAATGGCTTGTAAACCAAATTGTTACCGTGGTTTGATTCTAGATCATTCTCCAGTGTAGATTTCTCCCAAACCTTTGTTGCTTTATCGCCGTGATCCACACAAAACCGATCAATTGACAAAACAATTATAATTTCTTTAGCTATACTGTAGTATTCCAACAAGCCAACAAATAAGCAAACAACAAAAACATGTAATCAAACAACCATATCTGTATTGTTCAAACACCCTTCAATGCAAATGTCACCACCAGATTTGCAGGCACGCGGTTTTGGCTGGTTACACTCAAGTAGCACACCGAACGACCTGATACACCCAACTTTTGCATATCTAACTCTAACCATTGTATAAAGCTACCTAATGAAAATACAACTTAACTACCATGTTTGGTGATAATAAGTCACATAGCCATATCTTCTAGGTCAGAGAATGATAAGCCTTATAATTATGTATTTTTCATCTTACCTTCCAGCCATAGCGACGGTCTTGTTGTTTGTCACACTGGCTCTACCCACAGCGATGTTTCTCATTGGTAAGAAAAGGCTCTGTTTTATTTTACTGCTAGACCGTATTGCAACCGTCGTGCAATGTGGGAACATTTTATATCGACCGCAGTTTTGCGATTTTGAGTTTAGCCTCCCTTTAAATGTCTAGAAACGACGCTTCGTTCTATCTCCATAGGAACTCGTGAACGTTGTGAGTGTGTTTTTACTAAATCATAGATGGTTAGAAACTTCTCTTCGCTCCCTCGGTGCTTTATCCGTTATACGTCAATGACCAGTCGTTATGTCATCGTAACCACTTCGGGCGGGTCATTAAACTTTGATTAATCAACTTTTAATTTCCAGAAATTTGAGAGTTGTAACACGTTAGTTTATTTGCTTTTCTGTAGGTATCCAGAATATCCACAGCTGCCCCATCGAGCCTAAGATCCCTGTTTACCTGGCGGTAGGGGGCGCTTTCGGTATGTTGAAGACACTGATGATGCTGTGGCAGAGTTACGAGGCGCGGAAGAACGAGTCGGACGACTACGTGGGCATGAACGACAGCTTCGCCACGCGCGAGTCCAACGCCGGCGTACGGTGCTTCGACATGTTCGTGGGACTCTTCCTCTTCGTGTGGTTCATCCTGGGGAACTACTGGGTGTTCAAGGTGTACATGCCGCCTTTCGAGCGCCCCCGTTTGACGCCGAGCCATTACTGCAGCCCGACGGTGTACCTTCTCGCGTTCGGCGCGATTTGTGTCGGATATTCCCTCATGGCGCTCATCGGTCTTCTCCTGCTGTGTATCGTGGTTCTCAGCCGGGGCGTAGACGACGAAGAGGAAGACGACCCAGGCGACATCAGAACACTATCTCCATAGGAACTCATGTACAAACATATTTCATTAATTAGCTGGATCGTGGCCCTCTGTATAAGGAAGTTCATGGTTTGATGCGCTCATGCGCAGCGAAGTGCATTGTGGGTAATATGTCAAGGGCCAAGGCCCCTGAGACATAAACAAAATACGTCTGGCCATATGCTAAGCATTATCTGGACAAGAACTGTTAAACAAGTTAGGGGCCTTCACTGACATAGTGCTCACAATGCATTTCGCAGCGCATGCGAAGTTAGAACTACGAACCTTACAATCGGTCCTCAAGAAAAGCGACGAAACCGTTATTGACCCAAACAGCGAGAGATTGTGTCAGACAGACTAGAGTCACTTATTTACTTACTGCCTATTAAAAATCACACTAGGCAACTAGGGTCTGACTTACGGATCCTTCAGAATCAGAATGGAAGAAGAGAGGCTCTTTGAGTGAAATAGAGACGCTATATCACTATCAAAGACACGTAGGTACCAGAACTAACAAGTAATGCTAATGTGTTCAGTGCGATATTTTTTACTCCATCAATTTCAGAGATAATAGAAAAAAACGAAGTAACCATAAGACTATATCCAAACCGTCTACAGTAACAAGTATGACGATAATGTAATTGTATTATTTATATATATCATTCGTAGACATACTTTATTATGCTGTCTACAGTAAGTATCAAGAGTTTTTTTCGCGCATTGATGTTCCCATTGCTTCAGAGACCAACGTCATGATGAATCAAGTAAGCGATAACAGCGCCACCTAGCTGTATTCAAATGTTGTGCACGCTGAGAATGTGCTTGTAGTTGGAAGTCTAATCTATCAGAACGCATAGACAACAACAAAAGACGACAAATAGCCACTCCAGATTTTGAACATCAAATCTATTTAGAGAGTCAAACATACTTTTGGACATCGAGAGCGAAAAATACATCTTTTAAACTTCTGGTTTGTAATGACTACTTGACGTGTACATATCGTGAGTACAATGCTTGGCGATTGGCCACGATTGGCACAAAAATAATGAATCCTGCCATTGAAAGTACAAGATATTCACCTCGAAACTCACACTAATAATAAGTAGACTGAATGTTAGCAGCATTCTTTGTCGCACCGATGCAGTATTCATAGTTTATGTATTCTTAAAACAAAAACAAAATTGTAGAATCCTTGCAGTATTGCACATACATTTTTTGAAATTTACAATTCTGATGTATATTCGTTAGAATTACAATATATGATATCGTGACAATACAATTTCTAAAAGACAGCCAAGGCAACTACACTGGCGACAATCATCTATTTTCAACTAAAATGTTTTCTTCATATTTTTCCTGGTCAAACTAGATTTAGATGAAGACATATTTCCACCTTTTTCGTCAACCAAAAAATCAGGTTAGGAGTTGAGAGAAAGGTCACTTTAGGTCATTATATCCTAAGAAGGAGGTTCACTGTTCTAAATTCGCATGCGCGGTAAAATGCACTATGGGTAATATGTCAAAGGTGAAGGCCCCTGACTGGTAAACAGTTCTTGACTAGACCATGCTTTATACATGTCTAGACTCAGTAGGTCGATGTGCATAACAATGTCCTGACGTATTTGTTTATGTCTCAGCGGCCTTCACCTTGACATATTACCCATGGTGAATTTCGCTGCGCATGCGAACTCAGAACCAGGAACCTCCTTATACTGTCAATGATGTGTTGTACAACGTGACAACATTTACCACATAGATATCATTCCTTTCTTTGCTCCCAAAATACATATTATATCTAGAAATACAAATCTGCCAATGCAAGAATAGGACTACTCACACTATCACTTCTTTATAACTTGATAAACGTACAAGGAATTTGAATCTGTTATCAATGGACGTATATATTGAACATTTAATGTTCCCCTTTTCTTCTGAGAAAGAGCACATCCTGAGTAGTAGTGTCTGAGTGATTGAAATTCTGGTGAATAAGTCAGTTCACAATTCGAGTGCACATCACACCGACGTACTACAGCCTTTCAAATTTGCCAATAGAATAGTCTTTAGGATAGACCTTTTTAAACCTCAGAAGTGCCTGCTAATTTCATTACAACATCATTCGATACAACACCAAATGTTGACGCACTTCAAACTGTGGTAAAAAATAACGTACATACAAAATTAAAAAGTAATAGTACATTCTTGAGCTGACTCCATATAACATGTATGTTACTTGGAGATCAAAGTAAAAGGTGTCACTTTTCCCTTTCGCTCACAGTGTTTGCTCCCCATCATAATAGTTGAATAATTCATGTGCTTTTTTGCGTCTCTCCATAAATTAGTCAATAAATAGTGACACATTGGCGTTCCTAATCGTCGTGATCTTTTGAAAGGGAGAGGTGTCGCCACGTCACAATGCACAATCTCACGAACCAATATGAATTCAGCACGTTCATGATGATTCCTTCTGATAGGGAGGTGTTTAGGGGCACGGCGTTTTCCGGGAGGTAATATTCCGGATTCATGGTCAGACGGAACAGCCAGTTGTGCCAGAACCAGGGGATGACGGCGATCCGGAAGACGAAGAACGTCATGACGAACAGGATGCCGTTGACCTTGTAGGCTTGGGACGTCTTCTTCGAACCCGTCATCATTAGCAATCGTCTGCATATGCAAATTTAAAAGGCAAATGTATGCAAATTAGCACAGGTATTTCTAGGAAAAATGGGTTACTTTTTCTGCAACTCCACGATAAAAATATTAAATATAAGACAGCACCACAACCCTAATTAAATCGTTGACCTTGTAGGCTTGGGACGTCTCCTTCGAACCCGTCATCATTAGCAATCGTCTGCGTATGCAAATTACATATGCAAATGCATGCACATTAGCACGGGTCTTTCTAGGAAAAGTTGGTAACTTTGTCTGCAACTCCATGGTATACAAATACTGAATATAAGACAGCGCCACAACCCCAATTAAATCATGGACCTTGTAGGCTTGGATCTAGGTTATTCAAACATTATCAACCGTCTGGATATGTAAATTGTTTATGCAAAGTGATGCAAATAAGGATAAGTCTTTCTAACAAAAGTGGTTTGCTTTGTCTGTGACTGCGTGATATGAAAATACCAATATAAGACAGCGCCACAACCCTAATCAAATCAGTTCAGTTTATACAGAAAGTTTCATTTACTGTCGAATTGAATCGTCATAATATGTCAATGTTGATATTGAAATGGTTACCTTATATGTAAAAATGGACTAGAAATCTCGGCCATCCATCCGATGTTTCCGTAATAGGGGGCACATCTGTACATCTGTAACAAAGGTCACGAAAGAAACTTAACATATTTTAGGAAAAGACCATAGTTTGGAATGTATTCTAAAGCTATATCGGCATTTGTGACCTCTTTTTCTGAGCAGTTGGCGTTGTTTTTCGTCAGACAGCTCCATTACCATCCAGTTGCTTCACCCCTGCTGCAATGTTGAACATTACAAAGCATAATGGGAAAGTTTCAAAATAGCGGCCTCAAAATCAGCTCGTCTCATTAATATCCAAATATTATGTTGCTGTTTTGCCTCCAAAATTTGGTGGGCTAACACAAATTCTAATGCGCTGAGATTGAGGTAAACATTCTGAAAGGGGTAGCTACGCATCCCTATATTCTTTAGTCTCTTTAACTATAGTGCCTACATTGTTTGGTACCTACTGAACGTAATTAGATACATTGAAGAGGAAGGAAAGGAAAGAAATGGGACACATACGGAGACATTCTTTCATACTTACGAAATAGACACAAGGGATGCAGCAGCAGATCACGTGATGGAACACCATGTCTGTTGTCCATAGGGCACGTGGTCGCATACACGTCTCAAATAGATCTGTCACGTAGAAAATAATGACATGTTAGTCACAAAACTTTCTCTCAAACAGTTTGTTATCACAGACATATGTAAGGGTTCGTTATACGGAGCCATTTGTTGAATTCTATTGGAATTATTTTGCAATTGGTTCCACGACCTCATACCTTCACCAAATGACGTTAAGCTTTACGATTGATGTATCATAGACGTTTCTCATTGATTGTACAAAGCATATCCGGATTGACATCAATCATGACTAGGATGAAACTTGCAAAAACGAACGGCCTCTATCTATTTCATAGTTTAGGGAATTCATAAATGTTCGCGTTAGAGAAATTATACAGGTTTTACAGAAAGGGTAACATGTTATTAGGTGATAACCATCACCAAATGAATGTATGGAACTGCTAAGAAGAGGAACATAGTTGAAGCAAAATCAAAGCAATTGTTCGGTGTACACCTACCAGCCAACGCGTAACCCAGAAGTATGGCCGAGCCGAGCAGCACAATATGTGAGTCATATCTGTAAATGAACAATATATAAAATCATAAGACGATCCAAACCTAAAATCATAAGACGATCCAAACCTATAGAGATACGTATCAGGTAAAATTTCAGCCTCCTCCAAAAACCGGAAGTGGATCAGGGGAAATATTTACTGAACTGGCATCGAACAAGATGGAATTCCACAGACATATTGTCGAGACGATGATAGCGCAGTGATATGGGTATTAGTACTGTGATACGGCAGACTACTGACCTGACAGCATCTGGTGTTAATCCCTCGTCACAGAAGAAGGCCAGGAGTGATAGGAACGATGCCGTCAGCGCATGCGCAATGGACATAATCCTGAATCGTGGACAAGGTACAAAATCAAAACATCAGTCATATATACACTCTCAATACCCAGCGGCAACGCCAGGAGTTAAATACCAATGATACAATCTTAATCTATTGACACAACAAAAGTACAGCGACTTTCGCAAGGTCAACAAAGACATCGTGCATCACCACGCCCAACCTAGCAAACGATATGCCAAGTTACCAATGAGACGACGGGAACGTGAGTTCTAGCTGCGAACGTGCAAACAAAAGCATTTCCAATACTCCTGTCAGGAGTAACAAAAACTAAAACACGTTGCTTGTTTAGTAACAGTACACACCCTCAAGAAAAGTGCCCATACTTACATGTAATTCAAAACCTCTCAATTAATTGTCAATCACATGAAGAGCGTCCTACACTCGTTTCACTAGGCCACAACAAGTGAGTTTTATGGATGACATCAACGCGTGCATTAATTTTCAACTAATTTTGAAGAAAATTGGAAAATATGTCGTGTGGTAGCCATAATTGTACTTCTAGAAGTGACACTTGTGAGGTAGCCAATGTAGTTGTAGAAGTGAAACTAGTTGTAGAAGTGACACTAGTGTGGTAGCCTTGAGTGTAGTTGACAACTTGGTAAGTGGTACTCGGCTACAAGTACCACACTTCTGTCTCTTTTTGCATTTCTATAGAGGACTAAAATACTTGCTGACTGTGAATGTGATACCATATTTTGTCACTTCAATTCTTGTAACAACGCTTATGGTGCCTATTTTGAAAATTTAGGCATTTTGTTTTTATCGCCCTCGCGCATTTGATTTTGGTGTGCAGAAGATGTCATCCACAGAATTTTCTTGTTGTGGCCTAAATAACGTTACTTAACCCTAAAAGAGTAGTTGCACTGCAAGTTGCACGCAGTTGCGTTGCTATGGAATTGGACAGTCCAGAATTGAAATATGTGGACAATTGACATATCCCTACCCAGCATAAAGAGAATAAAAGGACTCTTAAAGTTTGCATTAATCAGTTGACATCACCAATAGATTGGATACATTGTCTTTAATAAAAGCCTTTAGGGTTGATATACCCCATTCATACCCCCATATAAAACCAACGAGCGGAAATGACCCGCGGCTCGATACAATTTATCTAGTTCCAAAGCTAATTACATCAATGTTTCCATTCCACCCCTCACTGCCGAAATCCTCTTTTCAATAATGCAAGAGGGTCAATAATGTGTACAAGGTCTGACACAGTGTTTAAACCCGCAGTCGGGACGGGGCTTTATTGAACTGTGAAATGATATCTCTATCGACCTTGAACGGATATCCATATTAGTACGTGTCGTGTGTTTATAGACCATGCGAGCTCAATTCCAGATGTACACTAGGGGTGAATTAGTAGTCCCTAGCTGTTTTGAGCGGTGGTTTTGACACGAAATAACTTTACCTAGAATTATAGCATTCATAATTGACATGGCCGTGGCGCTATCATGGAATATCCATACTAGTGCGTGTCACATGTTCATTCGAGATCAATTCCAAATGTACGCTAGGGGTGAATTAGTAGTCCCTAGCTGTTTTGGACGGCGGTTTTGACACGAAATATCTTAATTTTTCTCTTTTATAGCATTCATACTTGACACCATGGACGTTCAAACCTGGGGTTTCTGCAATGCCAGTCTAGTGCTTGTAGCTTTAACTTGTGTATGACAAAAATAAAACAACACACCACGCGTAACGACCTATCATCGAATGCCTCTGTATGTGGGTCAGCGGGTTTTATGTAGAATTTAGAGTATCAACTCGTATCTGGATATTATTACCGGTATTTTCAGTCGGCGTTTCGATATTTATTGTCACGGTCTTGAAACAAATTAGATATATTTTATCGTAACCAATTAAGAACATTCATTGTCTACTGCAGAGTCCAATGTTTCCAATGCTACGCTCCAATGTGCAGTTTTAACACGCTTTGCACATGCGATCGACGGTTGCTGACCCACTGCTAAACAGCTGCCCAAATCTTTGACGTCATGGAAACATTGAACCCAACAAGAGTCCGTAGGACACAAACCTCCGTAAGTAATTATGGTCTTTGCGGTTTGTCCTAATAATTAGGTTTTTGATACTCTCTTTACCAGGAATAACAATTTCTTTAAAACCTGCCTCCTTTTATGTGCAGGTAATCGTTGATCATAACACTAGGCAGTAACCAACGCAGTGTACCAAGCCGGAGCCTAACCTCTGCTTGGAGAGTAGCTACTTGGCCCCAGCTTGTGTAGCGCAGGCTACCAATAGGCAAATGGCATCTTTATGATTGGATGCACCACGCTACCTTCAAGATGGGGGTGTCGATCTGCATTTTTTTTCAAAACCTGAAAATGCTGCTACGGTGCCCCAAATCCCTATGTTTCATCGGCATCTCAATGATTACCAACATGCCAAATTTATTTTTAAAATCCATCAAAAGGATCGTGAGTTATAGCTGTGAACACTCAAATACAGACAAAAACAGTGCCACCATCGGAGGTCACTGAACTCCTTCCCGAAGGTAATAACAGAACGCGGCCTGAGAGAACGTTGGTAGTTTTGTATTACAGCCAAGAGCTCAATCACGTTGCGCTGTCCTACTTTCGGCTACATTTGTGATGTCGTCGTTGACGCAAACTAGATTATGCCGCGCATAATACACTTACGACGTGGCGTGACGTGACGTTAGTTCGACGTCAGAATTCAAAGTATCACGTTAGTAAGACGTTGAAGACGACGTATGACGTTGGCACGAAGTATGATGACGTAGCGTTTATTTCTTACATTAAAGAGAATACTACCAGTGTACGTTAGGAACTGCACTTTGGGTTTAAAAAAAAGAATCAACTACCCTATCATAACTGCTTATGCCATAGTAGTGACCTGGGTATTTGGAAAATAATGTCTGTCACAGTACGGTGTACTAAAATAGTAAGCCCCTTGACAAGGTGGAAGACGATATAACCTATGTATACAACATTTACCTACATAATTCCAACAGGGTACATAATTTCGCCACCCTGAAAATAAACGTCCAAACAGATTTCCAACCCAACGTCCCCCGGTATAATGCAGTCCTGTATATCTAATGCGTACCTGGGAGGTGCTGCACTAGAGATATCTCAAACTAACTGTTTTTCAAAGTGGCGGATTTATGTACCCGGTGGATTAATGTTAATGGCGGTTAAACGTTAGACTTGCACATACAGGGCGCCTAGAAGCGATGTGTCAACCCAAAGTGTAAGTTTAAAAAAAGCACGAATTAGAAAATTAGAATGGAGATATATCAACTGGTTTTGATTATAATTCAACAGTAAACAATTTCAGTTTCAATCCTCCAAGTATCCTATTACACCACTTCCGCTTTATATCATGCCACTGTTATATCTACCTGCGGACACACATAAAGACAAACAAACAAACAAGAACTGATTAAAATACCTCCGTTTTTACATAGGTAGAAATAAATAAAAAATGTATGAACAGATAAATCGTCTTTTTTGTGCCCGGTCTCGGATTGAGAAGATGAAAATATGCCCAGTTGGACGTTGGTAGTCATGTTGTGGTCTCTACCAGACTAATCATGGTTGCACTGGTGTGTCCAGGATATTGTAATTCAAAGTACGTCGCTCGGAATTGTTCTATCTCTGTGGAGTTCTTTCTAAAAACCCAAAACTTTATTCATCAAGATTTCTGACACAAAGTTTTGCCAGACACACTTATTTTCTTAGCAGCTTGCATTCTATGATAAGTTCTTCGATATCATAACATCATAGTTTAACTTTCCTATGGCATAGCAAAGGTCACTACAAACAGTTTGCAATGACCTGGTGTCAAAAACTTAGACTAGTGACCGTTTGAAATGCAGATAGTGATCAATCTCATAATTTTTTAACAATGAGATAAAAACAATCATGTAAGAATTTTATAGTCGGTATCTTTGCATTGATGCGATATTGGTCTAAGAAGTAGGGTAGGGTAGGGTAATTTTTACCTGGAGGTAAATGGGAAGGGGAGTCTTCGCTTGGCTGCGGTCACACTTTTAGTCTTGTAGAATATTACAGATTACAAGTTGCTTTTTGAAAAGAACTACCATTTAACAACAATTGTCTATGATTGAGCACTAGACGAAACGTAGAATTTTCCCATATGAGGCAAATTTAGATTTTATAATTGTAGTAATCTCAAAGCAGACGTTTCGGTCGGTTAGTTTTATGGGTCTTTCGTGGTAAGTTCTCTGTGTGCCTACATCTCTCTCTAGTGGGAGGTGATACGCAATACGTAGACAAACAAAAATGGCCACAAAAGGCATAGAAAACAAACCCAACATCTGCTTGGAGATTCGAAAGTTGTTATCATACTAAACACATCTCTGGATTAAGTGTTCGCGTGTGGCTCACGTGCCAACATGGTAAGATAACGACAGACGGTTTCTAACAAATCTAGCTTGACAGCAAAACTCGCCTAGGTCTGCCTTCTCATCAACACATGAACACAAAAAAACTGTCAAGTCCATTACCAAAATTGATATCGGCAACTGGAATCAAATAATTCCTGGCAGTGTGCTCTATTGGGACGAAACGAAGTTCGAACGTTAATGCATTGAGCCGTTTAGTGTTTTCATGGTGTACGTGTATTGGATTGCAAATTTTCTCCACTTGAACGTCTACATTTCTAGTTACATAAACGCTATACTTGCAACAACAACACTAATAAGTATGATAGTAATCCTACTGACACCAACAGGCGCCTGTGTATTTTTAGCATGTCTACTCTTTTTTCCTCAGAGACAACTGACATTATCGGAAAAGCATATCACGCATTTCTGCACACATAGCAAATCTGACTGTACAGATGTCGACGCAGATTACTTTCGAAATGTACAGTTGAATAAACAATATATATTGCAACCGAAGCAATATATCTATGTCCAACAGGAACATTAGCCACGAAATAAACCAAATGATGATACTCTTCGTTTTACATATATTCAGTCAAATTCTCGGGGGGGGGGGGGGTATGCACATTTGTCTAATGAGGTAATTGACCAAATCAAATTGCGTCATTCCAGATGCGACGATTTCGAAGTAATATATTCATCCGTCGTATATGCATGCAGACATGGGGCCACGTTAGGTTGTTTTTGAGAACGCCATCTGATTACATATGACTACGGCTTTGTCCTATACCGTAGAACGGATATGCAGCATGCTCGCTCAAGGTCTGACCCCCTAACCGTCACAACAACGCGTGCTATACCCAAATCAATAGGCCGGAACAACACTGCCGCTGTTGAAAATGTATCGTTGTGGAGTCGCTATTATGTATTCTACGAGCTTCGCCACACAGATCGCTTTCAAGTCGTTTTCTGACAAAAACATACAGCAATTTCTTAACCGCTTCGGGTTTGCATCAATGGCAGCCATTGTGAAACATTTGTATTTTTAATATGTATTATTTATTGTTATTGTTTGCGTTCATTCATGTCATACGTAGTCGAACAGACTAATTGATCGCCTACTACATGTATATATGTATGTACATACATACAGAACAATTCTGAAGCGGGAATATTATAGGACAAATATTCTAAGATTATTCAGTTATGATTTTATTTCTTATATGAATGACGAATGTTAAACATGCAAACATTAGGAAGGTCACTCTAACAATAAGGGAACAGCATTGTGTTGTCCTAACCTGTTATCCCATTCCACCTGCTGAACAGGCGACAGCTGTGCATACGACGACGTCATCAAACGCGACAGCCATGGACTGAGCGCCTCTTGTATCGTCAAACACGCCAGAAAACTCGCCACGGTCGCGTACCGGTACGGAAGGTCTATCTTGCTCAAGAGAAACTCCAATTGCAACATGGCTGCGCTCGAGGCGGGTTCACAGTTGTGTATAGTGACGGATCGATGGGCAGTAGCACAGCAGCGGCATGTATGTTCCGATGCGTTGTCAGCAGCGCCACTGTGTTTTAAATGCCCGCGTGCCGGTTCCGGGTTCAATTTTAGCAGTGGCCGCGACACATGATACTTCTGATGCACAAGTGAGCGCGCGGCGAGGCTCCGGTTGGGTATTCTCGTATATCACAGCGAGTTACTACTGGCGGGAGTACCTCAGGGGGTTATCAATCACAATACATTTGTAGTAATATGAACAGCTGGGTGTAACGGCAGATGATTACCTCCCGCGAGTATAAGTCATTCGTAAAATTGAAATGCCACACATGGCGAAAATCTTGTTCCCCCCTCATGTTTAATGATGAAAAAGAATCGTTGTAGCATCGAAACCGTGACAATGTTGTCAACGCTTGTAAAAGCGATTATACCAAAGAAGTCATCTCTGGCTCATTCCCGGTCGTCGAGGATACCAATTACCCGGTAATACAGACAGAGAATTCGTCATGGTTATAATGCCGGCGTATAACTCGGTCGAGTGGCGTCGCGTAACTGTAAGGGTGTTTGACCCAGAACCTAGAGGTTCTGGGTTCGAGTCCTCTATCATGCCACCGATGTTGTGCCCTTGGGAAAGGCACTTTACACGACTTTCCTCACTCCATGGATCCACTGAGGTGAAAAATCGGGCACCTACAAGACCGTGCCCTAGACACAGTGGATTATCAACCCACTGCCCCTACGGCCTCAAAGGCTATGGGACTACCTTTAACTTTTTACAACTTGTTCAGAAAGGAGAAAATACAGGACTGTTGTTCATAGATGATCCTTTACATTATCATACAATTTCCGTCATTATTTTAGAAGTCATAGCAAAGTAGTATCGACTGTATGCGTGCCTACTACAGGTGCGCCGCTTTCTTAATTTGTCATCGCGTGAGTTGTACGACATTTTTGCCCCCCTTATCGGCCGAACACATCGACTTATCATGACACATTCTAAGCATGCACATGCCTTGAATACATAGAAGGGAGCTTTTGTACGAGTCTCAGACAATTAGAGTTACTCCAATTGAATTTTCCTGCGGCCACTAAGTAACTAGGTCGAGTATTCTGAAAGAGTCACATTTGAAGCTACGTGAGGAATGTTCCATTGCAATCGATAAGGTGGGAAACAGCATTGACCTTGAATATACTGTATGCCAAATGTTCTGGTATATCTGACCTTGAACCTGACAGATTTGCGTACAGAAATGTAGAACACCGTTGAACTTGAGGTACTATACCTAGCTATACAGTTGAACTAGCCCGGTACGGAGACTACACATTCAGGCGCCTTTTGATCGAAAGTATAAAATGTAATGTTAACGGTAGAGATGATGTAACGTTACTCATGATTTATATCAACTTACATTGCAATGCCCATGACCGAGCGGTAAACGTTTTTGTTAAGAAACTTTAAAACAATTCCAATACCTCATCTTATGTTATGCATTAAACTCACTGTGACTCCATACAGAAAATTCTTTTATTTTTGCGAGGACACCGAGGAGTTTATTTCACGGAAGGAGAAGAAATAAGGTTTTCACTGTGTTTTACGTTCGCGGTTGAACCAAATTATGAATGGAAGCACACATTCGTCATGATTTAAACTGAAAACGCGGCAATAAAACCACCGCGAACATGTCAAAATTCACAGAATCTCTAGCATCAGCAAATACGTTACAGGTACATTCTATGAGATAGGGGGTGCAAAGGGGTACCAGAAAACTCTGATCACGGACTTAGGGTCATGGCGAAAGAAAAAAACATTCCCAGAATGTTTGGTGTCTGGCGGCATGGAGTCATTTCAATTACACAACTTCTAACAGAATATTATGAAGTCTTAACGAAGTGAGAAATTCCAGAATTTGATTACGAAGAAGATGTTACATTGCCACGGGTTTTGAGATGACTCCACTACCAGAATTTCGAACTTGAAGAAAAAAGCGCGCGAAATATTATTTCCCGTCGTGCACCGGGTGCAGTGGGTGACAGTATAAAATTCAAGATGGAGACGGAGCTAGTAGACGTCACCGGCACTTCCTCACGTAAACCCACGGTTATACGGCGGGGGGCGGCAGGTAAGGCCTAAAACGCACCTTCTACTATTAGAACACCGTAGAGGCTACCTTCTGTCGCATTTTGGGCGTTTGTCTCCGCCAATTCGTTGTTTTTAAGCTGTATATATACTCGCTTCCGGGTTAGACCGTTGTCTTGGTCGAAATGATTTAGGATGTGGGGAGGGGGGCGTATTGACGTAAATAAACAACAACAACACTGACAACATTTCTAGCGGATTGTTAATATCGCGATAAAGCCAGTGACAATATACACTGCTAGCTTAATTGATGCTGTGTAGAATTTGATAGCCATGGTGGACGGTAATTTTTGAACATCCTGTCAACTGTCTTATGCAAGACCTTTTGTTTGCATTCGACGTAACACTCAAGTTTCAAAACAAATATGTATATAATCGTGATCTAGATAGAGCGAAGGTTGAATCTAAGTTTCCTGTCTGAATGGTATGGAGTTTTGGTATGGAACAGGATACGGGTTCATGATCAAAGATATTCGATCGATTTTCACAACAATGAATAAGTCATGTGATGGGTGGGAATCTATAAAAAGTCACCGGGTTCCGCCCACTAGTTAATAATGGCCTGTGGGAGCACGTTTTATACAATATCTGGGGCTGTGTGTACTGTGAATCTACAAGCAGATGTAAGGATCTGGCTCATAAATAACAGTTTTCTTACAGTGATGATAAGTTCACGGACCGTGAAAACCGTGAACATTAAGTTACAGTGAAAAAAACAAGAATTACAGTTCTGTCCTAATCTTACGTTAATTTTTATCTGTATGTTTGTTTTCAGGACCAGGCCGTCCTGCTCCTACTGCCCCTGCCAGACCAGCCCCTGCACTGCCACGGCCTACTGCCAGGTGGCGTATCAAATTTCCTCATGTTGTAAATGTGTAATATTCACACATGTAGACAAGATTTTTTGATATCTATGTGAACCGGCTTGTTGGATTTCATGTCGTCATTTGATGAACAGACTACCAGTTGCCATAACAACAGCTCAAAACTTCAGTTTTTCCATTCAACTATGTCAAAAAATCAAGGGGGAACACTTGAATACATGTTGTTAGGAATTGCATATAATCTGTGATTTGAAGCTCTTGCTTTTATGTAAAGTCTGAAACTAAAAAGTTTTCTTTCCAAATACCGTTTAGGACTTCGGTACCACAAAGAACAGAGTCTATAAAACAGGGTGAGTGCAAAACGATCATTTTGATAGATTTGTGACATTTTGTCTGAGCTACACACACAAAAAAAATGTTATCATCATTACAGATATTCCTGGGATTCTCTGTTTTATTTTTTAGTTCATTTTTCAAGCTCTGCTAATTTTTTTTCACTTTTATGTTTCAAATGATTCTTTTACATCTGGATCCAAGTTTTGTATTGCTATCATGGCTATTAACATAGACTAAATGTATTACTAGTAAAGAGTCATTTCTGGTAACATATCACAAGAAAGCTCTTAGCAGCCGGTTTTCTTTGTGATTCACATATTAGGCCATATGACTATAAAGAAATTGTTCATGACACAAATTAATTAAGCTTCTTACATATCTTTATTCATCTTTACAATCAGATACAGCAGCAAAGCCAACAGTATTGTCCAGAAAACCAAGTATCCCTCCATCCAGTAAACCTAAACCTGCAGCAGGGAAACGGTAGGTATTGTACTACATTACTGTAAGTTTGTGTAAGTTTGCAGCCCCTCAATTATTTTTGGGCATGGTTAAAATCACTAGAGTTTACAGTATCTTTCAAAGTTTGTGGTTGAAACAGATTAAAGTAGCATCACAGTAGTTTGTAGTGTTGAAGGGAGTGCAAAAATTCCAAACTCAAAAGTGTGTGTGTGTGTGTGTGATAGTATATGTGTGTGTGTATGTGTGTGTGTGTGTGTGTGTGTTTCTGTGATTTCCAATATAATACAGAAAGTAGCATTGCTATACTTTGTTGATCAGTGCTGCTATTTTTGTTTGTGGGACCGGAACAGTTGCAAATTTAAAGTAATATGAGTAGAGGGTTGAATCCTGCCACCTCTGATTGCCTTCTGTTTAATCACTATTGTCTTTTTTTTTCATGAAACTAGAAATCACTATAATGTGTGTGTGTGTGTGTGTGTGTGTGTGTGTGTGTGTGTGTGTGTGTGTGTGTGCATGTGTGTGTTTGTGTGTTTCTGCTATTTCCAATATAATACAGAAACTAGCATTGCTATGCATTGTCGATCAGTGCTGCTAACTTGGTCTCTGGGATTAGGAAGGGTTGCACAGCAGTTTGGGTATGGGAGAGTGAAGTCTGCTGCGATCTCTGATTACCTTGTCTATCTCTATTATTTGTGTTTTCAGGAAACTAGAAATCACGATAGTGTCGGCACAGCCCATGACGTCTAGCCAAATGACCGCCTTTAACACAGGTGGATCAGTGGCATCTTCGTCCTCTACTGGTACGAATCAACCCACACAGGAACAAGTCAGCACTACGACCAAGAAGAAGTCCGCACCCCCGCCCAAACCCCCACCCCCAACACGCCCTCCCCCACCTTCTGTTAAGTCTTCCACTGGAGGGAAGCCAGGTGAGAAAACAATAGCCATTGTTAACTTAAAAGTGTCATATTTGTTATCTATCCATAGGACAGAATGTTCAATCATGTATATAAGCGAAAAACGTAAACTTAAAAGTGATGCTTTTCCTACGGCTATGATCTACTCGTATTCTACTAATGAATGATAACGGATTGGGCTATTCACTCATATATATGTATATATATATTTATATACTTATTTGAATGTAAAAGTATGAATATATTACACTACATAATTGTACTTTTTGAAATGATACTTTTTGCATATTGCAATTTAGTGAAATGTGTTTCGGGACAGATATCTATTAATCCTTTAGCACACATGTATACTAGCCTGAGTACCAACCTCCGTAGTGACCACTGGCTCAAAAGTATTCGCTTGCTAACCACGGAGTCTGACCCTGCGCGTATCCGTAACGGCTGTCTCATTATCACGTAATGAGGGGAATTCGAGCTGCGTTCGGTGCAATTTTTCGTTCCAAGGTGTCTCTATTGCCCTGTTCGGGTCCAGTTTTGAAAGAATCGCCATGGCAACAGTTCTTAGAACCTACCCGTTACGAAGAACAGTGTGGCATGGGGAGGAGCTTAGACGAATGGGGCCAATCAGCGAGCTCGTTCAAAATCGAAACGAATATCTGACTAACAGCCGTGACGGATACGCGCAGGGTCAGACTCCGTGGTTAGCAAGCGAAGTCTTTTGAGCCAGCGGTCACTACTAGTACGGAGGTTGGTACTCAGGCTACATGTATACAACTGTGGTTGCACATGTCAAACATCTGTATTCTTTTGTTATAATAGCAACTGTATGATTGTGTATACATGTATGTAGTGTTGCAACAATTACACTTTTTATTACCAGCTTTCCTCTCTTGTCAGCTTGCCAGCAAATTTGTTGTGATATTTGTATCAAGTCGCTGTTGTTATTGTTCTTTATTTGTCATTGTTGGCCGTCCTCTTTGGGAAATGTAGATGAAGGTTAGTACAGTGAGGAGCATTTCACCAAAAGCATGGAGTCTATTTAGAACTGCATCCATCCAGACTTTGTGTTTCCTCTGAATTTGAGATGGTAGACTGTGAGGCCACACCAATTTATTTCGTTGGTTCCCAGATTTTTGCAGGAAAATAATGGAGCAGGCGAGAAAAAGAAAAATAGCAAAAAATAAAAGACCCAAATGCTACCACAGGAGCCAAACTTTAACATACCAGACTGGTTAATGTTTTAAACAAAACAATTGATTTTAAACTTATATTTTGATGAATTGATAGATGGAAAGAACTTAAAGGTTAACATCTGCTAACACTAGTTCCACCAAGGTACATAACTCCGCCACCCTCCAAGATACGCCCAAACAGATCTCCAGCCCAACGTTCCCTATATTACACTCCTGTATATCTAAATTGTGCATACCTGGCAGGTGCTGCACTAGAGATCTCTCAAACCCACTGTTTTCCAAAGTGGCGGACTTATGTTACCTGGGGGATTGATATAGTTGGAGGTTAAATGATGGTAGCAAAATATGAGCAATCTTGGGTTCATTCATATGCTACATGGTACATCAAATCAGAAAAAATGAAGCGCGGAATCTCAGAACCAAGAAATTGAATTGATATGGCCATAGTCTGAAACCTGTACGTGGTCAGAGAGGAATGTCAATACTAGTATTTATTTGCCTGCTCTCTCGGTCTCTGGCATTCAACTTGTTTGTTCTGTAGTTTGTTGTTGTTTATTGTTGACTGTGAGTCAACAGCATGATGTTGTTTGCTTGACTGACACTGTGGCACGTCCCATGTACTCAAATGTCTTATTTTCTTTACTTTAGTTGTATAGTGAAGTATCCCTGCATGTTTTGTGCATCTAGTGTTTGCTCCCGAAATACAGATTTAAAAACATTTTCATTTAAAGAATGTTAAGCATGCACATACACATAGATATGAAAATAAGATTGCTTGTTTTTGCAATGTGAAATGGTATATAAAATATTATAATTGATTATGTTGGTGATGTCAGTTGTCGGTCTTATAGATGATTTTGTTCTTGGTTGTTATTTGTCTTAATCAATGCACACAATCCCCCCTCTAGGCCCGACAATTTTGAGACCGAAGCCTGTGACCAAAGGCTCCAAACCTGCACGTCCCCCTCCTGCTAGTAAGAAGGTCCCCAAGGAGGTAAGTATATTTATCAGATGGCCAGACCACTTTGACTAATCAGAAGCCCCCATTTGAACTTGATTATGAGGTTGTAATATCAATGGCTAGCCAACAAGTGGTCTATCATTCTGCCAACGTACTGTCCCAAACAGCAAAACATGCATGACAATATTGCACAACATATTTTAACAACGATTACATTACATGCAGCATTGCAATTTTAATCCTCTACCATTTCAAAAATTTATCATAATATTTTAAACATATTACAATATAGATTGTTGAAAAGGACAATGGAAAGTTAAGGAAAAATACATCTACAACTAGTACAAATAATTACAATGAATTACAATTTTTCAGTTCATCTACAATCATTTCTAGATTACATTGTGTTACTATAGCATTGCAATATTATTATTAAAAAAATGCTGCAATGATTTCCAGAATCCACCCAGCTACAATGAAGTTCTGAAGGAGATTCACCAAGAGTCTCCCCAGACTGCACTACTCATGGCTGAACTTGGTCCAAACTTCACCATGACACCGGCGCCCCAACCCCAACCCCCCCGCCCTGCCACCTGGTCAACCTTCCCCCCAGAGAAACCCACTCAAACCGTCTGGGCGAGCTTCGACGAAACCGTCCCAAAAAGATCCGATCCCCCCTCTGTACCGCCTCCACCTCTTCCATCAACCAGGCCCAGAAAGGCGTACAAACATCCGGGAAAGACGTCAGCAGACTCCTCGCGGAGCGGATCCCCCGCCAATGAGATCGAGAATGTTGAGAACACAAAACCGCCCATACCAATGCAACGGCCGCTGTCTCTGGATAGCTCATCATCGGAGTCGAGTTCGGGGAAGGTCCCGCCGCCAGTTCCATCTACCAGGCCGCAGAAGAGAGCCAGCATCAGTAGTGTTAGTAGCGCAGGGTCGGAGGTGTTAAGTTACGGGCTACCTGATGTCATACCGAAGGGTGGTAATGACGAGGAGACATCGGGAAGTGGAACAGAACAGAAAAAGGCTGTTCCCGTCACAAAGAAAAAGGCACCTCCAAGGGTTAGTGTCCTGATATACATATACATGTATATCAGCACTTTATTGTATGTTGTACTATCTTCTTGGCTTTGAAGCTATACGACATGCTGTATTCACATATACTGAGAAGTGTATGTGTGCATGTGAATGTGTGTGTGCTTGTGTGTGTGTGTGTGTTTGTGTGTCTGTGCATGTGTTCGTGTGCATGTGAATGTGCATGTGTGCGTGTGCATGTGAATGTGTATTTGTGTGTGTGTATTTTTTTGTGTGCATGCCAATTAATAGTGTGTGCATGTGTGTATGAATGTGTGTGTGTGTGTGTGCATGTGTGTGTAATTTTTTTGTGTGCATGCCAATTAATGTGTGTGTGTAATTATTTTGTGTTCATGCCAATCAATTCCTGTCAATGACTGTCTTCTGAGAATGACATACACTTTTAACACCAATCCTGTATGTACATGTATATCTATAACAGCATGTGACATGTTAGCTATGCATTCAGACATAACAACTGAAGTGATAATGTACATTGCTTGTACTGTGTGATCTTTATAATTACACACCTCCATCTTCACTAACAGCCCACCTCTGGGCCTACCCTGAAGAGAATGGGCTCTAATGCATCCCAAACTTCCAAGCCACGCATGGTGCACTCTTCTTCTGTGGTGAGTTCTTGAAGCTATTGGTGTTAAAGGCCTTACTGCTACTTGTAACGTCTTCAGGTTCAATTCAGTTTATTGAAATCAATCTTGCAGCAAAAGAAACAAGCTGAATTGCGCCAATTTTTATACCATAGTACTGTACTCGAGAAACATCAACATTAAAAAGCAATAAAAAAATACACAGTCATGTAACATATCAGAGACGAAAGTTTTCGTTCAGTTAGTTCATATTTGTGCTTTTACTAGTAACTACACGTATTTATTCAATGAACGAAAGACCTTTATTGTACATTCATGCCTTGAGGGGCTACATGTACATGTATATGTACAGCGTGTACCGTATGACTTAACAAACATATAACATTATACAGAAAAGTATAACCATTGACTGCTGTCTTGTAAGTATTACTTTATTAGATGAACATACATGTATTGAAGATACACAAGTGGTTTACCATGTAGAAGGTGTGTCTTTCTTAAGTTTAAACTTACATGTAACTTCAATCTGTAACATTGTATATTCTACACAATCATGTATGGTCATATCTACATATCTATCTTTGTTCGAGACACTACATAAAGAGCTTGATGTTTTTATAGTCCAGGAGGAGATTCTCAGGAGAGGCCTAGAGAAAATGAGAAACATAGCACATCCTTTATATATTTAGTCCTGTACCATCGAATGATAGCTTGATGTCTCTTAATCATTTTTAAGTAATATACATGCTCTATCATCCAGTTGGGACATCATGGTTCTAGGGCTCTTTATACAAATTAGGCAATTATGCCATGAATTGAAAAGAGATTGTTGGTATTTTTGATTGCAGGAGAGTTCCAGTAGTGTTTCCTCCGGTAAAGCGGACAGCGTGGGTGGGTCGGAGTGGAAGGCACCTCCACTTCCCAAGCGGCCTGGACCTGGACACCCCCTCTTCCACTATCTGGTAAGTGTTCTTTTGTAGAATCATGATACTATCATCAAGTTTAACTTGTATGTTTTAATACCACAAAAAAAGATGGAGAGCAAGATTATAGGTACTTTGTGAGAATTGTGCAGATAGATTAGACCTGTACATTCAGAAAAAAAACAGATTCAGGAATCCAAAAGATTTGGAAATGAATGGGTTAGTGTCTTTATTTTGTGGTTGCTTGTTGTGCCATTGTCTTGTTTCTTACAGATGTCTTGGGGAGAAGAAGGCGCTTATGGTCCAGGAGAAGACAATGAAAATGTAGATAAAATTTCATGTTAATCAGTCTGTTCTTACAGAAGCTGTGGTGGCTGGTGTATGGTGATGGTTTTTTCACAATCGGTTGTGATTGTTCTACATGTAACTGCACTTCTAACTGTAAAACTATTTTTAACTCTTTTAAGATTTAACATTGTTGTTAATAACACCCCTTGGACATAATGGTTACATCCTGCATGGTAGTTTGGTGAATGTAAGCAGGATGTAAGTTTAGTTTTGACTTTAAACTTGGATTTTTCCCCAGGCATGTGATGCTCATGGGATTGCTCAGTTTGACTATGAAGCCGCTCAAAATGACGAACTTTCCTTCAAAGTAAGTATAGTTTGCATGTTACTGTAAATCCACTTATTTGCATGGGGACTTTATTTCACGGTAGGAGGAAGAAGGAGGTTTTCTCTGTATTTTAAGTTTGAGGTTGAAACAATTCCTATCATAGAGATATAGATACAAATGTAGATTCTGTATAGAGTATAGATTCTGTAATGAAAAATTAAATATGGTATCATGATTTTGCCATGGAAAGCTAGGACACAGTGAAAACTACTGAAATACAACCACTGCAAATATTTCAAAATTTACAGTATGCTACAGACTTTTTGGCAAATAAAATCTGAAAACTTAACGTGTTAAAGGATGCTTGTTTTGCTTAATCTTTAGCACATGGAAGTAGCCGTTTGGCCCCCAATTCCCTATTGGTTACAGAGTTAGGCAGCAGGGAGAAGGTTAAGCCAATTGTTCTGCAGTTTGATATTATGTTGTTTTTGATCTCGTTGTTATTCTGTATTCTATAGGCGGGAGATGCTATCCTCCTGATTGAGAGAGTGAATGCTGATTGGCTGTTAGGAAGGGTGGGGAGCACCAAGGGCCTTTGTCCTCAGAGCTTTGTCAAGGTCATCATCCCACTACCAGGGGATGCCCAGGTACTATTTCACTGTGTCAATGATTTTTGTAACCAATGTCAAATTAGTTGAACTACATTGTGCTGGTAGTTGGTGAAAAAGGCAGATCTTCAATTTGCAATCAAAGACTAAGATTGAAGATAAGATGGTAGAAATCTGAAATTTGAGGCCATTACGCCCCTATCATCCTCTCATACCAGTCCCGCCGCTTGTACCTTGTATAGCAAGGACCCTCGTGTACTGGCCTGCAATCTGCCCTTCTTGCTGCATTAGCGCTGGCCAGCCATGCAGAGGCTAGCCAGGAGCAACAATGCCATGGTCCAATGGATGTGTCCCAGGAAACTCTCAGAAACCCTATCAGCAAAACAACTTAGAGCCAGATTAGGTGTACACAGTGTTCAGGATGTGATAAGATCCAGTCGTCTGCGTTGGTATGGACACCTTCAAAGAATGGACAGGGAGAGGTGGCCCAAGAAAATCCTTGACTTGACCGTGGAGGGCCAAAACCCTCGGGGACGACCACGAAAGAGGTGGATTGACAACATCAAGGAGTACATGTACTTCCACCATCTCAACCTACACAACGTGAGTCCGCAGGACAGAGGCACCTGGCGAGCAGCCATCAAGCTTCCCCATCCATTTGCAAGCACGTCAAACCCCCAGATGAAAAGAAGACGTTAAACCGGATAGTGAGTGAATGAGTGAGTGAGTGAGTGAGTTAGTCATCACTGGCCAATCATGTCACCACATAGTGTCAAGAGGCAACGTGATTGGCTGGTAACTGGAGGGGGAGTATCTGATTGGCTGATGCCTAGCCAGGCCAGTGCTAATACTGTGAGATACTGCGAGAAGCATGGATTGCAGGCCGTTGCACCAGGGCCGTTGATGACATACAAAATGTACTTTGTGGGCCTTGTATATGTGTGAGTATGACCCCTATCATGTATACAAATGACAGCATATTGATGGTCTTGTTCAGTTCAGATCACTGTTACTGTTACAGTTGTGATTTCCCTCATGGCTCTTGTAGATAGAACCATCCATTGATTGAACATTGTTAGACCCTAAATCTTACATTTTCTCCGCAGGACGGCACGCCAGCTGCTCCTGGCAGTGGACCCAGGGCTGTCGCTCTCTACGATTTTGAACCAGGTCAGTGTCTTTTCCTCTGACTGCTCCTTCATCTTTAGCCTTGTGTTATTACAGTTTTCTTGTTATCTGTTAGAAATTATGAAATTGAGGCACTATTAAGACCAAGGATGTTAAGCTCCTAGTTGGGACATTGCTATGGTTTAGCCCATTTCTTGTATTCAAGTAGTGTTAGTGCTACTGAATATAAATTTTCTTTCATTAAGAAATTGACAACAATAATACGTAAGTGTACATGATTGTAGATTTATTCATTTTTGTGGGGATTTGATTTCGCTGTAAAAGTGGAAAGGAAATTTTTGCAGTGTTTTTACAGGTAGTAAGTTCTTCAGCACAAAAACACAATCATGTTTGTGCAAAAACTGCACACAAACAAACACAACAAACACTATAAGATATACCGTAAATTAATCTATTTTGGGGGGAATTTTTATTTCATGCTTGGAATAGAAAGGAGATTTTCGCTGTGTTTTAAACTTTGCTGCTGAAACAATTCTGTAGCACAAAAGCACATGTTTGTGCAGAAACTGTGAAAAAATGAAGCCGCTGCAAACAATTTATAAGATTAATCACCAATCCTCTGCAGGTCAATCTGATGACCTGGGCTTCAAGAAGGGAGATACCATTTTCCTGTTAGGGAAGGTGGGTTCAGAGTGGTACCGAGGGAAGTGTGGTAAGAAGGAGGGGATGTTCCCAGCTACTTATGTCAACGTAGTGGAGGACCTTCCCTGGAAAGAACCAGCTCAAGAAAAGGCTGACACAATCAGGTAAGGAGAATGTATTGTCCAAATAGCAGTTACTCAAGCAACTGGATATGATTATGCAGTATAACTACCCTTCAGTCAAGTTCAGTGTAACACACCAGCTTCTGTATCTATATCTGTATAGCTGGTATGAACACCTTTCAATGTAACACGCCAAATCATGTCCAGTTGCTTGTCATGAGTAACTGCTTTTTGGCATATCTTATTACCTGGATGTCTAAGTACCTTCATTGACGAAAATGCATGTATTCTGTATCTGTATGGCGGGTATAACCGCCCTTTAGTGTAGCACACCAGCTTCTGTATCTGTATAGCTTCCCAGCTTCTGTATTTGTATACTTAAGCCATTATAACGGTTACTACCCTTCAGTGTAACACCAGCTTCTGTATTCTGTTTGCTGGTATAACTGTCCTTTGGTGTAACACATCAGCTTTGCAGACATGCGGTGCAGCTGCAGCTGCTTATACATTTAAACCTGGTCGGGTAACCACCTGGCACAGGCAACCACCTCCAGTCACAAGCCACATCAAAACAGTCCGGTCCACTTTTACATTTCATATAGTTAGCTCCACTCTGTCCCTAGCAACCACCCGTCTTCAACAACCATTTCTCTAGTCCCTTGAGTGGTTTCTGACTCCAGGTTTGACTGTGTTATACCAAACAATCTGTCACACCAACCTTTGCAAATCTAGCTACAAGCGTCATTTAAAGCTATCTAGTGATGATGCCCTTACTGTACTTGGTTGCAATGAGTTCCACTCTAGAATGGTTCTAGCAGAATACACATTTTTGAACACATCAATCCTCAGTTGATAACTCTCGTACTTAAGTCATGACTACAATGTAATTTTTGTGAATGGCATTATCTGTAGACCTCAAAGCTGATACAAAATACATAGAAAAGAAATTGATGAATACAGGTGTAGCAGGTCAGAATATACCCCTGGCCTAAATATACCTTGGGTATTTTTGGGCCAGGGGCCTATGCTGGCCTGTTACATGTGCACCTGTCGCTAACCATTGTACTAATTTGTAGGCCACATACAAACCATGGAAACCCCTGCCACTGTTGTCAGAAAGAATTGATTTGAAGCTACATGTATGTAACCATATTGATACAAAACATATTAGTCTGCTGTACCAGCAATTTTGGAATGCAAGCTTTTGTTCAAAAGGTGACCTATACTTCACTTGTTTTCCAGTGTTTAAGACATACATTGTACATTGTCATCAAATTTATGTTTTACCTAAAATTGCAATGCTGTATTTCTTCACTAGGGGGCCTCACTGCAAGGCCAGATTTGATTTTGAAGGGGAGAGTGAAGGTGACCTCTCCTTTGAAGAGGGTGATGTCATCAGTCTTCTGGAGAGGGTCGGAGATGAATGGATGAAAGGAGAGCTGAAAGGGAAGGCTGGAATCTTCCCTCTATCTTTTGTAGAGGTGGTGGAGAATCTACCTGTAGACACAGTCACTGCTACACCATCTGGTGATGGTAAGTTTGACGGTTAACTTATTGACGGTTATCATGGAAGCTCATCTGTGTTGGTAGTAATTATAGTACAATGCTAAACTTTCTTCCAACTGAAAGGTATACACGGATCAAATTTTCAACGCTCATTGAGAACTAGATTCCTTGAACACAAACGCTTCAGCTCGCAGTCGTCGGAAGGCTCTCAACACAAGTCAGAATACTGGACTAACTTTATGAGAGGTATAAAGGAGGCCATACATACCAGGGCACTCCAGCTACATGTATCACTAAACAGAGACAGTGGGCGTTATAAACTTCCTGGCACGTTTGACCAATTGCTGGCGTCACATACCCGTAAAGTCATGTGTCAATAAGGTCACATGTCTGCAACTCTCACAAGTTTACGTTCGTAAGTAAAGTACATCATTGATCCTGAAGGTGACAGTCTCCTGGTTGTTAAAAATTTGATCGGTGTAAACCTTTGCGTTGGAAGAAATTTAAGCATTGTACTATTATTGATGGTTAGATATCTTACACATAACATTAGTAGAAATTTATTGAATTGACATGATCGCCATAGGTACTGGTATAGAGGTTTAGGTATAGGCTAGGTCCGGACCTGTACCTGAAGAATTTCACAAAGTAACCTGTGGTCTAGTTAAAAGAATGCTTATTTAGACGTCATTATCAGGTGTCATATGCAAAGAATGCATGCTTCCTTTAAGAGGATCTCCATCAAAGATTGTGCTGACTTTAAAAGCCTGTACAATGTTTTTATCTTTTTCTGGGGGTAACTTTAATTTCATCTTTGTAGTGTAGGGTTAACACGTTTTTTGTTACAAAATAAGTCACCAAGTTTTATTCTTGAGTGTAGGTGTAAACAGGTACAGTATCGGTATTTTGGACCTCTACCTAACTGATTTTCACTGTATGGATATTGTGTACCAGTATATGCAGCACTAGTAGCATCGAGAGATAATTAAGTAGATAGCTGGTTTCATTTCAACTGTGTACTAGACTTCTTGTCCTAGTAGGAGTCATGTTTTCTATTGTCTTCATGTAGAATTCCTTTTTTCCAGGAGCCGTAGTGAATGTACTGTATGATTTTGAGGGAGAAAATAGTGATGAACTTTCTGTTAAGGTATTGTCATTTTTATATCATTGTCTCTTTACATTATTTTCTATTTTGCTGTGACAATTCTTAATTTCTGTCAAATTTTACACTGAATCACTCAATATGTTTGTGTGTCCCTTTATTCTATTTCTACAAATCCATTTTTTTTATCATAAAGTATACATTGGTAACAATGTGCTTATATTGAACTCATTTTTTTGTAGGCTGGTAAGAAGCTGAAAGTCCTGAGTATCGTCAGTGCTGATTGGCTGCTAGGAGAGGTGGACGGGCGGCAGGGCAGGTTCCCAGCATCCTTTGTGGACCACATTCCCTCCAATGTCCCAGCAGCCCCTGCAGAGCCATCAGGGAATGGGGTAACCTACCTTCGAATTTTCTTTCCTTCTAGAAATCATGAAAATTGCACATGTTTGTTAACTCCATGTATGCAGGTTTTGTTTTTGGTGTATCTGTTTGTTTGTTTGTATGCTTGCATGTCCGTAGTTATTTGAATGCAGTCCAGTGGCTTGTTTCCATATGATAGTGGACACTGACAGGAAGTTACGTCAAAGGTCCCAGAAAGGTCCCAGGAACCATTATCTCATTTCCTGTCTTTAAGTTCCTGCTATACATGTATGCATGCCAATTGCCTTATCAGAGGCAGTGGAGAAATGTATTAGACAAAAACAGTAAGAAATTCACAATAATGGATAAAACAAGAAATTCACTAAAAGTAGAAATATTTCATGGTGGTATGAGATCTTTGATTTCTTGTTGCTTATTCAAATTTCAATAATCACAATATGACCTTTTTCCCCCCTTTGAACAGACACAAGGTTCTTCCTGCTACATCGCAAAGTATGACTTTGTAGGCCAGAGTGAAGGGGAGCTGTCATTCAAGGCTGGGGACAGGATGTCCCTCATCAGTGAGCTGGATGCTGATTGGCTGACGGTGATGATTGACAGTAATGAGGGTGTGGTTCCCAGATCATATGTGGAGCCTGCAGGAGGAGGAGGAGGAGATGGTAGAGACTTGTTCATCGTTTTACCATGACCATGGTGCTTATTATTACGTGGTTGTGCACTGTTTTTTTCACAGGCCATTACTCTCTTTATTAAAAATTGCAACAAGACAATACATAGTGGAATGCCACGCAGACAAGCTGATTCCTAATGATGCTAATAACAATTAGTGTTTTTCTATGTATTTCAGGTGGTTCCAGGCCCAAAGCTTTAGTGCTGTATGACTTTGAGGCAGTGCAAGAGGAGGAACTATCACTGAAGGTCAACTTAACACCATTTAACACAGTCTTGTCTTTCTTGAATGTCTTCCTAATTCTTCCTTTAATGTGTCTAATGTGTTTTGAATGTATGGTAGAAATCCTCCTATTTGCAAGTAAATGTCTTCTATTAAAGCTTGCCGTACATCGACACTGCACACTGCAAATCTTGAAATATTCACAATATTTTCAAGCTTTCATTTTTCATGGTCACCTCAACACTATGGAGTCCTTCAATTTTATTGCACTGCTACTGTTGTTTCAATGGCGAACTCAAAAGATACAGCGAGCTCTTGATTTTCATCATACTAAAAGATTTTAGTGGTACAAACGTAAACAAACTTACAGTATATTGTGTTTTGTTGTTTACATAACAGGAAGGAGAGGAGGTCTACCTGAAGGAAGTGTTCGATGATAATTGGCTGGTTGGAGAGGTCAAAGGTCGCGTGGGCAGGTTCCCTGTCGCCTTTGTCCAGATCATCACACCCTTACCCTGAAAGTGTTCTGTCAATCATTTAAAGTCAAGAGCAGTTACACCAATCAAGGGGCTAGGAGAAAATGGTCACAATAGACAGGTGGTCACTATAGATAGGACTTCTAAATGCTTAAGTCAATGGGAAAAATTATCTAAGGGACCACCAAAAATGGCCCCCATGGCCAGGTGGTCCTTATGCAGAGGTAGTACTACTAGTACTAGTACAGGTTTGGCTGTATATGAAGATACTTGTTTACACCAATTACAAGTATTACCAAAATAGTTCAACATATTTTTCCACTGCTTAAGAGCTACAATACAAACTATAGGGAGCCAGTCTCTCTTTATAAGCAAGCAGCTTTTCAGGACATTTGAATGGTGTAATATTCCATACAAATTGTGCAAATGGCGAGCATTTTCTTAAGCTGCAAAAGGCACAAAATGGCAAGGAACTGCTTTTTTTGGCATAAATTCTTGCCTAAGGTTTTTTTCCACTACAGGCAGGACTCTGAATGCTCGGCAAATATAATCCAAGGGCCACAAAAGAAGTGGCCAAATAATGCAAAGTCCTTTAATGGAAAGGTGGTCACTAGTACAGGTTTGACCGTACATATTCTCAACAAAAGCAGCTAAAAAATATCATACAACAAGTGATATCTAGAAGTAAAAGATAAGTTGAATTGCTGATCCCTGTTTCCAAGCTTGGTATAGAAGAAACAAGAACTTCGGCTCCCGATAGATAATATGCTAGATTTCTGCTAAAAGATAGATAGGCAAAGGTGAATCGAATTGAAAGGCTAATACGTGTAGTTGAAACGTTGAAATGTTGCAAGCATGAGGCTGGAAGAAAGAGATGCGCTGAACCGAAAACTGCAAGCTGCAAACCTATTCCAGGTAGTGGGAGCATTGTATTTTCCGAAATATGCAAAAACATATGTGCATATATCACTACTCCAAGATAAGTGCAGTGACTCTCCTTACTCATTAGCAACGGGAGATCACTTTAACTTTCAACCTGCTAAGGTAGCCATTTGGCACCAAATTTGTATTGGTTATGGGGTTAGTCAGCAGGGGGTGCATGTAGGTTAATAATTTCTATTTCAGCCAGCTACTGCCACTATACTATCTATGCAAACAAGTCAGTGTAGCAAGTGCTGATGAAATGTAATGTGAAGACTGAATGTTCAACAGTACTGTATGTTAACAAAAGCATTGTCGCAATTGTCTCATCCATAACGCAAGTGAAACATGCCAAACTTCATTGGTGCCATCTATCGATATCGTAGCAAGCTAAGACAATATTAATCAAGAACTTTGTGCAATGTATTAGTTATGAATAGTGTATAAGGAACCTTACAGTGATGACAATTTGGTATCAAAGTGGTTCATGTTTAACTTTAGTAATTATCAAGTTTGTTTCATTTATTTTGGGTGATTTCAGATCATGTTCAACATGTTGGTAGATACTGAAAGGATGGGAATATGTTGTCTGCCTCTTACTTGACTATCATCTCCTAAATACTATAATAATGAGTTCTTATTCTGTCCATCTTATATCTGTTTAATGTGTAACCCTGCTCACAACTGTTAGCCATGAAAAAATGTTCAAATGTTCATCATACTGTACATCATTGAAATATCCAGAATTTTTATTCAAGTAGACATATAGAAATGTATTGAAAAAGTTTATATCCAACACCAAAAGAGTTTGGATATATAGATCACCGTGCGCATTTTCAACTGGCTTCTCCAGCTGAATCCTTTTTGGGTATCTCCCCCACTCTAGATGTCTGACTTGCACACAACCTTTTAAAAGTGTGACATGGGTCAAATTGGGCCTGAATTTCAGAGAGGGACACTTTTTGGCAACACCCAAGGGGTAGAGACTTAGGGGTAATATCGAATGAACTAAAGGCAGACAAGTATTTACTTGTTGCCCTAGCAGTGTAGCAGCCTGAATTCATCGAACATTTAATATCGTATTTGCATATTCATTAACTCTCCATAGATCGTGTAGCAACACAAGTTATATTAATTAGATTATTATGTTATTTGATGGGCTAGAATGATTGACATATGAGCAACTTCATGTATACCTCTACACGTCAAGACTAGTACTTGATTCTAATAACTTCTATACAGGTAGCTTTTTAAAAGCATTTTGCAATACACTTAAGCATTTCCAAGTGATAATACACAGTAATCTAAACAGTGAATCATACATATTCATTATTCATGATAATAATAGTTATGGTGCCTGGAAATGACATTGATCATGATAATAGTTGGATACTGTTTACTGTGTAACTAAGTAATAGTATATACAAGTATACTTTAAAAAATGTAGATGCAATTTTAGTTATATATCTAGTGTATGACAACAGCTCATCTCATATACAAGTTCCCACATATATGCATATTATCAATATGTTACATTACTATTAATCATTTCATCACATACATAACAGATCCGCCTGATATTGCTATGCATATTGACCCACCATTGTTTTTCATATCAATTGTATGCTGTGTGAAAAAAAGAGATTTTTGGTGAAATTTCACGTATTTATGAGTATAAGTTAGGGTATATTCTGTTCTATGCAACCTTTGACATAGTTTACTATGTGTGTATGCACCACAATGTAGCTGGATTGCATTGTTGAATTTGTTCATATGGGCTTCCTATGTACTGCATTTAGTGTTTCTTAAAATCTATTTTGTTCAAATATATTGAATTATTTATGCCCAAGATGGTTAGTCCTAGACATTGATATTGGTAATAGGATTACTATTTATGATATTTTCTTTGTTTTGTTTTGTCATTTTTATGTTACTACTTTAAACCATATAATTTTCTTTGGAGAAAAGATGTAAATGATATAATAGCTCTTTGAGGATCTGTTTTAGATAACATATATTAGTATATTGGTGTTTGTTCCTATAAAAATACATTCTGATGGGAAGAACGTAACTTTAAGCAACAGTACTATAATCATTAGTAGTATAACAGTGCTGTAGCATGGATTTGAATAAAACTTGCTGTGATGGACTGTATATTTGCATCCTTTGCTATGTTCCTTATAGGCGCCACGGCTAGACTATCTCAAATTGCGGGAATGTTGGACCAAACGTTTATTGACGTGGTACTCATGATCAACGACCACGAAACGCTACGTTGATTAAATGGCCACCACCAAATTATTACCTTTACCAAGAAGTAGTGCTATTTACCTAAACTCAGGTTCAGGTCCAGATTGAAGTTCAAGTCTGGACCTTAACCCAAGGCACATGTGTGCTAGAAATACTTTTTTTCTGTTACATTTAAAATTGCATGTTGGCATAAATTCTACATGCAATTTGAAAAACATTCATGAAAAATCATATACAGTCAGAACTAAACACAAACACAGCAATGTTTTCGTCTTTTTCCAGCGCAAATTTCACGATCTATGGAAGATTTTAGATGGTTTAGAATAAAAGGATAAAATAAGCGAGAGATAGTTTTTGCAAGTCCAGAACTGGTTCCCGACATTTATGTTTTTTGGACCTGAACCTAAAAGTTTTTACAAGTCCAGATCAGTACCGGTGTTTATTTTATTTTATTCGCATATGTTTTTAGAGTATTAGGCAGGAAGAGATTGCTTATTTGAAGCCTTCTACTCAAAACATACAAAAAAGAGACATAATAACATACATAACAAGCTATCTACATACCAAAAATAATGACCATCCATCAAGCCCATCTTGTTATAGTATTTCCTCATTAATTATGCAAATGAGGTCTTCATTTGCATAGTTCATATTAATTGATATTTATCTCTTCCTCAGTTACACATGTTTCAGAGTCCTATCATGGAATTTGGCGGATGTATAAACTTTCCTCATTAATTATGCAAATTAGGTACTGATTTGCATAATAAGTATCTAATCATGTACATCTTCACTCAAGCTATCTATTTACCAAAAATCATTACCATCCATCAAGCCCTTCTTGAGTTATTCCCTTTCAAAGTCAGACGCAAAACCTGCTCCTGCAGTTCCAAAAAAGCCGCTAGGGGGCCCAAACCCACACCACTTACTCTCTGTCCAAAGATCTATCTACCACTCAAAAATAAGTTCCATAGCATGTCCAGAACACGAGATATCAAACCAGGAAGTTCCGCTGCAGTGCCGTAAGATGCCGCTAGGGGGCCCAAAATCTAATCGTTTTTAGGTCTCATCAAAACCTACCAACATACCAAATACCAAGACAATCCATCAAGGCGTTCTTGAGTTATTCTGTGCCACTACAAACAGACAGACAAACAAACAAACGCTACCCTCTGCATAACCTTCTCGGCGAAGGTAAAAACAGAATGGATCAAAGGAAAATGACAATAGACAATACAAGTTGGTATCTATCAATAAATGAATCTGCCTGTACAATGAATGTAAGTATGAACTAAATCGAATATATTACAGTTTTGTAAGTATGAGAGTGACGTACTCTACCGGTGTTTAGGTACGCAGCACTACCAAGAAGGTTATGCTTTTGGTGCCATTTGTCTGTGTGTGCATGCGTGTGTGGAACGTCCGGTTTTGATATCTCGTGTGGACATGTGGCTAGCACCTCCCCCCCCCCCCCCAATCTTTTAGCCAAATTGACGATGAATGTTGTGGACGTTGCGGGCATACAGAACCCTCTCGATGTACTCAACTACTACTCTCTTATGATCGTCTGATTTATAAGTCGAGGGTTTTGAGTTAACGTAGCTCAGTAATCCCCGAATGTGTCGTTCTCTCATCATAGATAGCTTTCATCATTGTTTGTGACTGTTTTAAGTAGCTAATTGCTTTCTTCTGATCACCGAGTTCGCTCCAAGATGATCCCAGGCCTTTGAGTGACGCTGCAACGGATGGACGTGCCGTGTTGTCTCCATAGATAGTTTTCATCATCGTTAATGACTGTTCGTAGTAGCTAATTGCTTTTTTCGGATCGCCGACTTTACCCCAAGATGAACCAAGGTTGTGAAGTGACAGAGCAATATCTGAATGTGCTGTGTTTTCCCCATAGATAGTTTTCTCTATCGCTAATGACTCTTCGTAATAGATAATCGCTTTTTTCTGATCGCCGAGTCTACCCCAAAATGTACCAATGTTGTGAAGTGACTGAGCAATGTCCGGATGTGCTGTGTTTTCTCCATAGATAGTTTTCTCTATCGTTAGTACCTCTTCGAAGTAGCCTATTGCCTTCTTTTGATCGCCGAGTTCACTCCAAGATGATCCCAGGGCCTGGAGCGATGCGGCAATGTCCGGATGTGCCGTGTTGTCTCCATAGATAGTTTTCTCTATCGTTAGTGCCTCTTCAAAGTAGCCTATTGCCTTCTTTTGATCACCGAGTTCACTCCAAGATGATCCCAGGCCGTGAAGTGACGCAGCAATAGATGGATTCGCCGTGTTGTCTCTATAGATGGTTCTCTTCATCGCTAATGACTCTTTGAAGTAGGTAATCGCTTTTTTCTGATCGCCGAGTCTACCCCAAAATGTGCCAATGTTGTGAAGTGACTGAGCAATTTCAGAATGTGCCTTGTTTTCTCCATAGATAGTTTTCTTTATCGTGAGTAACTGTTCAAAGCAGCTAATTGCCTTTCTATGATCACCTTGTCTACTCCAGGATAATCCCAGGTTGTGGAGTGTCATAGCAATGGAGGGATGTGCCGTGTTGTCCCCATAGATAGTTTTCTCCATCGTTAGTGAAAGTTCGTAGTAGCTAATTGCTTTCTTCTGATCGCCGAGTCTACTCCAAGATGATCCCAGGTTGTGAAGTGACCAAGCAATAGCAGGATGTGCCGTGTTGTCTCCATAGATAGTTTTCATAATCGTTTGTGACTGTTTAAAATAGCTGATTGCTTTCTTTTGATCGCCAATTTCACTCCAAGATATTCCCAGGCACAGGAGTGACTGAGCAATATCCGGATGTGCCTTGTTATCCCCATAGATAGTTTTCATCATCGTCAGTGACTTTTCATGATACTTAGTTGCTTTTTTCTGGTCGCCGAGTTTACTCCAAGATGCTCCTAGATTGTAAAGTGATCGAGCAACATCAGGATGTGTCATATTGTCTCCATAAATGGCTATGTTCATCGTTAGAGACTGTTCAAAGTAGACAATTGCTTTTTTATGGTCGCCGAGGTAACCCCAAGATGTTCCCAGATTGTGAAGTGAGTCAGCGATGTCCGGATGTGCCGTGTTGTCTCCATAGATAGCTTTCCTCATCTTTAGTGACTCTTCGTAGTAGCTAATTGCTTTCTTCTGATCGCCAAGGTCACTCCAAGATGTTCCTAGGTTGTAAAGTGATCGAGCAATATCAGGATGTGCCCTGTTGTCTCCATAAATAGTTTTCTTCATCGTTAGTGACTGTTCAAAGTAGCTGATTGCACTTTTCCGGTTGCCGAGTTCACTCGAAGATGTTCCTAGATTATGAAGTGACTGAGCAATATACGAATATGCCGTGTTGCCTCCATAGGTAGTTTTCATCATCGCTATTGTCTGTTCGAAGTAGCTAATTGATCCCACGTTATGAAGTAACAGTGTAATGGCAGGATGTGACGCGTTGTCTCTACAGAGAGTTTTTATCATCGTCAGTGACTCTTCGTAGTAGCTAATTGCTTTCTTCTGGTTACCGAGTTCATTCCAAGAAGTTCCCAGGTCCTGGAGTAAAAGAGCAATGGCAGGATTTATCGTATTGTCTCCAAAAAAGATTTTGATCATCGATTGTGACTGTTCAAAGTAGCTAATTGCTTTCTTATGGTCGCCGAGTTTACTCCAAGATGTTCCAAGGTTGTGAAGAAACTTAGCAATGTCCGGATGTGCCGTATTGTCTCCATAGAGAGTCTTCATCATCGTTAGCGACTGTCCGAAGTACCTTATTGCTTTCTTCTGATCACCGAGTTTACTCCAAGATGATCCCAGGTTGTTAAATGACCCAGCAATGTCCGGATGTGCCGTGTTGTCTCCATAAATTGTTTTCATCATCGTAAGTGACTGTTCATAGTAGCTAATTGCTTTCTTGAAATCGCCGAGTTCACTCCAAGATAATCCCAGATTGTGAAGTAACTGAGTAATGCCCGGATGTGCCTTGTTATCTCCATAGATACTTTTCATCATCGTAAGTGACTGTTCGAAGTAGCTGATTGCTTTCTTCTGATCCCAGAGGTCACCCCAAGCTAACCCAATGCCTTGAAGTGTGTGAGCAATGTGTGGATGTGCCGTGTTGTCTCCATGGAGAGTCTTCAAAATCGTTAGTGACTGTTCCAAGTAACTAATTGCTTTCTTCCCATCACTCTGTGATGTCCAGTATTCCCCCAATTCCCTCAACATTTGCGAACGTTTGATAGTGTCGCTACCAGCATCGTTTAATGCTGCTTCCAAATGACGTGTGGACGTCGATAACAATAGATTTTTTGCTATTCGTCCCAAACATTCATGAGAAGCATCATAGATGGTCGTTTTGAATAGCCCAGTCGACTGGACACGCAAACTATCTTTAACCATGGCTGGTATACACTTCTTTAAAGGGATAGCCCTGCAGTAGTATCTAAAAAGAATTTTTGTATCTGGAATATAAAATACAGACCTCAGGATGGAGTCAGGCACTTCATGTGTTTCTGATTGATATTTCATTTGGGCAAGTGGGGACAGATTGTCTTTTTGTCCTCCGTTGGCCATATACGTTCTCAGCCGAAGTTCCACCGAGATGCTGGTTAGCACCTTAAGGTGTGTGGCATTCTCTTCCCCGATCTTTCCCAATTCCTTCAATCTATCTATCACATCCCACGCACTGGATAGTGCAACATGACAGCACAAAGCTAGTAGCTCGATTGCTATGCCTGGAAAACGGTAGATGTCTTTCTTGACATTTAGCAGTTGCCCAGTGGGTTCAAGGTTGTGAAAATGGTCCCTGTCGTCATACAAGATTTGAATAGCAGACAGATGGGACTTGAAATGGGAGAGGAGGTCATCTGTGATGGTTTTCGACAGGCTTTCCCTATATTCGTCCACCAGTGCTTCTTCTCCTGCTAGAAAAACAAACCGCCTGAGGATGTCTGACAGGTGGTACCCTTCTGAAAGAGAAACGTCTAGCCGCTGAAACTTTGCCATTTCAGCAGGGGTCTGAATGAGGCTAACCCGAGGTTTGGTCTTAGTCTTGTCTCTTCCAAATGGAGTCTTACTTGCCCATGGCATGAAGCCGTCGAAGGCAAATCCACGCGGCGTGACGGAATCAAAGAACCAGTCCTTCTCTAGATTTTCTGACTGAAAATCGTTCAGGGACGGGATGGCCATGGCTGGGAGGATGGTCTCTCCGAGGTTGATGACTTTCAGGTGTAGGTAGTGTGTAAGGTTGAGGAAGTACCGCCGTGTGTCGTCATTGTCCTTCCCGTCTTCAATCAGAATGGCGAACTCCAGGTCAGAGTAGGGTGTGACCAGCTCTGTTGCCTGTGAGCCTAACCCGATGAAAGCGTACTTACAGGGAGGAGGGCCAAGTGCGACAATACATTCATCAACAAGATCCTGGATAAAATTTTGTCTGTCTTGGGCGACGGCCTTGAATAAAGCCTTGACGGCTTCAGCTCGCTCGACCTCGACTGTTTTCATAGATGGGTCGTCCTCGTCATATTGGTACGGATTGTGTCGCTGATCAATGGCTTCTAGTTGTGACTTTGTATGGGCGCGCATGTCCTCTAACCGCTTCTTATGACGTGTGGCCCGACCAGATGGAATGGACTTGCCGTCCACATTTGCCGTGTAGTGGAGAAACCATTGCTCTATCTCATACAGTATTTTAGTCACACACTGTTTATTTTTGTCTGTTCTGGCCATGGCTGCGTTGTACAGAGCTGCTGCCTGTGTGAAGTTCCTACCTTCTTTTGTTGCTTTGCCACGCTGGACGTAGACGTCACCAAGTCTGCACAGACAGTCGGTCTCTTTAAGTCGGTCAGGTATGTTAGGATCTACAGGTATGCAGAAAATGAAAATAATGACATGTTTTGTTATCTAGATTGCCTGGATTGTGTCTGACTAATTACTCGCCCCCCTCCCCAATAGGAACTACCGGTGGACAGTGTGTTGTTGTTTACATCAAGCGTGTCAGGAGACTCTATTTAGTGTAAATTGCGATGACTTCAGGAACTCAATACCATGAAGAAATCATTGTGCAAATATGCTTTAGAAACAGGTTGCACGTGTCATTCCCATGAAGGTTTTGTTATGGACAATGTTTTCAATTTTGGAGCCAAAAAATGTTACATAATGGGCTTTTGTTGGTGCGATGTAACATCCGTCATTACAGAGGAAACGTACCGTGGATGAGTTTCAGAGCGGCCGCAAACTCATGTTCTGCTGAGTCCAGGTTCCCATCACCCAATGCCCGGTCCCCCGTTGTCAGGTACTTTTCGTACGACCTAAAAAGCGAGGTGTTTAATGTTCGGCTTATGTAGTTAACTCAATACTAAACATCAGTTCCACGACCCCATACCTCCATGAAATATTTAGAGCTTTTGAAAATTTCTTTTGTTTTATCTTGTCTCATTGATGATGCAATCAAGGCTGAAACTAGTATTTATGCTAATTTATTTCAATGATGGTCTTCCCTACCAAAATTATATACATTGCATGTGTGAACGTTCCTTTGTATCCCCCTTGAAACAATTTTAACAAAAACGCCTTTGCAGTTCCGGAGCTAGCTGCTAGGAGAACCCAAACCTACAGCACTTCTTCCTTACATAAGAAAAACAAGGACATGGCTTGTCCTGGACAAAAGATACAAAAACCGTAAGCTTTGCTGCAGTACCAAGGTAACACACAGGGGGAGGGTGCAAAATCGAGACCTATCCAGTTCAGGGCGTAACTACACAATTACATTATAAAGGTTCACCAAGTGAAGAGTGCTAGATGTACATTTGCAGCATTTAAGACGGTACATCGAAGGAAGTAGAGGAGCCAGAGGAAAGAAGTGCACAAACCTGTAGTCTGGAGAGTGTTTGGGTGTCAGACTTGAAATGTAGTCACTCGGTGACCTGCGAGATGACCAGATGGTTTTGGTATCTTAACGTTAAACAAAATTCATATGTACCAAAGTGCATTTTAAAATTTCATAATTCATCATTAAGTTGAGATGGCCGGTCAACAACATAAAACAAAATCACCAATCCGGTGCTCACATGAACTGGTGACCATTTGCGTCACCGATGACGTCAGTGTTTGATGACGTAACTAGGAGGTCCCTTGACAGGTGTCCCCTTCGCTGTTGTTGTCGTTGTCTGAGCCTTGTACCCTTCAATTATACACATCAGAATAGACAAGAGTCATTTTAACACAACAATTCATGTTAGTTGAGTAAACAACATTATAAAGAACTATTAGTTTGCTTCAACACAAATTCTAATCGAAAGTGAATTAACTTTGTCTCTATGACTATAGCTATGAAGTATACTGCACTATGACTTTATTGTTAATAGTGAGACAATTAACAAAATACGACATTGATAGATATATGGCTCAGGGTGCTACAACCCTTGTACTACTGGACCCATCACATGTAAGATGGGTTGCACATTATAGAGCCTGTATGTGGGCCCCGTATATGTACGGGTTGGGGGTACTTTAGTAATACAGTATTTTTCAATTGAACGCGTCATACTGCAGCGAAACGCACCGAATATGGAGGTAACTATGCCACAACAGAGCAGAAAAAGTCAAGGACCAATGACCTGATTAAGAAATGAAATTAATCAAATAAACTGCGTAAAAAACGCCAGCAGGACAAGGGTTTTAAATCTGAAGTTGAAACAATACCCGAGAAATATTCCTCGCGAATGACCGCCAAGTTCCACATTATCGCCTTCGATATACACGTTTAAGTGTTTAAATTCTCACTTAAAACGCCAGATTCTATGAAAAAAAAAATGAAACGTACCTTATTCCCCGTTCTTTTTAGGTCTGATCTGATTTTTGCCGTGTACAATAAGCGGTGAATGAGTGCCACTGTGCCCTGCACCCTCTCACACCGTGCCAGTGCAGTGTTGTACAGAGCAGAGGCCTTGGTCAAGCATGGCGCGTATCTCGTTTCTGTTCCTCTTTTCAGGAACACGTCACCGAAACTCTTGATCGCTTCCGTTTCCAACAAATTGTCCTCGTTTATGACACCTTCTATCATTAACTTGATATATTCAAGCAGCACAGAGTCTTTGTCATAGCCAGAAGTCAACCTTCGATGATCCAGGTGTGAAAACTTCTGAGATATCTTGGCAGGCGAAGACATTTTCTCGCCGTTGGTCTGGGGTTCATAATCAACAGGAAATGTTCCTCTTTTCCCTACTCGTAGTTTCTCTGCGTACAAGTAACGATTTTCGAGACTTTCTGTCATATCTTTGTCCTTACACCGGAGCAGTGCAGCCCTGTACAACAACATGGCCCTGTCGAACATTAGTCCGTCCTTGTCGAGTTGTCCCTTCTCTAAGTTGACGTCGCCGAGACTTTTCAGCACTTCCACTTCCACCGCCCTATCCATGTCAGCCATGGCGTCCACCAGGGCACGGAGGTAGTCCGTCTCCGTACGCACTAGTCCGAGTCTCCTGGCCTTGGCGTCGGCCTCCCGAAGCTTCTCACAGATTCTCAACATTTTTAAAACTGAATGATTCTGTCAGGGAGACCTTAGATCACAGGAGCTTGACTGCAAGCACCTCTTCTGCTTTCGGTGCTGCTGAGCTCGAGCCCCTATTACAGGGATTACTATATATAGCAGTTGCTCGTTACTTGTGCAATGTTGTGATTTCCTTTCTATTTCATGAAAGCTGCAACGTTAAAGTCACTTCCGGGTACGCGTCCCGGGTAGTGTTATACGGCCCACAGGACGAATAATATATTTACCTTCGTCAAGAAGGTTGTGTTGTCGGTGTCGTTTGCATAGTTTGGTGTGCTTATGGTTGGGTTTGTTTGTAGACAGCATAACTCGAGAAGCTTTATGATAATTGATAGGTGGAAAGGTGTCGGCAAAACGAAGGTCAAGTTTGATAATGGGCCTTCTAGTGGCATTCTATGGCACTGCAGGAGAACTTCCGGTTTTGATATCTTGTGTTCTCGACATGCCATGGTCGTGCTGAATGGTAGATAGCCATTGGAAGGTCTTGGAACAGAATGATAGATGTCTGTCACGTGACTCATGTGGTACTGTTGAGCACTTTTTGACGAGAGTGATATTGTCAAACCTATATCATCAGGCTAGAAGTGGGAAGGCTGCATTAGATCAAATATGGAAGCAGTTCATACTTGGTTACAAGCTTCACAACATCGAAAACAAATTGACCATATCAACCAATTGATACTGCTTGCATAATGCAAGTACAGATATGTCACATATAAGGAGAACACTGTTTTATTGTTCGCAGATAAATGTACCTTGAGAACTTAGACAAACAATGGAATATGCTTCATATAGAACAGTGTTGTCAACATCATATAATTATGTTGATTGCTGTTTATTGCATTATTGATAATGATGTATAATTAATAATAATAATAGTAATAATAATCAATGTTCTATGAACTATATGACCATAGTTAATACGGATATGTGTAACAGACTATCGTAATCTTACCAATTACTTATCATACGTTGCTACATGTATTTTTAATATGTAAATAAAGTTCATGGCGAGCATGTGAAATTCAAAAAGATGAAATTTGGTATGTGGTTAGGTCTTGTCCTATTGAAGATGATTAGATTTTGATCTCCAAGCAGACGTACAGAGGCAAAATCGAGGTTCCGAGCAGCAAACCTTTCGCCTGCATTTAGAGTTCAAAGTAAACTATGCACAATGCTGCGACGACTTTGCCTCCATATCCTTGATCATTACAACCCTGAGAAAAGTATTCGTAGCAGGACTGTGAATGATTGTACATGTATATCCGTAGGGCAACTTACAGTGTTAACAGTCACTAGTTGTACCTGTACTTTCTGCACAGAATGAACAATCAATTAGTTTTAAAATACATATATAGCAGACAGACTGCCAAAATGTTGGCAGAAAAGTTACCTGGTTGTATAACGTTCCAAGAAAATCATTAGTATATTACTAATCTCAAACATATACCGCAGAACATACTAGAGTACAGCATCTTGTCTCAAAGAGACACCTTAGGAATTGCATGATTATAGTACCCTCTTCTGCATCTTCTCCGATCCTCTTTTATAAAAGTAATACATTTCTGGCCCAAAATAGTTACAGCAACTGGATGAAATTGTGAAAATTTGCCAAATTTTATCCAGTTGCTGGGTTTATCTTATTACCTGGATGTCTAACATTCATCAGCATGATACATTTTTGGACCACAAGTTATGTACTACTACTTTTTATAGTAATACTGCTTATTCTTACATCTTCTGATGATCTTCTAACACATAAACGTAAACCACTGATCTACAGTATAAACACTAGCATACCTATACAACCACGGTTACACTTAAGTTGGTCATTTGACTAAATGTTATACCATTGCTATGTTTACTAAAACATTAAGCTTTGTGATTTAAAGAGACCCCAAAATCACTTTTACACAAGCTTTTTTTTACTATAATTTCTCTAAAGTAGTTAGTTTTATTTTTCTACGGTTAAGATTTAAGATGTTTCTATGCACATCTGCAAGAAACATTATTTTTAGCACTTAGTCTTTTCACCGAAAAGTATAATTCATTTTGAGAGGTATTCATAGTTTTAAGTTTAACTTAGGATATCTGGACTATTGAAATTGCCCAATTCCCATTAGTTTTTTTGTCAAATACCTTTATGTCCTCAGTATTTGGACTTAGGAACAGGTTTTGCAATCTTCTGGTAGTCTTCCCAATCCATCTCTTCATGAACATATGCATGGTCGTGTGGAAGGTGTTTAAAATGCAGATCCCGGACGACATACTTCATCACTACATCCTTTAACCCCTTGTCAATCACCATAACACAGAAGGTTATCATGCCTGTATACTGTGTAAAGGCATTCTTCACGTGGTTTAAGATGTGAGCCTTACATAAAACCTCGTCCTTACAGTATATGTCTATGTAATACACCCTGCCTCGGGGAGTCATGTAACTCCCCCCGAAGCTAAGACTCTTGGCGGCCGGTTTGATCGAGTCGACAAGGATGTAGCAGCCCGCTTCTACAAACTTCTGCATCTTGGATTCAGAAAGTTTGTGCGGATCCCAGTCAACAAAGACGAAATTTCAGGCAGGACGGCAGCTGAGAATGCGGACGGCAGCAGGCGGTGGATGTCGGTAGGCTGGTAGGGGACGAGAGTGGGGAGGGAGATCTGGGCGGCAGTCAGTCGGTCCTTCACGGGGGCTGCGTCCCAGCAAAAGTACATGACATTCTAGAGAGACAAAGTAGGCATTGCGGGCGTCAACTGATAGAATGTAATTTCAGAATAGGCTATTTGCATTTCTATCCCCTAGTTTCAAGGCAGTCAGCAAAATAATAACACCAAACACCATCGATACCTCGGATGGGCTTTGACAGTCGTGCTACAAGGCACATTTCCAAACCGATACCGTGTCGGGTAGTTGACAGACTGTTTTTGTTTTCTGTACTTAAATGTGAACCCTATATCGATGTTTTCAGGATTAGGTTACAACTTGGACCCTACGTTTGTTTTGGAGACATTTTTACATTATAACGTTCGATCTGAATATATTATGAAAATTGCACGAATACATCCCCTTGAAAATTGATTTTGTTTTACCTCGATAACGTGTATGATATTTGGTAGGTGTCAGCCAAACAAGTTCGATGATGGACCGCCTGGTAGTTTTCTGTTGTCCAACAACTTTGGGTTTTCACATATATCGTGTTATGGACATGCTGTGTTCATATGTTTTGTTGGTAGACAGTCATCATCAAATGCTAATTAGCTTAGTTGATTAATTAGGAAACTTTCTAAGTACGCTGCGTTCCATGGTAGGAATCTCAAACTTGTGACATGTGAAACCGATAACTGAATATCAATAGATATGAATCATATGCCCATGAAGACTTATTTTGAGTATTCAAGGAGAAAATGCAGTTCGGTATAATTTCATATTGGTAAATGACGGAAATCTAATACTTTCGGCATTTGGAAGTGAAGGTGAACATCATAACGCAAACATTATGCAAAGCAGGGCCTCGTTTATATAATTGATAAAGAAATACTACGATGGCCTTCGTTGCTAAAAGAAGACTTCATACTTGGAATGATTGGTGTTATTTGGTTAGAGAAGATGACCTGCTGATTATGCAAATTAATCAATGAGAAGCATTTACAATGCACCAGTCGTAAAGGTTATAATTTGGCGAGGGTATGAGGTCGTGGAACTCTAGTTGTGACATGTGTCACTGACGTTGAGGTTATGCCACAATACATATTAGATTTATATGCAACTTAGGGCATACGTCGCCGAGGTCTCCTTTTTTTAAAAGTATATTTCTTGTTCGCTTTTGCACTCAAGCCCCAAAGAAGCTTCGAAGCCCCGCTGCCGCTGACTGACGCATAACAGCACAGGTTAGTGCAAATAACAGGCCACGCCATACTTACAATCACAGATTTCATCCTTATGGTAAAGTCTCTGTGTCGGTGTTGCAGGTCCCGTCGCTCTGTTTCCCTCATTCCATGCATTAGTTTTGGTGTCCGCCCTGAATTCTCCATAATTTTAGCCAAGGTGTAATGCCCCGTGGCCCACATGAATGTTTTGGAGAGTCTCTTGCCTTGCAATTTTTTAGTAATGCGCTCGGTTTTGCCAAACATGGTTCCCCCACCATTCTGCGAACTCGCCACCCTGAGGTAGACCTAGGAGGAACAAAATAGTCGTATAGAATTTTTCGTCCGAAATGACAGCTTGCGTCTGGTGATTTATACCTTACAAAAATGATTTCCGTCATGTTCGTTTCTTGGTTGACAGGCCTTATGATAAAATGTTAGTAAGGAGTTTCAGTCTGACTGTAAACTTGGCAAATTTCACGCCATTTTCCAGGTTGTTCTGTCATCACCAGTTCATACAGATCCCCCCCCCCACTTTTTTCAAATCAAATTGCATTCGGCAATTTCTTGTTAACCTTCCGAATACACTTTTTCATCTCTACTTTCGACAAAATCTTTACTGTGCGCCCCTTACCACTTCTCCATCTACCTCCACCAGGGAAAACACCGTGTCGGGATCGTCCACATAGCCATGAAACTTCGCCGGCAGGTAGTCGAAACCGTCCCGAAAGGTGTCCGGAGACGCCATGCTCATGACGACCTGGTAGTCATCGTGAGTGGCGTCTCTCACAGTCATCCGGGATCGCAGGTCTTCGTCCTAAAACAGCCGCAACCAGACAGATTCAGAAAAAAAGGCCCCCGCAAACCTACACCACTTCTTCCTTACATCACAGGCTATCTGGCACCAAACATCAAGACCATATCACGTCCAGGTCAAAAGATAAAGAAAACAGATGTTCTGCTTCAGTACCAAGGTAAAATACCAGGGGGACCAAAATTGACCTTGACCTTTGTCTGGCCAACACCTACTCACATACCAAATGTCATCATATTCCATCTAGAGGTTTTTGAGTTATGCTGACTAAAAAAAATCCGGAAACACAGACACACAGACAGACAGACAAGCCAGAAACTATTTCTCAATTTCAAGTTTCAGGCCCCCATACGTTTGTCAACGATTGTTTTCTCATGGACCAAGCAATCTATTTCTAAGTTCTGCAGTCTATCACAGTCATCCGGGATAGCAGCTCTTTGGCCTAAAACAACAATAAGACAGCTTCAGAACTAGAGTTACACGCTCCCATACTTGTGTCAACAATCATTTTCTCATGAACCATGTAATGTATTTCTAAGTTCTGCAGTACACAGACTTATGTTAGCTGAATATGAGTTGTTTCTCACTGTTCATAAAATATATGAACGTTTAATGCCATACAACACATGAAAAGTACAAGTGCACTATATCAATGGGAGAAAAAAAAAGTGCAATTGGATAAGAAAGAATATACCATGCAACATACTTCTTTACACATCACTCAAAGGAAAACATATGGAAAAACCACCAAATATAAAAATATCACTTATGCAGCAACAACAATGCAGAAAATTATCAAATAAATCATTGCCCTTAAGCAAATCCATATAATCTTCCCGGAATATCTTCCAACATGATGTTTACCATCGCCATCTATTGGTCAAACTTCACCTCAATTCTTACACTGTAAACTTTCCCCAAACTGCGAGTGTAACTAATGGATTTCAAGTTAGAACATAAAAAGGTAAAAGTATTGAGTCACCCCATCACGTCTTGTACATATGTAAATATTACCTTCACTGTGTTGTCTTTTGCACCTACAGGATACGTTTTTGTGTATTGACCGCGCCTTTTCCCATGTTTGTCAAATTATAACCCATGCCCAGCTGCCAATAAGCCTTGTTACAAGGGTTCGGCAGTATGAAAGAAGAAGAAGAAGAAGTAGTCCAATAGCTTTTTGCGGTCAAAGGGGCAGTGGGTTGTTATTGACTGTGTCTAGGTTTCAGGTCATTGCATGTCAGAGGATTCAAATCCAGGACCGCTAGGTTCAGGTCCAAACACACTAACCATTACGCCAACACAGGGCCAGATAACATCTTTCAACTTGAACAAATGCTCTAAAACTCAACATCAACATTCTTTAGTCACAGTGAGTTCTTCCACTGTAGTTGCAGCACTCAGCTATAGTTTTTGCAGCATATCTTTCATCTAGTATATACAAGCATAGCAGCATGGAAAATACAGAACAAGTATTTGTCTTTGCATGCAGCAGTATACAAGTAAACTTGTACATAAAAGAAAACATGTTTAAACTGACTGATTATACCATTGATGATTTTCCTTCATCAGATCTTGTGATTTCTCCACATGAATCTATGGTACATTAACAAGACACTAAATCATTCCTCTACTAGATCTTGTGCAACATACACTGTAATTACTGTCTCCTATAGCTAGTTGAAAAGTTATTTGGAGTCAAATTTGTTCTGGTGACCATCTCTGCATTATGCCATAGCGGTCACTTTTTGATCCCTTAGATTATTTTTGGCTACCGGTACCTTACTACTACAACCAAGTTAGCAGTCGCTTTTGGGTCCCTTAGATAATTTTTCCCATTGACCCAAGTCCCAAGAATATAGTGTCCACCTGTCTCTGTGACCAAGTTCCTTGAGTGGTTACCATACAAATGCATTTTTTGTCAACTTGGAGTCGACCCATGGCTGTGCAAAGAAAACCCTAGGCCACTCAAGTAGCATTTTCTAGTAGAAAAATTCCAATTGAGTTGACCAAAGCTCCTCACACACAAATCCCTGAGTCGACTACAAAAACTTGTGTGTAAATCGGGCCATAGACAGGTTTGATTGTATATCTGTATCTGTTACCTCTTATACTAGCTTGGGTATAGCTACCCATAGCTCAGGCTTTTCCATCATGACTGGTGATGTTCTCCTCTACATTAACCTCGTTATCTTCTTTAATCTCTTCATCAACAACAACAACAACATTGGGTGGACCGACCTCACACCCTCCCAGCAACTCTTCTAACAACTGTAGGTTAGACTTAAAGGGTTGTACCGATATATGATCCTTGTGTTCTTGAGTTAATGCATCGTTCTCTTCAAACAGTGATACAATTTCCTGCATTTGATTGCTAGACTTAATATCAGAGTGTCCGTGGTCTAATTCTATCAGCTGTAAATCGTTAGGCGAATCTTGGTCAAGCTTGACCAGCTCTCCAACGGGACAGTTCATCAGGTGACCGACAGTTTTGTTGTCATCACTCTTATCAAACATGGATGATGGGAAGGCAGCTGGGACTGTGGTGCAGTGCATTGTGGGATATGGTGCACCAGGAATGGGGTACAGACATCGTGGTGATCGGTAGTGTCGCCTGGAAATGCATAAAACAGAATGGGACAAATTGAATAATCATTTTACAACCAGGAAACAAGGATGAAAGATTATGCTGTAAGAGAACATTTTTGTGTTTGCAGTTATAGATAAGGAGAAGCCAGAACAAAACAACTCTAAGTGCACATTGAAGAGGTCATCGTGAAAACTTCGAACATACATGTGTAACCACTGCAAACATTTCCTCTTTTACAGTATGTCTGGCAGAAATAAGATTGTTATGGTGTAGAACAAAAGAAACAGTTTTTGTGGTACCGTTTTGAATGTAGCAACCTGGTGCTGAAATGCCATCCAAAGGGATTTTCAATGTACAAAAGAAAAGAACTGACTGAACACTTTCCTTTAAATCAACCAGTTATCATGAGATTAAAATGAGAGAAGAAAAACTCTCTCTTCAAATTGGAAGTGTGTCCAATATTCAGATAAATCCTCAGATAAATTGATTGTGCTAATCTACGTATGCATTTAAGTTTGCGCTGATTCAATTTGGTGGTTTTAAGCTCATAGTTGAAACAATGGGATAAGCGGACAGAAGACAAAACAAGCATTTTTGCTTTTGTCTTAAGTTCACAGTGCAGAGCTCACCACAAAAAATGCAAACATAAAACTACAGCAAACTTAAATGCATTTACAGTAAACAAGATATAAAAACACAGCTCTTAAGAAACAACCCATGAGAAGAATAGGAAGCATTGTCTTAGGGGCTCAGCGTAAGACCATAAATGGAAACTTAAGAACAGTAAACTTAAAGTACAGTAAACTTGATGTTAGATGGCTTAACCTTGAACTTGGGGACATCCTCCTGATAGCACGTGCAGATGGAGGTGACAGGAGTGCCATTGGTGACAGCTGTCCAGTACCTGCTACCCTCTCTGTGCACAAATGAACCTTCCCTTCTTGTGATCCCACTGGCTCCTTAAGGTACGTGTTTCCTTTCTCGGGACTCTTGAAATTTAAAAAGGCTGAACTTGTATCGGAGGCTGGAGACATGACTTTGACATTCTCAGTAATTTTAGCACCAGATGATTGCTTAAATGACATGAAGGGCTCTTTGCTTTCTGCACTGTTGGATTCTGTTGAATCACTCATTTTGGTAACGCTGTCATTGCTGTTTGAAGATGCTTGTAAAGTCACCGCAAGGGAGTCAGATGCAAGACTGTCAGTCTCTGAGTCACTTTTTGTCAACGTTGGTACGATATCCATGGAAGATGGTAAAGTCAGATGTGTAGTGTTCTCTGTTTCAGAATGTGAGTTTGTTTGCTGCTGCTTTGAGTCAGGGGGTAGATATGTAGACAGTGGGTGTTGCTGATTCCTGTAGCTGGCTGGAGTCGATAGGTTATGATGTCGGGTGGCTCTCTGCTGGTGGAGACTAAACAGAAAAACAAATTTATTTAGTCTTTGAGATTTTGTTCATAATATGAACAAGTCGCCCTGTCACGTGGTCTGGAAGAGGTTGAATTTTAACTTATGATGTTACAAAACTGAAGATTGCTTTGGTCTCACCTCTATAGTTGTCCAGCAAAATCCTGCCAAGCCTTTTTTTATCAGCCGCTGGCACGGGACATCTGAGTGATGAAATTCAAAGCAGACTTCCTGTATTTCACACTCTGTTAACAGATTAAGTCTGTGAAAAGTTGTACTTCTTTGTAAATTTCATCAATAAAACAATTCTTGTGCTTGTACAATGTATATCTGAATAATGATGTTGAAAATACCAGTGTCCTAAATGTATCTTTAGTTTTGCATTGCCAAAATGTACTAGTCAGATAACTTGGCTGAACTCCAATTTTTTTTTGACTGAAACAGGAAACAACATTTTTTCCTAGGCATTTACATTCCATTCTACAATAGTTGTAGGTAGGAACAAACCACTCACAGTTCCCCCCTGCCCTCCTGTAGTGTGTACGCAGGACCCTCATCACCCACCGCCGGTGCAAGGTCCTCTGGGATATCATCCAGCCATGACAGCACCTCGTCAAAATCCACCACCAGTCGGTTAGCACAGAAACCCGCTCCTGGGGTGAGGAAACACATGGTATCTATGTATATGATAAAATGACAGATTTTGTATCTTATAGTAATCCTTAATCGATTCGGCGTCAGAAGGATGACGGCTGAGACATAACCATTCACCGGTTTCAGCCTTTTATTCAAAAGTCTTCATCAGAATGAATGGTATTTCGTGTATACAATAAAATGAAAGATTTTGTATGATATAGTAATCCTTAATTTCAGGTGTGAGCTATTGTCTTATCATCTGACAAATGAATACATTGGGCTTGAAATACCACATCCATATGCTGGACCTGTACAGTGCCAGTGCAGGTGAAACTTGTTGAGTGCAGGTAACTTTGGATACTACCTGTGCCAGAATCCATGCCCTGAAATGTGTAAGGTACTTTATATACATGCATTCTCCTTGTGGTCCTCATATCTTGCAGCAGCTCCCCCTACCTACCTGGCTGTGGATCCTTGAGCTGCAGGAAGAACTCGTTAGCGTACAACACGTGCTGACTGTGGAACACGACTGTCGCAGCATCGCCCCCTACCTACCTGGCTGTGGATCCTTGAGCTGCAGGAAGAACTCATTAGCGTACAACACGTGCTGACTGTGCAACACGACTGGTGCAGTGCCCCCTACCTACCTGGCTGTGGATCCTTGAGCTGCAGGAAGAACTCGTTAGCGTACAACACGTGCTGACTGTGGAACACGACTGTCGCAGCATCGCCCCCTACCTACCTGGCTGTGGATCCTTGAGCTGCAGGAAGAACTCGTTAGCGTACAACATGTGCTGACTGTGGAACGTGGAACACGACTGTCGCAGCATCGCCCCCTACCTACCTGGCTGTGGTTCCTTGAGCTGCAGGAAAAACTCATTAGCGTACAACACGTGCTGACTGTGGAACGTGGAACACGACTGTCGCAGCATCGCCCCCTACCTACCTGGCTGTGGTTCCTTGAGCTGCAGGAGGAACTCGTTAGCGTACAACACGTGCTGACTGTGGAACGTGGAACACGACTGTCGCAGCATCGCCCCCTACCTACCTGGCTGTGGTTCCTTGAGCTGCAGGAAAAACTCATTAGCGTACAACACGTGCTGACTGTGCAACACGACTGTCGCAGCATCGCCCCCTACCTACCTGGCTGTGGATCCTTGAGCTGCAGGAAGAACTCGTTAGCGTACAACACGTGCTGACTGTGGAACGTGGAACACGACTGTCGCAGCATCGCCCCCTACCTACCTGGCTGTGGTTCCTTGAGCTGCAGGAAAAACTCATTAGCGTACAACACGTGCTGACTGTGGAACGTGGAACACGACTGTCGCAGCATCGCCCCCTACCTACCTGGCTGTGGTTCCTTGAGCTGCAGGAGGAACTCGTTAGCGTACAACACGTGCTGACTGTGGAACGTGGAACACGACTGTCGCAGCATCGCCCCCTACCTACCTGGCTGTGGTTCCTTGAGCTGCAGGAAAAACTCATTAGCGTACAACACGTGCTGACTGTGGAACGTGGAACACGACTGTCGCAGCATCGCCCCCTACCTACCTGGCTGTGGTTCCTTGAGCTGCAGGAGGAACTCGTTAGCGTACAACACGTGCTGACTGTGGAACGTGGAACACGACTGTCGCAGCATCGCCCCCTACCTACCTGGCTGTGGTTCCTTGAGCTGCAGGAGGAACTCGTTAGCGTACAACACGTGCTGACTGTGGAACGTGGAACACGACTGTCGCAGCATCGCCCCCTACCTACCTGGCTGTGGTTCCTTGAGCTGCAGGAGGAACTCGTTAGCGTACAACACGTGCTGACTGTGGAACGTGGAACACGACTGTCGCAGCATCGCCCCCTACCTACCTGGCTGTGGTTCCTTGAGCTGCAGGAGGAACTCGTTAGCGTACAACACGTGCTGACTGTGGAACACGACTGGTGCAGTGCCCCCTACCTACCTGGCTGTGGGTCCTTGAGCTGCAGGAAGAACTCGTTAGCGTACAACACGTGCTGACTGTGGAACACGACTGGTGCAGTGCCCCCTACCTACCTGGCTGTGGGTCCTTGAGCTGCAGGAAAAACTCATTAGCGTACAACACGTGCTGACTGTGGAACCTGGAACAGGACTGCCGCAGCGCCCACACCAGCTTCTTCTGCTCCGAGTTTTCCGTCTTGGGATAGTACCGTCCAACAGGCTTCTGCGTTACCAGGGAGTCTTCTGTAAAAGCGGGGAAAAGGACTTCAGTTTTTAAAAAGGATTAACCTTCTCCCTGCTGCCTAATTCTGTAATCAAAAGGGAATTGGGTGCCAAACGGCTACTTCAGAATGATTAAGTTAAAAAGTTTACCTGACACTGGCTTGGAACTGTTTCATAATTAAAATGTGCTTGAAAAAGTGCAGATTTAGGTTTGCAAATTGCAATATGACTGGAAGATCAGATGCTCCAGAAATATATCAATTAATGGACATTGATTGAAAAATAATCAAATTTAGAATCAGTTTCTGTAGGAAGAAATATTCATACATACAAATGATCAGGCTAGCATAAATCATCTTCATAAGGATTAGATAGATAAGATGAGACAAACTGGTGGAATAGATTATACAATTAGACTTAGTGAATAGTCATGTAAGTATTAAAGCAAATCAAGTTAGTACTTGAAGTGTTTTTCCTACAAAGCTCTTTCTTCCCATTGTACAACATTGTTTAAAAAGCCTAACTCTGTAACCAATAGGGATTGGGTGCCAAACTATTACTTCTGTGTGCTAAAGGTTAAAGAAATCTACCCATGCAGCATTCAGTAATTTCCTCAATAACACTGTGACGAGTCTGTTTTTTACATTTTTTTAGTCTTGGGGTACCTGGTGAAATTATGAGTGTAAACATCAAGTCTGCCATTCTTGTATGTTTTCTTACTCTGACTCCTGTCGTGTATGGGTTCATCTGCGATGTTAACCCTCAGAGCCCTGCCCCTCATCTCCACACCTCTCATAGTCTCACAGGCCTCCACACAGCTGTCACGGTCATAGAAACGCACAAACCTGCAGGCATAGAAGAAAGTCTGATACATCAATGACGATCAGACATCAAGTTGAAAAATTATGTAATACAAAATAAATCAAGCTACCTGGATAAATTCTCATTTCTGACAACATCCATCATCTTTCATCAGCTGATTTCATCTGACACAATCTCAGTTACTGATGAATGATATGTAGTGGATGCTGTCTGAAAGGTCTGACTCTTTAGAAAATTTATCCGGCCAGTTGATTGATTTTAGTTAAAAACTGAAGAATGCATTACTGGTACTTTTTTGATAGAGAACTGGTAGTAGAAAAGTTAGCCAACAAGGTTATCTTCCACCTTTTTTATGGCAAAATTATTATACCAAAACATGATGTATGTATGTTGCTTTTTAACCTTTAGCAAACTGAACTAACCATTTGGCACCCCATTTCCTATTGGTTACAGAGTTAGGCAGCAGGGAGAAGGCTAAGTTCATCAAAATTGAAACAGAGCAAGCCATTAGGATGATTTGCTAGAAAGTCACACTTAATGCAATTAATGGGGAGAACAGTACTGTAGAAATGATGTGGAAGAAAAGTATGTAGGACAATTTACAACAATGCACTACTCACGCATATGTGTGCTCCATATCAGGTCTCCTATTGGCCAGCCAGATGTCGTGTACCTCTCCGCAGGACGAGAACAGCCCAGCCAGCTCTCTCTGCGTGAAACAACAACACGACATTCATTATCTCATTGTGTACATCCAAAGGTGTAGTGCAGCTCTGCCAGCTCACATATGAATTGTTGATTGACTTTTTTCGTTCTTCAGTCATACCTTGGTCATTACAAAAAATCATCAACTGAGCTGTTAGGTATGTTGAATTTCGAGTGCCAAAGACTAAAATCTTGTCATACTGTACTGCTATAACACTGCATTTTATTTCCTTCTTCATTTGCATTCTATCTTCCTTCCATTTGTAAATGACATGTATTATTTCAATTCCCTTCCCATGCAAGTTAGCACAGATATCTATCTAATAAATCTAGGACAATTCAGAGTTGAAACTAAGAAACCTGGTTGCCAAAGTGCCCTAAGGCCAGAGACTAGCTCCTCTCTAAAATGTACTTCTATTGCACTAGAATATACAGGGCCCTAGAAACAGTCAGTAGGAAATTTTCCTCAAAAACAGATGAAGAAGCTATGAATATCCCACCTTGGTGACAGACAGTGATAGGTTCCCCACATACACAGAAGGCATGGTTTTCTTAGCGGCCAGGGATTGGCTGTTCAGGTCCAGCGGCTGTCTCCCATATCTCCACTCCTGTGCTAGTCTTCCCCCATCACCTGGTGAACACAGTTATTTGTACCTGGTCCATTAATTATACATACAGTACCAAACAGAAGTACATTTAGTTCCATTCGTATTGGTTTGTATGATTCAGAAGCTAGTCAATGTAACTTTGTAGATAAATGGATATAGAGAAGAATTTCTCCTCAAATTTAATTCTGTTTTGAAATCAATTGTACATGTACAATCAAACCTGTACAAGTGACCATTTATGCATAGAATGTAAGGACCACCTGGCCAATGACTTTTTGATGGTCCCTTAGATAGTTTTCCGCATTGACAAAAGCATTAAGAATCCTGTCTATAATGACCACCTGTCAACATATGTACATATGTACACCCAATTTTATCAGTCCCCTGAGTGGTCTTCCTAGGCTATTTTCACTATATACAGCAGCATGGAAACTTAAAAATAGAATAACATTTAAGACTTTAATGTTACCATCATCGTCAGTGTCCAACTCTTCCCAGTCTCCCATTGGCTTGTTCAGTTGATTTAACACCTCTGCAAACCTCTGCCTTCTCCTGCTGTCTACATGCCCATCATCATACCTGGGGCACACCTGGTTAGAGGTTACCGCATCAACACTACATCAATGAGCAAACCAGAAATGCTGAGAGATTATTTGAGTCATTGCTCAAAATACCACCTACATAATACAGGTTTGTGTTTGAATTGTGCAGGTATTTCTGATGTCTAGCCCTATTAATATCAATCCACCACTTTGAAAAACAGTGGGTTTGAGAGATCTCTAATGCCACACCCCCAGGTATGCACAGTCTAGATATACAGGAGTGCGTTATACTGGAGGACATTGGGTTGGACATATATTTTCAGGGTGACGGAATTATGTACCCTGGTGGAATTATGTTAGTAGATGTTACAATCCCTTGAAAACTTATCATTGCAAGACAGTGTTTATTTCATAATGTGAACACAGATTTCTTCTATGAAATGACTATCAAAGATGAAGAATACCTTTTCTTCTGCAATAGTCCTAGCCTTCTCAGCAAACCCTTGTGACGACGCTGCATCCTTAATGTCGTACTCACTGGTTCTCTCTAACTCAAGGTCAACTCCGTACACATTTAACAGACCCTGCAGCTGCTTGGACTGGTCTACATCCACCTTGGCTGTCGTGTAGGGCAAAATTAAAAAAAAAAAGTAATCAGAGATTGCAGACTTCACACCCTTACCCAGAGTGTTTTGTGGCCCTTCTTGACCCCCCTGAAAATAATGGCACTGAGCATGTACATGTATGGTAGCAAATTGCATTGTATAAATTAGCAATTACACACATACACACACAGACATGCATAACGTTACAAGCAAAAAAAAATCATATAATGTTTTCTGCTTCTTTGATTTGACTCTGATATTTTGATTTTCTTTAATTTGTTGTCAACATTAAAGAATGGTTGAGATCTGCTTTGAAATTCTGAATTTTCTGTTGATTTGGACTTTTTTTGTTGTAAGACAACATTCATGTCTAGAAGTCAGTTAACATTATATAAGTTAGTTCTCAGTGATGAGATCCTTGGGAAAACCTAACCTCAATATGCTTAATTCTGAATCATTCCTAAACTGCAATTGCCAACACAACAAATTTGATAGGAACATCTAACCTAAATGCAATGTTTGTAAACGAAACTTTTGAGAGAATAGCATATTTAACACGTTACCCTCTACCGATTGGTTTTGCATTGTCGGGTAAATTTTTTCTTGAATCACTTAAATCAGACCAACTTGTCTAGAGTGTAACGAATTTCACTAGAAAATCAACACAAATTCTCTGATGTTTAGGTCTCCAAAACGGAGCCAACTTTACTAACCAGGCAGTTTGCGGGAACAAAAATTACAAAGCTCAAATCATACAAGGGTCAAAAAAAATTTTATTGAGCAAAATTTGTAACAATATAACTGTTCATTTGTTTGACATAACGTTAACTTATTTTTCATTATTTAACATGCATGGGAATGGGGAGGGCATTTGTCATCAACACTGTGCTGTAACGTAAAATTTTAAGAACGTTAATGACGTAAAAAAAACATTCACATGTCAGATTAAAAACTCAAACTCAATCAACGATTACAGTGAAGCATTAATTAACGACCTGGTCCGAATTTCGACATATTAGAAACTTGAAAATCAATTAATTTCAAGGTCTAACTCTTACGGCCTCACGAGTTTAGCTGGAAATCAGCAATCGAAGACTGGGACGCTATGAAAAGAAAAATCATGACTTACCCATGTTGTCATTCAATGTCTGTATCCAGGAAATGAAATATTTAAGGCTTTTAAGACGAAATTCTTCTAGTTGTCTTCAGACGTCTTGGTCGGGTTGATCACTTTTAAGAAGCCTCCTCCGTTGAATACAAACTTGCAGCTTTTTTGTTGTTCAAAGAATCGATTTACAAACAGATTTAGTCTTGTGCCGAACTACTTCCTCATATTCCTGTATCTTTATCAAGAAGAGGAGGTAGAAATCTATGAAAAGGACAAGCAAAGTTTTTGTTATCAAACCGATCTGAAAACTAGACTTGCGATTCGAAGTTTATGTCTTGTCCGAGTGCAGGACTTGTCAAAGCGCCATCTATTGTCCAGTTGCAGAACTGCACATATGACGTACTTCAAGACGTTTCAACAGAGCAACTGGATTGGCGAAGATTTACATGACACATGTTGAAATCTGACAGAGGAGAGAAACTTTTTTCATTCAAAAATCTCACTGCAACCACCAGTATCAGTAAGATTTTGACCTTCGTCAGCAACTTCCCAAGTACCCTCCATATAAATTACAGCCAGGCGGTCTGCAGTGTCCAATATCGTTCCACTACTGCGGTGGCGTGTGCTCAGAAATGTACGACCTATAGTCCTATACCAATCAGTCACACAAGTGCCATATGCGTGGAAGTAAATGTACGACTGCTCGTTTACTTAAACTTATCACCAACTTTTGAATAGAGTACAAAAGTACGAAAGCGTCTTAATTAACTTAGGGCACACTGTCTAACGTAGCACAAAATTGAAAGGTATATTGATTTAACGAAAACTTCTCGCAGCGTTTACCGGTTGTAACACAGAGCGTGAAGGATTCATGAACTGCATTTATATTTAATGCATTTCTTACCTTGTGTTCTTAGGATTAATGCATCCAAATTTCATTCATAAAACTGACCACTTCCTGGTGGCTAGCGGAGCGCCGTGAGTTTGGAGGGCGGCGTAAAAAGGTGTCATAAATCAGCACTCTGTTGTGTCGCAAACTTGGGTTTGCGACACAAAAAAAACGATGACAAAGTAGAAGGAATGACAAAAACGCCTAAAAACACGTTAAAAACCAGCCAAAACCCTAGCTCTGCTTGGAGAGTAATAAATCAGGGCCCTCCCTGTTAACAAATTATTTTGCGAACAATCATTGGACAAACGTCAACTGGCGCGATGTTAAGAAATCTTCTAGGTTGATATTAAAAATGACTTTTGCAATGTGGTTATACATGTAACGTTACTTGTTTGTCAATCACACAGCCTTTAGCAACTTATTTTCCCCTTGCTTTAGGTCAGGAATTGACTTTGCTTCTTCATCCCATTGAAACCCATACATTGAAACAGTGCCCTCAGAAAAATCGGGCGATGTTAAAAAATATCGGGCTGGTCTTGAAAATAATGTTCGTGGCGTGTTTGTGCATGTATGTATGTATGTATGTGTGTGTGTGTGTGTGTGTGTGTGCGTGTCTGTGTGTTTATGTGTGTGTGTGTTAATGTGGCCACACGGCCAAGCCGCAAGCGACCAGTGAGCGAAAACCACAGTTCAAATCCTCCGATGATGTGGTCTGTGTTAATGTGTGTGTATGTATGTGTGTGTGTGTTTATGTGTGTGTGTGTTTATGTGTGTGTGTGTTTATGTGTGTGTGTGTGTTTATGTGTGTATGTATGTGTGTGTGTGTTTATGTGTGTATGTGTTTATGTGTGTGTGTGTTTAAGTGTGTGTGTGTATGAATGTGAATGTTCATATGTTTATGTGGCATCGAATGGCTGAGTGGTCATGCTATTGGACACTGGTATTCTTGACTAGATGCTGTGTCCTTGGGAAAGGCACTTTACACAACTTTAATTTCCCCACTTTACCCAGATGTAGAAATGGGTACCTGACTTCGGTTGGGGAGGTAAAAAGCACTGAAAGGAGAGGAATGAGCTCTGCCTTCCAATAACACAGTGGATTGACAGCCCACTACCCCTATGGACTCAAAAAAGCTATGAGACTACCTTTACCTTTTAATTAATAAATACCTTTACCTCTTGATATGATTATTCCAATCTATGCTACAAGTGTATATAATAGAACTTGCACCACATACAATAATTTGATTGTCATCACGCTTTGATGTACATTTTCTATATGTAACATTATTTCAATTAAACAGTTAATTGAAACCAATCTGGCAAGACAATAAACCATCCTTTTTTCCTGTTACATGTATATGTCAATATCATAGATAACCTTTGTAGCTGATGCTATACAAGTTACCTCTCTGGTCCTGTTGATACAAAAATAGTGCAATTCTAAAGGACCGCCCGTGGTGTTGAGACCAAAAAATTACGACAAAACATCCGTTAAGTTCCACATGGCCAAGTCGCAAGCAACAATTGTTCCAGCGAGCGAAAACCACACTTCAAATCCTCCGATGATGTGGTCAGTCTGTTTCATTCTGGGGTGGAAATTTTTTTACATTGTCGTTATCGATGGCAGGGCTATCAATTGAAAGCTTTTCCGACAGTGTTCTGAATACGTTAGTCTGTCATTTCAATTTCCTTGGTCAAGTTTGCATTTCTGGTGGTGTTACTGATGTTGCATCTAGCATGTGAAATCCTGGATATAGGCAAAGTAGCGTTAACGTTATGTTAAAATATACAATGTTAAGTCATGTTATGTTTCTATAAGTGCTATGTGTTAAAATACACTGGAATGGAGAAGTTTTCACAACGTCTACATGTTCATCAGTTCGTTGCCTTGATGAGATAGTAGGCTGTCTTGATCCACGGAAGGCTAAACCATTTTTCTTCTGAGCGATCCAGAGTTTCCACGAGGGTCATGTCATAATCACCTCCTGGGGAAGACAGATTACACATTGTTTAGTATAATAAGTGATGCTGTTTTTGGACAGTAGATGTGTGCACTTGTTTGATAGCCTGGGTACCATCCTCCGTTACAGCTGGCTCAATCTTTTTGCTTCTTCCAATATCAGTGCTCACCCACTAGAGATAGAAAGAGGCTGTTCTAAAAAGCTGTCAGTTCAGGAGAGACTGTGTAAATATTGTACAATGGATACAGTGGAAGATGAAATACATTTCATTTGTAACTGCCCTCATTATGAGGATGAAAGAAACAAGCTTTTCGAAACAACCAAAACAATATTCCAGAGCTTTCACCAACTAACCAAAAAACTGCATTCCTACTACAATCCCAAAACCAACTAATCATTAAAAACGTGGGACTTTTCATCAGCCACTGCCTCCAAAAAAGAAGTCAAACCCTCCAGTAATGTTGTATGTAGAAACATTAGCTAGATGCATAGAATAGACACTCGTTACCATTGTTACCTTACTACTGTTTGTACCCTTGCAATTAGCCTATGGGCATGAATTTGCAAATAAAAGATTGTTCGATTTCTAAAAGATTGAGCCAGCGCAAGCAAAAATATTGAGCCAGGGGTTACTACGGAGGGTGGTACCCAGGCTACTTGTTCGACCCTTGTACTGTCAAATGTATATAGACCTATGCAGTATTGTTTGTATTTACACACACACACACACACACACACAAAAACAAACATACACACACACGAATGCACACACACCACACACATGTACACACACAAACACATGCACACACACATTCCCATAATGTTCCTTTTAATTTACTAGTCCTCATGTAATTGTGAGTAGTTTCAAACCCATACAAAGGGTACTAAGCTTCTAAGTGACTTATTCTCTTACTCACCAACAAGCTGTTTTAGCTCATCCTCCGGTACATTGTGGGGCGGACCTGAAATAGACATTTTGACAAATATTTACCCATTATAAACTTTAAGATGTTGACATGGCATCTTTCCAGATCCTATAGTGAGAAATGTAGCTACTTAAACATTTCATTTTATCAAGGCAAGGATAACCTCCTTGATTTCATGAATATCAACCTGGGAACAAGCTCGTTCCTACTTGGGAACAAGCTGGGCTAATATACCTGGGAACAAGCTGGGGTCATAGTTCATAACTTCCATCAGACACCTCCCATCAGGCTTCAGTAGAGTCTTCATCAGCTGGATGTACCTGGGAGTGAGGTGATAACAGTATTTATTGACTGGCTGCACGGTTTATATCTGTCCACACCGGCGGATGTCGGACCCTTGGCCCTTTACCAACTCGGTCCATAGCTAATCAGACCAACTCAGTCCTATGCCCTGGTCAACTCGGCACAATACCCTGACCATAAGCCTGACCATAAGCACAAGCCTGTTTTGGGTACATTTCTGCAGTTTTTTACAATTGTGATATTTCATTTCTAGCAGGACCAGAGAGACAAAAAAAAAGATATAGTTATGTATAGCACAAGTGGCAAAAGTAATCTATTAGCTGTATAGCAATGTAACCAGGGAAAAAATGACGGATTCAGTTCTTGAGAAATTGCAGCAAATGTGGCAGTGTCATCATCATGGTATATAGACGTTACATTTTGTGACAATAGAAATCAAGTTTCTTAATCTCCTTTAAAACACTCACTTTTCTCGATCAACTTCGTTGATGGCCACGAATGCTCCCCTGTCCCATATGGCATCAAACTGACCCTTGACCGAACTATAGGACAGAAGTGAATCAAAGATGTCAGTGTCCGTTGTCTAGTCTATAGTTAAGTCTTCAATTGCCGGTGTTAGCTCTGACATATGTGACCGCTACCTGGGGTCAGGGAAGATTTCATTCATAATCAAAGAGGAAGATCTGTGAACTATAACTCCCAGTGATGGGCAAAATCATTTTCTTTGATATACATGTATAAAACTTGAAGCTCCAAGCCCCTATATATAAATGATCTTAACAATGACATAGAAATAACATTTCTTTTGCATGCAAGTTCAAATTGAAGACCCTAAGAGTGCTTCTGATCGCTCAGGCTACTATCCTTCTGACACCAGTTTCTGAAAGACCCGGTGAGAAAGAGTCATATTCAAGTGAAGAGTAGCATGTAGCAATACAAACCTGGTGAAGTTGAAGTAGTCACAAATATAGATGGAGATCCTCCCCTCCATGCCCTGTGGATTTTAGATCAACAAGGATTCTGTTAGAAAATAGCAACAACAGGATCTTCAACTGCAAACCAAATTTTTATCTGGTTTGGGCTTTAGTATTGTTCTTTTATACAGATTTGAAAGCTCTTTTTACCGGTATTCCCTTCCAAACCATTTTCTAAAGTATAAGTACATCAATAACTACATCTTAAATTTTATTTGGTCTTCAATGCACTGATAAGGCCATGCTGACTTAGATGATTATATGGGTGACATCCGTGTGTGCATCAATCTTCGTCCATTTAAAAAACAGAACATGGTTATGACACGTGTCATGGTCATCGGGACTAGCCAAAACTATATGCAAGGAACCGTCTAGAAAGGAAAAAAAGGGGTAGGCAATGGAAAAGATGGGAGGATAAGATCAGGGAATGGACAGGCATGACACTTAGTCATTAGGAAAAACAGAAAACTGAGAAGGAGTAGAAAACAGGTAACAGATTTTCTGTGTTGCCCCAATGGTCAAATAGTTAGGCTAAGAATAATCAAAATAAGAGTAGCAACTAATCAAAAAGTAGAATGTCATTTATGTAGGGAAAACACACATGTCAATGTTACGTATTCACACCTCACCTGGTAGAGTTTCCCGTTCACAGAAGGTTCATCTGTTACTGTTGGCTGGATGGCAGCCTCCTGGAAAAACTGTCGTACACCATCCTCCACCCCCTCCACACCTACAATGGTATGTCCCTGGTCAGCAAGCCTGCAGGAAGGTACATTTGTAAAGATATAAAAGCAGTTTTCCTCAACTGAGGTGAAGCATGACGTTTTCAAGTATACGTGTAGCTAGTTGTATTGTAAGTTGGCTTCGCTATGGCTTGCCTTTTTTTTAACCAATCACACGGGGACACCCCTACTCTTCTCAATAAGTGTGTTGGTTTCTTTTAGCTGAAGAGGTTTGCTGCTTGAGGATTTCGTCTGAAGCCTTCTCAAACACAGGGCTGCCGGATTTACGTCACCATCCGAAATGTCAATAACAAGTCCGAGCTGTGGTCAATCCTGGGATCAAACCCAAGCCTGTGGATCCACAGAATATGATCCATATTGTAAAACAGTCTTACTGTGTTTATGCAACAGCTTGTGCCACAAGGCCATGGGGGACATGGCAATACACGTATATCAGTGGTACAAATGTGCTGTACTGCACTGTATTGGTTGTGAAGTGTTATTTACCTTTCAAGTTAAGTTGTTTTGTATTTCACTTATACAGTGTTGCTTCAGTTGCCCAGTGTTGAAAACTGACGCTTTTCTCAGAACATTGAATGCTGTGACTAAGAGTACTGGGTAAATGGCTTAATGCAACCAAAATTTAATACCCAGTGACATTTCAATGAGTTGTTTGGGACTGCATTCTTGACACGCTGCAGTGTTAAGTCAGAACCAGTCATTCTCACCCTGGGGTAGGTGGCAGATGGTATACTGAAACGTCGGCTACCTGCTTGGTGCATGTACAGGTGTGTATTTAGTGCATGTGTATGTAATTTCCAGGGAAACCAGGTGTCCTCTTAGTGTCTCCCGCAAAAGGAGGGCGTCTATCTCTAATAGTCTGGTTACCTACCACTTCATGTCCACAGCTTTTCCACACAGCGGAAAAAGGAACTTCAGTCCAGACCTTCCACCTGTTAGCTGTTCCAGGTGCTTTGACAACATCCTGTCAGAACATCAAACAAAAGTTGATAAAAATCAAATAAACAATGTAATGTTGTATGTACATGGCTACTTCTTGGTAATTCGCTATCTACAATGTAATACTTCTTGGTAATTCACCATCCAGAAAACCTCCAAAGGCGATATTTGCAAGCAAATACAGCTTATTTCACTTCATATGCCTTTTCACGTGAAAAGGGACTGCTGTAAAGGACTCTTCCAGCACTGCTGCAGCACTCTCATGTTAAGTGGACCAGTCCAAAAACACTTCCATTCAAAAATGGACTTTTGCATAATCACCCCAGCACATGGTGGAAAGAAAATGTTGAAAAGTCAATTTTGGACTGCGGTGATTCTGAAAAAAGTCAATTTTTAAAGTGGAAGTGTATTTGGAATGGTCCATCATGAATTGGGGTGCCTCTGGAAGAGTTCATTCTTGCATGGGAGTCAAATTGGGAAAGCTTCATTTCAGACTGGAATGACTTTGCAATATTTGAACCCTTTAAGGGAGAAGTTATTTAGGAATGTTCCATTTTTGCAGAGATGTGATGTTGAAGCGGTCTATTTTTGCATAAAAATGTGATATGGAGTGAAATATGCCGTATCTGCTTGCAAGTATTGCTTTTCTCCTTTAGATTGATTTCCTCCTCTAACATGAATTTAGTTTGGTAACGTTTGCCACATAAAAGCTTTCACGCTGAGTACCAGTCAAAACTCCCCAAGATTTCTACTTCAGTTCTAACACATTACCTACAGTACTTGTCTGTCCCTGCCTATTGACTCTCCAATATCAGCTATGATGCCTTGAGAGTCAGTGCATTATGTATTGTGTCATTTGCAAATGATTAAATGAATATAACACAAACGCAATTGTTTGACTCACGGGTGGACATCATTTACATGGAACGGTGGATTCTTCCCAGCATCCTTTGATTTTTGCCAGCCCTTCTCCCATTGATGCAGCTTCACCACCCCCGGTTTTTCACTGGTAAATTCGTCCATAGCTGACATATGTTGTTCCTATAAAATGAAGGCAATAATTACTGCAGCATATGAAATATGTGAATTTTGGTAGGTGAGCCAACACATGTTTAAGTGTTTAATATTGAACTACGACCTTGATGATGTAACGTTAATCGCATAAGGGTCATGTGACCCACCCGTCACTCCGTTCCATCGAGTCCGCGGTCATGACACAACGTCGGTGTTCCCAATAAACATCTTGAAGTATCAGGCAGCATCCCCGAGTAGAGTCACTCTTTCGCGCCTCTTGGCTACTTTAATACTGACGGTGGAACATTTACAGATATCAGTTATGAAAATGAAGGCCTCATTTGCATAATTAATGTGAGATATCACCATTCATAACTAATGTAACATGTTGATCATGTTAAATGTTGAATTCATTTGCATAATTTTTTATGCAATATTAAGTTATTGGAATCCTGCCAACGGAAAGAACTTCTATGCATGCAGTATATATTATCTTGGTGGAGAAGACTGTCAATTAAGATAAAATAGCTAGTTACAGACTTATTTGCATAATTAATGGCACGAGATAAAACAAGAAATTTACTGATTAAAGCTCTACTTATTTCATGGAGGTACATGTATAAGGTCTCCGAACTCTTCTTGCGGATAGTTACACCTCGCGAGCTCGATGAAGACTCACCTACCGCACGTAACGAAAATTGTGATTGGATCAAACCTTAAAATTAACCATTAAATGAGAAACCTTAGGAATACGTCAGTTGCGAAGGTTGACAACATCATTGGACGATCCCTGATCTAATCTGCCTAGTCATGATGAGTGGGAAGACGGGTCTGAACGATCACGACTGTTTGAAAAGAGGTTCTTTCATAATTGAACAAAAGCAGACAAATAAATTATACTGAAATTTTGCAGAGGAACTGGGAACAGGTTTATCTGTAGTAACGGGGGGTGCCCAACCATCGGACGTTTTTTTACGCGCTGGAACTCACGGCGCTCCATTGCTGGTTGCCACAGAGTGGTCAGGTTTTAATGAATGAATTTTGAACATATTCATCTAAAGACCATACTTGGACAAGAAATGTATTCATACTGTTCATGGGCCCTTCATGCTCCGCGTTACATGCGGAAGACGCTGTGAGACATTTTCACGAATGTACCTTCTGATTTAGTGCTACGCCAGATAGTGTGCCTAACTTTGGTAATTTTGCTCTCTTCGGAAGTTGGTGATGAAGTTAGGGAAATGTAAATAAGGCTTGAAGTCTGCTATATTCTAGCTTTCTTTTGACCGGAAAATTTTGACTGTGTGCACTTCTAACGTCATGTGAGAAGGGCTATATCTAGCGCATCCCAGCTCATGTTCCCACGGGAAATAGGCTACTACGCGGCCCGACGTACGTATTGAATGCGGCCCGACTTACGAAATCATTACGAAAAAACGACACCGCTTACATCAACAATACTCCGTCTACTTATTGGGAAACATCTTCGCCATCTCTGTATTCAGTTTCCTTTTCATAGACGGTACCAATCACATGTTAGAGCGTAACAAAGCTGTGCGTTGAATCGTCCCGCCACCATCGCGGTCCAAAAAAATGGCGGGAAAACAACGTCGTCAGACGACAGCAATGTTTACGTTGTTTTTCTTTGGTCGGTTTTCTTCTCAACAAACACTTAAAGACCCAAATTTTTAGTGTTTTATGAAATTATTTTTCTTATGTGTATGATAGCTGTGTGACTTATGTATCTGCTTGGCACAGGTCGTATATTTAGGTGCCGGGCCGTCTAGCTACGCAGTGACCCTCTACTCAGCGTTGCCATCATTATTGTCAAAATACTACTTTTCGACAAAACAAGAAATGAATATGTACACATATGTTTTGAATGTAAATGACAATTATGTGCATGAACTTGGGTTATTTACCTTCCTTATCAGCATAGTCATTGGACACAAACACGGCGTACTTATGCAAAATAAGATCAGTAAAAAATCCGTGCGATGTTCGGGCGCGTGCGAGGTTCGGGCGGCCCCCGTTAAATATCATTTTCCCTCACCTGTTCGTCACACGTGAACACTACAAAGTCAATCCGCGCGGCGGCCTAAACTCCAGCGATTTTCCGGACCGCTTGGTATAGGCAAGGAGGTTATATAACCTCCTTGGTACAGGTAGCGTCCTGACCTTTAACCTCTGGGCCGTAAACTGACACTTTGACCTCTTGAATAAACAAATCTGTTTCTGAAGTACGCATCGCTATCATATTGTCATACCCGAATCTCCTACAAGCGACAATGGCTATGATTTCGACAAAAGAAAATCAGGTGAATAGAAAGTAAATTAATTGTATGTTCTGCAATCCTATGGATTTATTTTTAAAAAAAGACGGATTATGATTTGGAGCCCGTAGGTAGTTAAATAATTTAGACCAAGGACATTCTATATAATATCCTTGATTAGACACCGAGATTTATATGACTAGACACAAGTTATGGAAATCACGACTTATTCTAATTTAAACGTGTGTAACAGTGCAACCTCCACTAACTGACCAGTTTAACGGGTCCGGACCTTTTAGCCTAGTGGTTAGCGCGTTGATTTCCCAAGCCGTCAGGCGGGATTCTAATCCCGGGAGCGGTATACTCGTCCCTTTGGGTTTTTACAGTGGCTCCCACACCGGCCCTGTGAGTAACGTTCAGATCACACAGGGAATATCGTACTCGGAGACTCGGGACGAGTCCGAAAAGAAAAGGGGGAGTAGTGTAACAGTGGGGATCAACCTCCACTAACTGACCAGTCTAACGGGTCCGGACCTTTTAGCCTAGTGGTTAGCGCGTCAGGCGGGGGTTCTAATCCCGGGAGCGGTATACTCGCCCCTTTGGGTTTTTACGCGTGTTTTTCGAACTCTGCACAAAATGTTAATTTTGTTATCGAGTGAACTTAATAGTATGTCGACTCGTCATGAATACGCAGAGAGTGATGTGGTTACAAAAGGCAATACTCTCCAAGATTTACGGCTTGTTTTTGACGGTTTATTTTTGGCGTTCTTATCGGGCTTTTTCAGGCTATTTTCAAACTTGTCCGGCGGACATAAAGAAAACGAAACAAAATAGAGAACCCGACAAAACGCCTAAAAAAAAGCCGGAACCGAACCTCTGCTTGGAAAGTAACAAAAGCTACCCCTTATCGTAAATACATTTTTTTTACAAGCCCAGCCTGTAACTGCTCTACATAAAAGTTTTTTTTTCAGCGCTTAGTTCTCTTCGGCAAGCTTTCTGGGATTGATGAAAACTAAGTACCCTATCTGACAACGTCAAACAACTTCAAATTTGACATGGTAGTTCTCTTTACTGTGCTCATGCCAATTGTGAAATTATGCTAAACACGCAAAACTACATTATAGAAACTAAACGTTTTTAGTTATATGTGTTTCTCTTTTTTTTTCCCTTTGAGTGGGAAGTTTGGACTTACGCATGATATTCCCATTATCAAGTAAAGGGTTACACATATAGGCAAGGTCGCCAACGTGCTTAAGATCTAGAATACCCACTTAAGAATACCCTCTTAAGAATTCTTAAACCACTGGATTCCTTACCCGGGGCAAGTCGTAAAGGAAGTGTGACCGACTGTGACCTGTCCAGCAGCTTGAATGGTGGATAGACCCCCACAACCACATAAATTCATAAAAGGATTAGAGCGTCTGCCAGCTCAGAACAATGGGCCAGGACCGATTACCATAATAGTGGTAAAGAAATTCAAAAATGTGATTTACTGGTTTTCATAGGAACATTATCAAACCATGCAGAATGGTTCAGATAACTGTAAGAAAGTTACATAATCCAAGGAGGTTTCAATCAGATAAGAGCCCTTGGATAATCAAGGCAATACTATCTACAACTTTGGTTTTGAAAAATCAGTCTTTTTCAAACTTTCAAATCAACCCTGTCAATGTAGTGTCAGAATATCTATTAAGTAACAGTTACTGTAACTCGTTTTCCAATTTGAAAATGTCTTCCCCACATTAGCTTTGGTAGTTGTGTGTCTAGAAATATGACTTGTAATTTTGGTGTCTACCTTGTAGTCTAAGAAACCATGATAGACTGGGGCTCTGTAGAACTGTACACAGAACTGCCAGTAAATGTCTCAAACTAAATCACGTGCCATTGTTGTCATTACCTGGGCTAAGTGTTCTTCTTGATGAATAGCAAGACTTTCATTTCTGATATCTGTTGTTATTTCAAGCACATGTACAAGTTAAAGAGTTAACTTGTTCGTGGTAAACTGTCTCAGGCAGGCCTCCACTGATGTGCACTGCACGGCTGCCAGCAGCACACTGAAGCCAACAGTTTACATTATCCGGCCTTTATACAGTTTTACTGGGGTCTTTAAGCGTACTACGGTGTCAACAGTGGACATTGACCTTTACGTTTCGGTACGTCACACAGGTGTAGCCGGATGTCATATCAGGAAGTGAGAACATACAGCAATGGCGACCGCTTCTTTCACTGAGAAAGTCAGTGACGACTTCATCCAGTGTACGATCTGTTGCTACAGCTTTAAGAACCCGAAGGTTCTTCCCTGCCTGCACACCTTCTGTGAGCACTGCCTGCGGGAATGGGTCCAAAAGAACGATGGCGACACCTTTCCCTGTCCTATCTGCCGCGAGCAAGTTTCCCTGCCCAAAAATGGCGTCGAAGGTCTAAAGGACAACTTCTTCCTCGCTAGCCTGGTGAAAGCCGTGACCGAGGATCACAAGGTTCGCCACGGTCAAGATGGTCTCCTCTGTACCACATGTGAAGAAGGGAAGCCAGCTACATCCAGGTGTTCGGAGTGTGCTGAGTTTCTGTGTGAGAGTTGTGAGTCTGCGCATCGTCTTCAGAGAGCTACCAAGGGTCACACCCTCTTTACGTTCGAGGAACTGAAGACAGGCAAATACGATGGCGTCTTCAGGACCAGGAAAGCTCCACCATGCTCCAAACACTCAGGAGAAATCTTGAAGCTCTACTGTAGGACCTGTGAGACGCCAATATGCAACGAATGCGCCTTGTTTGAACACAGGGACTCACAGCACGACTACACACGCATAGAAGAGGTGGCCACCGAGAAGAGAAACACAATCTTAGATCTCACACCACAATCCCAGGCCCGAATGCAATTCATCCAAAGTACAGAAGATGTTCAGAATCGCTTAAAGGAACAGCTTCAGATACATACAGAGGGGGCTCGTCAGAACGTCCACAAAACCGTGCAAACACTGATTGCACTAGTAAAGGAAGAGGGCGAACGGCTCCTTTCCTGTATTGATTCTGAGGAAACGATGAGGAAGAAACAGATCGAGGCAGAGATAGAGGGAGCGCAGATCAGTCTGGCAAGCGCCAAGAGTACATGTGAGTTTGCAGAGACTCTAGCTCGAGAGGGAGGCGACTACGAAGTTGTGTCTTTCTCACAAGATCTGACAGCAAGACTGAATGAGCTGACCAAACCACCTGCCGACACAGTGGACTTAAAACTAGCAAACATCACAGTGGATTACTCGGTTATGGGGCTCAAGTTAAAACAAAACATTCCACCATCTATCCAAAACAGCCTGTCTAGGACAAGGGAGAGAGAACTGCGTTCACTGCTGAAAAGGACGAGCTCCAGGGCAGGCCATGGTCCGAAACAAACAAGGGGGCTGGCAACAGTGAGCAGAACGGCACCTGGTAAGTACATGTAGTAACTATGATCCACGTGCAATATAAGCTGAGTGCGATAGATATCAGATAGAAATGTATAACTTTGATATTTATATATCAATTTATATTCATATATATATGAGACATTGCAATTGCATTTGATTTATACAAACATTGGGCCTAAATTCATTCAACTAACTAACTCAGAATGATTTTCAAAGTTAGGAATATAAATCTTATGTCTAGATAGCAATAATAACAATAGTTTCAAGAATGATTTTCATCTACAGTATATCAATTTGAAACCTCCAGAGATACATGTATTGTCATGAATTACATTGCATTTTACTCTTTTCCTACCAAAAATCTGTAAAACTATCTAAAACATTAGTCAGAAAAGTTACTCAGTCTGGTATTAAAGCTTCAGGAAAGCTGACATGAAATTAAGCTCTTGCCCACTAATATTTCGATTAAGATGATTTAACAGGTTTTGAGGGCCCGGAGTAATTATGTAACTCTTCTTCCATCACTCATCAGCAATCCCAGTCTACCCAGGTCCAGGAAAGTCAACGCCTGTCTACCCTCACCCCACTCCAAACTACTCTAGTGGTCACCTGTCACACACTTACCCTGGGGCCATTCCGATGCAGCCATCTCCAAGTCAGTCAGTTTCATCCCTGAGGCAAGCACACCCTACAAGCAGTCAGAACATCTCATCATTCTCCTCCCAATCCTCTGCATCTAAAAATTCTGATCAAGACGACACCTGCCCAATCTGCCTGTGTGACTTCACTGGGCCAGTGACAACAACGCCTTGTAAGCACAAGTTCTGTGCTGACTGCCTGGACAGTGCCTTGAAGCTTTCCGGACAGTGTCCCATCTGCAAATCTGTCATTGGGCAACTGAAAGGCGACCAGCCCCGTGGGACAATGACAGATCGCATTGACTACCTAAACACCCTTCCTGGCTATGAATACCGCTCTCGTACAACAATCGAAATCCACTACCACTTCCCTGATGGTGTACAAGGGGTATGTATTGTCAACTTGTTGTATTATGGTGACCCACACAGACACATTTCTAGTCTATCATTAAGATAACTTTAAAAAGTCAAGGCTGGAAATTAATAATATCCAAAATAATTCTTTCAGATTTGATGCAGCTTTTCTACCTACAGATGCCACATGGCACTAAATCTTACTTGCATAGACAATAAAGAATACAGCTTTTGTTTTAGATAAGGCTTACAGCTGTTGATCATATTAATTTCTGTCATTTTTTTGCAGTCAGATCTACTTAAAGTTACAGTCTGTGAATAGATGAAATAAAATCTTGATATTTTCATTTCAGTCAGAGCATCCAAACCCTGGGAAACCCTACACTGGAACATCACGGACAGCCTACCTGCCAGACAACGCGGAGGGCCGCGAGGTTCTCAAACTCCTGAAGCGAGCCTTTGACAGCCATCTTGTCTTCACCATCGGCACATCAGCGACTACAGGACAGACTGATACTGTGGTCTGGAATGACATCCACCACAAAACCAACAGGTTTGGTGGTCCTAACAGGTACATCTTTGCATATTTGTATTGGTATATTGTTGGCTATTCCAACCCACCATTGATGATAGTTGAACACTTTAAGTTGTTAGGATAATTTCACAAGAAGTGGTACTCTTCATCAATTAGTCTGTACCATATATGATCATATATGACATATCTTAAATGTGAGCACTTACCTGTGCTGCCTTCATACAGATTATGTTTCATGTCAAACATGAAATTATGATTTTTGTTCCTATGCAGGAAAATTGTAACTATTAGAGATTTATCATCTTCACTTGTTTTGCAGCTACGGATACCCTGATCCCCAGTATTTGACAAGAGTGAAGGAGCAACTGGCTGCAAAAGGCATCAAGTAGGGAGATAATCTATGCAACAGATATGTACCTGTCTCCCTGTGAAATAGGAGGTATTGCTTTTGGCGTGCCTGTCTGTCAGTCCGTGTGTGTGTTTCCACACTAGGTTAGCTGGAGACACTGACAGGAAGTTAGGTCAAATGTTTTAGAAAGGTCCCAGAATAGGTTATCTCATTTCCATTTCTGCCATATGCATGTTTGTTGCCTTTTGAGAGTCAGCGGGAAATGCATTAGACATAATCAGCAAGAAACTCACAATATTGAACTTGTAATGAACAAGACAAGAAATTAACACAAACATATTTCACATGGGTATGATCATGAGATCTCCGATTTTGTGTCTATCAAGTTTATATCAAAGCAAAAGCCAGTAGTTATTTGCTTGAGAGAACCAAGGACATTATATGTACTTGAGACAACATAACAATCAAATTGCAATTTCACAACAGAAATGTAATGAGTGTTACTTTCTACGTAAAGATGGAATATAAATATATATTGATTACATTTTGAACAGGTTTACTTCTACAAATAATCTTATGACTACAAGTGTAATCTGCTCTTTTAATACATACTTCTGAAATTGGTGTTAATCAGCTGTTAGATATAATGTATCTGTTACTGTGTAACAGTAGATGCTAAAAGTAATGAAGATTAAACAAAGGCATTGAATTAAATTGTGGAAATGTCCTTTTTGTTTATAAAGACATAGTGCATAGCATGTTAGAGCCTTAATTACACATTTTGCCACTATCTGTTCATTTTTGTCAATGTACCTTCAGAATTTGTGTAGTAATGTTGAAATAAAATCTTTAACTTTGCTGGGTATTCTTGCATTTTCATTTCTTTTACATTGACTTCAAGAGGGCTGTCCACTTGCATAGTGGAACAAATACAATTATGCAAAGAGGTGGATTCATGATCAAGCACAAATTACACTTGAACTCCATATCAAGACAGGTAGCAAATCAAATCAAATATTAAAAGCTCCTAAAACTATTGTTTTATTGCACCACTGCACTTAACATAAATAGCCTCCTTATCAGGTTCTACAAGTCAGGCTTTGTTTCTGATGGCATATCAGTTCTATTGCACTCATTTTCTTGCCATCAGAAAAAAACCCACCAGACTCATAGAGCATGCTAATGCTTAGGTCGCAATTGGAAAAAGGGGCCCCGCCGGGTAGTTGACGGGCAGTATTTTCACTTTCGGGCGTGACTCCTATGTGGCCCCGTGGGACATCCTGCAGCTGCCGGGCTATTTTTTTAGCCCGGCCGGGACCCCAGATCATTTTACCTCCAACTTAAGATCAACGCGGGACCCGGTAACAAATAGACGCCGTGAGCTAAATCGTACGAACACTGGGAGGTACTCCACCGGAACAAATTTGTGGCTTCAGGGCCCGGCCGGGACCACACCCCCTACCGGCGTAATTGCGACCTAAGCATAAGCACAAGTCACAGGCCTGTTAATACAGTGTTATGTCCTAGCGTCTGCGTGCTCAAGCGATGAAGTCGTTGATGGCCCGCCCTATCTCTTGGGGTGAGTCTTCCTGCAGGAAGTGCAGTCCCTTGACTGTCACGGTCTTCACGTTCGGTAGTGCCTCGGCCTCGCCTTTCAGGGCGCCGCTGAACCAACCGGGATCGGCGTGGACGTACAGCTTTGGGATCCTGGTTTCCTCCAGCCACTTCCCGTACGCCTGCACGATCTGGATCACGTCCTCGGGACCGTCGCCTATGATGGGGACCTCACGCGGAAACGTGAGCGCGGGACGGCGCGACTCGCCGGGCTCCAGGTAGGGCGCGCGGTAGGCGTTCATCTCGTCTTCCGTCAGCTTGCGGAGGATGGAAGTGGGTATGAGACGCTCCACGAAGAAATTCTTCTGCAGGACCATCTCTTCTCCGGCAGGACTTCTCAAAACCTGGTGACGTAGAAAAAACAAGATCATACCATATTTTCTTGCACCCAATAAACGTCTTGTCAGTTACGATGGCCATTTTGAATTTTTTGGGGTCAGCTTGGGGTCATGCACTAAAACGAGGCTTCAGTTGAGTGCTCCCTACTATAGGCCAGGTGTGTATTGCAAGATAGGTGAACTGTGCCATCTTTGGTGACCCCGTGAAATTAAAAAGGGTTGACGTAACTGGCATGAGGTCTATCAAAGTATGAACCTCGGATTCAGGGCTGGTTCAGACAAATTTGAAGAGCTGAAACGTCAAATGCAAAATCTGAAATAAAGTATGCATGCCTTCTCCACTGATCTTGAACACATTTTGAACCGGATAAATTCAAATTCAAGGTGTGCCTTATCTTTTCTCCAGGTGATTTTGCTTAAATCAAGGACTTCTCCATAATGCATTTGCTTGGATTTATAAGAGATTTTCCTGTTTGCATTGTCTCTGCAAACTTGTGAATTTACAAAAGTCTCCAATTGGCAGGTACTGAGCCATGCATTGCTGCAACACGGCTGGGTTACCAGCTTGTTCGAGGTCCTTTTGCAATTTGTCCTGGCAGTAACCTCAAATACAGTACTGACTTTGGTAATGACTTCCGATGCCATTTGGAGTTTTAAAAGTTTTAAAAGTAAGTGTATACTTTATTAAAAAATATAGTGCAAGAAAAAGGAGAAATTGCCTTCAACTAGTTGAAGATAACCAGTCCAAAACAAAATGGAGAAAAATTGCCAGCAAGCAGTAGAAGATGCGAGAAGCACACTCATCTTAAAGAGCTTAGCAAAAGCGGTAAAAGCAGCATCCAGTTGGATCTGGCTAACAAGCAAGCTCGGCAGCGCATGGAAGATCAGCCAAGACTCAAAGGGGGTGAAACCGTGAAAGCCTGGAGGAAGAAGGGAAGGCCGCTGACAATGTCGTGAAGCACAGTGCAAATAAAAATTGACAAGTATTCAAGACATTCTTAAAAAGGCATTATCTTAATTTCTAATTGTGACACTCTTAGCTTACCTGGCAGTGTTGACAATATAGCTGCAGTAAAGGTAATGCAGAGCAATGTGGTATATGTAATCATTATTACATTGACTTGATACCCTCAAAAGTAAAAATCTTATCCTTTACTTTTAAAAGTAAAAATCTTATTCTTTACTTTCTATGATATAATGTTAATCTTAAGTTCATAACATGATGTCCCTGTAGCTCAACTGTTAGCAGCCTCACAGTTGAGCTCCTGGTGAGACCCCAGTTCCAATCTGGGGTAGGGCATTCTGGTTGGAGCTGCATTCGTCTTTTGCAAGACATAAAATGAGGGTCCCAGGCATGATCAAGGAGGTGCCTTGAGCATGTTAAAAGGCACTACACATTGCTCAGATAGGTATCTACTGGCTGTACTTCAGATGAATTTAAATGAAAATTATATGAATGCATTACCTGGAAAGCCTTCTTGCCAGACTTGGGAAAGTTGTCCCAGCCTGAAACAGGCTTCACCACGGCTTCCATGAACACGATCCCCCGGACCCTGTCAGCGTGCTGATGACTCCAGTGGAAACCCAGGGCCGAACCCCAGTCATGGATCACAAGGTACACCTTAGAGGGGAGCTTTATCTGCAGTGGTGGATAATTGTCAACATATTGGACCATTGGTCTCTTCTGCTCACCAGGCTGGACAATGTTTAAAGTCAAATATCTGAACAGCCATATTTGTTATGACAAAAAACAAACAAACACATACACCACAACGTAGAAAACATACTCTTTCCAATGACATCTAAAACGTTCATGTACTTAAAGTAATAAATATTTGGGATTTGTTCTTATTCCGGATGGACCTTTTCTTTCACTTTTCTTTCGATGGACAGATACCATTTCAAGCATCCAATACTGTTCAGAGCTTTTGATAATGTTATAAACTGGCATTTTACAGTAATAGGAACTTCAGGTTAATGATCATTTTGTGACAGTATCAAACTTGTGCAGAAATGCTTGTACACAAGTGGGACAGTGACAGACAGCTGGCCGTAATATAAAGCATCAAGCATGTATCTGACTGGAATGTTCCAAACTGTGAAAGGCATTCTCAAAGGTTGGCGCAATTTCCTAGTGCAATTTGGTGCAGTCCAGTGAGATACTCACTTAAGGAGAGATGACAGTCAATGGGACCAACAAACATACATGTACATGTACCTTATAAAGAAGAAATTGCATGCATGCTCAATCAACACTTGTGAGTGGTCTTTTATTGAGTTGTCACAAAATTTCGCATGGTCTTGTTTCAAAAGCTGGGTTATGGTCTCCTGAATTGTAAATATTATCTTGCAGGTAGAAAGCACCACATATACATTTGTATATATATTCAGTTTATATCTTTGGCCAAAGTATCTGTTGGCCTTTCTATAGTTGAGCTAAAGGCACTTAACATACAACATTGTAACATGAACACTCAACACAACTCCTAAATAAGTACAATTCCCTGTCTGGTCTTTACTTACAGTCCTCATTAACAAACTAGTAAAATATAGATTACAATGCTTTGAGCTTTGCTTAGGGAAAGAAAATTAACGCTCTTAAAGTACATTAAATACATCTGTATCAATATTTGACACATAGTTGTCATCCCTGATTTAATGACATAAAACACATAAAACTCATCCATTTTTTCCAGTTGAAAAAGATGTACTAAACCACTGTTGAGCACACACATTTCAAAATCACAACCAAATATTGGATACTGTAAATGCATTAAAGTTTGAAGTGGTTTAATGCCCGCCGTTTTTGTGTTAATATTTTCACCGAAAACTTCAAACCAGACAACGAAAATGCTTGATCTGTCTTTCGACTGCCTACTACCTTGTTTCAACCGCGACACTCCATTTTCTCCCTATTGTAAAAATAAATCATTTACAGTACTACTGTACTACACATTAAACTACTACTTCTGCTACTGCTAATCTTTACATTTCCTTCACAAATTCTGCGACGGCTTCTCCAATCTCCTGAGGGGAGTCCTCCTGTACGAAGTGTAGCCCCTTCACAGTCACAGTCTTCACGTTAGGCCACTCTTCTGACACTTTCTTATTAGCTGAGCCGAAGAAGCCAGGTTTGGCATGAATATACAGCTTCGGAATACTGTCTGTAGTTTTCAGCCACTCTCGGTAGCCGTGCACGATTTCCACGACATCCTGCGGACCATCGGACGCGACGGGGATCTCTCGTGGCCACGTGAGTGTGGGGCGTCGGGACTCGCCCGGCTCGAGGAAGCGTTCGCGGTATGCGGCCATCTCGTCTTCGCTCAGCTCGCGCATGACGGCCATCGGGAGAAGACGCTCAACAAAAAAGTTCTTCTGCAGAACCATTTCTTCTCCTGCCTCCGATCTCATAGCCTGGAGGTAGATAAAATAATTTACAAAAGAAAACAAAACAGAAAGAAAAAGAATACATAAAACAACTTCAATACAAATTATTCCTTTCACTACAAAAGTCTAATAGTATTGTCCATCTTTTTCATATTTTTGAGGCCACCATGTTTCGTAATGCTACAGAACTTTAAGACACAAACTTATGTTGGAGACAAGGAAGTTCTTAATCAAGTTTGTACCATGAAAGTGTTCTGGCTCAATTGTCTCTGCTACAAATCATATTGCTTCAAATCATCAAGCAAAAATGAACCTGTGTATGACTATTAAATGGAAATAACTTTTTGCTATGCAGAGCCTCGCCCACTGGCTTATACAAGAGCTGAGGTTTTCATTTTTCTGAGTGTGACCTCCAACCAGATATTAGCCAATCAGAGATTACCCAAAGATAACATTCAGGTAATTTTCTGATTGGCCGACAGCTGTTCAGCCAATATAGACAGTATAAGCTGCAGGCAAAGGTCTGCGTACCAGTGTAAGAATGAGAAATATTGGCATACCTGAAAGACCTTCCTGGATATCTCTGGAAAATGGTCCCATTTCTTGAACGGGGCCACCAGGGCCTCCATGTAGGCAATCCCCTGGACCCTGGTGGGGTTCTGGTGACTCCAGTGGAACCCCAAACCTGAACCCCAGTCATGGATTACTAGGGACAGCTGGCTGGGAACTTTGACCTGGGGTCAAAGGCACAAAGGGATAACAGGGACAGTGGGTCAACGACCTAAAGGGCATGTCAGGGACATTGGGTCAATGGCCTAAAGGGTGTGCCAAGAATCGAAGTCAATGCCACAAAGGACATGTCAGAGATGTGGGGTCAGTGACATTAAGGGCATTATGGGGGGGGGGATTGTTAGTTCAAGAAAAAAAGGCAAACAGATGTCAAACTAAATACTTGCTGAACTTTTGTTCAACATAGAATGGAGAAGTCTATTCATACTTATGAATTAGGTTTTGTGAAGAAAAGTAAACACTCATGCAGGTGACACAAATGCAAACACACCATGGGAAAACATGTGGATAAAGAAGGTAGTCAACACAAAATGTAAATACCACCTTTCCACTGAGGCAGCGAACATTGAGTGACGGAAAATGTTAAAGTACTTCAAACCTATTTTATTGATAAAGAGGCGTGTCTGTAACTGTAAATTATGTGTGTTTTGTTGTCTTTTAAATCATACTTTTACATCATTGATCATAGTTTAGGTCATACAAAGCAATTTTGTTTGCTCAATGGTCTCCATCTAGTGGAAAGTAGTACTGATGTAGTGCACATGTGTCATGCACAGAGAGCATTGTATTAAAGTGCTGAAGTCAATGTAAGCCATTCAAAATAAGAGAGCAAACAAAGCTATCATTCAACTCACTACCACCACCTAAAAATGAAGTCAAACCTTCCCAAGAAGACCACTCAGGGGACCGATAAAATCTAGTCACTACAGACTGGATACTTCATGCTTGTATCGATGGGAAAAATGATCTAAGGGACCATAAAGTGTAGCCTCCTTTGCAGGCCCTCTGGGCGGCGCCGGCATTTATTTTTTTTGGGAGCACTGATTCATGATTTTCAACTTATCAGGGCCAGGCTCTTTTGCTGGGGAAATTGTATTGCCTCCCGAAGAATACGACATACGATATGTTGAATATAGCGAATCAACGCTTCCCCCCAAAATAAAAACTGGCGTTGCACAGAAGGCCTGCAAAGGAGGCAACAAAAAGTGGTCACAATGACCAGGTGGTCCTTTGGAAGCTGTCACAGGTCACTTGTACAGGTTTGAGTTGTATCTATACTGTAGCCTCTTATATTAGCTTACCTTGTCTAAGAAAGCGCTCAGGTAGCGGTAGTGGTCGACGAATCTGTAGGAGCCTGACGGGTTCTTGCCCGAGCGGCCCATACCGATGAGGTCGGGGGCGATGCAGCGAGCATGCGGCTGGACCAGTGGAATGATGTTCCTCCACAGGAAGGAGGATGTGGGGTTGCCATGGAGGAAGATGACTGTTGTCTTGTCAGCACCTGCAGATGTGCGAAGGCAATCTTGTGTGTCATTTACCTTGCGAGACTTTCTTCTTCTTCTTTCAATTGAGGTATTAAACCACCTTCAACACGCTGAAGTAGATTTTGCTACCTATACCGCAGGTTGAGTATGAACACAGCTATAATAAATAATAGTGTTGTAACAGGGGGTGGGGGAGATCAACTTTGGGTAGAAAAGATATCAAGAGAAGGAAGACTGATGTTATTGTTATTAGTTGATATTGTCATAGTTGTTATTCCCAACGGATCTGGCTATTCATAGTTGTTATTCCCAACGCGTTATGGATGTTTGAATAAGGTAAATCAGTAACAGGCATTCAGACGTGTTCATATTTCTTGTCTCCTGTACTAGTTTACCATTCTCCAACATGGATTGACTAAGCATCATTGTACATGTAACGTTAGTAATTGTTAAACTTTTACAACTCCTGTACTTTCAACCCTAAAAGTAAAACGTAATGAAATCAAGTTTTTTAAACTGTTCAAAAGCTGAGGACTTATTGTTGAAATATTATGATATTCTTTAATAACATAATCCACCTGGGTCTGAGTCGAAGTAGCTCATCTCAGAGTCCAAGACGGGTATCCTTGAGTGTTTGGCCCACCAGGCGTCTCCTGCCGCTGAACTTGCACTCCTCTTGCCAGACGCCACCGTGCAAAGTACCGGGCCTGGGCGGGCTGTGTGCCGCTGGAGGTGGCCGAACACCACGCTAACTCTCGCCGTAACTCCTGCCATGTCTTCTGCAACGCAGAGTTTTCTCAAGAACGAACCCAATACCTCTTTTCACTCTTCACCACACTTTTTTGCTTAAATCCACCTTTGACCTCTCAACTTGAGGTCAATGACCAATCGGTCAACAACATCTCGCGAGATCTTCTACTTCTGGCGAGAACGAACGAGAGATTCTGCCTTTCCGCCATCTTGCTACGAGAAAGGTAACTTGTCCAAAATTGTACCGGAAGAAAATTTTGACAATACGTCGTCGTTTTTAAAAAGAGATCGCCAGTAATCCATCTTTTAGAAGCTTTAAGTGTTTAAGAACGTTATTTTGGACCACCGTGTGGGTATGTGTTTCCTGTTGACCATAAATTTCCGTTGAAATGTCGATGCTTTTTGGACAACGCTTTTTTCGCATGCTGCACATGTGTAGGGATGGGGAGGGGGGTGCCACATGCCGATCTGGAAATTATATCACATTTTAATTGTCTAAGAAGACGATCTATATCAATATTTCAAAATTTGTGTTAGGGTTGTCGACTTGGAATATAAAAGTTCTGGGTTCGAATCTCAAATTATTAAGGTATTTTATTTAATTTTCCTCAGGTGAAAAAATTATGAGTACCCTAACTTAAGTTAAGGACGTTCTCTTGGATGGGAAGTTAAGTTAGCCTTGGTGCCATCCGAGATTACAACCCTGAAAAAATCTAGGGCAGCGAGTGTAGGAGCCCCGGTAGTAAAAGGATGGCACTTGCCAACGTTAAATGGGAAGTCCTGTTTTTTAGGAAAGCCACATCTCGAGCACGTTAAAGAATCGGTCACACTTATCGAAATGGGTAGGGGTGCACCCCATTGTGAATGGATCAGTCCTTACCGTGCAGTCTTACGCAGCTTGTACCTACTGTACAATACTGATGTGTTATGCCTTAAGTGTTATACTGGTTGTGTGAATTAAACAAAGATATGATTATTCACATTTCTACGTCCCTCTCTGTTTCCATTCAGCAAGCAAAATGCAGATCTTTGTGAAGACTCTGACCGGCAAGACCATCACTCTTGAAGTCGAGCCTTCAGACACTATCGAGAATGTGAAGGCCAAGATCCAAGACAAGGAGGGCATCCCCCCAGACCAGCAGCGTCTCATCTTCGCAGGCAAGCAGCTGGAAGATGGCCGCACCCTGTCTGACTACAACATCCAGAAGGGTAAGTTGCTAGCATCCGGAAAAAAAATGACCAAAAGTCTTTTAATCTTACTATTCTTAGATTTAGGAGTTCACATCCCAAGTAATCTTAAGCTATGAAGGCCCAAAAGGGAAATATTAGATTTTAAGAAATAAGGAGTAGTCACAAATGGGTAGGATTCTGTCTTATATAAGAGTGTTTTCAAATAAAATTATTATTTTTTCAAATACATGACATTTACAGTCAAACCTGTACAAATGACCACTAAATAAGGATGTCCTGGCCAATGTAACCACTTATTAAGTTGTCCATTAGAATAAGTTAGATTATATTTCCCATTGACACAAGCATAAAGAATCCTGTCTATAGTGACCACTTGTCCACATTGACCAGATTTTATTGGTCCCAAAAACTCCCAAGTAGTCTTCTTGGGCAGTTTTGATTGTATTGCTATACATATATGGTTGTCAGAAGTTTACTGTTGATAAAAGTTCCTGCTATGTCTAGCAATTTGTAATTTTTGTACAAGACTAATGAAACCCTTACCTCCACCTTCCATACAGAGTCCACCCTCCATCTCGTGCTGCGTCTGCGTGGTGGCATCATCGAGCCCAGTCTGCGTATGTTGGCCCAGAAGTACAACTGTGACAAAATGATCTGTCGCAAGTAAGTGTCGAGATTCGGTACCTATCTTTACAATCCAAGGAGTTTGAGTTGCTTCAGTTTTGACCACCTGAAAGTTTTCTGTATAATTAGTCATATTTTAGAAGCAACATGTACATGCAGCTGATGTTGTTGAATTGTTTCATTCCAGGTGCTACGCCCGTCTGCACCCGCGTGCGACCAACTGCCGTAAGAAGAAGTGCGGCCACACCAACAACCTGCGCCCCAAGAAGAAGCTGAAGTAGACAAGAGATGTGTACATGCTTCTCCAGATATGAGAAATCTTAATAAACTCATGTAGAAACGGACCTGTGCATCCGGTGTGTGTGCTTTGTTAAAGTTATATAGACGTGTTTCGTTTGGCAGGGGATGGGGATATATAGCTGCTAAACTTCTTACTTAGATTATTACTTCTTATAGGAGAGAACTGGAAAAATCTTTTATCAATTTATGTCATAAGAAACCTACACCAATTCCATGTAGTCTTACTTTGGCAAAGTACATCTATCAAGGATTTCCAGATGTGTGTGTGTTTGTAAGTCGGCATGCACGTTTCAACAGAGTAGTGTGTTAGGAAGGACATTAAGGTGTACGGCCTGACCAGCGTAACCCCCCTGGACAGAGCCGCATGGAAGAGCGGTGTGACGACTAGCTGACGGCAGCAGTATAATCAAAATACCGGATGCTACTACTACTACTAGCCTTTGTAAACGAAGTTGAAAATTGGATCTTATATATGGTTATAACAAATATTTGGTACTCATACTCTTGGGCACAACTGTTCTTACTGGGGTAATGGTACAATTTAACAGAAGACACCACAAATTTTGGTACAAAGGTATATTATACAAATGTTGATGGAAATAAATACAGCAAAATCCCCATTCATAAATCCATGATAGCAGGCAAACTGCAATCCATGTGCAGACCTTTCTAAAATAGGGATACAAGATTGTTCCTTGAAATCAGTTTCCTTCCTAACAGTAACACTGGAACAAATCTTATTTTGAAATATCCCATTAATGATTATATTTCTGCTTGTAGCCGCCAACAATTCTGAATTAATTATATTTCTATCCTAAAAATTTGATGTGGAGAATAAGTTGGCCGCATGTTTCGCGACTACAATAATTATTCAATTCCACAATGCCAGATACTTAACAGTTCTTTTTGGTCTACTTGTTACTCGGTATTAAACCACTAGACAAGTACAATTTGCACAAGACAGTGACAAGAGCTTAATCTTAAATACTGTATGCTAGCAACATCCAAATCTATCCGCCTAGAAAAGCTCAACAAAGCAGTTGCAAAACTAGGAAGAGTAATTCTTCAGGCAGCTATTAACAGAAACTCTACTTCTATTTAGTACCTTAATTCTCAATACAAAAAAATCAGATAGCAACACTTTTGCTTCACTGTAGCTTTACCATAGTTTACGTTCAGAACACAACATTCACATACAATGTGTCATGTCGCCTCTGATTCTATATTTTACTGTGTTGTTCACATGACGTTTGTGGCAAGCCTAGTGCCTTAGACAAGTAGTGCCTAAGACTGCTTGGTAGTGTCTAAGACCGGTAGTGTCTAAGACTGGTCGTGCTTAAAGTAGTTTGGTAGTGTTTAAGTGTGCATGGTAGTTCCTAAGACTGGTAGTGCTTACGACTCCTTAGTAGTGCCTAAGACTGCTTGGTAGTGCCGAAGACTGCGTGGTAGTGCCGAAGACTGCTTGGCTAGTGCCTAACACATATTGTCTAGGACTGTTTGGAAGTGCCTAAAACTGCTTTGTAGTGCCTTAGAGTTTGGTAGTGCCTAGGACTATTCAGTAGTCACTGTGCCTAAGACTGTTTGGGCGGTGTTGGTGTGGTGCGCTTGCGGCTCTTGCTCTTGGAGGTCTGTCTCTGCTGGATGCTCTGCTGTAGCTGCTGCTGTACGGTGAGGGACGACGGAGGCTTCTGGTAACCCATGGGTGCCAGCTGCTGCTGACCTTGGGGCAGCTGCTGCATCTGACCTTGTATGCCCTGGAACATGTATTACACGTTTCATCAGGACAGAGTCTAAAACTAACATTGGACACTAAACTTGGCAAATGTGTAATAGCTTTTTTCATTACCTGTAAGGCCACAGCAAGTCAAATTTGTGGATGACATTCATGTGCGCATTGACTTTTGCCTGATTTGGGGAATATAAAAAGTTTTGCTCCCCTCTGGCAATGGTCTACATGACAAGAAAATATTGAAAATGGGTGTACTAGTTGAGGTGACACTAGTGAGGTAGCCATGCGTGTTGTAGAAGGGAAACTAGTCTTGTGAAACAATTGGTAGTTGTAGAAGATGATGATGTGTAGTATAGCCTTGCCCTTGAGTGTAGATGTAGTGATACTAGGCTAACACACTAGTGTAACTTTCTACACTTCTTGAGCAAAGACAAAAAAGACTTGTTGGCTGTGATACCATGTTTTTTTGTTTTTTGTTACAACTTGTTTCTAATTTGAAAATCTAGTTATCTTGCTTTTTCCCAATCTTGTTTATATTTTGCGCTCTTGCATTAGATCTGAAAACTGCAGGGGATGTCATCCATGAAATTTACTTGCTGTGGCCTAAAAAGTGTTATTTGTGTTGTAGAATGAATGATAGTGGTACATGTACATGTAGTAGTGTGTAGACTTACCCCTCCTGTGGGTTGAGACAGTACAGGGTGTGTGGGGGGAGGAGGGGATGTCACCTGGGATTCAGAGGAAGGACTTGTAGCACCTTGGGTGGGACTAGCAGGCAGCTGCTGATACATGTACATGTGTATGTGTGATTGTTAGTGGTACATGTAGTTAATGGCAGAGAAGGCTGGAGAAAGGTGTGTTTGTGGGTTGAAGAGTAGAGGACAGGGAGATGGAGGATTGCATGTCACTATCATGACAAGTGAAGAGTACCAGTATTTCTTATCAAAACATAAAGCTATAAAATTATGTGCAATGTTGCATTGCTACTGCTCAAGTACAGGCCAAGTCAAATTTCACAGTTTTGGCCACACTATTCTAATCTGCTGGTTCTCAGATACTATATCAACAGATGAATAGCACTAGAGCCATTGGGCCAATAGACAAAAATCACAATATGCAGCCTATAGCGCTTGTTCTCATTTAAATGTACAAATTGCTGTGGCCAGCCTTTACGATTTGATATGAGCCAAATTACGGGCACCATCGATGCTTCCTTCATTTTCCTACAACACCTATTATGTTTCACGAAAAATGCACCACACATTACTAATGGATTTTGACTCCCAGTTTCAGTATGCGCACCTGCTGTTGCAGTAGGAGAGCCTGTTGCAGCTGCTGATGCTGGAACTGCTGCAGCAAACTCTGCTGGATCTGCTGGGACTGCTGCGGCTGGTCCGACCCCGACGACTGCGGGGAGGACTGCTGCGACTGCTGCAGGGCCTGCTGCTGGAACTGCTGGATCTGCTGCAGCTGCTGCGCGTTCAGCTGGATCTGCTGCGCCTGCACGCCCTGCGGCAGCTGGCCCTGCGCCTGCAGCTGCTGCAGGGTGGCCTGGTTCAGAGGGCGGCCCTGCAGGGCCTGCGGGTTGAAGGGGATCAGCTGCGGCTGCTGGCCTTGCACCTGGAATAAATGATAGCGTCAAATTTCGCCTCTCAGCCTTTTCCTCCAAATTACCAAGTTTCTTGATTTGCAACATTTTCTTCATATCCATGCTGTAACATTGCATTTCAAAAGGTAGAGAATAATTTGAGGCTCAACAATCCATTTCCACCATTGACTTTTGCATCACAGAAAAGAAATTAAAGGCGACCCAAGCAATATTAGGGTCGAAAATCGGATTTTGAAAGTCAATCTAATAGTATTTAGTAATTTCTATACATAATTAGTTCAAATGACACTATCACAATGTATAGCGATGTCCATGATGCAGAAATATGACTTCATTGTAATGTGAGAACACACTGAAAATCGTCGCCAGGGTTTTCGTAGGCATGCGAAACTATGGGGATCATCGTATTGCATGTTTTTGCATGGTTTTGAAATGCTCAAAGTATGAAGTTTTTGCACAGATGTGCTAGACAGTGTTAGTAAATGTCACTAGAATAAAGGTTTCAGCATTTTTTTATTTCCATTTTTTGGTCCCTAATATTGCTTTGGTTGCCTTTAACGAAGAGTTGAGCATAATGCACATATACTAGACACATCTTGTTACAATCAGTTATAAAGTTAAGAGGAAATAAGTCAAGATTATGAAATCGCTGAAGAAGGCAAATGCCACAAACAAAACAATGGGCATGTACATGTACATGCTGGAGCACAACAGTATCTTCTGATGCATTAAATCGTCCAATATCCAATTAGAAAAAATTACCACAATTGTTTGGATCATCCATAAATGAAACACATTCATAAAACTGTCAGTGCTTTGAAGCTGTAATGATGAAGTAATAGATTAGTCACATTATTCAAAACATCACAGTGACTGAACATACAAAGGCTTCTGTTAAAGCCAAGCAAGCACAACATGATTGGTCAAAGAATGAGGTTGTTATGTGCACACCTGGCCATCATGTCAGGGCAAATTTTACAGGTAGGGACTTTCAACTGGACGCTATTCTTTGCTTTGAATTCAACAATAATATAAGTAAGTAATAGAGAAACGACGGGCAATTGAAGATTGATCTAAAATACAGGCATACGACTGGCTCTGAGTCACACAGTATTTGTAACGGCATGGTAACACTGGGTTTGTACGGGCATTCAGAAGTTTGACCCCATTAAACTGGACCTGAGAAATATTTGATTCCCAAAATAATGTAGGTGGTACATGTAATGTTACATGGAGAAGGGAGACATCCTATTCTACATGGAAACATATTGTTGGAGCTAACTGGAGCTAGAATAGGATGGATTCCAGCAGAGTATGCATGCCAAAGTTTCGCAAGTCCACACGTAATGCATCTAGTGTAGCTAGAATGAGTTTTAATGCAAAATGTGTGTTGTCAGCAAATTGTGATAATTTCCTTGATATACCTATATATTTTATCATCTCCATGAAAAATCTAATGTAGTTTTTGGCCTGTCTGTGTGTTTGTTTTTCCAGATTTTTGGAGTCAGCATAACTCAAGAACCTCTGGATGGATTACGATGATATTTTGTATGGAAAGACAAGGTTAAGGTCAATTCTGGACCCCCCAGGATGTGACATTGGTACTGCAGCAGAACTTCTGTTTTTCTAAATAAATTTTGACCTGAACGTGCTATGGTCTTGATTTGTTGGTGGCAGATAGCTTGTGATATAAGAAAGAAGTGGTGTAGGTTTGGGTCCCCTAGCCGCTTGCTCTGGAACTGCAGGGCATTTTCCCTCTGTGTTTGCACTTCTATTTTTTATTTTGATGACTGAAATCCTCCGTTAATCTGCCCTGACATGTCACACAGTCGTCTGTTGTTACTGCCCAAAGGTGGGACGTTCCATCACCTGGTGTCTTGGCGGGGGGTTCTGCCCGGGCACCAAGGGTGGAGCGAACTGTGGCGCGGGAACGCGCACACCCAGGGTACCACTGGGTAGGTGCTACAGCGTGTCAACAGACAAACAAAGTCAACGTGTGACACTCTTAAACTTCTGCTTGATGGTCTTGCTCATGTTGACAAGATTCTCTTTCAGATCAATCTATGTTTTTACTCACTTTCCGTATCAATGAAGCAGGCAGGAGTTGGCGGCCATGTTGGTGTTCCTGTTTGCATTTCAATGGATTGTAGCTCAAGTGTACCTCCTAGTAATTTTGTGTAAGTTCTTAATCTCCCTGCTGCCTAACTTTGTAACCAATAGGGAATTGGGTGCCAAAACGACTACTTCAGTGTGCTTAAGGTTAATAAGTACAGTGTGCTAAAGGTTAATGTATTTCTTCTGGTATTCTCTTCTTTAAACATTTAATTGTGTTTATTTGAGCGGGTCAGATGATGTCTGAATGTCTGAAAATAATTGAACTGCGATTCACGGAAATGCAAATGCAGTCACCAACATGTCAGCAGACACAGCAATGACATAATATGAAAACACTCTATGTTTGCCATAGAATTACTTTTATTATCCCCAACTAACTGGTCACTACATGCAAAATAGCACTGGAGAGTCGTGATGGTGCTATTTTGCATCATGCCATGTATCTCCTTAAGTAATCTGTTCCTTTCTTGTCTCTCTGTACATTCAATTTAGATGTTTTTATTCCTGAACAAAACAACCCTTTACAGCAGACTCCAAAAGGGTGACACATTGTCTAGGTAAAAACACTTGGTTGTGTACAAAGAACTTTGTTATCCAGTGGCTAACCAACTACTGTAAATCCAGAAACTTTTTTTGTCATAGTGGTTTTTGTGGTGAAGAGTGTTTAAAAAAAAGAAGCTTGTTCTGTCTTCTGCTCCCCACCCTTTTGTTTCAACCGCAAACTTAAAATTACCACAAACACTCCATTTTCTCCTTACTGTGAAATCCAATCCCCGTAAACTTCAGTGCAGTTACAGTACTCAATGAGGTAGTCTTACCTGTAGCAGTGAGAGGGGGGCTGTCCCAGGTCGGAGCCCCTGTGGTGTGTTCTTCAGCCCCGTGGCCAGGAACTGGGGGGCCAGGGCTGGGTTGATACCTTGAGCAGCTGCCATACCTGCTCCACAACAATCACAAACAAAACAATGGACTGTAGATCTTTTGTCATGGTTTCGAAAATTTATCCAGTTGCTTGAGTAGCTATTTTTGACTGTAGATCTTGTTTGCGGCAGTTTTGTTTACGCAGTGACCTCTCCATTGCGAAATCAAGACACTGCAAATATGCATTTCCTTTACAAATGGATGTCCCCGTTCAAGGTTTGCATATCTGTACAACAGAATTGTTCAAAATGCAAATACAGCAAAAACCTCCCTTCTCCTTCTATCACAAATCAAGTCCCTACGAAAGTAAATGAATTTACATTTACCGTACCAAGTTGGGTAAATACTAGAAGTTAAGATTGATCTTGAAATCAAGGTACTGTCCACACAAATGATCATTATCAATGAATAACTGGATCTGAGTTATTACTGTTACAGTAAATGGTCAATACTGACCGACGGAGGCCATATATATATCAGTGTTCTCGCCAGGTTTTTTTCACAGCGTCGGGGCAGGGGTTCGGGGGCTGCCTTAAGCCCCCGACGGGGTCCAGTGGCAGAGCCCCGGTGGGGGGACCCAGGGGGGCGAAGCCCCCCGGAAGCTCTTGCATTTTAGGGTATTGAGAAGGCTTTTTTTTTCAGTTTTGAGGGTCATATTTATGACAATCGTGGCAGTCAATCAACTTCTCCACAGGACCTTGACATACAATATTTCTGGTGAAAGACAACTTGAAACTCAGAAACAACAATATCAATAGTTTATTTAGCTACTCAACAATATCAATTGTCGATACCAGTTTTCCTTTTTTTGGCTGTATCCGGCTGTCCTAAGTCGAAGCGCAACAATCGTCGCTGTCAGAAGTTTTCTTCGGTGCGAAATAGGAAGCGATATTCATGGTACAGTACGCTTCAACGCCGGCATGTTTCCAGAAAAATCGCTGCCGAGGCGATCTTCCCTCGGCGGTCGGCGGCGAAAATCTTAATACGAAAGTCCCTTGCCGCGGCATTTAGACAACCTTGGCCCGTCTAAGAAATCGCGTCACCCTCCCATACGCCGCCAGCCCGTTCCAGGAAGCCGAAACCGCTGTTCTCCGTCTTACAGATAACGTGGAACTTCCGTCGCTGTGGGAAAGTTGACTAGCACACGGAGATCCAACTCGCGCGTTTTCCCACAAAGTTGCCGCTGATTGACAGTCGGCAGCCTTTGATGACAGTCGCGACCATGGTGACGTCGGCGGCAGAAAGTCTGCTAAAAGGAAAGTCGGCGGTTTGTGGGCGGTGCCACAAATTTGCAGTAGCCAAATTGTCCAATCATGGCGAAGCTTCTAAATAAGTTGAAACTTTATCTTCCTCTCTTTGTAAAAATGAATTTTCTGTGCATTAATTCGCTCTTATGGATGGGAAAATGACGTAACCTTGCTCTAGAAATTTGTCAAAAATACATTTAAGAATTAATTCTATTCCCGCGCTGACAGAGAAAGGAATCTTTTACAAAGAATAGCTTCTGTGTTGGTCAACTGCGGACTGTTAACTTCCAAATAAGGAGATTCCCCGGGAATCTGATACATTTACGGCTGTTCTGATAGTCGGGAACCGCCCCGCAGATTGTGCACATGGAGACCTACTCGGCTATTGTTTACGTTTTCGCGCGATGCTGCCAGCGGCACACGAGCCGCTAAGGGATTTTCCCGGGTGGGAGGGGCGGCGAAACAAGATCGGAGCGGTAGGGCGGGGTGCTAATTTAGTAATTGGCACCTCCCTTGGAGCCGATAGCTGGATGGCTTCCTGTGAAACAGTGGTGGCGCGTGCCTTTGCATTTTTACTACGGTATTTTTGTCTTTTTTCGCCGCTACGCTGGGTCAAAAAACAGCATAGCGGGTGATTTACAGCGTCGGTTTGTCGGCCCACAGCGTAGCGGCCCGCTATGCTCAAAAGGCCTGGCGAGAACACTGCATATATAATATATAAGACTTAAAAACAGTGATTATGTTTGATATTAGTGTTAGGATGGGGCAATTGGTTAAAGTCTACCTGCAGTAATGTTGATGGGTGCTGCAGTCACCTGCTGACTACTGGCAGCTGTGCCCTGCATGGAGGAGGTGATACTGCCTCCTGTGGTGCAAAAGAAATGAGTTAACAATGATGATAAAATGTCTACACCTCTGAGGTGTCGCCAAAAACTCTCCAACTAGAGGTTACACTTTAAACAAACAGGATGACAAATAGAGGTTTCTCTGCATAAATAACGAGATACAAGAACCAGAAGTTCTGCTGCAGTACCATGAAAAAACCTACCAGGAGGTCCAAAATCTAATCATTTCTCTGATAGGTCAAGACATACGAGCCACAAACCAAATTTCATAACAATCCATCCATAGTTTCTTGAGTGAATGACCTTTACTGTTAAACCACAAACACCATTACAAATACTTCAATCTATACTGTTATACACAAAGATATTGTATCTGTATAGCCAGTATAACTGCCCATCTGTGTAACACACCAGCTTCGCAGGCAGGCAACACAACAGCAGCTGGTCGTATTACACTCAACTACCTGTCACACCTAACCTTAAAGTTTGCACATCTTGTTGCAAGCATTTTATAAAGCTATCTAGTGAGGATGCCCCTACTGTACTTGGTGGTTATGAGTTCCACTCTATGATAGTTCTCAGAACACTTCAATCCTGAGTTGATAACTCTGGTACTTGTAGGTATTTCTTGTTCTTGTTCAATATGACCTTTCAGTTGAAGATAAAAAAAAAATGAACAAGGAACTGCTATCATCTCTAAACACGACACATGTACCTATAGGTGTCCCACCAATGATGTTGATGGCTCCTGTCATGATGCCTGGCCCCGCCCCGCTCAGGTTGATGGGCGTGGTGATGACTCCTGAAGGCGTGGTCACCACGGCAGTGGGCGTGCCGCTCACCATGGTAACGCACATGGGGATCCGCATGGATACAAGACCTCCTGATGTGGTGGTCTAGGGGGTTGAAAAATGGAGCCATTATGTCACTAGACAAAACAGTCAAACCAGAGAAACAAAGTGTCCTCCAAAATATTTCTTCTTTCAAACTGCAGTATGAATGGAAGCTGCAGTTCACCGAGAGCTGCTAGTTGAACCCAAAATGTTACCTTTTCTTCCTTACGTAGAGGCCTTCAGATGAAAAATTATGACCATATCTTGCTTACAAACAAAAAAGAAAACAACATCAACTGACTAAGTGACAACATATTCTTTTCTTGCTATTAGTAATTAAAACTTAGATGTATGTTGTGAGCAGGGCTGTCTCCAGCTTTGAATTTGCTTCCATCCCACTCAATGTTTGGGAGACCATGTTGTTGATTTTTGTTTCTACATCAATCTGTAATTCTAAGCTAAGCCTTACAAAAATATTTTTTCCTCATTTCCTGTAACAAAGTTTTGATTTTTTTATGGATGGGGTGAACTTTTGTCCATCCTAACTAGCAAATTTTTGTCCCGGGATAGAGGGATGGGTCCTGGTTGTGAGATGTTATTATTATTCATTATCACATAGCCAGATGGCGTCGACAGAAGCCACATTCGCTTCGTTCACTTGGTGGTTTTATTCGATGGTTATAGCACATGGCCAGGCGTTACGACACCATATACACCCCGGGACGGGTCATCAACTCTTAAATAATTATATAATTATCTTCAACATAGAAGCAGAGATATTGCTCCTTCCATGATAGCTAATACTTGTATGTATTCCATTCTAATGTATGAAGAGAGATCCTAACTTACCGTGATGGTTGGCACTATCCCCCCTGCCTGGGCCATGGTTCCGATGATGTTTATAGGCAGGTTCTCTGAGGTTGGGGTGGGGATGGTAGAGGGGGTGGGTGGGGCGTCGCCAGGCTTGGGGGTCCCTGTGGGGGTTCCGGTTGGGGTGCCGCTCGGTGTGGGGACCTTGGAACTGGCCATACTCACAGAACCTAAGGCACAAGTTCAGTAAGAACATTTTAGCATCGATTCCATGAAAATTGATTCCCTTCAGTTTGTAAAAGTGCAACTTACAGTTATTATCTAAACCATACTGGTACGTACATAGCGCTAGCTGGAAACGTGCGTACATTTAGATAGAATGTGGTCTTCAATATCATCAAAGAAGACCACAGGTTACTTTGTCAAACAGTTCAGGTACAGGTAACTATACCCAAACCTCTCAAACTTAAAACCACTGTGAACACGCCATTTTCCCCCTGCCGCGAAATTGAATCCCTGTGAAGTTAAATGCATTTACAGGTTACTAGTCTAGTAAGTTCAGTCCTTACCTTGCCCCTGTGTTCCGCCCTGTATGATTTCAGGCACAGACTGCCTCCTGCTCAGAATGTTGGGGAGGGAGTGCTGCCCGCTGGGGGCCCCAGGAGCGCTGCCCGGCCGCAGGGGTGGGGGTGTCTTGGGCGTCTTCATGGTCCCGTGGGGAAAGCCTGCTCCTGTTAAGAGGAGGAAACGAAAGTGGGTTAGGTTGAGGTACTTATTAATAATAATAAGTTTCAGTACAGTTAAGGTCTTTGGTTATAACTGGTCAGAGTGCCAGTACTGAAAAGCAGAAATAGCAAGGCTTCAACCCAAAACTCCTAAGTAGCTACAAATATTTGGTACATGAATAAGGGACCCCTATGGTTAACAAGTAGGTTTTTAACCCATCAGTGCTGATCTGTCACTCTGCTTTGGTGCATCCATACATTACCACTGTTTCAAGACACCAAATCAAGATAGCCCTCTCCAAGGTGCTAATATGGCCTTCCATTGTAAGGCACCAATACTGTCTTCTTCAATATCAGTTCCAGACTGAGTGCTATGATTTGTACTATATTCACCAGACATGGGGGCTTTATATGTACATGTACATGTAGGTATCATACATGTACATGTACATAGGTTTTACATGTATGTGTAAGAGGGGCTAGTTGAACCATTCTGACTGCTTGGCTCTTCATATAAAGGTTAGTATATAATACATAATAATTTTTTTGATAAAAATAAAAATAAATCATAACCATTCAAAATTTGAGACTTAAACACATCCAATGGGATCCTTTAAAAGTATCAAACAACCTACAGATTACAAATATACACTCAGTCAGGTATGTGTATGTTTCACATATAGGCTGTATTGGATATTGTGATTTTTGTACATCAGGCCAATGGCTTTAGTGCTAGTTATGATTTGTTACATTCATAGATTGATTCAACATTTTTCACCAATGGTAGTGAGACTTCCTAAGAATTTGTCGGTCTTTATCATGTAAAATTACATTTCAGACCATGAAAAATTCTAGAATGCATTGGATTTCAAATACAGATTAAATGCAGTCACAAATTTGGCAACCCTAGTTTTCGTTCAACATCATATTCATGCTCAAGCTAAAAATTTTAGGATAAGGATACATAATAACTGCAGCAAGACAACTCAAATTTTTGTTTGCATTTTGTAGCCTGCAGTGCCTGCAGTACCTGAACTGGCCAGAGGTGGCGTGCCTACTCCATCTGTGGGGCTGACAACGGAGTGGCCGGGCAGGGGGTAGACGGGGATCTGCCGGCCGAGGGAACGTGACATGGCCATGGTGGGGGTCAGCATGGGGGCGCCCATGGTGATGGTGGGGGAGGGATGTGATGCACCAAGTCCTGGGGGGCACACAGTCGGAATATACATCACACTTTGGCTACTAGGCATTATCCTTATACCTTGGCTGCAAGTTTTCATGCAATTATTACAGGACTTTGGCTATTTTTTTAGTCAGTATCTTCAATCTATGTTATGCATTCTCATGCAGTTAAGTTTGTTTGCAAAGCTAAATCTATTCCGTTTTTCTAAATCTGAATTAGATAGCTACCCATGGAATAATGTGCCAGTTTTGTGTAGGAAGAGGCTGCTTTACTGCATACTTGAAAATGCTCTTATAATTGTTTTTTGTGTGGAGAAATGTGGAGGGCTTTTTTTCTAACATGTCTGGATGCAATTCTCCACTTACTTACAGTGTACATTTACAAGGGGCAAACAGTTAACAAGGATTTCAACCCCAACCAGTAGCATGCCTTTGATACATGTATTCAGAGCTCAAGCAATCTAGTTATTAGGCAAGGATCACAATACGAGACAAAGTAAGTGAACTTATGGTATACACCAGGGATTAGCTGCCGCAGGACAAGAGCATGCTACATTATCTAGCATGCCAGCTTCCCAACATGGCAAGATCCCCTATCTCATCCCACAACATTACACAATACATGTACAACATATGAACACTGCATGTATTACAAGTCATGTACATCACTTCCTATCATGTCAAATTGCATCATCTTTGGCTACAGGTTACAATGCTCCTGGATACCTGAAACTTAAATTATTATTCTTAGATTGCTAAGTTGATAACAATGTACATGTAAAAGTCAGGGTGGAGATGGCAATCTGGCAGAATTGCCGCTTCTCGTTAATTGTAGATCTACATGTAGAGATGCTGATCATATAATAGTCTCTAATGAGGGTGCTAGGAATGCACTAGGGTGGTCTCCCATTTATAAATCCTAAATTTTAAGTTAATCCATGGATCTTAAGTGACATGAATCTAAGTTGAAAAGTTCTGACCGTCTTTTAACCACATAATGTCATGTACATGCAGAGAAAAATTTGATCGGAAACTCTACGCGTAGAATCACTAATTGTACCAACAAAGATCCTGATCACAATGGCAGAGATCCTCATCACGATCTCTATTGACACAGATACTGCGATCGCCATCTCTTTCAGTAGAATCGGTTATTCTGCCAAACTGTTAATGACTGTTACTGATTACTGACCACTATTCATGACTGTTACTGATTACTGACTACTGTTCATGACTGTTACTAATTACAGACTACTTCTCATGGCTGTTACTTACTGATTACTGACTCCGATTCATGACTTACTTATTGACCACTGTTCATGACTGTTGTTGATTACTGACTACTGTTCATGACTTATTTACTGATTACTGACTACTGTTCATGACTGTTATTAATTACTGACTACTGCTCATGACTGTTAGATACTGACTACTGTGCATGACTGTTATTGATTACTGACTACTGTTCATGACTGTTACTTACTGATTACTGCTCATGACTTTTACTTACTGATTACTGACTACTGTTCATGACTGTTACTTACTGATTACTGACTACAGTTCATGAATGTTACTTACTGATTACTGACTACTGACTACTGTTCATGAATGTTACTTATTGATTACTGACTACTTTCATGGCTGTTACTTACTGATTACTGATAACTGTGCATGACTGATTCTTACTGATTACTGACTACTATTACTGTTCTACATCTTGTCTCACCTGAAGATGATGTAGGCGTGCCTGCATCTCCTTGGTCTCCAGGTGGGCTCATGAGGTTTGACGACAGACTTCCAGTGTTGTTGAGGGACAGAGACAGCTTGATGGGAGGGGGGCGTTTGGACTTGCCGCCACCACTACCGCCAGAGTGAGAGCCTCCCGAAAAACTCTGTTCAGAAGCAGAACAAACATATCTGTCACAAATTGAACCATGTCACAAGTATGTACTGTTGTGTTCAAAGAAACTGCAACAAAAGCCGCATAACAGCAGTTATAGACCGATCCTGACTGTCCATCACAATTAGTAGTTCAAGCAATGATAGCATTGGCACTTAGCGGTTCGACTAACAAAAGGTTGGTGGCATGTCAAATACTTTTATGGTTTTATTTTTTTTGTTTTGACGGAGGTTGGCGGTGCTATAGGATCGGTCTATTGGGAATGCCAAACGTAATGCAAAATGTTTTCCTTCCAGGGCAAGACTTTGTTTTAAGGGTTTATTAGTTATTTTTTGCCAGTAAACTTTTCCAAATTACTGTAATTATGTACCAAAACATAATTTGCATTAGAATCAGAAAAAATACAACTTTGGATAATTATGCATCTTTAATTCATACGAGATTTTTTGGCGACACCTCAGTGGCTAGCCTTAAAGTTTATTTCATTCAAACTGAATCAAAGAGCTCAAGCCAATAACCAATGGGTTAATACATATAAAAACTGTGGATGCAGAAGCAGGCAGGGCAGAGCAAGGCTTGGTTACACTGAGGCAGGAAGTACCTTGGGCTTGTTCCCTAAGGCCCTGCTCCCCTTCAGTAAGGGGCGGTTGTACTGGAAACAAAGTTGAAAGCACATGTACAACATTGACAAAAGAAAGAACATAAAAGTCAAGCTAACACTACTGACTATTAATACTATTACTAACTATTACTGTCAGTCAGTCTAGGGAGACTAGCACAATCACTGCGCATAGAAAAAATATGCTTCAAAACATTGAAACACTACACACGTACGAAACTATAAGAATCATGATAACAGTTATGAAGTGCTTAATCTATCTTCAAAGAGGAGAAATATAAAAGAAATCTGAAGTGAATCACACTGATTCTAATCTACTGCCAGGTAATGTTAATGACAGAATACTAGCTATTAGACGTTAGAAACAGAAAAATGGACGAAACTTTTCAAAAAATGTATTTGTTACAGCATGCTTTCTAAATACGAAATATGGATCTATGGCAATATGTACTAAAGTGAAGAATGTCAAACAAAAAAATGACTATGACAAGCCTCTAATAAAACAATCTATGGTTCGGCTACAACTATAGATCAAGAGAGTGAGGAGACCTTCAGTACAATCTTCTATGTGTTTTCTACCTGTGTGGCCCCTCCAGAGGAGATGGTAGATCCCGTTGGAGTGAGTAAACCCTGTCCCCCGCCGGGAAAGACTATCTGCGTGGGGGTGTTGGGGTTGGGAGTCTGTGTGTGCGTGATCTGGGGCGGCTGGCCGGGAATGATGTGGGCTATCTTGACCGACCGTCGTCCCTCTTCTGTGAACAGGTCCTTGTACTGTTGGATGTACCTGAGTATCGGGGATAGAACATTTAGTCTGTAAGGTGTAGTTCTTCAATGGACAAAAATCAAACTACGTAAGAACAAATGTCACCTCTTAACCTTTGTCCTGCTGCCGTTTTTTACGCGATTCATTTCATTAATTGAATTTCTTAATCAGGTCATTGGCCCTTGACATTTTCTGCACTGCAGTGGCATAGTTACTTCCGCATTTGGTTCTTTTTGCTGCAGTGTGATGCGTTCAGCTGAAAATGCCCCCAACCTGTACAATATAAGGGACCCACATACAGGCTCTGTAATGTGCAACCCATACATACATGTATATATGGGTTAAGGGCCTGGGCACATTGGTTGTACAATCGTCATGTGATTTCAAACTGTGAGAATTCTTGGGATAGTATCGCATGTGTCCTACAAAACTCAGCTGTCTTGTTAACAAAATGGCTGTCTTAGATCCTTGTCGGTGGTTAGTTCTGTCACAGCCTGCTTGAAAATCTTACCAACAACATCAAAATTGTAGGACATCAGCAAACTGGTAACACAATTAATATCTAAAGTAATTCTTTGCATATGCACAGACTGACTTCTTTTGTAAGATATACTCTCTAGATCTCATAACATTCATCAGAAAATTGTGATCAAATCTCTATTGCACAAAACAGTAACATGGCCAAAGCTTCAATTTTCCTATCCTGGGAGACCAGACACCGTATATCTGCACGCCACCAAGCACCGCACGCACGCCTAAGCTTTCCCGGCCAACCCTCCCGCTGCCCCCGAAGACTGACCCCGCCCCACTCTCCGCTGTAAACCCAAGCTCCGCTAGCCGAATTCGGTGTCTGGTCTTCCAGGGTACAATTTTCCATGATCTGCCAATACTTTCACAAGTCATGTCTCTTCACACAGTTAGGCAGTGTTACATTCCAAAGAACAGCTAATTTGTATTCCTTTGTCTGTCTGGTACAGTTTAGAATGTGAGGTGACTGTTACAATGGATGATGAATCCTTTTTGATTTTCGTGATGTGAAGGAGCAGCTTAATATCAAAGCCATTATCACAATAACTAGTCTTGTTATCACTTCTTTATCAAACAGGAAAATCATCACACAGCCAATTGTTGAATGCAATATCAAGAATGATCAATTAGGAAGAGCTTCAAGATTTTCATAAAGATTTTGCTTCTGAACTTTATCAGATGAATATGAAGTGAGTAACCTTCCTCTGAGTAATCTGTTTCATCACTCATTTTCCCTTAATATCATTTTGTACTTTCATAAAACGATTGAGGCAATTCTGAAAATGATTATTGCAAAAGGGTCTCTGTGGACATAGATAATACAGACTGCAATAGAAGATGACACTCCCATGGCCTTTCGCCCGTGGCTTTTCAGCTCCGCAATTTTTACGTGCCACTCTTAACGCCCCTCTTGGCGCTCTCTTGTAGCAGTACGTGCCAAACTTTGCATTCTGGGGCACATTTCCCTCAGAGAGACAACAAATCAAAGTTTATCTACGATCTGGAGTTATGGAGTCTCCGAGTAAGAGGATCTTGTGCGATGAAATTTATGAGGACATAGGCTGTAGAAAATGTCAGACATTGCACATAAAGACAAAAACGATCTTGTCAAATGTCTTGATATCTCTTCAATCCTATATGATAGTGTCACACTTTTTACCACAGTACAGGAGCTCGAAGTCAGCGACCTCCAACAGGGGCATTATTTCTGCCTGTGTTTGTGTGTTTGCACCTATAACTCAAGATCCCTTGAGTTTGATGGATTTGTATGAATTTTGACATGTTTTCTAGTTATTGAGGCACCAGTAATCCATAGCAATTTTGTTTCTGGATTGCATGAAATTATACAATCCTACATTTAAGTTCAAGGCTTTCTTCAACTAAAACAAAATTGAAGCATTTTGATAAAACAAAAAAAACAAAAAATTCTGACACTGGTGTTTTTGATTTTCAGTAGTTGGCCAACTAATGAAAATCAAAAACACCACTCAAATGATTTTTCTCACAGATACATTTCTGTCGTCGAAACACATTACTTGTCATGACTACAAAAATTTAAGTAACATTTCTGAGGATTTCTCGACGCTCAGAGTTGCACCATGAGCGTGGCCGTGGAGGACCGCCGTCGCAGACAATAAAATGAGGTAATCAGCTTCTATCATTGCCATAAACTACCAGGGGACAACCTTGATTTTTTCATTTGTTCCCGGGGAGATGCTGAAGAAGCGGTGTCAGCGGGGCTTTCTCGATAGCCCATCTTTCCACGTTACAGCCACCAGGCTGCCTGATTGGTCACCATTAAGGAAGGGGTAGTGAACCGTGAAGATACCTCAGCACGAGGATTGCTTATCGTACGTACGCGTACATGTACATGTAGGTTACGGCCAGGGGATGTCGTGATCCTCGGAAATGTTACGGCGACCAATGGTTTACTGCGCAAGCTATATCTGGGTGTGCAGTCAGCCAACATATGTGTTATAAATAAAGATTGTCAGTAAACTCAATGGGTGGGGGTTTGTTATTGTAGCTGGCAATCTACAAACTGGCTGCCAAGAAGGAATATTGATTCTAGTAAAAAGAATTTCTGGGTTGGTTTTTGAAAAGTATTATCTTACGAAGAAAGGAAACTGTATTTCAAATTAAGTACATGTATTAGTAGGGATAATCATCATACATTAAGATTCTGTGGATAAATTATGAGCAAAATTTGTTTTGCCAATACCAAATTTTTCTGAAAGGATTATTCACTGTGATGACTTGACAGAGGCGGAGCTCTCAAAATTGCTATAATTTCAACTCCTTAAAATACAATATTTTGGAAATCAACATCAAAATCATTTAAAAAAAAACTATCATCATGTCACTTGTTCAACCTTCCTTACCACTTATAATTTTCATTAATATGAAGGCGACTTTCTTTTAGCCCAACTTCTTCTCTTCTTCACGCACTTGCATCAGTTTTGGGGTGCCAAGAGGACATCGTCCATATATATAATTAAATCAACATGGGCTGAATGAAGAAATGACGACCTACCTCTGTGCATTGACCTTGCTTCCCAGCGGAAACCTGCAAGGAAAGAAAAATAACAAGAACTGATGTTAATTCAGTGTCTTGAGGATCCCAAAACCATCGACCAGCATTGAGGATAACCTTATATTAGGGATATATAGGTGCTATAAGCCAATAAAACGATCGCAGAGGCACACTAAGACTTTACCCAAGGTTTGGCCTTCAAATTAGCAAGCCTTGTTGATCGATACGAAGGAATAAGAAGACGTTGATTTCTTGAGAGGGGATTGAATGAGTCTTGGGTGGGCAATTAGGGAGGGAAATTGCCAAGTGGTACTACAAAGTTCTCTGTGCTTGGGCTAAATACTTAATTTGGAGAACACTGAATCGTTTCATTGATCTGTGGTCACTTCATTAAAGTTGGCACCAATACTGATATGATATCTGAATACTAAAAACTTTAAAAGTCTTCTCAAACTGTGTGTCAAGATATGTTAACTTCTAATCAGTCTTTTGAAATTGTTTCAGGTTAATTCATGGTGGTATGCTATTTAAAGACAAGTTTAATATCAAAATGTGTGGTGCTACTTGAGGGATTGCACATTATGATACTGTAGCTGTTACAGCAAAGAGCTGCTTTAAAGTTAATTCCTTTACACATTGTTATTCTCTTGGAAACATTCCATAAATTTTTACCTACAGTTCTTTCGTGTTGTTGAATCGGTCACATACAGTGATTCAGCATATTCTGATGCCAATTCTATTGGAGATGCCAGAATTTCCTAGTAAATATAGTATCATTTCTGACTTCTGCCATGCTAAGATTGGATTATAGTAGTCCTCTAATGATTGGACCCCAGTAGCAAGCAATAGACTGGAGTAAACAAGCTATCATGGTACATGAAAAACAATATTGCTCAGAAGTTTTAACAGTCAGTGTAACCAGACAGTCACTCCTGACTATTAGAATTAATCTGCCAGGTTACATAAATCCGCCACTTTGGAAAATGGTGGGTTTGAGAGATCTCTAGTGCAGCAACCCCCAGCTATGCACAGTTTAGATATACTTACCTAGTTACTTATTCAGTTTAGATATACATGAATGCATTATACTGGGGAACGTTGGGTTGGATATCGGTTTGGACGTATCTTTTAAGGGTGGCGAAATTATGTATCCTCATGGAATTATGTTCTGTTGTATGTCTGACATGTACTAGACTGAGTGGTGAATAGGAGAGCCCATATTTATCATGGCCCACGGTTCCCCCAAAACTACATGTATGTCCATTCTTTCAATAACAAGTCATGGGTCAAGTTTGCAGTTTTCAGGTCAAAGCACTTCAACTATCGGGTGAGGAATTCTTTGAACTTGAAACAGGGAGGTCAATGTCGGGTTCTGTGAATCGATAGACTGATCCAGTGTTGGACAGTCTGACATGACACTGCGCTTTCACAGGGTTGCTTCAAACCCTGGTCATATTCTGTAAAAAGCCCTATGAGACAATTGACTTGTAGACCTGTGTAGAGGTGGAAGAATCCTTGGGTGCTTCATTGATTGATAAAAACACATCCATGGCCGCAGTGGATTGACATTTCATGCTTATATAATCTGCCAAATCAGCTTTGCCAAAAACTTTGCACCGTGAACAATGTAAGACATCTACCCTGGCAGATTCAGAATGAACTGCACCTGCAATGTTGAATTTGTATGCCTTGCCATCAGGCTACAACAATTTTATTTCTTGGTTAACGGATTTTTATTTTCCAAAAAAATAAAATTTTAGAAGAAATAAAAAGAATCATGAAAAGAAGGCTGGCCGAGCCTTCTGTTTTTAAGAAATTTTTTTTTCTAGAATTTTTTTTTTTTGGAAAATAAAAATCCGTTAACCAAGAAATAAAATTGGTGTGGCCTCATGTCTCTCTGTTGCAACATGATAACTACATTTAATTTAATTTTATAGTATTCAGTTCTCATGGATCACCGAGACATAGCTATGTTAGGATTATTATGTGGTGATTCAAAATGTTCATTTGAAGAAAAACAAAACAGTGGCAAGAAAAAATTTTTGACACAGACATTTATGAAATCATACATGGACATGTACATTGTATAACTTTGATAAATCATGAATGGTAATAAATTGCTTTATGGTCTTTATTTTTATCAATTTTGAATTTGTTTGATGAGGCTAGAGAAAATTCAATTTCAAGAGAAAATTCTAGTGTGTGACTATGCAGTCAGTGGGACTGTTACCTGGTAATATCCTACACGCTCATGTTACCTGATGGAAAGCAACCATTACTTTGAGCTGAGGAATGTTTGGCCATTCAACACTGTAATCCATGTCCTTTTGAAACCCGCCCACAGTCGTAGCTTCGCGGAAATAGTCCGCCATTCAAAAGATATAACGGAGAAGCAACGTGCAGTACTTCTGAAGTCGCGGGATATTGTGCCGTCAATATTTCCCTGTAGAGCCGGCAGATAATAACGTTCTATCTTCGTGCATCTTCCACATGAAGACCCCCCTCTTCTGCGTTCAGTTTGCTTTCTAATGGGTTATTTACGCTGTACCTGCCTCCATTACTTTGAAGAGATTGCCTTGCCCTGTTTGGAATCCTCGACAAAAAGGTCACGCCTGGCAATCTATCGTAACTTGATTTCCCTGGCAAAGCAATTTGGTCTCCTTATCTGGACTTGTGGCTGTCTTCCCTTGAGCGATCTGTCTTCATCACGCGACTGGTAACTACAACATCGCTCTTCTTCCAGGTCACGTTTACCGATAACACCGATGTCGCATCATCTTATAGCGTGAGAGACATTTTGCACCAGTGAATGCAGTCATGTTTTAGGAAAAACAACATATCAACCTTCAAGTTTGTAAACTTCACCGTTAAGTACAGTTCTGTGTGTTTTCCATAGACCGTGACGCTATGACTGCTGAGTGACCATTGAGTGACCATCGAGAGACCAAACTTTTGTTGACAGGTTGCTCAACGAATTTCATATCATATAATGATATTAGATAAACAATTTTTATCGTGACTTTAAACATTTTGTACATTTTGATGTCTTTTGCTACTTTTACATTCGGCATCATATTCCAATATTATAAAATCATGGGTAACAAAAATCCAATCTCGGTCGCACAACGATCGCCATCTAGCAGAAAGGGGGCCTAACAGAGACTAAGATTTATGTTCCTTGCATGCCCATTGGAACAATCCTTGCTCAAGGATGTACATGACTTCAGCATCTCATGTCGCTAGAGCTACTTAAGGAACACCCACACTTCTTTATATAAACCTTTGCCATTTATTGAGGCTTCTCTCCCAGGTCTTGATAAATGTCACGTCACCACGGCGCACTTACAGTTCATCAGGATTATATGAGAAATGGGGAATTACCGGGCCCTCCTGGCATTTGGAGGTTGAAAGCGGTTATAGATGAGGCACTCCCGTAGTCTGGGTGATACGCTCCCAGGGTTCGATGGCAGGGAATACTGTAGGATGCTGACCCTTCGCTAACATTACACTTAAAAGCACTTTTTCTGTGGATGCAGACTATAAATCATACAAGTATGTGTACCCAGCAACTCAGGTGAAAACAAACTTACAGGCAAACTGCTGCTTGTGCTACATTTGTATACAGTATACAGTGTTGTAGCCAATTCCGATAGCATCTTTAGCAATATTACTTATATCTCAATTTATTATATCTAACGTTAAACTATATAATTTATGTTTACCTTCACAGAAGGGAAAAACATGCAATTGTTTTTGCTTCCTACTTTCTTCTGTTCCAAACAAATGAGGTCAATGACCTGGACCAGACGGGTGTCACCATGGTTACTGTTAATCTAAAAGTTGGCAGACATAATGTAGCAAGTGGCAGGACAGAGCTGGTTGGGCAGCATAAGTCTGGTCACCATATTATGTCAATGTGTTTGTGATGCGTTTTTCAGACTAGACCATGTGAAGGTCTTACGTAGTGCGATATGTGAAGGTCTTACGTAGTGCGATATGCTATCTATATCTGCAAAAATTACTAAAAATTATGTTTTACAATAATCATATGTTTTCAACCGTTGCAATGTCCCGACATTGACTTAGCCTACTGGCTGCAACAGTTGGAAAATTTGTATTTTTTCTCAAATAAAATAAAACAAACCATAACTAATATGATGTAACAGTTATCGAATGGGCTCTCCAAGTACAATACACATAACTTTGCATCCTTTACGTTTATGAAATGACATTATGATATCATAGTTTTAAACAATATACTAACTGGTATATATCTCATTTTTTTCACTCTGCAATTTTACAGGATCACATTTAACATGTATGCAAAATAATGTGCCTATATTGTATATATCAGCAAAGGAATAAATCTCTCTTGTGTCAGTGCTGCATGAATAGTTACTATATTCATTGGTATACACAGATGATGCTATAACTCTTCCTGTCATATCTCTGCAAACAAAAGATTTGTCACATCACTAAGACGTAATATCAATGAAAAACAAGATGCCAGCGTGAATGGAAATTACAGTAGACAGAATTATGTAGGACAGAATAAAAGTATTCAAACCATTACGTACATGTTTGAGGCACAAATTCCCGTTGTAGACTTAAAATTATAATGAGATCTTCTAGTTCTTTTCCAACCTTCATGTATTGTGACATAATTATCATTAAATTTCTAAATGTCTTCCTTCCATACATAACCAATGGTATCCAGAGAATAATTTCTTTCTCTTAATTTATCATAATTACAATGTATGAAGAGGGAGACAAAATAGGTGATATTATTAGCACCTCTACCAGTACTAGTTGTCTAATTTCTGAAGTTTGACTGACTGATTACTGTGATCATGACAATAATAAGATAATTATTTTCATTCTTCTTGACGGGTCTGTGCCTTTGACTTTTAAACAGAAATGGAATCTTTCATGAATAAATCTGGTAACTTGAATAATTTACTGTGACCTAAATGTACACATTATGATCTATCTTTGACAGAAAACTTCAAATGAAAATGCCATTAGGCATATTTTCTTTAAGAGGATGGGTCATACATATCAAATCTCCAGGAAAGTGGACAGTTACTGATGACAGCGTCAACTCATCCCGAGTATCCATACTCTTAAAGTAGTAAACTGTTAATCCTCTCATTTGGCAAGCACTATCTGTAAGACTCTAAGCGCTAGACCACTTGTAAATAATGCTTCAACCCATCCATTAAGACTGTCATGTTTTGCCAGGGGAAAAAGATGCACTTTTCTCAGAAAACATCATTATTACCTCTGTGTGTGGAGATTCTGTTTTCAGCGTGTCTGCTTGTGTATTTGTATGCTTGTATGTCGGAGTCCGTAGTTATTTGAATATAGAAGGGCGTGTGGACAGGAAGTTAGGTCAAAGGTCCTAAAAAGGTCACAGAATATCATTTTCCTGCTACATGTATATACATTTCTTTTGACTTGTGAGAGCCAGTGGGAAAAATGCATTGGACACTTGACTTACTTGACTTATGTTGAGTGCCAGTCTTCCTCCGCCACTCGAACCACTCTTTCTGACACAATTAGTCAGAAATTCACAATTATAACGAATAAAACAAGAAATTCACGAAAGCTAAATTTGAATCACAGCGATCTTAGCTTTGTTGTTGCTCCAGTATGCTTTACTTAGACACACATTAAGTCATTTCCTGGTCCAAACTTTCACGTCTTTTGAAAATGCATGTCTTTCTAGGAAAAACACTTTGTAACTGTCCCTTGGGATACAATAATGAAGAAATGACTCAGTAATCTAAACCTTTTTATCGCTGTAGAATTCCCTCTACATTATACACCTCCATTAAGGATGGTACCTATACTACATCTTACTTATCGCGTTGCACGCAATACAGTCCTATATAAGTGCCTTACACATACATAACAAGTCCTGAAGGAACTCAGAGGATTACTTGCAATACCAACTGTGGTTAGAAGTAAGCTGTAGAGTGTGTGTGATTCAGTGAGCAAGAACAGTCTAGTAAGTGTTGGGAGTACTACATGTAGGCCAAGGTCTAGTCTATATAAATCTTGAACACTTGACTAATGCTGTAGCTGAGATGGGGGGAAAAGTTCTTATCATTTTCCAAACAGGAAGAGTTAATAAAAGTGATCAATGAACTCAATGAACAGTTGAGCTACTCTTCCATTGGTCTTGACAGAGAAGTCATCTACTCATCACATTGTATACATGTATACAGTCAGGTTCATTGTATAGGAGAAATTCCCGACTAGTTCTTTTTAAAGTCAAGTACAATGTGTTAAGTTGACCACGGCTTAACAAACTAGACAGGACTGCAACCCTTTCCAGTAGCGTGCATGTCAGGTGAGCGACATCAGCCGGGATTCAAACTCATGACTTCTTGGTTCAGAGACAGGGACACTAACCACTGGACCACTCATACACATTTTCTACTACAGGGTCTCAGATTAGCATTAACTTAATACTGTAAATTCACCTATTTTTGCAGGGATTTAATTTTGTGGTAGGAGTGGAAAGAACATTTTTGTGGTGTGTTATGTTCGTGATCGAAACACACTACTAGTACTACGGCACAAAAACACATATTTACCGTGTCATGATTTCGCAAAAATGAAAGAAAACCGTTGCAAATATGTAAGAGATTTAAAAAAAAAGCTGTGCGTTTCTTGGTGGCAAATGTGTTAGATGTTGGCACATTGGCACCCTAATCTGCAGTGTGTTTTTTGGCCCACTTTTAGAAAGAATAGTCGAAGAGGCTTGGTGCGTGTCACTCCACCACCAGGGAAGGTCGTGTAAAGTGCCTTTCCCAAGGGCACAACGTTGGGGCATGGTGATCATCGAACCCGGGACTATTGGTTCTGAGTCTAACGCTCTAACCACTGCGCCACACCAACGCCACAAAAAGGGATGAAGGAAACAGACGTACTTGCAGGACATCCCGTTTTCCCTTTTACCGTGTCATGATCTCGCAAATGAAAGAAAACCGTTACGAATATTAAGATTTACAGTCACTGTAAGAAATTTAAAAAAAAAGATGTACGATGTAGGAAACAGACGTACTTGCAGGACGTCCCGTTTTCCCTCTTGCTGTCTCCTGGTTGGTGGTCCCTGTCCACGTACAGCTCCCCCTGGTAGAAGTTGTCCGTTGGGCGCTGCTGGATGGTCACGCGGCTGTGCAGGATCTTGTTGTTGCTCCTCTCGGCCTCCAGAACAACTTCTTCTACTGTGATCTAGGAGTCAGAACACATTCAAAATATGGTGTGTCAGTATATATACTGGGACACTGAAAGTCTACGAAGGCTAACATGATTTATGCTAGCCTAGGGTCACATTTCCAAACTAGGGGGTCCAAACCTACACCACTTCTTTATTACATCACAAGCTATCAGCCACCCCAAAATCAAGACCACAGCACGTCCAGGTCAAAAGATACAAAAATTGAAGTTCTGCTGCAGTACCAAGGTCACATACCAGGGGGCCCAAAATCGACCTTGAATTTCGGCTTCACAACACCCGCCCACATACCAAATATCGTAATGTAATCCATCAAGAGGCTCTTGAGTTATGCTGACTGGAGTGGTGCGGAAACACAAACAGACAAACAGACAGACAATCAGACACACCCAAAACTATATCTCCATTTTTCATGGAGATAATGATTACTGGTCGAGCAGTTTGTTGCTATGAAAAGTATGACAGAAAAGACAACCCAGAAAAGGTAAGAAGAAGTGTGCACAATTTGCGTACATTTATTTTCATTCTCGCAAACAGCCAAGCCGGGCCCTAGTTTGGTAGTGGGACCTTAGCATAACTGGTGTGTTGGCATGGACAGATTGGACAACTGAGTTGCTATAACACACATCTGACAATAATGAAAAGATCTGAAGGCTATAGACTGTCTGATTGATTGATTTCTAGAGAAGATGTTTCCAGATGCCCAGAGCTTGAAACGATATTCACCAACTTCATGTTCTATGTATCAAGCCTTTGTTTGTCTCATTTTACCAGACCTGCCATTCATATTATACAATACCCAAGCCATGACCATGGCCAAACAGTTGGCATACTAATCTGTTCTTCTCGCACTGCTTGTTCCTGGATAAGTTACCAGCCAAGCACGTAACCTTTTGACTGTAAGCAACGACATCATTGGCTTTCAACTTTTCTGGGAACAAGAGCACCTGATTGGCTGACAGCTGGCTAGTACTAACCAACCTTAGAAGGACTGGTATTTGCTGCTGGTAGAAGCAGCACAACCTGGCAAGAAGACTCCTTGAAAACCACTTTTAATCGGAAATGATCTGCACTCTATGAGTGTTTTTGCTGTGTTTTTTCACAGCTAAATGTACAAAAGTAATGTATACACATTGTGATGTAAGTACAAGGCTGTTGTATTGAAAGTCAATGGATAAGACAGAGATGGTCAGAGATGTTCATGCTTTACGGCAAGAACAGATTAACACAGCTTTCTAGGTGCAACTTTACAAATGGTCTTGACCCAGAGAAAGGCAAGAACCGTCCGCAGTCCATTAATCCTTCACATCTGTTCAGCTCTTCTCTGTTAACACTTAAGGTTTCATGTCAAGAGTCGTAGGCATGGCAGTTCTCACCGGAGTATTGTCGCTCGTTGACTTGGGTTTCTCCAGAGCAGATGCATAATTCTCCACCTGTAAAACGAAAGCAAACGAGAACAAGATGAAACACATGTGAAAACTTTCTCTCTTCATGGTACTATGATAATGTAAAATGTAGAAATGTTCGCGGAGAATTAATCTAGCGGTAGGGAGAAAATGGAGTGTTTGCGGTGGTTTTGAGTTCGCATTTGAAACAATAGAAGCGCTACAGTCACAAAATGGAACTGCTTTTTGCAGTGGTTTTAAGTTCGCGGTAAAGAGTTAACCATGAAAACTGCGAACATAAAAGCACTGGGAACATTTCTGCATTTTACAGTACTGGAATATTCCACTAATTGGGCCATCTTTTCTCTTGTGGCGAGTTGGAGTCAGCTGGTTCTCTCTTTGTATGAGCAGCAAAGGTCGGGAGGTCAGCAATTATTGGCGGTGTAATTTCCCATTCCTCTTGAACCCTTACAAGTGCCCACATTTAGAGGGCGTGCACCAATCTTTCACACATGGCTGGGGAAGGATGTTTCGCAGAACTGATTTCCCAAGAGGGGGCGCAGGTTTAATACTTCTCTCACAAAAGCCAAGTGCTGGGGGAAAGATTCACGTTATGTCTTTGCCGCAACCTGATGATCTGTACGGTTGGCGAGTACGATGTAAGGTATCACTGCTTCTATCCGATTCGATCTACGATGCCACAAGTTTCCCGTGCTCACTATTCCCCTGGCTGCACTTGAGCGTAAGATTGTGGACAGATTTTGTGTGCGAACATGACAGCGACAAGGCAGTGACTGATGAAACACTTTTACAGTACACATTGCACGCTTAACGGTTTGACACATGATTTGGTGTTTGTAGCCATAGTTTATGACATCTTCTGTCTCCATATAAAAAGTTACTTGAAACTGTAATACTGCAAGTTTTGGATTGATAAAACAGAGACACTGTTTAACCTTCTCCCTGCTGCCTAACTCTGTAACCAATACGGAATTGGGTGCCAAACGGCTACTTCAGAGTGCTAAAGGTTAAGGCAGGTATCTTATTGATACATTTGGTTTGTGGAAAAGTTTGAGGCCTTTAACATGTAGGCTGCTGAATAGTCATTAAATTGAATATACAAATTGTATACATCTAAATGCAAGCATTGATTTCATAATTCGTACATTGTATATTCAGTTGATGGAGATATATAGATGGTGCTAAAAATTTCAACAAAAAGAGACTGAAAAAATATCATCAAGGAGGAACTCCTAAATACAAAACAATTAAATACATATAATTTTGTACACTGTAAAATGAAAAATTCTAATGATGTAAGTTGACAGAATTCAACATTCTAAAAACAAAGAATAGCAACTTTACAGCTTAAATGTTTTCAACTTGAAGGTACATTGTACCTTGCACCAAAGACAAATGACACAAATCTGTAAATCTCAGATTGTTAACCTTTCACCTGCTGCCTAACTCCGTAACCAATAGGGAATCGGGTGCCAGACGGCTACTTAAGAGTGGCACTGCTAAAGGTTAAAAGCAAGTGTAAAACTGAATCTGGAAATTTTTCCCTTCCACTAACAAAAATAGGTGACAATATATAGAATCACATTGTTCCACATACCTCGACATGGGATGGTGCACTTAGGTTGAGCGATCGCTGTTTCCACATGTCCACACACTGTATAGAGACAAAAAAAACTAGATTATAAAACTAGAACACAAAACCTTAAGCATAGAAATGAGGAAACCACTTGTGTCTCCACATGCTTTCATTGTCGATTTTCAATTACAGTATGATAAATGATATCGAAATGTGTGATATCAGGGCATGCAATGGCACCAAAGTACAGAAAAGTCATAATTTGAAATTTGAAATTTTTAAAGTTGTGTCCAGACTTTGTGGGTCTGTGGCGATACACAATAAACACATAGTTTTGCACACTTCAGATATAGTTAGTGCAATGCATGCGCATGCAACATCAACACAACACAAAGTCTAGATGGATACAGGTTATATGTGTGTTAGAAATGATTTGTGGTGCATACACAATTATGTAACATGGAACAAGATGGGACAAAGGGTCAATGAGGAAGTCTTGTAACACATGCAGGTAGATTGGTGTGAGATCAGTGATACCAGTATATAGTAAAATACATAAAATACATACATGTAAAATATGTGTAATTTTTTTATATACAGTCACGTAGATACATTCTTGCTTCTAAATGTGGTCTTCTGGTGGCAGTACAATGTACTTTACATTATATGAGGTTGAAAGATTGTCGTATTTTGGTATTGAATCAAAAAAATGTAATCTCCAAGCAGATGTTGGGATTGTACATTTGTACATTGCAAGACTTCTGACTAAGCAACTTGTTTGACAGTCATACACATTTATGATTTTCTACCCCCATATCTGCTTGGATATTAAGAAATGTACAAATTTTCTCTGACCGTTCCTACATTTGGGCTTCTTGATGATAGTGGGATTGGAGCAAGGTAGGATTTGGGGCCAAATATGGCATGATTGTGTAGTATTGGTGTCTCCTTACATGTATCGTACCAAGATTCCTAAAGATTATGTACCATCTCACACCAATCTTGGTTAATGACATGAAATGACACAACATCTAAATAGAACACATGGGTGATACCATGCCATACTGGAGGTCCTTACCATGGTAGCCGCAGGGGTGGGGGGGAGAAGAGAACAAAACAAAGAAAAAACAAAAGGGCAAGAGAGGAGAGATATAAACAAGAGAAATTTTATATTGAGAAACAATCTTAGTTACTTGAATGTTGGAGAAATGGAAATACACAGGGATTGTTAGATAGCATTTAACCTCCATTAACATTAATCCACCGAGTTACATAAATCTGCCACTTTGAAAAACAGTCTGTTTGAGAGATCTCTAGTGCAGCCCCTCCCAGGTATGCACAGTTTCAGGAGTGCATTACACTGAGGCACGTTGGGTTTGAGATCTGTTCGGATGCATCTTTTCACGGTGGCGGAATTATGTACCCTGTGGAATTATGTTAGTAGGTGTTACATGTACATATCAGACGGTTGTTTTAAAAAAGTGACAAAGCAAAAGTGTTAACAAGAAATTTAAAGAATTCTTATTCCATACAGAAATAGGAAATTGACACTATAAGCTGAGGTGTAATAAGAAAGATGGCAGCAGTTAATCTCCAAGCAGATGTTTGGCGGAGGCCAAATCATTTACATTTTTCTAGCTGCCTTTTTGGAGGAGATGGTTTGAAACAGAAAAGGGCAGCCATCAAACTGTAAGGATTCAGCTTTCCCCTACATCTGCTTGGAGATTAGGAAAAAGTTAGGTTCATCATATATATATATCGGTGTACAATTGTACATCTATGATGAAATGAAATGATGAAATATATCTGACACTGGAATAAAAGTTGTGCATTGTAGATAAAGAATCATATAGTATTGGGATAGCAGGGAAAGGAACAAAGTCAAAGGTAACAGGTTTAGATTACATTGCAGAACATCATAGGCTAGTGCAGACTACAGGAGCACACCCAGTTCAAGTACAAAGTTTTAAAAAATTTGGGCAGAACTTTTTCTCAGTGTGTGAATAAAATGAATATCATACAGGACTGAAAGCAATTTAATAAGAATATTTTCCTTCCTGAAAGCATGCAAAAAGACTGAAGTCTAGAGTGACCCACAGAAAAAAAAGCAAGCAAACTCATTTTAACTGTACATGTACAGAAAGAAAACATCATGCAAACTTATTGAAATAAGTTACAAAGGGCTCATGCTTCAAGACAGGGCTATCATCCTTTTTGTTTGGTCTTTACAGACATGCCATTGATCGTTTTCGCTAGCCTGGATTCAAGCCTTCTCAGCTTTGGTCCGCTCCCAACGGCTGTTACCACGGAGTAGCGACCGTTCGAATCGGATCCAAACTAACAAGGTCGGACTCCACCCTACGCTTTCGCATTCTCCGGACATTCATGCCCTCTCGCATGCACTTACAGCTTTCCCTACTTTTAAATCCACGGGAGGGTGTGGTCTCTTCTCCTTCCTCTTCTGGAGGAAGTCGTGCAGGAACAGGTGGGGTGGCGCCGGCGTGGTCGTCATCTCGCGCCGACGATTCGCCGACGTCTGGCTGAACCTTTTGGCACATCTGTTTAGTTACAGAAGGCAAAGAAAATTTATTGTACGATACAATACAACACACGTATTTGCTTTGCGCTACAACTGTTAAGTCATTATGATATCATAATGTAAAATGGAACGTTGATTGTCACTGCAGTCTGGCTGAATCTTTTGGCACATCTGTAAAGTTACAGATTTTAGACAAAAGAAATCACTATACAATACAATACAATACAATACAATACGACAATCATTAATTTTTTGTATTACAATTGTGCAATCATTATGATATTCTAAAAAGCAATATTAATTGTCACAATACTATAGTCTGGCTGAATCTTTTGGCAATGCTTATATTTTCACAGAAAAGAAAGGAAGAAATTACTGTGCAATACAATACAATACCATCATTAATATCATCTAACTGTCAAAATTAATCATATTTGAACAAAAAAATGCATCATTAATTATCACTGCAGTTTGGCTGAATCTTTTGGCACATCTGTAAAGTCACAAGAAAGAACAAATTTATTGTATTATATAACAGACTGAGAAATATGTAATAACTAAATGTAACAGTAAATCATTTCTTTTGTCTCATTAGTGTCAAATCAGATAATTTCGTGACATTACAAAAGGCAACATCGACTATCTGTGAGGACTGTAGTCTGGTTGACTGTTTTGGGACATTTGCATAATTGCAGAAGACAAAAGAAAGAGGAAATCTATTGTGACGTTGACACAATGAGAAACAAAAACATCATTAAGCTTGGTCTTATAACTGTCAAATAATCTCAATATCATAAAATGCAACATTAATTGCCATCTGGCTGCCTCTTAGGCACAAAGCATAGTTACAAAAGACGCGAAAAACAAATCTACATTTCGTATTGTCACACTTATACAGTGACAAACAACAACATATTAATTAAGCTTCATCCTTCCACTAACGAGGCATTACAATAGCTCACTATTCATCAGACCTTAGTTGAATCATAAAGACCTTTTTCAGTCACTATACGGTATAATTTTGCAATCTTTCATGATATTAAAAACGTTAAGACATGTAAGACAAATGTAATCTTTCACACAAACCTTCACATAATCTAGTCTTTTTATATATTCTTAATGTTAATACAGGATCTACTTCACTCTTGAATATAATTATTATAATTGTCATGTGCCTATGGGGTAGACAATGCTTCATTGGGCAACATTTAAATCTATGTCACTTTTTTTAAATAGAAATCATTCAATGACATGCTACATTTGTACATGACTTTGTACACTACTAGTTGCAACCTTGAAATTTACGACACTCCCTTTTGAATAAATCAAATCGCGACATTTCACAAAACTCATTCATATCAATAAGTTCAACCGCAGGTTGCACAGTCATCATGCTGGTATTGCAAATATTAAAAACTAATATGATTTAGAGGCAGCCGCATTTGTTGAAACCTGACTTTCGCGCAAATGAAGCCGTAATAGATGCCTTTTGGGGTTTAATGAAAAGAGGAGGAATAAACAGCTTTTGACATTTGCGACTGCAAAAATCGATGTACCTGAACTCTAAGGCAGCGTGAACCGGTGAACCAAGAAATAGATTTTCCACTTCGTAGCCAGATTTTGAAGATCAAGGTCACAAGAGACTGAGTCATAGCTCAACTGTGACAGGTGTCTTTTTCCAAATGGCAACACATAACACATACCGTGTTGTAACTGCTGAATTTGTGACTACGTCTTCAGCTTTAATTCTAAATCTTTTTCTGTCCCACTAATTTTTGTTGTTGTTAAATATGTCATTTTAAGCTTGGGAAAAATACGTTTTTATCACATTCCTGTCAGGAAGTTAAGATTTTTAGTGGGGTGGAAGATATTTTGGTCCTAAAAAGCAACTTCCCGTCCCGGAATGGAGGGACGGGTCCTGGAGATAGCCCTGCTGTTTAAACTTTTGTCCAGTAGTATGCTGCATGCGGATTGACTTTTTTGATTGACTAATTTTCATTTCCTTGTCAGTTATCATTGTTTGGTCAGTGTCGACTGCATTCCTTCAAACTTTTTAAACATGTCTCTGTCCTTAGTGCTGAACGTACGGTGGGGTGCTTTAATTTGTATATGTTTGACACATATCTGCCCATGTCATTCAGACAAATATAGTACTTGTACACCACACCTCACTCTGATTTGCCGCCTGCTATCATTTGTTTAGTTTGAGCCGAAGTCAAAATTTTGCTAACAAGTCTCTGTCCTTGGTGCTGAACGTACAGTGTGGTATCAATGTTCAATCTTGCTATGTAGTTATGTATGTCTTACCGGCCTGATAATGTCTTTTATTTGTATTTCTTATAGACTACAATATGTGACAAATACCATTGATCAATGTCACTACTGCTGTAAATGTGATAGTAACACCATCTAATTAGTAAAGCAAAATGTTATCTATAATACCCCACTAAGTAACAACTGTTTAGACTTAATATAAGTGTTACTGTAACATTTTTGATTTCTAGAGGTCAAGTCTTGACAGTACTAGTAGATGGGACCAACATAGAGAGAATGTACTGTAGATTCATTCATTTTTGCTGGGACTTAATTTCCGCCTGCAGTTGAAACAATCCTGTTGTACAGTACAGCAATACTGTTGAAAAATGCATTTTCGAAGTGTTGTGATTTTGCAGTGAAGAGGTCACCATGAAAATAAAACCACCACAAACATTTCATGGTTCACAGTATTAGTGGATCAAGTGACTTAACCAGTGGGATTCTCCTTAATAAGACAAAGACAGAACCATCCATCAACATGAGCCTTAACCCTATCAGTGGTAACCTATGTCCATCACTCACTGTTTAAGTATTAAGGTCTGCAAAATTAGAGGGTTAAGTGTCAAATGAAGAGGTCATGAATTATGCATTATTGGCCTACTGTGGTACAGTCTTGGGTTGATTTCTTCATAATTATTCATTGAGACTTTAAGTCCCTCTGTGACCCAAGAATACTGATACACAATTATGGTTAAATACCAGGTAAAGATCAGGGTATTGCAGTCAGTGCAGGGACAGGCTAGGTGTGACTAATGTTTGACCTTATTAAGTTACTGTCTTTTTCTCTCTCTCTTGTCTTTGGCTTACTTTAAGAAGCCAATTACAAAGAATTAATTATGGAATATATCTTGTATCAGGACTGATCTGAGACTACATTTTTGTAGTTTTCCTACAACATGAATTAAAATTGATTCAGAATGATTTAAACTTAACATGTTTCTGTAGAAGAAGAAGATATCGTCATATTGAATTCTGACTGATATAGACACTGTCAGGTACATTGCAACGGATGTGTAAAACTGCAAGATGATGATTCAAGCATTTCTATGAATTGGCTACAATTTATGTTACAACATAAATAGGGTAGTGATGTACATCTTTTGAGTCCAGGAAGTACAATGAACGATAACACATGTAGTTAATAAAAACATTTCCTGAAACCACTAAACTTGTACAACAAGATGCATGACTGCTTTTTGAAAATGTTCTTCACATATTCACTACTGCAAGATTCATGCTAAAAACTAAATCAAAATCCCCCATACTTCTACCTTGGCCCCCATCTCTAATTCAAGGCCAAACAACTGAGCAGAGAATCATTACCTTGAAGTTGACAGTATTCAGTAAAAGCAATAATGCCACCGATGCCACTATCTGATATACATTCTGCCTAAATGCTTCCTCATTTAGTTTGTGGAACGTGTTTGAGTTGATCCTTTTATCAGATCTCAGTTTGTTTCTTGTTACGGATGTCTTTCCCCGTCGCCGTGACTTGCAGCTAATTTCAGTTACTGAGGGTTCAACGTCCTACTTAAACATGCGTTTCAGATGAAGCAATAAGTTGTAAGCCACCCTTTGAAAGGCACAGGAGGGATTTGATTATATGGATGACATCCACGCGTGCATCAATTTTCGTTTAAAAAAAAAAAAAGGTTTTCATCCATACTGTAAAATTGAGTGTAAATTGTACAAAGCAAAATAGCAAATGTCTGCCGTAACTTGTAAAAAAAAAAGAATCAGGAAACAGATTGTAAGGTTCGAAGTACGCCAAAGCAAATTTCAAAGTCAATGAAGATGTGAAATAAAAAAGAACAATCTGTTGTTCAGTATGTGTTTATTCATTTGTTCAATGTTCCTGACCAATCAGATTTCATAATGAAGGCAACTTTTTTTTTGGCAAACATTTTTCATTCGCACGCTTGCATCAGTTTTGCGGTTCCCAAAGGATGACATCCATACAATCAAATCAACAGGGCCGAAGAGTGTGAACAGAGGACACTATGAATCCGGAATGACAGTCCTCCAGAAGGATTGAATTACTGACACAAAGGCTATCCTGAATACCAGATCAGTGGTTCCATCTTAAAAACTTGCCAGTAAGGCCACACCAATTTATTTTCTTAGTTAACGGAATAAAAGTTTTTATTTTATTTTAATGCTAGATTGGAAAAACAACAAGAAAACAGAATGTCAGAGGAATGTTTTTACTTTGGTGCACACAGTATCAGTGAGTGAACAGGGTCAGGTGCAAGTTTTCACCCCAGCCTTCTGTTTTCATGATTTTTTTTGTTGCTAAAATTGAAAATAAAAATCTGTTAACCAACAAAATTAAATTGGTGTGGCCTGAATAAAGATGGAATCTTTACGTAGTGTGTGTCACTGTCACGAATGAAAGATCAGCGGAAGCTATCTGAAATGTCAGCCATTTACAAAACTTATCTAGTTACTTGAGTGACTTTTCTACTGTGTAGTGTCTGGCTGTGCATAGTTAAAGGGATGAAAGCATGAGTCTCAGTTTGATAATTTACTATGGAGGACCCCCCTCCCTCACACACACGCACAAAACACCACAGTTTGTCTTAATGCCTTGATATACAAAACACCAGAGTTTGTCTGCAAAAAAGTCTTGATATACAGTCATGTCCATTTAGTATACCTAAACCCTGGAAAGGACTCAGTCTGGAAGACAAGCTCCCTATCAATCGTATTCATGACACCATGAAAAAGGTCTGGCCCGGCTTTCAATTTACTTTCAACTTTCAAGTCCGCAAGGAATAGCACTAAGACAGCCACTGGTAAGATGGAGTACGCAGTCTTAATCTATTGCAGCTATGTTTTAAGTCTCCCTATGCCTCACAAGTAGGTGTTTGTTTGACTGATAGATGACTTGGGTAAAGAGTCTCTCAAAGAATTTCTGTCACGACTGCCTTCACTAAGCTTAACATATTGTAGGATTTGCACACTACAACTACAAATACTCTGAATTCAAAAGAGTTCCCAGAGAAAGGTAGAAGAGCACAGAAAGGAAAGTCATATTTTACAAACCTGCTAGAAAGCTCATGATTCCTAAATTAGACTGATATATTTTGCTTTAACTTTCTAAAATTGAAAAGGATTCCTGCCCATCTTTTAAGAACTTCCTATTCAAAACTTGAAATTCATCATTATTTTGGGAGAAGGAAGAGGCTACATGTGTACTGTACTTACACAGTACTTTACTTACTATACTATACTGTATGTCAAAATTTTGTTAATTGTTACTCGATATAAAGGGATGTACCTATAGCTCAACTGGTAGCAGCCACACAATTGAGCTCCTTAATTGTTCCTGTTTTCAAACCCAGGGTCAGGGCATCTCGGTTGGGGCTGCACCCATCTTTTGGAAGGGACGTAAAATGGTGGTTTCCTGGTACTAGTTAGCAACTAATTAGACCCAGGGGCTCAACTGTGAGGCTGCTATAACTATCAGTTGAGCTACAGGGACATCCTGTATAACCCAATAAGCTCTACAAATTCGGTGCGAAAAGCCTCCTTTAGAAGTGAGAGTATTAGGGGAGAAAGTTACATCAATCATGCAAGAACTTTGACACCTTGGATAACTCAATTACCTTGGATCCTTGGAACTGATTCCACACTGTCTTCTCATCATTTACGACTAATACTTCTTCTCCCCCGGGGATGCCAACATCAGATGTTTAAGAATGGATGCAATGCAAGTTGTCTAATAGACTTCTGTCTTTGGTAGTTCCAGTCCACTGCGCTACATAAAGATCATCTTCACGCAAGATGAAACCTCCATGCATATCAAAATTTCTATACATAGTTAAATTTCAATTATTTTTGCCTGGCTGAACACCTTCAAATGTGTCAGAAACAAGGCGTGGAATAATTGCTCTTTGAGCGACATGTTTTCGAATGGAGAAATCTGGGAAAATGTCATTTCAATTGAAACGCTGGCTTCTTAGACTGCAGTGCTGCATAATTCTACTCAATACATCTCTGTTCAGCCTTTTTATGATATGAGCTAATATATGATTTATACATATATGTCATAAGTTCATTATTCACAACCAAGTATTTATACGAGCCAACGTTTCTAATTCTATGACTGTCATTTTCATCAGGGCAATACGACACTAATCAAAATGTTGGCCCGTGTAAATACTTGGTTGTGAATGAAGAACTTTGCTATTCAGTCAATCATCAACTTAATGAAATTGTTGGTAGTATACGTACGGAGTATGTATGATTTTTGGTTGGAAATAAAACCTGCGACCTGTTGCATGCAAAATAAGCACTCTACTCACTAGGCTTAGTAGGCTATAGCTGCTGCCATATGTTGGTACTTAGTAAGTTTTAGTACTTGGTATGCTACTAATAATTATTGGTACTTGTATTGGTAATAGTATCCTAATATATTATGTCACAAGTGTATGTGAAAAGCACCACCCACGGCGTACCTCATTTCAGAGAAATCATGATTATTCTTACAACCTCTCTTGACCCCTTACATCATACGAACATGCATACTTTCTGTAGTTTGACATTGCTAACCTTTACATACAATTTTGATGTATCATATTCATGAAACAACAAAGAAATGCAACTCTTCAAACAGGATATCATGATGGCAGGTCTATAGCAGATCCCACAGTAACTCATGCATGGAATGACACAGATATCTTTCATCTAAAAACTCTTTGAAGTTGTAGAATTCGCAATGATTTGTCAACACTATAGGGGGAAAGACTTTGATGATGCAAGTGTCCTTTAATTTTGGATAATTCTGAACCGTGCCGTTCCTAATTCCATTCAGCTACTCTTCAATTCTTTAACCATAAAATCCATAACGCATGGAATGACATAGATATCTTTCATCTAAGAAGTCTTTGAACATGTGGAATTTGTGATGATTTGTGAGTGGTGGTGGAAAAGACAGCATTAAATGATGCGGGTGTCCTTTTGCAGAACTCCGAACCGTGCCGTTCTAAATTATTCTATTCAATCTTCTTCAATTCTTTGATAATATGACGTTGCATGGAATGATATCTTTCATCTAAAAAGTCTTTGAAGAACAGTGGAGGGAAAAACAGCATTGAATGAAGTATCATTTTGAAGAATGGAGAAACCATGATGTTCTAAATTCTTCCATTTAATTCTTTCGTCATATGTCATTCACTCAATATTGCATGGAATGAAACAGATATCTTTCATCTAAAAAGTCTTTGAAGATGCAGAATTGGTGATGATTTGTTATTCATGTTTTTTTCAGGTGGGTATGACATAAATAAGATACAACATGGTGTATTCTGCATCACCCTCGGTTCCCGCCCTCCCGCGGTCGGGCCAGAACTTTGGGCGGTACGGAATATCCCGTGTTGTATTCTATATCAAATACTTCCAAACAATTCTTCATCAAGTCTAATAATCATGATATATCAACATTGCATGGAATGGCACGAATATATTTCATCTAAACCTCATTAAAGATGCAGAATTCCCGATTATCTGTTAGCAGTGAAGGGAAATACAGCATTAAATGATGTGTCCTTTTGGAGAATGGAGAAACCGTGACGTTCTCAATTTTCCATTCAATTCCTCTTCAATGTTTTAACCATATATCAACATCGCATGGAATGACACAGATACATGTATCTTTCATCTAGAACTCATTAAAGATGCGGAATTCGCGATGATTTGTTAGCGGCGGAGTAAAACACAGCATTAAATGATGCGAGCATCCTTTTGGAGAATGGAGAAACCGTGACATTCTAAATTCTCCCATTCAATTCCTCTTCAATTCTTTAATCATATATCAACAATTGCATAGAATGACACAGATATCTTTCATCTAAAACTCATTAAAGATGTAGAATTTGCAATGATTTGTTAGCGGCGGAGCAAAACACATCATCAAATGATGCGAGCATCCTTTCGGAGAATGGGGGAACCATGCCATTCTAAATTCTCCCATTCAGTTATCATTCAATTCTTTAATGATCATACATTGCATGGAATAACACTTCATCCAAAAGCTTTGAAGATGCGGAATTCGCAATGACTTAGATGCAGTGAGGGGAAGATGTAGGTGTCCTTTTAAGAAATTTTGAAGAATTTCTTTCTAAATTCTTCCATTCAATTCTTGACTCTGATATCAACATTGCATGGAATGACACAGATCTTTTCATCCAAAACTCATTAAAGATGCGGAATTCGTGATGATTTGTTAGCGGTGGAGGAAAACACCGCATTGAGCGCGTCCTTTTGGAAAGCATCGGAAGCATGTCATTTGCGTGATAAAGCATTTAATTAAATGTGATCTAGAAGACAGTAGGGGAGGTCAGAAGTAGCAGTGATGTATGCTGTTGTATCATATCAGACATAAGATGCTCTTTTCGAAAAGACCTTAAAGTTCAAGTTTGGCAGTAGGGAGATGGATCTTGTGCTGTGTCTACCCTTAAGGCGGTGGAAATGGCGAGGTGCAGGAATGATCTAATGTGTAAGGGGCCGAACTAAGTAAACCAATTATCTATAATCATTCATATGAAACATTTCACATTCTGTATGTTCAGACATGAAAACTTAATACTTTTTTGGAAATTTGTTTGAAGGGGAGGAAAATATGACTGTAATGTGGGATTGCTCTATTGTAAAAAATATAGGATGGCAGGATAACCCCAAAATTAATTTCATCATCAAAACCTTTAAGCTTTTTCCTGCATTTAAAAGAACGTTTGATTTCGTATACTCTGCATAGAACTATACAATTATCCTAGTATCATAATCATACAACATGTCATGTAGCGTTAATTGAGTCTCAAACCGAAACTGTACACAATTATCCTTATGACTCCTTCATCAGTTCTATAGAGAAGCACACATAATTATCCAATACTATATCCTATTGCTTAACATTACATGTACCTTCCTATATACACATTTTCATTATGATGTATACGTTTGTATTTTGATCAGGTTTCAAGCTGATAGCTATGACTGGCATAAGTGGTGCAGCATATTGTAGCTGCTAACGGGTGCATGTGCAGCATAAATTATGTCTAATCACATGCAGCACCACAGCTCCTACAACTTCTGTTGTGAAGCTATAATTATTATAACAGTCGGGTATGAAATTTCATTCCGGAACGGGTACCCAGGTTCGCTGTCTTGTATCATTTACCGCAGAATCAATCACGAGATAAAAGGTGATTTTGTAACAGGTCTCCGGTTGTCACGCTTTTCCAATGCGTCCTTTATTCGGAACATCAAAGAGAGCTCTGGCTATCGCATAATCTGTTTCAATGATCGTCAATGGGCAATATGGAAATTAATAAATGGATACAATCACTCCAGTGATGGCCTTGTGTGTGCAGCGCTTGCTTTGCATGCGGTAGGTCGCAGGTTTGAGTTTCTGACCAAATCATACCAAAGACTTAAACAAGTCACTAAGGGGCCCAAAAATCATTTTGAGGTCTCACAAAGACCTACCCACCTACCAAATATGAAGACAATCCATCCAGGCATTCTCAAGTTATCCTGTTGACTGACACACACACACACACACACACACACACACACACACACACACACACACACACACACACGCACACGCACACGCACACACACAAACGCTGTACAAAACATAACCTCGGCTAAGGTAAAAATGATACATACTGCTTAGCATTCAGGGCTTGTGGGAAAGAGTATGGGAGTTGAACACACACCGCTATCAGCGAACAAGCCCTTGGCTACAGTATTATCTGGGCTTGTACAGCTGTGTGGCCCAAGGGCTAAGGAAAGGGAGATGGGCACCACCCTATACATTATGGGTGTTGGAAGAGCTTATCAACTAATTTACAATGCCGCTCCTAGACGCCATTTTTACATCTTTGCTTAAGATCCAGACTGTCTCTTATTGTGCTAGAATAATTATCATTATTATAATAATCTATAATTATGTGTCTCATGCATTTCTTAGGCTCATGGCTGTATCTAATATCATACAGATTATGCAAAGAAATTACGATGAATGGCAAAAAAATTAAATCATACTGAATTTTGCATGTTGGAATAAACATGTCAAATATGCACTTCCAAGAATAGAAATAGGGGATTTTTATAACGTGTCTATCACTTAAAAAAAAAAAAATTAGGTGATCAATTCTTTTAACAAATTTCTAGCATGATAGACTCTGTGCCTGCATATAATAATCATATTGAGACAAAAGTACTTTCAATTACAAACTGTACCCTATGTCTTTAAGTTGTTATATACTTATCATTCTGTATTTCAAATTATACCTCAGAAGCTATAGTTGGGCAAATGCGTGTACTTTCCCTTGAATATTACAGCATCATGGAACAGCATTTAACAACTAGTGAAGTACAATTACCTATCTTGAACACTTCAGGTACATACATTCAGTCATGTAATGCACCCAACCAAAATAACAAAATATATGCCTGATAATATGACAAAATCGCTGCGTGTTGCACAGCTGCAGTGTAGACTAATGGCTCCTATTGCCGCCACAATTGTGCTCCTACAACCAACAGGGGAACAATAATCCACGCTACGTTATTCCACACGAGCATCTTACATCTAACGAGTCTTAGCGCCGGTCAACGTACGTCAAATTTCCTTGCGGACGGAATGACGCCAAATCCGTCATCTTCCGCGGATGCAAAGAAATCAATGGGCGCACATAACGATATTTAGGTCAAGACGTGGTCGGGGACGGAATTGTTTTCTGCTTCCTTGTGAAGCGCTATTTATAATAATTTCGTGGCGGATGATGCATGGAGGTTGTACAGTGACCTTTGTGCATTATGGGTTAGAAGTCAGGGTCTATCTGACTGGCTGATTGACTGGCCATGATTGACCTTTTAGGATCCCGCAGAATCCACCACGCCGATCACGGTGTGCCCTATAGAGGTCTAATACAATTGGTAGGTGGAGACATACATTTAAGTTCATGTACATGTTGTACAATAAAGTACCGGTATTAGCATTCAAGGTCTAAGTGATGAATAGTCACTGTCGAAAGGTAGTGGATGAAAAGTCTGTTTACAAAATCTATCCAGTTGCTCGAGTTACTTTTCTGATTAATAATTGTTCCTTGTAGGTTGAGACATACATTTAAGTTCATGTACGTGTTGTTCAAGGGAAGTATTAGCATTCAAGAACTAAGTGATGAATAGTCACTGACAGAGCTTGACATTTTGCAAAAATCTCCAGACAATTAGTGGAAGTTTGCAACAAGGCTGATTTAGATAATTTCTACATGTAGTCTGTGCCTATTCTTCTGTGTAGCCTGAGTACCAGCCTCCGTAGTGACCGCAGGCTCAAAAACAATTGCTTGCTGTGGTTAGGCTATCTTCTGTGTTCCCTTTGACAAACACAAAAAAAGACATTCCAAAATACAACTCAGACTGCAGACACTGCAATTCAAAGTGGTGTCACACTGTCGAGGACCTTTGGCCGAGCTTGTTGACTGTCTGAAGGCCATCAAATTTCAAAAGTGCCAGAAAGTCGAGAATATTCTTTGCCTAAAATCTTTTTACCTTCTTACATTGGATATAACTCAGTGACCTGCACATATTGGCCAGCACCTAAAAACCATGCTGGGATCGAGAGAATGCCGACTGTGTTTCTCCCCACAAAGTACTTTTGAAGTTCGCAGACTTCTTGGGTAAGCTATTTTTCTGCTGTGAAACACCGGCTTGAAGGAGGCTTTGCATGTCCTAACAGAGGGATAGGGGAAAAGGGACAGTGTGTGTTTCTAACTAAAATGAGGAGAAACTAGACTGATGTGCAGTGCAGATGAAAAGCGGATCTGGATAAAAGAAGTGAGTCAGCTTACAGACGTGTCCCATGTGACAGAGACTGACATTCTCGTAGGACTGTCTAGACGTAGCCGTGGCTGTAGGGTTGATGTCAGTTAGGATTTTACCATGGTCAATACTGACTGAAGGAGGCCATATAATGTTTCTTACTAAGGCCATGTTGATTTGATTATATGGATGACATCCTCTGGGAACCCCAAAACGTGCAAATAAAAGAAAGAGTTTGGCCAAAAAAGGTGCCTTCATTGTGAAATCTATGTGATCAGGAAAGTTGAAGAAAAATTAATGACTTAACACACAGAGTATGGTGTAGCAAATAATAGATTCTTCATTTTCATTTCCTCACATCTTCTTTGATTCTGGAATAATGTTGGCTTTGTCATTCTACAACATTTGTATCGTTTTCTAATATTTTTTTTGCAATCTGCGGCATATATTTGATCATTTTGCAGCTGCTTTGTATGATTTACAGTATGGCCGAAAACTTTTTTTGGAAACAGGCGAAAATTGATGCACGCGCGCGCAGCTGCCAACCATACATTGTACAATCAAATCAACATGTCCTAATGGCCTGGATTTGCTCTACCCTATACCTTCTGAAAGTAAACAACACTTTAATAGTTTGATGGCATATATACTGACCTCTTGAGAGGTTTAGTGGAGAACTTGAGCCTGTGATGCTGGATCCTGTTGCTGACCATGGCCACCACGGGGGACGGGTCCAGACACAGCGGCTCGGCCGTGGCCAGGACCAGCTGCTTCTCTAACTCATGTTTGTCGTCCTGGAGAGGTGAAACGCACATTGTTACATTTGCAAAGAAGTTTATGTTTTTGTGTTTCTATATGTGTGTGTGTGTGTGTGTGTGTGTGTGAATAGCATCACTCTAGAAGCTGCGTGATGAATCTTTATGTTATTCGGTATGTTGGTAGACGCTGGCTTTCCATGGCCACGGCTTTCCTGCAGGACTTCCGGTTTTGATATCTTCCAAACTTCAAGATATGAAATCTTCCAGCTTTCCTTAACTCAATAGCCACGTTAGCTCTTCTGATAAGAACAAATTGGCCTTAAGTCCTTCAAAGCTTCACAGTAGACAGAAAGTCTAGAGGATGAAGTCTAGGAAGGATATATCATGTTTTCCAATGTCGAGGCTCTCTGTAGTTCCATCTGATAACTGTAAATCATTACCTTCTTCCTATCACAGCAATGGCAGAAGGTCTCATTCATGAGTTTTTTCGCCCCATAGGCTTCCATGTTATGATATGTGTGTTTTACATGGGCGTGTTTGTAATGAAATTATAGGAAATGCACCAAGGTCAATCGTTCTATGTTGACCACATTTACCCTTCATCATGTAAAAAAATTATTAACAACTTCACTACATATAATCTCTATTTATGGCAATTACAAACTGCACTTAGCTGCACCCCATAAAAGACACTTTCCAGCGGCAAGTGCACGACCGCATTACTCGAAATGCAGGACTGTGCATGTCCAACCTAGCATGCCACTGCCAAACTTTACCTGCTAATTTCTTCAGTTACAAACAAGCTTTCATCAGTTTGACGCTTGAGAGCAGTTGGGCTGGCTAAAAGGCAATTTCCACCCAATATAAACAAAAGTTCATGCAGCCGTTTATTTTTTGGGTAGGTAGTACTCTTTTAGGGTACCCACTTGGAGTAATACATGAATGAGACCGGACCTCACATTACTTGTACAGCTTTGAGACAACACATAGTTGTAGCGATTTGTTGAGACAGAGATGGTCTACCATTAGCTTTTACAATTGAAAAAAGGAAGGGTCTTACAAAATGTAACTGCATCTTGGCCTAATCTTCAACAACAGCCATGATTTCAGTACTTTTTGGTTCAAAATTTGGGCTGTTTGCTGTTTACAGGTCTTACAATACTGAAATACTATTAGTATAACTGATGCACTAATGGAACATTGTTGTGGTTAATATAGACAATGAGTGCCCATATGCATTACATCTACTATGGATTATGTAGACATACATAATTTCTGTATTTGGTAAAAACTCATCCATATTATGGAATGAAAACCTGTTTTTCTCCAACTGTAGTGTCAACCAGGTCTCTGGGACATAATAAGGACTGAATATGCTTCAAGTGAAAGTCATAATCCGTCCACGTGTAACAAAATAAAGAGCCGGACATCCAACTAGAGCACTGATTTCCCAAGGGAGGTTAGGTTCACTGGAACTCATTTTGGGCCATTCTCACCAAATGTTGCAGTTCATTTGCCCCATGCCCTGGCCAATTTGAGCTGAAGAAGATTAAAGTTCATCCGAAAGATACACAAATAAGATACACCTGGACAGACATGAACTTTTTTGTACTTGACCTCTTCTAAGGATGTTGAAATGACCTTATAACAACCTGCTTGCACACTTCTGGCCAAAAAATGTTTTCATACCTTTCAGCATGGTCTTGATGAGAAATTACTGTAAACTCATTTATTTTCCCAGGGACTTAATTTTGCGTTACGTGGGAAAACAAGGTTTTGTTGTGTTTCGAGTTTATGGCTGAAACATTTCTGTATTACAGTTAATGCAATAACACGATTGAAATGCATTTTTCCAGTGTCACATATTTTGCAGTGAAAACTGTGAACTTTAAATCACTACGAAAATTTCAAGACTTACCGTACAGATAGTTGAAAAAAAAAATTGTTTTTGAGCAAGGCTATTCTGTCACACAGAGACATTAACTATCAAAATACATTTACCCGTCACTGAACATATGGGGCAAAAATATTAATATCACGATTTATGTTACAATTCTACAGCCAAACAAAAAGGTAATCCTACAAAATTAAGAAGGATTGTTTTATAATTTTCCCATTCTTACCTGTATTGCCTACAGTAAAGAGATTTACAATACACGTTTTTATGACACAAAATTCTTGGGAATAAAAAACACAGTGGCGTAGTGAACGAGTTCAGGGTTATTAACTGGCTATGCGAAAATGTCAATAGTCGTTACCATCAGGACACACTTTCAATTTCAGGGCTTAACCCATCAAGGTTGTGTCCATCACCAAGTCATGTATCTCTTTAAAGTACTTGGAGTCCTGCCAAGCAATTACCACACACTCTGGCCATGTGTGTCCTCAGGAGTTTACGGATTACAGTGTCATTCCACCTCCCCAATACCCAGGACATGATACATTACCAATATGCATGAACACCGCAAAGTTTTACCCTTAGTTTCACAACCGTAGGTGGGTGAAACTAAAGGTAGTGTTTCTGATTACCCAACCGACGATAGCAATAATCTGCCGACTTAAGCCTTTTTTTGTTGTCGTTGTTTTTTTCTCATTTTTACCACAGTTTTTCCAGGCACTCGGGTTATGTGTGTCTTGAGGAGTTTACTAGGTTACACTGTCATTCCACCTCCCCAATACTCAGGGTTTGATGCATTACCAGTATGCACAAACACCTCAAACTTTTAACCTCAGTTTCACAACCGTAGGTGGGTGAAACTAAAGGTTGTTTTTCTGATTACCCGATTGACGATAGCAAAAATCTGCAGACTTTAGCCTTTTTGTTGTTTATTTTTTCAACCATTCGTGAGAATTAGAACTCATGTTTCTAGGGGGGATAAAAATTTTGATCTGAGTAATAAAACCGTTATAGAATTCTTTTCCAGCATGCTCTTTTTTCCTTATTTCTGTTGCAACAGAAAATTGTGCTCGTACAATGTACAATGTATATCTGTATAACTGAAATATGATCATTGAAAATACAAGTGCCTGTCTGCATTTCAGTTTTACACAATTTGTTAAGCACTATTTGTTGGAACAATGACCAGGAATCTAAGAAAAGAGAAAAACAGAATCCCTTAATTCTGACCCTAATGTTTTTTTGGGCCGTAATTGGAAACACAATATTAATTTTCCTTGGCCTAGTCTAGTATTGGAAGGAATGGTGAAAGTTTGAAAAAAGGGTTGTAATACTGTACCTGTGTCCATCTGTGCTCTCCATCATTAGTGATTGCATTTACGTCACATACCAGGGTCTGCAGAAACACAGGAAAGGACATCTTTAGAATATAGGCAAATACAAGTGGTGAAACAGCATTTTAGCATGCTTACTTTCCACAATCTACTTACCTGATGCAAGGTTGAAGTGTAATTTCCAATCCAAATTGCGCTTCAATCTGCATAACATGACGTCACAAAAGCAGTGGATTGCTTATACCTTGAAATTTCAAGCTACAATAGTCTACATAATTATACTTGTGCAAATTGTGCACGTTTAAACATACCACATCCCTTTCATTTGAAAAAAAAGTATATGATTGAGAATTTGTGTGCCATTGGTGGGAGCTATCAGCTTCATAATGTAAACCAATGGGCATTCTTTATGAATCATAGACACACAATACAAAATTGCTACTGAAAATAGCTGACAGCAATGGGCTAAAAAAAAGGAACAAATTGAAAGCACTGCATTAATAGCAGCAACGATTTCAGCACTAGGGAGAGCACCAATGTATAACAAACATACCAAGGAACAATCATTAACCCTCATACTGCTAAGAAGCCAGTTGGCACCAAATTTGCATTGGTTATGGGGTTATGCAGGAGGGAGAAGGTTAAACACACAGCCAACTTTACAAGCTAAAAGGTTATCTTGATTTTCAATACCTAGACAAATTACAAATCAAGAGATTCTCTGAAGGAATTTCAGCAAAAAACCTAGCATAAGCATGTACATCATGTTAACTGGATATCCAATACTGGGCAGCATTGTCCCAGAATATAATGTGCTTTCACAAGACTCAGGACAATCAACCTAGCTGGTGAATTGTCAGTATTTATCAATAATCAGTGGCAAAGATAACTTCAACAATAACTAGACATCTTTTAACCATTGACTGACATGGCATCTCAGTTGCAATGCGTTATCAGGCATGTACAGGAGTTGTTGTTTTGTAGATATGATAGTGTGATAGAATTCATCACGGTTTCTGTTTGATGTTTGGTAATTGCTGTATCAGAATTTCGTCCTTTCCATGAGACTTTTCTGACACAACTATATTAAAACCATGCAAGAGGTATTATAGATGAAGATGACCTTAAAAGAACATTCTGAATGGTTCACTCTAGCCAAATAAGCCATAGAGACTACCAGTAGCCCAGCTAGAGGGATGTTATTATTGTGCAAAGGTCACTCTAAACCCAGTGTTTCAGGTCAATACGGACATTCCTATTGAACCCAAAGACAAAATACACATTTGCCGATGTCGATTCAGGGTTCGTGGGTTCAAGTCCTGTAAGGGACGGAATTTCTTTGCATCTGAATGGACTGTATATATTCCTGTACAAAGGCCTGCAGGACCTGATTGAAATGAAAGGCCAAATAGGGTTCAAGGTAGCTGGTCTTATTGCATTTCAGATAAAGAGAACTGTCCGGAAAGTAGGTTTTAAATCCATGCACAAGATACTGTACGTGTTGAAATTTTCGCAGTGGTTTAATGTCTGTAGTTTTTGCAATGACCTCTTCATTGTGAACTTAAAACCGCCTACCCTCACGTTTCAACTGTGAACTAAAAACCACTGCGAACACTCCATTTTTGCAATATTGTGAAGTAAAACCCCCATGAACTTAAAAGGCATTTACAGTATAATGATGAATGTTATTATGAGGTTGCTTCCAAAGTGAAACAACCCAATCAGCACTTGATCAGGTATATTGTATATGTAGCACTTATTCAGCAGTCTTATTTCCTTGGTAAAAATACATAATATTTTGTATCATACAGTATACGTGTAGTATTCAAGGCTAAAACTTATAGAAAATCTATAGAGAAAGTACCCCAAAAGTGCGAATGTTCACAGAGATTTAATAACCATGTAGGAACATTTGGTGGTTCTAAGTTTGTGGTTGAAGTGAGTGAATAGGAGGGCAGAGGACAGAAAATTTTTGCAATGGTTTTAAGTTTGCCGTAAGAGGCCTCAAAAATCGCAAGAACCTGATGTATGGATAATATACATATACAATGTATATGCAGAATGAAGGTATAAATGTATTTGTCAACTGTAATTTTACATATGACAATAGGTAGATAACATTTGGTTCTATTATTTTCATAAAGGTGACATTGTTATGACTTGTACATGTAAAATTTACACCCCTGCGTGGTGTGTGGTAGATCCCTGACAAAGTTAGGTTTTAAAGTGCGACTTTATGACATAATTGCGTCGGATGATTTCCTAGTTATCTCCCGTTGTTGTCTGGAACTGTAGCTTGTTGGCGTGATTGGTAGTTCCCACTCCATCTGCCTTGACACTTTGTAGTAACAGCCTTCCCCGAATCAATAGAAAAACAATTTCTGGAAGGAAACTGCATCGATAATTAATGGCCAATTTCCGTGACGTTATCACGGTGAGAACCATCCATTACCCAGGGCGTGCTCCATCCTCGGCCGATGCCAATCTGCGCTTTATTCCCGCCATAACGCCCGACCTTTCCATCTTGTTCTGGAACGATAATGTTCGAGAGCGTAAAATATTAAGTGCGCTCTGGGAAGATGGTCCGACCATTCCTACCTATAAACTCTCTCATCAGCACGGATCAATGCATGCACCAAGTTCATGATGGGATAATGTAGATCAATGGAATCTCGGGCTATTCCAAAGCCTGAATTCTGGCCAGATTGTGCATTCCAATGTGGAATGGGGGAATTCCCCAGGGAAAAGCTGCTGATGGAAAATGCCGGGTGTTGTGATATCGCAAGGGTAAGGCCTTGACCGGTCCCGCGGAAAGCATACACATGTAACAGGGTGTGACTAGGAAAAACAAATCCTGTTCTATGTGAGTGTCTAAATGTGTTTACACTGTTGTTCATCTTGTCCAAGGAGACATGCACACAAATCCTGGATGTCTGACTGAGTAAGAAGGTAAAGCAGTCATCCTTAATCTTGGTGAAGCATGACACTTTATTAAAGCAGCTAGACCTGGTAGTGCAATGTGTCTGTGCTATAATGGCTTTCGTTTATAGCCAAGCACACCTGGTCACCCCTACTCTTCTCAATGAATGTAAAACAATGTTCTGTTGTTCTGTTTGGGCACATTTTGTCTTGGGCAACCATCCATCCGATTCTTGACCAAAAACCATATTGCACAAACAAAAAAAACTTGCATGGTATGCTACCTTGAATGTCTTCAAAAGCTCATATTATCAATAATATCAACCATGATATTTCTAAAGTTTGATAAAGTTCCCAAAGCTTGCATTGGAAAAAAAGGTTAAAAGTCCTACCTGAGGCACTGTGCAATTTGATATATACAGGATAATATCTACAGTTATTGTGAAACATAATCATTTCCCTTAATGGGTATACGATAGGCTTGAAGCCATTTGAATCAGAATGAGCTCATTGGCTGTGATTTATAAGCAGTTGATATTGCTACAGAGAGATACTGAAATCGCCAAAGTAGTATTTTTCATATACAAACTGTAAATCATGTGTAATAGGTTTATTACCTTGGCTAGAAGGTTATGCTTTGGGCAATGTTTGTGTGTGTGTGTGTGTGTGTGTGTGTGTGTGTGTGTGTGTGTGTGTGTGTGTGTGTGTGTGTGTGTGTCTCTCTCTCTTTCAACACGATAACCTGAGAAGGCATGGATGGATTGTCTTGATATTTGATATGTGGATAGGTCTCATCAAGAGTGATGCACTTTGTCATGGCCTTACATAAGCCAGTATGAAGGCACAAGGCTTTGTGACTACAGGTTGGCCTGGTTAACAAATGTGGCGTATCAGTGGTATTGACAAGTTTCCCCAGGGGGGTCAGTTTTCTCCACACATGGTACACTAACCTTCAGGGGCCAAATTACTATAATTTTGATTCAGGATCATTTCCTGATGTTCCAAACTACATGTACATCTATTGAAAGTCAAGTTCCATGAACATTTTTAAGGATATGTATGGTGTTTGAGACACCATGAGATTGTGCTACTACATTCCAGGTGCTAAAGAACAGTTATCACCATCAATAAACAAACAATTGTTTTCCGGAGCTTGCAACAGAAAATCTCTTCAAACTGTTGATAAATACAGTATCTCTCATTTGAAAGATATATTAGATTAGTCAACCAAGAGTCTTCATCATTCGACATTCTTCAATATCTGTTTTCAAATTACAATGATTGTAGCAGAAGCTAAAAGATAGAGCAATGTATTGAATTATTATGTATATCCTTGGTGCTGACCACAAGGCTGTTGTTAACACCTGGGACATCTTAGGTGACGGTCATAAATACTTGAATTCAAGGTTATTGTATCACATTGTCTCCTATTATTTCTAAAACTGTTGATTGCGAGCACAACTGACAGTGTCAAACTGTCAATATTATACAATGCAGTATATTCCTATATTTGAATACAAAGCAGAAACGTTTTCTTGGCTTTTAACCTTTAGCACACTGAAGTAGCTGTATGACACCCCATTCTCTATTGGTTACAGAGTTAGGCAGCAGGGAGAAGGTTAAAAAAAGTTTCATCACATTTAGAAAGGGAAGACATCCTGTCCGTACTAACAGATGGTACCCTCTATATGCTTCATGCATCTGGTAGGTAAAATAATTAGTTAACCATCAAATGCGTATACAGAAAAAAATCAATATTCCTTTTTGGTTTAGCAATGACCTTGGCAATCCTACTACTAAAACCATCAAGCATGCATTTAACCTTTTGCCAACCAAAAAAGATAATATACTACCATACAATAAACACTTGATCTATTGTTGTGTCATCCAGGTCAACTTTAAAATTACATAAAGGACGGAAGACAGTGCCTTTGGCATTTCGAGACAGCTCCTTAAGGAAAATCCTCATACAGTTCTGAATGTGATCCTTGGCTAGGGAGCTCAATGGTAAACAATTTATTCTAGGAGTTCAAAGAAGCGTCTCGTAGAAACTCCACAAGGGATGACTAACTGTCGCCAAACAGTCTACTTCAAAGGTATTGTGATTGGTAAGTTCCGCGGAGGATGCTTATAACGAAGGAAAGGTCGGAGGAATCCGTCTCTGTCGCATCCTCGTTATTGGGAGGTTAGAATTAATTAGGGCCGGTTTGTTGATTAATGAGGCGAGCATATGACTCTTACATTACTAAAGGTGTGAAGAATATACTGATTGTGTAGTTTTCTATCCAAAAGAGTTTGTCTGAAAATCTCCCTATTCATCATTCAACTGAATTTTGCAGCAGGGTCAGCCATTTTCCACCCACACACTTTCAAGGTATTGAGTAAAGAGATGCTCCAGGAAAAAAAGACTGTAGACATATTTCACCTCATATCAAACATGAAAGGTATCTGTAATATATTACTTAAACTTAAATTGGGCTAAACCTAAGCGGTATGAAAGATGAAGTAACTTAATAAGTTCAGTAATGTATCTGTGAAGAAAGCTCCATTAGTCAAAAAAGGAAGATTGATGACACTAACTCTGATTGTAGACACACAACACCATATATCATACAAGACATATCAAACATAGAAAAGTATCTGAGTAAGATATTTGAAACTACTTTCAATACTGAATCTTCAGGAAAAAAAGAAGATTGTAGAATATACACAGGCAAGTATATCTGTGAGACATTTAAACTTTATGTTCATTGACAAATCTATGAAATATGTCACCTCAAATTAAACATAGAAAGAATCTATAAGACATTCAAGCCTACATTCAGATATAGATCATGTAGAGGATAAAATGCACCCCTGCTGGCAGTAGAGTACTAACAAGCAGTTTTCGAGTTCTCTTGATTGAGTGAAGCAACGACTTGCATGTTGATCTGCATTTCATCGCCGCGTGAAAGATGTTCCAAGTTGCGAGCGGCCGAGTCGCGGTTGTTCCATCTTGTACGACCCCGCAGACAATGTGTCTACTTTCCGACCATTCCGGTCTGGTTTAAGTGGAGCTCCGAGTGGAAATGGTGATGGGGAAAATCAGTTTGGCTCATGATCCATGATGACATGATGGCAGGCCAGCCATTTCCTACATCCTCCAAGGGAGAAAAGCTAGAAAATTGGTGCACTTTAAGCACACTTTAAGCTGATACGCTCAGTCACGGCCAATGTAAATGTATCTTGTAGAGCCATAAAGGAGAATGAGTGGGAAGTGAGAGCCCTAACAGCAAGTTGGTGGGTTATTAGTGGAACATGAAATTTTTGCTGATAAGATCTTTGTTCTTCGAGTTATCAGGCAAGTGCATCTTGGAAGGCTTATCAGATACAATCTAATACAGTATGCAGCCAAATATGGCATAATTGTACATGCCTTACAGTCGGTGTTATACAACAGGAAAATAGCTTGTCCGACAAGTCTGCTGGTTCAAAAATCCTGGTTCAAAAGGACATTTTAAACTGGAATACGGGCGGCATATGCTCGATCACTGTGTGATTTTCAGGAATCGCCCAACATTCACAGGTCATCGACCCCCTTTTGAAGTAAAAGGGTACATGTAGATTTCAGGCAAAGAATATGCTCAATTTTTTGTCAATTTTGTAATCCTGGCAAACTTCTGGCCATCAACAAATTAAGCTAAAGGTCACTGACAGTTTGACGTCTTAGGAAAGTCATCTGAAGTGCCTTTCCCAAGGACACAAGGATGGCATGTCGGTGTGAATAAAACACTTGGTTGTGTACAAAGAACTTTGCTATCCAGACGCAATGTCTAGCCAGGAACTGAACACTTGAACTCAGGTGTACACTTGCCTAGTCACACAGCTATTTGACGCCACTAAATGACCTTAACTGTTGATGATGACAAATTCAAGCAAATTATAAGCTTATTAACATTTTCTACAAAGTGACCCTCACATCACATGATACTGGCTTTAAAGGAGCCAAACGTGATTTCAGCATGTTGGAAGTCGGATTTTCAAATTTGTAGTCCTTTCTATACATAGTAAGTTTGAATAACACTATCCCATTTACTGTAAATATTGACCTTCGAAAGCAAAGTTGCAATGTTGTTGAGTGGTGAGTCCTTGAAAATTTGGGTGCTGATTTTTTTGTGGTCGCAATATAGAAAGGTCTCCTCTAACTTTTGTACTGTGAAAACTTTAAATAAAGAAGAATATCCTAGTAGCAAAATTGTTTCTTTCCAGGCCCACAAATAGCAACACATAACAACCCAAGTACCCATTTGAGAACACCCACAATCACTGTCTCCAATCCTAGCCCTTAATGCCCTGTTGGAAAAACTTCCTTAACAAGCTGATCAAAAGCAATTGCGAGGCGTACTAAGGCGACCCAAATAGGGATTTAATGACATGTCAGGTACAGGCACCTGTGGAGTTGGGAGTGTGACAGAGATAAATCGACGCCCTTCTCGCTGATTGCATGGATGGCCATGTGGATTACACAATGGAATGCCAATATTTTCTACATGGGCTATGACTTAAGTGGATATACATGTACATGTATAACAGGACTTTGCTAAATTGTGCCAAAGTGCACAAGGTATTTGCAATGACGCGCAAACCAGCGTCACAATTTGTCACCTGAAAATGTTTTAAGATTTAAAAAAAATGGAAATCAGCAAAATGTCATGAAATCGTAAACATCCTTTATCACTGCAAAATTGTTGAATTTTCAATCATTGTACATCAATTTTGGTTTTTAATTTTGGTTATCCTGATAAAGTAATCATGTACAAAAAATGTGACATTCCAGGCAAGGCCATTTTGTTGACAAAATGTAGCTCATCTGAGGTTCAAGGGAAAATTTGTAAAGTTAGCGATCCTAGCGCGGGAGATCCTCAATTTCTTGGTGTGAGATACTGCTTTACTAACAAAAGATAGGACAACTACTTGAAGATATTAATAACTGTAATGTTACATTGTTCATTTCTTACAGCTATCTTTATAAATGATGTTTCTCGGTTGAAGCAATAAAGAGCCTTTTACAACATGACAGCTATAATAGGACGTTGTTATTTGTCTTCCTTACCCAAAATGCATTGATGTTTGCTATCTTGGAAAACCATATTTGCCACTCAACAGATGTGTGTTGCTCAAAACAGAGATAAAACAACAATCTATTGAAAATTGTGCTGTTGGCAACTTAATAAAAAATCATTTCTTATCAGTCGAATGTACACTCAGGTGGATACAGGTGTAAGCATTTGATTGGGCTGAATGCTATTATAAAGCAGCATTTTTACTTTTTAGATAACATGACGTAACGTTATAGTGTACAGGGCATTTTGGAAGGAAAAGTTAAAACTGCCTAGTACTTAATATGATGGTACAGTAATTATGGAACTTGTTAGTAGTTACTTTATCAGTGAGTCACACATTTTAGATACTTAAACCCTGGAAGCCTATAATGCAGCACATTGTTCAAGATACTGCTTACTGGGGACTTGTACAACGCACTTCTATCATGTAGTAAGAGTGGTCGAAATCCTTTTTTTCAGACTGGTGTTCTGGAATATTGCAGAATGTCAACATTTCGTTTTGCAATTCGAAAATATACCCTGCAAACATAGAAGCCTTGAAGTTCATACTACAACCTTCACAACCGATTAATGCCTAATATTCACATCATATCTAGCTTTGTAACTAATAGCAGAAGAAATGAATGATAAAGAAAATGTTGATACAAAATGCGTGGGGCTTGTAGCACATTTCCGGGGACACTCCCGGCGTTACGACAGCGCTTTCAATTTCCGACGATCGCTATCGACTAAGCAGTAAAACTGCCAACGGGCCGGTAACTTAGAGCCTTCCTCGATTGATACCTGTTACAACTTCTGATGACTTCTGGGATCCCTAACCAATCTTCCCACCCCCCTCTAGGGATTTTCAACACCCTTCCCTTCCTTCCTCCATAACTGTTATTTACACAAAGGACAACGCTTCTAATTACTTCAAACAATTCCCGCGTTAGTTCCCATTATGCCCCGCCATAAAGCGTTAATTGCAAATCCGAAGCTCAAGCAGTTAAATCACCTATCCATGTATTCATTGGCTTGCAAAAAAAACGCTCGCGACGGTTGGTGCCAGTGATTGCTCGCTCGTTTACCGTGTTACACTTTGACAATCGGTGGAATCGGTAGGATTAACTGATCGTTAGAGTTTATCGTGCGCTAAACCTTCGAACGTTGGGGAGGAGGAGAGAACAGAACGATGATAAAACAGCAACTGCTACAGTTTTGAAAAATTAAATTTTGTTGAAAAAATAAACATCTTACTGCGGTAACATTATTCCGTATGAAACAAAATGATTACTTCTGTTGAAAATATTGAACACTAAGTCTTCTTTTTTGAGTGACAAAATGTAAAATCTTTATGGTCAGAAGTTGAGAAGTAATTTCTCATTGAATATGGATAATACAAAAATTAAGTAGTTAACCATAGAAGATATAATCATATTAGGATACCAACATAGAAAAATTTCAATACATCGATGAACTGCTACTGCCGGGTGAAAATTCAATATAATTTGTTAGTATAAATATGGAACAAATCATTTTAATATAGTCACCCTGTTTAATATTGGCTGCACACTAAGATATTCATGAAAAAAAAATTGAAAAAATGCATACTGGTAAAAACAATTTTAAATGTTACCGTACAAGCCTCAAGTCACTTTTTGTAATTGTACGCCCGTACTCCTAATCCACAGACAGAACAATAATATACAACTTAAAGGTGTTGAAACAAAAGCAAAATGATTAGTAGGCAGGGTGAATGAATATGATGAATATCATGAATATGTTTCTGTGCTTTCAGCCATAATAACATCATTTTATGCAGCTCCTGGCAGTACTTTATAATGAGAGGCTCTTACGTGGGATTAAATGTTAATATGATGATAATTGACCCCAGGAGTACAGTTATGGAGATCCAAACCTTATGCTTGTCATCAAGAGAAAACGGTTCAGCAAACAACACAATAAAAGTAGGATGTAAGTCATTAACATTTTGACAGATTTAGAACATTTGGAACTTGGAAGTTAATAATTTTAAAATGCCATTTTGAGTCATAATCTTTCCCCTCCCCTTTTTCTTGCTGGTTATGGAATTCTGTAAATGGTTGTGCATGGGGATCCTACAGTATGGAGAAAAATACAGTGTATTCAAGGCCACTTTTCAGAATTAGAAAACAACACGAATTATAAAATTGTAAAGTTTACCAATGATTATCTCTTCTCTTCACCTTGTTTTGCTATGATTTATCAAATTCTGTGAATGTTTTCCATGCCTGGATCTGATATAGAGAGAGAAGAATTAATATGACTGTACTATAATATTTTAAGGCCAGTTTTCAGAATAAAGAAAAAACAAGTTGACACAAATTGTATCAAAAGCTTATCAATCATGATATTTTCCGTCCCTATTTCTTTTTTCTTGCTATTTATCAAATTCTGTCAACGATTTTGCGCATGGGAGTCTGCAATGAGAAAACAATTAATTATGTATTTCAATAGAAAACAAATCGTTTTTAAAAGGTGTTGCAGCCAAGAAAACATGAAATTTGTAAGAACCAAGAAACAACATTACTGCTGCCCACTACATATCTAGCCATCCGAATGCTTACTAGTAACACCATCACTGTTCGCTAGATCATTGCCATTTTAAATCCATACGATAGCTTTAGGAGAATGGGGCAATTTTTCTTAACTGATCTTGGGTGACAAACGCTCTATCTCTTGTCTTGGAGTCAAAGATTTAGGGTTCACGCAGACATCAAGGGATCTAGCGGCTACCCTGTGTTACATATTGATTGGAAAATCACCAACCATTATCTATGTTGTGCATACATGTATGTAAGTAGGCCACAAGGCGCCGGAGGCTACCTACAAGTGGTATCATAAAGACATTAAACTGATTAAAAATAGTTATATCCGGTTACACAAAGGTCTCTTAGTTCAACGTATACAAAACCAAATCAATATTCTAATGAATGAGAAATATTTTCCCCTTTTACAGGCAGATTTGATGAGGAAATAAATCTTTACGACATTCTTGGTTCAAGGTCTAAGTCATCCCCTAATCCCTCCCCCAAACATTGGTTAAGGTAGTCCCATAGCCTTCTTGCGTTGAGCAGTGGGCTGTTATCCAAGGATTGGGGAAAGTCATGTAAAGCGCCTTTCCCAAGGACACAACGTCTAGCCAGGAATGCCAGGGATCGAACCCGGGACCTCTTGACTTTGTGTCTGCTTGCCTAGCCACTTGCTGATTTGACACCACGCCCGAAAGTTCACTCGGAAAAACAAACCAACGCAAGATTGTGGATGATTCTATCATTTAATTTCAAATTCGAAAACTGTGACTGATCAAAACATGATGTCCAACATAATTGTCAATACAAACAATATTTACATTTCAAATTTGTTCCAATACAATCATGCATATTATAGCTACACATACTTGTGCCAAATTCACAAATTCCTGTACCATGAAAACAAAATTAATGCAATTGACAATTTTGGTATAAACTACAGTCTAGTTTTAGTGATCTCCATTCTAATTCTAAACGTGTCTGAATGCAGCTCACATGTCCGAAACGTTCCTCAGCACTGATACCGTAAAGCCTGTCAATCTCACAGGAACAAAAAGATCCGCAGTGTGCATATATACCATGCATGCTGATTGGGTCAATCTATGGCCAACTGTGTTGCAGAATACTAAGTGCTCCAATACCAGGCCACCACTCAAAATAAATCATCCTTTTTTTTTTGTTTCCTATCAAAAATAGAAGTTGTATGTAGGAATCAGGGCTGTCTCTAGCATTAAATTTTTTCTATCCTACTCATTGTTTGGAATGTTGTTGATTTTCCTTGTTAAATCTGTGTGTCTATAGATCTAAGATTATGAAGACACATTTTCATCAATTTCAAAACATGATTTCATATATTTTGGATGAAGGGGGTGAAATTTTTTATGTCCCAACAAGCAAATCTCCATCCTTAGATGGAGGAATAGGTCCTGTAGACAGCCCTACTATGTATGAATGCCCTATGATGACAAAATCCTCAATGCAAAGACTTGAACTAACACTAGAGGAAACAGGAATCTACATATACTCAGGCCTCTAGATTGGAAGCATTGGTAAGATATTGGTAAGTAGAAGACATAAAAAACTTCAAAGTTCTGCACATTTCATTTTGATGGAACTTTATAGTTCGCTGAAAATGCCAAAGCACTTTTCCAAAACTACAGAGCCATTCATTCGCTCGCCAAGCTCGAGTGGAAGAGAGTAATTTCCATGTTTAGCACCATGACATGATGTACATATGGCAGGATGCAGTGATGACTGTGATTAAAGCAAGAGGCAGGGGAGGGTCTTTTCCCAGAATGTCAACTTCATGAATCACAGTAATAACAGACTATTTCGTTGACAATTGAGTGAACACAGCGCTTCAGAGTGTATAATTCTCTTAGAAAAAAAAGGAGACTATAAGTAAGTATTTATCTCCAAGCAGACTTTTTTTCTGACAGTCTGAGTCTCTAGCTACTGAGGATACATGTAGATCAGAAAATACAATTTTCTACCCCAACATCTGCTTGGAGATTATTGTTGATGAAGATAGAGAAGGTTTACAACTCTTCAAATGAAACCCAATCATGAGCCATATTCCAAAACTATTATCACTACAGTGTAATACTAATAACTAAGATATCTGAGATGATACATAATGTCATGTACCTGCAATCTTTCCTCTTCAATAATGGCAAGTTTTAGACATTTCTCTTAAAGTTAAAAATAATTTTTACACCAAAAAGTGTTCTCCACAGTAATGTAAATACATAAAATTTTACTATTCATAAAATTAAGAAAAAGATTACACAATGTACATGCCAGACTGCATTATCAATATACTAACATACCACATTTTGGTGAAATGGTAGTGGCCACATAATTAGATTCTAAATCTATTGAAAATTTCAAAGTCAGACCAACTGCAAGCCAGCATTGAATAACAGAAGGCCCAAGAAGCTTTATTCATCAACAGTGTGCAATCATGGTCAATCCTAGAGCTCTTGTTATGGTCCTTTATATTAATGTATATAATATATCATTGGTTATTTGCACATTTTTATGACAAAAAAAATCATTGTGATAAATCTTCTCACACAAACAGAAATTTTACCTAGAAACAGTAAAATTTTTCAATCCAACTTTTGGCTTGAGAGGTTTGATAATGTTTTGATTCATGTACAAAAATGTAAATCCATTCTATGTATCATACATAACATGAATGTACATTTACATTTTGTGTTTGTATATTCACCAAGGGCCTGTTCTAAGGAATACCCTCAGATAGATAGACTGTCCATTTATCTGAAGGAGATAGGCTTAACTTATAACTTAACCATGGCTTAGATAGAACCTCAATATTGGCAACCACGACTCTCTGATTCATTTATTTTTCACCAGTGGGTGGAAATATTCATGACCAAATCAAAAAACAAAATGGTTGCTCTTCCTGTGGGGCCTCCTTCAGTAAATATCAGTAACTTAAAGTTAGTAAATATTCAGTAAAAAGAATTGGTGTGGGGTCATTTGCATAACATTTTGATCAGTTATGTATACACAGTCTTTATTGCCCAGTATTAAAACATCATGGTGTGTGGTTTAATTAGTTCGTCTCTTAAAACTAGAGAAGTTGATACAGCTAGAACTTGCTTAGAATATGAAAAAGCTTGAGAACACCCGGACAAAATACTGTAAAACCGCAAATTCATGATTGTGTTTTTCCATAATGATTGTATCACTTCAGTACAACTATAATTACAGTTACTGTACTACAGAATTGTTTCAGCAGTGAAATCAACTTAAAAGACAGTGAAAACCTCCTTTCCTCTCCTACTGCAAAATCAACTCAATGCAAAAACAAAATTTATAGCAACATCGTGCAGGATATTATACAGTATCTGTATTCTTTGAATATATACCAGTCCCTTATTGATGATTCACGGAAGCAAGCCAAGCCTAGAAGCACTGCTACAAATATATGTATCTATACACCATTTGCTGAACTTTCAGGGCATCCTGGTAACAAAAACACAGCCTAAGCCCTACAAGGGTCTCTGATATACAAATGTACATGTACCCAGTAATACCACCATTTCCCTTAGGCAACCATTTATAATAGACAAACCTTTACAACTCGGATATTACAGGAAATCCTCCAGACCTACATGATATAAATCTTCCTTCTTCAATTTTCTGTGCAGGCCAAATACCCGTTCAAGACTGGAAGCAGAGTCATTTCACTACTAAAGCTTCCGGCATCAATCTTGAGATACAAGATGAAAAAGAGAACCTCTCAAATATTATCTCTCAGTTACATGTATATCAATTTTTTGCACATTATCTCTCAAACTGAAGTTTGTTAAAGGGTTTCAAGCAGTAGTCTCTGGCTTTAAATTTGTTTCAATCCAACTTATTGCTTGGGAGGTCATGTTGTTACTTTCTGTCATTCATGCTTAAATAGAAATATGAAAAACATTTTACTACTAATGTTTCCTGCATCAATCTTGAGATACAAGATAAAAGAGAACCCCTCTCAAATATTATCTCCAAAGTTACTTCAGTTTCATATCAATTTCTTGCATATTATCTCTCAAACTAAGCTTTGTGAAGGGTTTTCAAACACAGCTGTCTCCAGCTTTATTTTTTTTCCATCCCATTCAATTTTTTTGAGCCCATGTTGATATAAATGTTCGAAAAAAAACAACTTGTCAAGAAGTTTAACTTTTTTGTATCAATGGGGTGACATTTTTGTCCATACTAACAAATACTGTCAAATTTCCACCCTAGGATGAATGGGCGGGTCTTGTAGACAGCCCTGGTTTCAAGTACTCCTTTTATTTCATGCAGATTGCAAAGGAGGGTGCCTCTGTAGGGCTGTCAGTTACCTGAGAAGAGGAATAGAATAATGCACGATATTATATCTGGGAAAGGTTCTTCATGCGATGCAAATCTATTCTAATAAGAAGATTGGACAGTTGCTGCATTTCTGCATGAAACTTGATATGAATGCCTAAAGTCTACTTGCCATTTTGGAATATATCACGAACGTATAATATACGGATATAAACCCAAACGACATGGCAGTTTGAATCTGATCCCATCATTTTTCGGGTCTGCATCTGTGGTCCTGTCCGACCCGTCGTTTCTGGTTTTGATGACTAGCAATCTTCGTTGTAGTTCCGTTTTAGTACGTAACGTCCAAGGACGAATTTTACGAGAGGTGTTTGGGCGTTCATTGCACCGCACATTGAATTTTGTTGGCATCCTGGGAATGTCAAACTGCTTTGGGGTCCTTAGTAATTTTACCACAAGGAACAGTCTCAAAATTCCTAGAGGTCATTGTCATTTCATCACCAGAAAAAGCTATGATGATGACCAGATAAACAAGAATCATCATGTTGGGCACCATTAACTTTAGAATTAGAGTGTTAATGTTGCTGAAATAAATTTCTCTTTTAGTGAATTTCTCCATGAAACATGGAGGTACATGTAGTATTTTTGGCTTGTAAATAATTAGCTCTATGACTGACCCAATCCAAACCATTCTATTTCAGTCTGTCTAATTGCTGTGGACAGAATAACATCCATTTTTCATTATTCAGCACATCAATTTAAAAGAAAACAATTTAGTCCGGCTTACTACCAAGTAAGTACTTCACACAGATTGGGTGTCATTTCTATCAAAGTGTGAGTGCCTCATCATACTGATCGCTACAAATGACTGTCTCTGCTTAATAAGATTGATGGGTTAAGCACAATGATGCCACTAACAGATGATTGGCATGGGCAGATGAGCAAATATCCTGGACCTGTCACACTGGAATTTCCTGAAGGCCAATGCTATAGTCCAGTTAAGAGGTTATAGATTTTTTCCTCCATTGATCTTACCGCTCTCCAATAAATTACATACGGGTGCACAGTAGAATGGAAACAAAATATCTTTATTGCTATCCTAAAGTATGGTTTTGTGGATCACTTAGGATGTTACTGGCACTGTCGCAGCAATAGTTATCATCGCTATTGACAGTTGATTATCAATAATGCTACCTACAGCAGAATGTGTAAGTTGATGTGTCGATTAAAAGTAAATTTTCTGTCTAAATACTGTAAATGTTGACATTTTTCACGATGGTTTCATGGTCGCAGTTCTTGCAGGAAATCTTTGCCAAAAACTTAAAACCAATGCAAAAATGCTTGTTCTGTCTTTTACCCACTTGCCCCATTGTTTTAATCGTGAAGTTAAAACCGACGCAAACACTCCATTTTCTCTCTACGGTGAAATTAGATTCCCACGAACTTAAAAAAGAATTTTACAGTAAAACAAGACAGCTTTCTGTCTGGAATAGCAGCAAAAATAACTTTGACTCATAGCATTGCTTGTAGGATAAACTCAAGTTGAACTTGCAAGAAATACAGCCAATTAAAGACTTATATTTCAGCAAATGCCATTGGAGTATTCATATTAACAGTTACTATAAAAATCAACATCTAATTAAAATCATAGCCTGTTACAAATTGAATTGGAAGGTTATAATATAGAAAATATAGCAGGTATATAAATTGTCATTTTAATGATTGTAACAGTAACTGTAACAGCAATGCATACTTTTTTATTTGAGGTATTGTCAAGAAAATGATAGGGGTGGGGTGAATTAACATTTTTGATATTGAAAACTTCATTTGAGAATAAATTAAAGATGACAACTATCTACAAGAATTTTAAGGTGACTGGATGATAGAAAAACACTGTTGTCGACTCTTTCAACCTTAACAGTTTCCATAGGTAAAGACTGTCAGCGAAGAAATATAGCCAATTAGCTGCGGCAATCCTCTACTCGATATAATAAACCAATCAGTCTTTCCTACGCCGTTGTACGACTCTTATGGACTATAAAAAATAGTAATTTACTGTAATTGCCAGTTAAGAATTAAATCGGAAACTTTTACAACATCGACCCATAAATTGGAAAACGCCACACCAGACATTTTATTGAATGTGAGGACATAAATCGTTTTGTCTGTTTTTGTGGGGACTTACATGTAAGTTTGCGATAGAAGGGAAGAGGAGTTTTTTGTGGTGTTTTAAGTTTGTGGTACAGCAGTTACTGTAATACATTGGAAATGCATAATAGCGGCGTCGTGAATAAGTGTTAGGAACAACAACTATCTGCCACCAAGAAATCAAGACCACAGCATGCTATAGGACCAAAGATATAACAACCGGAAGTACAGTACTAATCCTGCTGCAGTACCACAGTCGGCCACCAGGAGGCCCAAAATCAACCCTAACCATTGGGTTCACAACACCTACCTACATTCCAAATACATATTAATGTATCATCACAATCCATCCAGAGGTACTCAATGCCAGACATACAAATAAACAGAGTAAAAACTACAACATGTACATGACATTGTATTCCTTCATTTTTAATGGAGGTGATAAAATAAACCACTTCAAACATTTAGATTAAGTATGTTATTTGACTGCGTGAGGCTATGATGATGAAGAAAAGTTTGTGATTGACAATTATGCGCAATTCACCTTCGTCCATCATTTGGCACCAGAGAAAGCCGAGGGAGGAGGCCCCTTCATTAGTGTTCTCCAATCGATCTTAATTCGCTGACAGCATATGAACGGAAAGGTTACCAAAGTTCAGCTGTATGGCCATCCTCCTGATGCCAGAGTGTTGATGAAACAGCTGTTCATTCCTTCTTAACTTATCCTGTTTAAAAGTCTGCGACTGAAATGCCCCCTGCGTGCCAAGAAAACTTGCTGGAGGGCCCAAACTTATGTCACTTCTTCCTGAGCAGAATAGCTATCTACCGCCTAAAAATCATAGCTTGCGTAGAACAAGAGATACAAAAATGTATGAAAAATGGAAATTTTGCTGCAGTACCATTTGAAAAGCCGCTAGGTGGCCCAAGATCTAATCATATCTTCGATAGGACATGACCTAACCACATGCAAAGTTTCATGACAATCTCTCCATAGCTTCTTGAGTTATGCTGCTATTGCGACAATCAGTGTTCTCCAGTGATCGATCTTCACTAGCTGACAGCGTATGAACTGAGAGGTTACGAGAGTTCAGCGGTATGGGCAGCCCCCTGATGATAGAACAGGGGATGAGGCAGCTGTGCCCCGTGTAGAGGCCAGACGTAATGACTACAATTTCACAGCCACTGATCCCCCCTGACAAGCGCGCCAAATTGCACTGACGTTTCATTTTCCCGCAGTATTTAGCAAAAGGACCTCAAAGATAAAGTCGGAACATTCAATCCATTTGAAGGTGGCCAAAATTCATCAGAAGACGAGCACCCCACCTCAACAGGTCATCGTTTTCATAACTACGTTTCATTGCACATAATCCCTAATTGACGCCCTCGTAAATTTCTCCGAACCAACTTCGCTGTCCTTTTCCTGACTTCCCAAATACTGTAAATGTTGGAATTTTCGCAATCGTTTAAATGTCATTGTAACCTCTTCACTGCGAACTTAAAGCCCCTGTGAAAACGCTTGCTCTTTCTTATACCTGCCTACCCCCTTGCTTCAACCGCAAACTAAAAACCATCGTAAACATTTTCTACCTGCTGCGGAATTAAGTCCTTGCAAACTTAAAGGCATTTACAGAAATTCCCATCAAAAATACTGTACCTCAGAGACCATTTGTTTTATGTCATGAATACCTCTTTCTGCTTTCCTTTGTATTCCACGTTGTGGTTATGTAATCATCTTGGAAAAAAAATCAGTGGTGGGACAAATAAAGTCAAGGTTAAGTGTTAATGTCCACCAACAATGCTCCCCATTTAGACTTGTGTTATTGCCACATAATGACTGCGTGTATTAGTTAGCCTGACCACAAAGGGGTGATCGGCTTATTGGAGGATGTATAATTATCGATCAACTGTACCTCTAAAATACGGTGAGATCTTATTTCAAAAGGCAGCTTCAATTATTCAATGGTAGCTACTTTATATTAGCCAAGGAGTCCATACATTTTTATTAACATGTATCAATGTATTCTTGTTAAAACTTGTCTTTAAGAAGCACCTGGACTGTACCAATGACGGGGGGGGGGGTGTTGAAAGAAATCATAACAAATTTCTTACTGAATCTTATGAGGACGAATGGGTCCTGATATCCTGAAATATGATATAGATTAGCATAAAACAGAGTCTATTATAGATTCATATATAATATCAAGAAAATTATTTCATAGATGCATAGCCATGCCAAAGTAAGAACATACCAAATTGACAGTGGTCAAATTGCTTTTGACAAAACGATTGAATTGTACATCATGTACCATAACTGATTTTAACTAGAATTGCCCCAAGCTATTTTCGTACATGAGCTAAGAGAAACAGTATACATCGGTACGTGTACAGATTGGCATTTAATTGGCATTTCAAAGATTTTTCTGACACACTTAGTGATAACATTGAAAATTTTTCAGAGACAATAAAACCTCTTTTATTCTAATGTGTAAAAACATATATCACAATTTCCACACTAATATTGATCATACCTGCCAGAAGAATCAATGTTGGTAATGACATTAGAACTGACAAATTAAACAAATCATTGCACATGTGGAAAATTAATTATCATGTGCCGAAAGTATTGGCTTTCAGAGGAATACAAAAGGTATCTGGCCAACTTGATGCCTAGTTCGAAACTGAAATATTTAGATGATAAATGGAGCAATTATCATATTAAATATATAATTAGCAAACACAGGAAGCCTAATTTCAACATCCAAGCACCTTTACTTTCAGCAGAGTAAAAACGATAGAAGTCACTACCCCCCTCCTTGTGGGAATGGTTTGTCCCACACACCAGCACAGGTTTCTCCTAACAGGCCTTTCCATATATGGGCGTCAGGTCCTGAGGGGCTGGCTAGTGATAAGCATGCTGAATGCTGAGAAAACCCATATACAGTTACACCAATTAGGATCCTGCCAGCCACACTATAGCGGAGGAGCTAGACAAGACTCTCCCCCTTTCTTCAGCCTTCCTTAAAGGTGATGTGTAAGGAAGAAGGGAGCTTTCTTGAAGGATAGTGCATCGTGCAAACCGTGCGTGCGCACACCATCTACGGACTGTATTTTAGGGAGGTATATACAGGGTAGGTACTACAGTATATATCCGATGTCAGTGTTTGCTATGATCTTTCTGCATGTGACAGAGAGTGATGGGGTGAAGGGCTTGAGGGGGTCTTATCAACTCATCTTGGTTTGTTTGTATTTCACGGCTTATTTCTGAAGGGCTCATTGCTGTATGGCTTGCAGCAAGCCAGACATGCACGGCATGCTAGCGATGGGGGCTACCCACTTGCAAAACAGCTGCATTGTATAAGCATGTACGCTGTGTGTATCAATTCTATCTCAAATTTCTCAAGCGCTAATGCTAGTGTGTGATGTGAGTGACACATTGTGACTACCTTACAGCTGTGTAACATAAGCATGATAATTGGATACTAGAATCAATTTCAACTCAGTTTTCTTATTAAAAGCCGGTGCCAATTTAAGGTTTGACAGCTAGGTCTTTTTTTGCGTTGGAAGGACTATTATATAGAGCATTATCTGGGCACTACCCACTTGGCCAGTAAATATGCACTAAGTACCAATAATGTTGGGAGATAGGAAGCTATTCCGTAGTGGTGGAATATCAATTATCAGGGAAAATGTGAACTGTTTATACTACTAGAGTTAGAATTGGACTGTCCAGTTTTGGCAGTGTGACAGAAGATAATGCTCAACTGCCCTACCCAGGGATGGGGTATTGGAAACTGTTATCTTTGAATGTATAAACCGCATGTAGCATGTGTTTTATACGATATAGTCTATCGTAAATGTTAAGTATCAAAGCAGGTGGTTTCATTTCCAGCTGCTGGCCTAGTTTTAGGTGTTTTTTTTTAAATATTTTCAAATGCTGCTATTCTTCTGATTACAATTTTTACCATAACTATTTAGTAATTTTTCTCAGCAAATTCATTGCCAAAATTTTTAGATAGTAAAAATTACTGTACACAACATTTCATACTTTCCAAATACATGTAGGTAATGGTTCAGTAATCATAGTGACGACATATATTATATTCACCTTTATATCTCCGATCGTGACTTTAAAGGTCAACCATCCGTGATATATGCCCTAGCATATTGTACACGTTCCCACGCCCTGAAATACTTGAAAAAATGCGGAGAATTCCCCGTTATTTCCTATCGCCTGTCTGAAGGGCCTGTAAGCGCCTGGTTTGCTTCGATTGTGGACTACTGAACGCTGCTCTCAGGTGGTTTCCTCTATTGGACAGGCTGAAAGGGTTAATGTTCAATTTGAGTCTTCCCTTCATAAATCAGGCCGTAATGGCAGCGTGTCCAGATAAGAGTGAGCACCCGTGGCACTGACACGTCTGCGATGGCTCAAAAACGGTCCGATTTTGACCGACACTACGTGCCGTGTATTTCCTCCGCTCTTTCCAATATTGTAGAATCTACACTGTGTACAGTTATTAAAAGACAGTATATTATTGTGTTTAAACACTTATGTCTACAAGGATTCATGCCACTTTCACATTTACAAAACAATTTTTGATATAGTCCACACTTTAATTCATTGTACAGGTAGAATCTTGTCATTTTCAAATTGAAGCGTACACCATTTTGTCTTGTTTATGTTCACTTTTCCGTTATCCAATTTTTATGTACTACGTATGTTGAAAATTTTATTTTCTTACTCTTGCTTTATATTCATGTTTCTGAGATTCACATATAAGTACTGTGCTTTCTGCCCAATCCTCAAGAAATACATGTGAATAGAATAGTCTTCCCTCCCCGGATGAACCATTTCGCATCTACAAACGATTTTCAGATGCCTCCACCCAGAGGCCAGCCTTTCCCAGCATGGATTCCTGTTCACAATTTAGACCTTCCTCCCTCTCAATGAGTCAGGCTATTCCCACCCTTGAAAATGTTTTCATGTCCTCTAGCCTGAATTTGACTTTGACAGAATGGTTTTGGATATCAATACAATACGCTGCATTACATAATCTATATGATTAAGGATATTGACAGTTTAATGTAAACTGCTACAGGAATAGATGGGATGTGTGTGTACAGTGTGTAGCGCTTCGCTGTAATTACGTTGCTTGTGTTGACCGTTTCTAAACGTGGTCTTTAATGATGACATTTGTTCACAACGGTACACACGTTTGTGTAGCCCGTGTAAACAATTTAGTAGATGTCATCAACTATGTCGAAATGTGAAACGCAATGTCCCAAAGGTACAATTCACAGTAGGAAGAAATTCTGCTGAACTGTGGTTGCCACATTCAATTTTACCAAAATGCTACAGTTCAATACCATGAATATTTGTGTAACCCATAAAACAAGAAGATATCACTAAGAACTTTGAAGGACGAAACGCAATACATGTATCCCAAAGATGCAATTCACTGAGTAAGAAAAACACTGCATGAACTGTGGTTGCCAAATTCGAAAATAGCACAGTTTAATACTATTGTATGTTTGTGTTACCCAATATAAACAAGAAGATGTCACAAACATCTTTACAACTTTGAAGCATTAAAGGCAATATCCCAAAGAAGCCGATGCAGTTCACAGTAAGAAAAACATTGCATGAACTGTGGCTGCCACGTTCGATGTTATCAAAATGGCACAGTTCAATACCACTTACTATCCTCAATCAACGGACGTGCCCATGCTCTATATACACAAGATTCGGATAACATTTCCTGAGCGCTTCCATCGATCGTCTTTACTGTGCTTCTTCCGAGGAAAAGATATTCCAATAAGGAACAATTCTTGATTCTCAGCATTATAGTTACATAAATTTGTACATTTACACAATGTAACTCAGGTTAGTAAATTCAATAAATCTTCAAAATAGATTTCATGTGCCACAAGCCTTATGTTCGACGTACAAATCCATTTCTGTGAAAAAATGCCTGTTAAGAAATGCCTGTGGAATGCCTAACTAAGCTTGGGAAATCACACTAATTGTATGGAACAAATATGTTTACAAAGCCTCTAATTATGTGATGGATCATACTAATTAACTCTCCTTGTAGCGAGCATACTTACGTCAAACCCTTTACTCTTCCCAAAAATATTCACGACATAGAAAAAGAGTAATCGTGAACGGACAGTCTGTGCAGTTTCAATGTCATGGATAGTTCTAATTAACACTCATGGATCATTCTAATTAACGCTCCTTTGTAGCAAGTTCACAAAAACATCAGTGATAGAATCGTGAACAGGCAGTCTGTGCAATTTCAATGACACACATGGACTGTTTTAACTAACGATCATGGATCATTATTCTAATTAGCACTCCTTTGAGAATTTTTTTAAGGAATAAAAACCCTTTTTCTTCAGAAAAACAACCATGATTTCTTCCCCAACACATACGTGATAGAAAATTATTGCAACTGGGCACGCTGTGCAGTTCTAACATCCTCTACATGTAGCTTATAGAGTGCCCATGTCAAAGCCTGACTGGACCTAGTTGAGTCGGTTTTCATTACGAGAGACCCATTTCTGAGTGATCATTCTAATTATAACTCCTTGCAGAAAGATTTTTGACCTATCGAAACCCTCTTTTCTTCCTGAAAACATTGTGAAAGGGAGAGTAATTGCGAAGGGGCATGGTTGCAGTCTCAACATCCCCTAGCTTATAGAGTGCCCATCTCAAACTCAAAGCCTGGCTGGACATCTAGTTGAGTCGGGTTTTCATTACGAGAGACCCATTTCTGTCACAGGGTGAAGCCAGGCATTCAAACCATCAGCAGCTGTGGGGGGCATGCATGGCTGGCCGAGGAACAAATCTCTTAATATCTTATTTCCCTGCTTCACTTGGCCACAGAATTGCTATCATAAATCTCAAACTCTCGAAAACTACGTCACGGTATGTGTGTGTGCGACAGCGCGAAGTTATGACATCGACGGGCACGGCGATGGTCGCATCTGGTCTTATCGTGTTTAGTTTTGTTTAATTCTGGACGTTTTATGGGATTCAATTTTCCCCTTGAGTTCCCCCGCGGAAAGCCTGTGCCAGTGGCTCTGAGATATTGACGAAATGATTATCCATGACTGGGAAAATTAATATTGAGGTGGGGGGGGGGGGTTGGGCTTACGTGGCAATGTTATTATGGTGCTGATGATTACGTGTATGGCTGTAATATTGCCTGTCAGACAAAACAACATTCATCAACGCCTCAAAGTTGAAGACTTGTCAGCTCATAAGCAGAGGGGGTGGGGAGGGGGGATTTGGGAAAGGAAAATATTATGCTGCAGCTGTCATAACTTGTTGACGACGTACCATATTGTAAGGATTATAGAATGTCATCTCTGTAAACCTTAATGGGGCATATTGTAGAATTCTGGCGCCTAAAGGACTTAGACTAATAATATTCTTGATGTAAAAATGTCCATTTTTGATGACATTTGCAACTAATTTACAACATATTTGCATCATTTTTAACATTATCAGCATTGCTAAACAACGCAAAAATAAGCGGTATAAAGTTCCCTATTCTTTGGAAGCTCACCAAAAAATCCCCGGCCTCATATCTAAAGACGTTCTCACGACACAACAAAGTTGTAATCTGAAAGCCGCTTTCTGTTAAGCTAACCCTACATGTAACCCTAACTCTTAAACCCTAGCCCTAATCCTGAATATTTTTCAAGTGTCTTCAAATAGGCCAGACTTGGGCTCATACAAAAGGTCTCTTGGCCAGGAGTTGTAATCTGAAAGCCCCTTTCAAATATCATTGCTTTGATCTGGAGTTATGCATGCTTAGATATCGCTGTGCAGTGTGATAACTTGATTCAACTTATGACGTAAAAGAATAACCAAAAAAAGTGACCTTATTGAGTTATTCTTTTAATGTTTTCATTGGCCAGATTTTACAATATGTACGTTTAAAAAGAGCACTTCAGATAATAACTCTTTAAATCTCTAATGTCTGAGGTAAGAATTGAAAAACACATCCGAGGGGACTTCAGGCTATACAAACTTGATAATATAGATAACATCTGGACCCTCATTGACTTTGGCCAGTATCCCTTCTCCGAAAAGGAGAAGAAATACAGCTCACTCTGACAGCATGGCAGTGATCCAAGGCAGTGTTGGGCCCCACCTGGTACAAATTGCTACAAATCAAGACGTTGCTGTGAGAGCTTGATAAGGCAGACCTACAGGGGAGAGGCCTGTACAGTGTACATTAGACTACCCATTGGAGCCTATACTATAATTGTGAAACCAGGAAAAACAGTGGCTGTCACATACTAGCATTCAAAACCTGAAGTCTTTAGGCCTTAAAGCTACGTCTAAGGGACCATCAAAAAAGTAGTCACATTGGCCAGGTGGTTCTGGTATAGAGAGAGGTCTCTTGGACAGATTTGACTGAATCAAGAATTTGTTGTACTTGTTGAAGATTGAAATACATGGCAGCAACCTGAACAAGACAAAAGATGCAAAAACTTGATGTTCTGCTGCAGTATCAAGGTCACACACCAGGGGGCCCAAATTTAATCTTGACCTAAAGTCTTCCCAAGACCTACCCACATGCCAAATATCATGATCACAATCCATCAAGCCGTTCTTAAGTTATGCTGACAACAAATATCCGGAAACACAAACACACAGACAGACTCCATTTTTTCAATGTGATTCAGAACGGGAAGTCAGCTGACAGTGTTGATTATCTGTAGGCTGTAGGGCTTGACAAATCTGGGTCAGTGTGAGAGAAGTTAAATTACAGCCAATTTCCAATGTCCACAGGTGTACCACAAATCACTGCACCAAATAGCCACTAAACCCGTAATCGAAAGAAAGGGCTTAAAGTGCGGAATCCGATGCAAAAACTGCCTTTGGGTGTATGTTTGTACATAATGTATGCGTGTGTGTGTGTGGGGGGGGGGGGTCCTTTGCTCATAACCCTCACATCGCTGAACCTGGTAAAAAATCAATTGACCCAAGGGTATAAAAGGGTTAAGCCTCACCTGCATGATAATGAGAATCAAAATCACAGGTGCCCATTCTCAGTCACTGATGAAAGATAGTGGATGCTATCTGAAACGTCTGACTATTTAAAGAATTCAATTCCACTTGCCTGATAATTCTTTTGTAATATGACACTGGTTTTCATATGTACCACCACTATCTAGTACTGGGTAATTCTAAATATACAAAACAGCCCATATTTCTATGAATTGATTACCTCCATGAAAAATTGAGGTATTGTTTTGGTATGTTTGTCTGTCAGTGTGTGTGTCAGATATTTGAAGTCAGCATAACTTAAGAACCTCTGAATAGATTGTAATGATATTACTGCGGCGGAAATTCCGTTTTTTATATCTTATATGTCCTATATATGCTACGGTTTTGATTTTTTTGGTGGCAGATAGTTTTCATTTGATGTAAGAGAAAAAATGCTGTAGGCTTGGGGCCCCTATAGCAGCTATTGCTTTGGTTTTAAATGTTCAGAACGACTTTTGGCCTAAAGTGAAATAGAACAGTCTTCCCTAATAATTGTTCTGCGGCCTATCCCTATAGTGCAATTCAATCATTTTTTTTTTTTTTTTTTTTACACATGATTATTAGTATTCCAGACCACAAACTTTTCCTAATAATGATAGACCGCTTTCTCTCGTCAATCTCCCACGAGCGAGGCTGCCAGGCTTATTTCTGGACATATTGGATGATGATGCATAATGAAGATCCGCCTGTTAGAACAAGTTGGGAATCTCGCCAAATGAGAACTGCAGTCAGCCCAAATTGCAATCTGTTATTACTGGACAGGGATTCACAGACGTTTAGGTAGAGATGAAATGGCCACCCGTTTTGAATGGGTAATGTGGTATGATCCCCTTTCATAGTTGGATCTGATATTATGGATACAAATGTGAGCCAACTATTACTTCGTCTTTATCCTTCATGAGTTTAGGTTGGAGCCAATGGCTTAGGCACCAATTCAAGTATCCATTCAGAAACCGAAGCAATTGGCATGTTTTTGGCAACATCAGGACAGATTCTGAACATAACAATGGCTTACATGTATTCTACTATTATAATAATGATTATTATTATAACAATATCTAGACTTTATACAGTAACTGAAGGTACAACATGAATAGTGTGAGCCAACTAGTACCTGTCTTTATCCTTTATGAGGCACCAGTTCAAGTACAAAATTTAAAATGTATCCATTCAACCAAAGAAATATACATTTCTGGAAACATATAAAGAACATACATGTTATTACAATGGTTCATTTAACGATACATTCATAATGCTAAATCCATATCTTAATTCATTATTAGGACTGCAACAGCAACAGCTCAAATACTCTTAAATGCCTATTATACGTATCTGTTTGTAAGGTGAATGAGGATTTGAAAGTGTCAAGTTCAAGCTGTTTGAATGGGTATCTTTTTTTACAATCTTTGTTTTCTCAAGTTTAAAGTCTGTTTTGTCGGAAACTCTAGACAGGTGGTTGACTTTTCAGATAGAGGACTCTTTCCAGATGTTTCATTGTGAACTTTTGGCGCTCAGTGGAGGAAAGCCATCTTGGACTGTCATATAAATCATGATAGCTTTCTATGGCTAGAGGCATTGACTATCATCTGCTACATTTGGTAACACCTGTTTGGAACACTGAATGTACAACATATCAAAATCTATCTATCACATATTTGAAAATGCCTAAACATTTCATCCACTTATTATAATAAGTAGTGACTTTATACACTAGAAATAACAGCAATGACCTAGTGAAAAACACTTCAATATGCTAGACTAGTAGAAGAGTGAATGCATTAAAAGCTGGTCACAACACCTAGTGCCCAAAGTGGTTCTATCCCAAGTGTGTGCTTTAAGAGACTACATAATGGAAGACTGTGTTACCCATGCTTGCACCTCAAGGAGAAAATGCACTTCTGTTGACAGAAAGATGTAACAGTTGTTGCCTCCAGGTAATGTATAGGGGCACAAAACAGGGTCGGAAATGTTCATATGGGGACTTGTAACAGAGCCTTCAAGCAATACAACTGTGGTCTAGTACATAATAATATATTATTAAGATACATCATTTCCGATCTGTTTTGTTGTATGCACTTAAATGTATCATTTTGGATGGTTATGTAAAGCTGGCGTTGCCATATATGGGGAAGCTTTATGCGTCAAACCTCTGCACATACGTGTAAAAGAACCCAACACACTTATCAAGAAGAGTAGGGGTAACCCAGTGTGCTTGGCTGTGCTTGGCTACAACGCTAAAGCGAGCCGTAGCAAAGCCGCATTGCACTACTGTTCGCTATTACTTGAAAAATATTGAATTTCATGCTTCACCTCAATTGAGGATGAGAAAAGAAGAACAAATGTATGTTACTGTGCAGCTTTTTTTCCCTACTTCAAGAGCTAAGTCACAGAAAGCTATACAGACTGCTACCTAAAACAATTCCTTTAAAAAAACTTCAAATGGGCAATGCGCTGATTGATGATGCAATGGACAAACATGCCAGAGCCATTTTGAATTCTACAGATTGAGATAGCCGGGTCAGTGAGGAAGATACTGATAAACGATGCTGTTAAACAAAGGGCAAATCTACATTCCTTTTAAAAAACCTTACAGAATGGGCAATGCAACTTATTGCAAGGAACAAACATTACTAGAGTCATTGTGAATTCTACAGAGATAGCCGGGTCAATGAGGAAGATACTGATAAACGATCCTGTTAAACACAGGGCAAATTTGTTGTTATCTGCGAGGCGACCATTCCCATCCATTCCAGACAAGAAAGTACCCCATTCCCTGAAGGCATGGAAGGAACAAAATAAATCAACATCACTTCAAAGAGGATGTCCAGGCCTAAAAGCCTCACTAGAAAAGCTGGCCAGAGTCTCTGTTATTTGTCAAGATGTTTTGTACATGTACTGAGACCAACTCTAAGGATGTCTTGAAGTTGACATCTATCATTCAAACTAAAAGAGGTTTAAGTGTCTGCCTTATGTCTTCCCCATTACTTAAAGTTGCTTGTTTGATTCCTTCAAGATTGAAAGCTGGAAGTCTGGTTCTCGTGAAAAAAGACATTGTCAAGTGCTTTCGATCTAAGTTTTTGGCATGTTCTGATCCTATGTTTGCAATGTCCTTGTCAAATTGACTTTCAAAAAATTGCATGACTTGTCATCAAGTTACATCTTTCATTTTGTATGTATGGTCTTTATATACAGCACAATTTCCCTATAGAACTCTGTTCATTCATTATAAAAGCAACATTTCAACCATTCCCAAAGCGCTCTTCCCTTTGCCTTTTCCTACATTGTCAAAGGTCAGGAAATTGATTTTTTTGCAGAATAAAGTCATCCATGTAGGATCAATGGTGGACTTCATGTAATTTTTATGTTGGCGAAGTAGAGGGTCTGAATGCCTTTTTTCCATGAGGCGTAGCGAGCTAATTTACTGTTAATGGTACCTGACCCACTCTAATTCAACGTTAAGCGTTATCGGTGAATTTTTGAAGTGTAGTTGGTCGCTTTAATCACACATAGCACATAATTTGTTATCTTGAATTCATTGTCAAGCAAAGGGTAATGACAAATTATTTGTATCGCAAAGTCAATATTGCTAAGAATTCGCAAGAGTGTTTTTCGTTGTGTCGGCATTCGCAGACTAGTTTTGCCAGACGCCCCTCAATATACAAATTACCATAAAACAATATAATGAAATTCTTTCCAAAACTCAATAACATGACAATTTACTGTTACCTGTTGATAGCCCTGAATCTATGGTTAAGTGTTGCTGGCCATTCCAAATTTACCGTTAAACCTTGCCAGGATCCCCCTATGCAGACGCTTGTTGGTACATGTATGCCAGAGCAACCATGATGACCCATTTGGTAAAACCTCTGCTCTTCTTCCCATGCAGAAGAGATAATACAATCAGTCAGATGGTCTCCTATTGGTTACTTGTTGAACTCAGCTCTTTCCCCCATGCAGAAGAGATAAATACAAGACAGTCAGAATTGGTCTCCTATTGGTTACTTGTTGAACTTAGCTTCCCCTCTGCCCTTTACCCCATGCAGAAGGGAAATACAATCAGTCAGATGGTCATCTATTGGTCTTGGTTGAACTTGGCATATGGAATGACTTCCTGTTCGATGACATTAAGCCCCCCTGGGGTCTATACTCTCTCTGACAATGTAATTACCACTGTGAGCCAAACTAGATTTGCAGGTTAAATGTCCTCAGGAGTTTGTTTAAAAGATGAGATTCTATCCAGTGATAAGCCTTGGGTGTCTGGAAGGTCACAAAGTGTACTGGGGGACTCTCTTTGGCTTTTTAATGATTGGATTATCGGTCAAAATAAAGTTAGGAAAGATTCAAAGAGATAAGAATAACATTTAAAAGAAGACAAGTTTTAAAAAAAGCTAGGAATGGACTCTAATTGAGTTTAGGATACTTCGTAACAGGTGGTTTCTTGCTTTTTGTCTTACAACTTCTTTATCCACTTCTTGGTGGTTACATGTACCAGAACTTGATTTGCATGATTTATACAATCATGTAGTGTCCGCCTTTACTAAGCTTCCTAATGCCGCAAGTATGAAATTACTGTCATTTACAGAAGTTTGAAAAACAGAATTTTCTACATTCCTGCTATGCATATTTCCAGCAAACCAACTGCATATTATTTGATCAACTTTTTCCTGTTAAAAACATATTTTTAAGACTTTCTGATTCTACCATTTTTTCTCCTTTCTCAATTGAATTTGAAATTTTCCTTTTCAATTAAAACTTTTAAGTTGAAAGTTTACCTTCCTTTTCACAAAGGCCTTCACCCTTTCTGCCTATGCCTGAAGTATTGACCAGAAACACAGCTCACAATACATTACAACTTTATGGGTTTCAGTAAGCACAGATGCAGGCCCTTATGATAAATATAGGATCTTGAATGTATCTGCCAGGGGAAGGGATGCCCAACAATTACACTTTATCGCATCTCAGATTTGGTCAAGTAAAAAGAAAAAAAGTCCTTAAACGTTTTATCATCTGGTAAGTTGTGGTCGTTAGTTTGTGTCTGGATTCCCTTGCAGGGAAGTGGCCCATTTATACAGTGTAATAGGGGGAGGTTAGTACATTTTGTATCTCTGATCAGACACTGTTACCAATACTTTACAGTATGAGAAATCACACTGTTGTACTACTAAGCTTGCTAGGACCCCCTTTCTACATAATAAAACCATAATCGTATGTGACATCTCAAGATTTTACAGTATAGTTACTGTAAATGCATTTAAGTTCGCGTGGCTTTAATTTCTTGCTAAGGGGAAATTGGAGTGTTCACGGTGGTTTTAAGTTCGCGGCAGCGCTTAAGTCACATACTGCTACTGCAGTATTGGAGAAAAATGTTCCTGGTGGTTTTAACTAAATTTGCGGTGAAACAGTCGCCACGAAAACCGTGGACATAAAACCACCGCAAACATTTCTGCATTTACAGTATCACAAAGCAGAAAGATTGAATTAAGTGAGTTGTCAGGAAAAAGTACTTGAGACATTCTGTTTTCTGACACAAGCAGTGAGAAAACTCTGGACTGGCACCAACACCATTTCCTGTCATCTTTCTGGCAACTTACGTATTCAAACAAATTCTTAAAAGTATTACTTAGATTAAGACTCTTTCTATTATCTTAAGAACATTCTTGTATGTATACAAAAAGGCTGCACTTCAGCCTATAGCTGAGCTTTGATAAGTTTTATTCTTGATAATACCAGTTCGACAAGAACCAGACTTTGACTTTCCAAATACCCATGGATAACCTTGGAATTTCAAAACCTCTTTGACTTGTGCTGTTCCCTTGAGTTATAACCCTTCAAAAGGCAACCAAAGAGAACTTACAGACTTGAGGTTTTATCACAAAATCATATGAATGCTCTTGACAATACTAGAAAGAGCCAGACATTGACTTTCTAAATACCCCAGATAAGATGGAATTCCCAACCCTTGTACTACACGTTGTAGTGTACCCTTGAGTTACACTTGAAGTTGCAACCTTCAAATGGAACATTATGAATATAAGATCATCTTCTCTACAATCTATGATAGAAAATCAATGTTAGTTTTACGATTATTACTCTTTCCTTCATATTAAGCAGGATTTATCGTATATAGATAATTATTAATTCTGCAAAGTCATACATTACTATCAATAATGATATCATGATACTCCGACCTGCACTTTGTTGTTAATATGCACTATAGTTGGTGGGGGAAAATATTATATTACTAACTTTTTTCTGCTTTCTCTGATTAATTATACATTGTATTGAAAATTGTAAGATCAACGATCGTCTAATGCAAGCTTAGAAAAAAATTATTACAATTCATTTTTTTTGTACTCCGTGAATGTATCCTACAGTGGAACTCAATGCCACCAAGTACAGCAGATTGCATCCTCATTATAGATAGCTTGAAACAATGCCTAGAGTTAGATGTGCAAAGGTTGGGTATGACTGATCGTTCAATGACTTATACATGTACATACAGTAATATAACCAGCCGCGTGCCAGCAAATCTGGTGGTTTCGCTGAAGGGCAGTAATTATACGGAGGTGCATATACTTTACAGATGTAATAAAAGATTTCATTTTCACTTGATCTACACAGCTACATGTAAATGTCTGAGTGATGAAAAATATTCCTCACCAAACAATCTTTGAAATAGAATGATCTTAGATATTTCGAGTCATATTCTAGTATATTAAGTTTCCTTCTCAAACTATGCCATAATGATCAAAGCATTTCAGATTTCGGAAGAGACTCAATACATTTTCTGTATTTTAAAGATTCACCTAGAATAACCACATACATGTACATGTACAGCCACGGCTCGAAATTCATTTTTGGAAATAGGTGCACTGGTGCACCCAACCAAAAAAATTAGGTGCACAGAAAGAATTTTGGGTACACCACATAAAATAAAGCTGAATGTCAGCAAAACATATTTAAGTTAGTCGACTCTTAAGAACTTCCAATCTGTAATTCTATACATGAAGCTAACTTCAAAATTTCAAACAAGAAATGCATCAAACAAAGTACAACAAAGGTTATATTTTTTTCAGATACTTTAATGTTTTGCATACCAGTGTACAATAATTGTACCTCTATCCTATAGCTTACAAAAATATCCAGGTGCACTAGTGCACCCGCAGTAAAAATTAGGCACACAGCTGCAATTTTGGGTGCACACAGGTGCACATGCACCCAGTATTTCGAGCCCTAACAGCCCAAACTAAATGAATGGACTATGAACACAAACATTCTTCCCCATCTTATCAGGGTCAGGCTATGCTAGTCACATATCCAATCTGTCCGTAAATTACTTATGGGAAGGCCTGGATCCAACAAGCCATGGAAAGATATTCAGGAAATCATCCCAGTGATGGCCCAAATGTCCTCCAGATGGATAGGGTTTGTCAGCTGTGTCCATGTGAATAAAACTCATTTTAGAGGTCACCTCACCTCCTTCTAGAATTTCATACGGATGATTTCGGGATATTTGGACGGGAGGCTACGTTTTCAATATTTTGACAGGCAAGAAAATCCTTGAATCTCCACCCTCTTTGCATCCTTTCGTAATTTCAGCTCAACAAAGGGAAAATGGTTTCCCCAGGGCATAGATGTTATATTACAGTCTTGAGATGTCTATTAGGATTCTTCAGTCCACATAGTATTAGGAACAGACCAGTACAGATTAAAGACAGTGCTCAAGGGAAAACTTTTTTGGAGTTCATTTTTACGAGCAAAGGATGGTAATTTTTTAATGATTTGTTTTTGTGACCCAGGCCTATCATATTATTGTGACATTCTTTTATTCAGAATTTCTCCAAAAAGTCCAATTGTTTTATTGTGTGGTATTCTATAGATATATATATCAATAGGGATGTCCCTAGTATAGCTCAACCTGTACCAGCCTCACAGTTGAGCTCCTGGTTCAATTTGTTGGTAACTGGGAGACCCCAGTTCAATCCTGGGGCAGGACATCTCGGTTGGGGCTGCAACCGTCTTTTGAAAGGGAGGTACGTGTAAAAAGGGAGTCCTGTGTTCCACGAGGTGTCTCGAGCATGTTAAAGGGGATGGGCTAGCAACCCCTCCCTGTAAAAATATATCCTGCTACAGAAACTGCAAGGAAACTTGCCACAAGGCACTAAAAGGTATGAACAAAATGATCATCTGATGAATCTAGTCATGAACTTCAAGTCATGCACTGCGAGTAAGCAATAACTGTAAAAAGGTCAATCCCTACAAAGACTGAAACATTATCATGGTAATAACTTTCACAGCAGCCTTCTTATCAACACAAACATTTGCCTGCACTGAAACCCAATTTGATGATATACATTTGTAGACAGACTTTATTGCCGGATTTGTATTCGGTCTTTGCCATTTTCTCCGGCGGCGTCATGGGACCCATGCACACGATTGAAAGGAGTTGGCGCTATCTCGCTCACGGCAGGCATGTTCGTCTTCTTTAATGTCTCGTGTTCTGCTTACATTCATGGCTTTCTTTTCCTGACAAGTCGATAGATTTGGGGAAGAAGGGCAGCTTCAGGGCGGAAAGTGTTTTGAGAGCATCTTTTCCCGCTGACGTCAGACCGTTACTTGTATGAGCACTTCTGAGGGCTAACGCAAATGGGCTCTCAATCTTCTTTTAATGCACTTTCCATCCGGGAAGACACGCTTGCTTCTGCGTTCGCATTCTGTCATGATCACAGAGAAGTTTATTGCCACTGCCAAATTGACTTGGCAAACGGGTTATTTTTTTTGTGGACATCTAAAAGGATACAATGTCAAGTACACACATGTATGAAGGTAGCCTACGTTGATGCTATATCATATTCAATGCAGTATTATATGTTATTGCCATAAATGTTGCACCATGTACGATTGTCCATCAATAGAGTTCATTCAAAGTAGTATAATTACATTACATGTAGGTAGCAGCACACTCATAATTCTATTGTTTACATGTAAGTAAATGAAAATGATAGATGCAATCTTTTGAAAAATGATTCCATAAATTCTTTCCCAAACAAAACATTTTTCACTGTCAAAGAACTTAGACTCTGATGCAAATTATGTAACCCACAATGCTACCAAACTCCTAAGCAGTCAACTTCAATTTGCTAACTTTCTTACCATTGGGAAGAGACCCCACGAATTTGAAAGGTCTCAATACAATCTAAGCAATACTTCATAAGCCTCCCTTTCTATATAGTGGGGCTACTAGAGCTTTGAATACACTGAGGAGATGTAACTATTCAAGAATATAAGGGGTGGGTTCTATGTTATTGGCATTCTTCCATAATAGCCATGGATGGTACCCAATATCATCTTGGATCAAGTGCCCATCATAGAGGGATTATGCTTTATGGAAATCCCATTGAATACATTAAGCTGAAAGCAAGGTCTGTAAAAATTACATCTTTATTTGTGGGAGTAAAGGATAGACTTAAGCCATCATTTAATGACTATACATTGTCTGATGGTTTTATAAAATATTCTGTCTCTAGCCATTATGAATATAAAAATGGGCACTATTACAAAAAAGGCTGAACCTATGGCCGGTTATCTGATCAAATTAGCAGTTTAACCAATGAGAGAGAAGCTACATAGCTGTCACTTTTTCACATTTCAAAGCTATCTTTAAATGGTATAGGAGTACAACAGTATGACATTTGTTATATCTTTAAAGTACTGTTACGGTATTACAACATTACAGTGGGAATTAAATCTAGATACTTCTACTAGTTGCCATAACAAAATGTGCAATACAAGCTTACAGAATCCTGAAATGATTGATTCAATGAATATACTTCAATGTATGATATTGCATTACAGCACTTTGCCATCTGTATCCATGTACATGACAGCTAATTGTAAATGGATACTACAGTGTAGATTCATCATCTTCAATGTCAATTTGAGGTAAAAGCACAATTGCAAGTAGAGTACTGGATTACATTACTTTCCTATCCATTAGAATTACATTTTGTAATTCTCATCACAGTGATGATGTTCGTCCATCGTAGTCACAGTATACAATCAAAATCAGCTCTATATGTATACAGCAAATAACAACTGAATATTTAATAATTCACTTTTGGCCCAGATGATCTGACATCTGGATAATAATAATTTACAATTCAACTTTTGTCACATTCGATAATAATCATAGATATGACTGGCATTGCATATATGTATACTTTTCAAATTTAGCTGTAATGTTGCTATCTTTTGTGGCCTTTTGGATTATTGCAGTTTTCATTTTGGGATCACATTGAACACATTTTAATCAGAATTTGCCCAAATATGAACATATTACCCTGCAAACGAGGCATATTTGATAATCATAACACAATAAGGGCCATAACTTCTCTGCGGCATGTTTGCAAGTCTGGCGAATTTCTTCTCGTTATTTGATAACGGAGGACGTTGATTGGTTGATTGGGATTGATTCCCGCGCCCTGCCGGGAAACCCTACCGTGGAGGAGACCACTCTGCGTAATCCGATTTTACGACTTTTCTGTTATTAGTGGTGCAGCAAATGTGCTTAATATTGCATTATGTACAGATCTTGTATCAGTGGAAATAGGGGGATGGGTCTATGCGCTTCCTCTTAATCCTATTTTGAGGTAAAAGGGGCATACCTAGGTTAAAGGTAGACTTCATTTTTTGCAAACTCAGCTCAATTGTCTGCAATGTTGATATGCTAGTATCAGTTATTTGGCGCTACAAGTGCACAAGGTCCTTGCTGCAGTGCGTGCACAAATGTGTGGCCTGAGGACTATAGAAATGGAGATGGGCACTGCCCTATACACCGAAAGGTGTGGGGTAAGGATTTTAACTTTAACTAATGTATCATGCATGATGGTTATTGTATGGTCTTGTCCCATGTATTTAAGTTTGATGTACACTTCTAACATTGTACAGTCACACCTGTACAAGTATCCATGTCTACATATCCATGACCACCTGGCCAAGCCTCTATTTGGTGGTCCGAGTGCTTAGTAAAAAAGATTTTATCAGTCCCCTGAGTGGTCTCCTTGGGTAGCTTGGACTGCATATCATTGTCTTGTATACATTTATTTTGCTTTAGAAAAGTATGTGTAACTTATCCATCTTAAATGCTAAAAAGCCGATCGCCCACCTTTTCCCAAGCGGTTAGAATATAGATGACACGGCTTTCTCCTTGCATGCCTCTATACCTCATTATGACAATGGAGACACAGTGTGGAAGAGAAACAGGCCAGCTGGAAAATTGTCTGTAAAAGTGTGGAAAATTAGGCTGACCCCACGCCAAGCTTGGGAGAACAGGTGGACGTGGGGATTTTTGGGAAGTAGCGTGCGTAGTCCAGCGGTTTAGCGACCCTGCCTCTGGACCAAGAAGTTGTGAGTTCGAATTCTGGCTGTGTCACTCAGCCAACATGCAGTGTCACTTCTAGAAATAAGACCTGCTGTCCTTTAGCTGTGGTCCACTGTTCACTGTGCTTGTCGAGAAGAGCTAGGGGAATTTCCAATGGTACAATGAACCTGAAAATACTTTACATAGCGTCTGTCTTCTCTGTCATGACCAGTGGAAGAGTAGCTCTTCAATGGGCTAAACTGATTCAAGATCACTTTTTTGTGTGTGATGCCAGTTTTGTAGAGAATACAGTCATTGTACCATCCAAGTGGTTCAGAAGTTCAGCTTGTTTGAAAACCAAGCCTTAGCGTAGAGTAGTGTTCTTTCTCATGAATTTTGATGTGAATCCAAGTCACAGCTATATGTGCAAGCACATCTAATACTCTCATGAGACAGGGGCACAACAGATGATAAACCGGATAGTGACTGTGAATGTGTGGATTCAGAGAAATTGAGATTTAGCTGCAATCGATTCAACCTGTAGGATACATTTTAGCCTTCACATTTCAGTCCATTGATGCCCCCTTTATTTGAATTACATGTAAGACGTGTCATAGCACAGTATGTTTGTGCTTATGTTTGTCTATGCATGGCACTATTGGAGTTCACACTGTCAGAAAATAGAAATAAAATATCTATGGGTGACTTAGACTGTAAAGCAGAAATGCAACAAATTAGTCAACAACTGTTACAGTAGATGAAAGCATTACATGGCCCCCCCCCCAAAAGAGCAACAGGTACTAGACATAAGTCCGAATTTCACATGCCTTCTTTCTATTCATTTGTTATAGACTGACCAGACAAGTGGTCAATTCAAGGGGGAGTATCTAAAAATTGCCAATCACTTTTCTCCACATGGGTGCCATAAATTGGATGGCAGATGTTGTATGAAAATTGATAATCCTAAAATCTGTAACGGCCATCCCCCCGTGTCAACCGAGTTGTTCCCAGCTTAATGATCTATCGGCTGCCTTTAGATAAATGGACGAGATAACGAGAATGGAAAATGGCAACTTACTGTGCGATGGGCGAAGAAACATTTCAGATAACAGATGGCATTCTGAGGGAGTAAGGGGTCAGAAATAATGAGAGATGCGTTTGATTGGGAGACTCTTGACGTCAGTGGGATCTGTTGTGTGTGCACGCTTTGTTGCTCCCTATAATTTGCAACAAGACTTAGTGCTTCTATGGGGGCGGTAGCTTTAGTAGACTAGTTTATATGTTGGGCATGGGCACTGTAAACTTCAATTAACTGCTACATGATTGTATAGGGGAGTGGGTGATAACACTAATAGGTAATTAACAATGTTAGAACTTACAGTATATCTAGATTAACAAACTTTTAAAAGAAGCAGTCAAATTTTGGTTTACGAAATACAGGAAATGGAACCCAGCACCAACACTGTATACAATGTACTTTTTCAGAATAAAAAAAAAAAAATTGGTACGGTCAACACCAAAACTGATATTTGAAATCTGAACAAGAAATCAATGTGCATGTCTTTCCTATTGTCATACTAAATTGAGGAAAAGCATGATTCTTGCAAGTAGCTAGTACATCATGTTGGGTACCCAATTTTTTCTTTTCTGCGCACCTTAATCTTAAGGTTATTGCTGCTCCAGTCCACCTATCCCCGAAAATGACTTTTTTGAGTCCCGCATTGTCAAGAATTCTGTACCTGCACTTACCTTTGGGTTGTGCACAGAATAAATGTTTCATTCATTAGCTAAACTTTGTTGTTATCATTTCTTAAAAAAATTGAAGACAGTGGCAGAATTTCCTTTTCAAGCTAAGTCATTGATATTCTTGAGAACTCTGTAACTGCACTACTTTTGGGTTGTGCACGTAATAAATGTTGAGAATTTGACCACCAGGAACCATTCATTAGGCAATTGTTCTGAGAGCATGCTTCCCAGGTGCCAGGTGGGGGCCATAATGCAATCAGTCAGTATCGATCTAACGGGCCTTTTTGAGTGATGAGGCGGTATGGGGGTGCTGTTACAGCTAAGCTATCACAACACTTCATGTACTAATGAGATTTTCATTTACACATCTGGGTGACATAAAAACGATACTGACAGTGAAACAGAGAAACGGGTTAAAATCATGGCTGAGGATACTGAATATCACTAAATGCATAACAATCGTAGTGTTATGGTTTAGAATATTTCTACCCTCTTGAAATTATATCAGTTGGAGATGAAATTATTTTTTTCAGACACGGACATTGAGATTTTCTTTTTATACATCTGTGTGACATAAAAACGATACAGACAGTGGAACAGAGAAACAAGTTAAACTTATGGCTGATGATATTGAATATCACTAGATGCATAACAATTGTTATGTTATGGTTAAGAATATTGAATTTCTACCCTCTTGAGATTATACCAGTTTTAGATGAAATTATCATTTTTAGACGCCGACATTGAGGTTTTTTATTCATACAACTGGGTGACATAAAAATATCTGTAACAGGGAAACAAGATAAACTCATGGTTGATATTTAACATCTGATTAATGCACTATTCTAGCAGAGTGTTTGGAAAATATCTTTGAAATATATGTATCAGTTCAAGATGCGTATGCATTTCTTCTGAAAATGACATCTTTATGCCAGCATAGGAGCTTTGTGCAAAGCAGGATATATTGAATGACTCTTCTAGTTATAAAACTTTAGAATATTTCCACCTCCTTGAAATAGGAATTCAAGTTCAGAAAACAACAGCAATATATATCATTCATTGTAAAAAAAATTGTAGCATACTGGAAGGAAGGGTTATTATGGCTGATATTGTGTACTACATGTATAATCATCACTAAAAATGGACTATTCTAGCAGAGTGTTTAGAATAATTCCAGCTCTATGAATTATCAGGTCAAGATGAACTTGAAGCATTATTTTTCAGAAAATGACGTCTTTATTGCCAAAAACAGCATCATAACAAGTAGGGCACACATAAGATTCAAGACGCATCAATTAGTCATGACCTGTGAGCGCGGGAACTTCCCGACGTGACTTTTGTGCCTGGCCCCCCTCCAGTCGACATCTTTATTGGCGGCCGTGATGTACGGTTATGTGTGTGTAGTGGCCTGGAAATATCCCACGCCTTGGGCGCAACATTTGACTACCTGACATTTTCACTGATTCCTTCCTTATCGCTGTGTTGCAGGATGAGGCGAAGGCAGTGAAGGGGAGAATTCCGAATCTCCGAGATACGACCGACGAAGCAAGCAGGGTGACGTCCTCCTACGCCTGACGACCTGATTGGAGAAGAAGGCACAAGCCAGGGAGCTAGCCTTTATGTAAACAAGAGAAGGAACAGTTTCTATTGAGATACGACCAATGTACCCGGGTCTGAAGCAAGAAAGGGTGCCGTGCTCCTACGGCTGACAACCTGATTGGAGAAGAAGGCACAAGCAAGGTGCTTGTCTTTTGTAAACAAGAAAAGGAACATTTTCTTTTGACTGGACCAGACTTGTATATGGGGAGAATTCCCAATCTCTGAGATACGACCAATGTATCCAGGTCTGAAGCAAGAGAGGGAGCCTCTTCAACTGACTGACTGATTGGAAAAGCCACAAGCAAAGGGTGCATGCCTTTGATGTAAACCAGAGGAGTTTCCATTCACTGGACCAGAATTGTATATGCAGACAGATTCAACAGATCAGGAATTGCATTTGCTAAAGGAAAGCAGTTACCATTGACTGAGGAAGACATCTGTATAGCCGAAGCACCTCTTGAAGCCGTTATGGGAAGTGTTCAGGATGTTTTGTGATTTTAGCACGGGAAGCAAAACTGGAAATCGCTGAAGACGGCATATTTCTGATTTCTTCCACGGCTGCAGGAAATTTGTGCGGGGGACTATAAATCTGCCGTGCGCTGTGTCTCTTTATCTGTGAATACGATCTCCCTGTAACCACATCAGGCGGGAGGAATGGATGGCTCAGCAACTTGGAACTGCCGGTAGATTTATAACTCGGCTCTGCGAGGGGCTTTTGGATGCATGCGGAGCTGTATTCAGAGGGAGCGTCTTGACGTCAGACGGTCAGGAGTCAGGCAAAGCCTCCACCCCGGCAGGTGGCAGATTTAGGAGGCACCCACTGAGACAGGGATAGGGCAATTTGCGCAGCTACAATTTTCTTCCCAAGACGTTTTTATATGCATGAATTTCTTGCAACGTTATGCAGTCTGTGTAGCCACGGCTATGTCTGAACGTTGCGTAAATCTGTCAACGTACTAAATGGACCTTTTCATATTGAATCACAGAATGTTCTTGACAGCGCATTCGTCTTACGTGTGGTGATGAAGGACTGATAGCCTCCAGGCAGACAGTCCGAGACGCGTTGCATTTTTTGTCTGAACAGTGTGAGCATATGTCTCCTGAAGTGGCTGTCTGAAGCACCGACTGACAACATGGCGTTCCACCTGTGTGTAACAATTTTCGTCCTCGCCGCGTACATGACAGTCGCCGATGCCTGCCCGTCAAGCTGTACGTGTGATCCCGTATGGAAAGCCGTGGACTGCTCTCACAGGAAATTCCTCTCCATTCCGGAAGGAATCCCAGCCGACACGACCATGCTCCACCTCGAGGAGAACAGTTTCCAACAGGTGAATCAAAGCGAGTTCTCTAACTACACGAGGCTCCAAACCCTGTACCTGTACAACAACAACATTTCCAACATCGAAACCGGCGCCTTCGCGGAACTCGAGCATCTCAGCACTCTAAGACTTTTCACCAACCACCTGTCCACCCTTGAGAACGGAATGTTTCATGGACTCACTAACCTATCCTTACTGGACCTCAGTAGGAACAGAATCCTCACAATCCCCGATGACGTATTTTCAAGCCTGCAGAATTTGGAGGTCTTGCACCTCTGGGATAACCAGATTATCTTTGTGTCACTCAACGCCTTCAGGGGGCTCGACAACCTTCACCACTTGACCTTAGATGGTAATAACCTCACAGCGGTACCGACCCAGAGCTTCCAGACCGTCCCTAAGCTTGAGACATTACAGATTCTTAATCTCCCCGTCACCAGCCTTCCTGCTTACGCCTTCAAGAGTCTTCCACACCTGAAGGCTCTGCACATAGGGGACTGGCCCCGTCTGGAGTTCCTGTCACCAGAGGCGTTCGACGGTTTGCATCTCACCTACCTGTCTCTTTACAGATGCAACTTGCAGAGCCTTCCCTTTGAAGGGATACGCAGGCAGTGGGGGCTGAAACAACTGCTACTCTACGACAACCCGATCGCTAACCTCCGACCCAATCAGTTCTACAATATGAGCCAACTGGAGGAGCTCTACCTCAACGATATGCTTCTGGATGTCCTTGACAGCGACATATTCAAAGACTTGACAAGCCTGATCAAACTGGACATGTCCAGCAACTACTTCAAGAGCATACCCCCCACCCTCTTCCGTAAGCTACGACGGTTGGAATACTTGGATCTGTCATTCAACCAGCTGTCGTACCTGCCCCAACAGGCCTTCCAAACGCTACACTCGTTACGGACAGTTCGTTTGGGCGAGAACCCTCTACAGTGCGACTGTGACTTGAAGTGGCTGAAGGTTTGGGAGGGCAAGTTCACCACAAAGGAGATCGCAGCAACCTGTTCTCGCCCGCTGAAGCTACACGGATTGGAGCTGAAGAACTTGAACGTGTCCAACTTCATCTGCGAGCTGCCCTATATAACCGGGTACTCGAAAGACGTGTGGGCGAAGGAGGGAGAGGATGTCATGCTGGAATGTAAAGCAACGGGCTTCCCGCAGCCACGGATCTCGTGGGTCACCCCAGACGGTCTCCACTTGGACCCGGACTCCAAGTACGATGGCAAACTAAAGGTGTCCAACGAAATCGTCTTGTACATCCAGAACGTGACGGACGCGGACGAAGGCGAGTACATGTGCCTCGCGAACAACAAGGGCGGAAGCGACAAAGTCAAGATCACGTTGACTGTCGGGGAGTATCCGTTCAAGCCGTCTGTTCTCCCGCGAGTGGCGGACATGCAGCCTCGCGTGGAGGACCACACAAGAGTCATGATGTCACGGACTCAGCAGAAAAGGAAGAAGGCCAATCCCGCTCTCGTTGCCGGGGTGATCATCGCGGCGGCCGTGCTGATTGGCCTGGTGTTCGTGCTCGTGTGGATTGTTAGGAAAGCGCCCATAGACAGGGGGTTGGCGCTGCGGGGATCCACGTCCGAGGAGATGAGAATGCTGCCGAGCAGGGATCAGACAAACGAGAACGTGGCTCTCAGTTTCATCGAAACAATAGCATGACACAGGAAAGTGGACTATCACAACTGACATGTCATTGTCAGATGGTAAAAGTTCCTGTATGTATGGAATTATACATCTGTTGAGAGGCCATGGCAAAATCGTGACATGAAAGGGGGGCAAACAGTATGCATGCTATTCAAGAGTTTGGAAAAGGGCCAATTTGAATTGGCTAGCTGAAATGTGGAGACACTGACTGAAATGTACCTACCGGTGTAAGAAAAGTGCATGAAGCTGTCTTGTTGCAAGACAATATTGTACTTTATGGCTTTTTAAGGAAGCCAATGTCTAACATTGTTATGTCATTTGTATCTGTTAATTAGCTAGCTATAGTAAGTGATACCTGTTGGTAACACTGTATTGTGTAAAGATAAGTCAGTGACATACAATGTAATAGGAAGCCAACAAAACTGGTAGAAAATGTTACCGTAAAGCATACAAATTCTGGCAAGTACGGTGGCATGGAAAGGCTTAGTACTACATTGCAGCAAGTCAGAGCCTTCTCTAGCTCACTGTACATTTAGATTATTCAGAACGACCAAAAATTGGACACTCATACTGTGTTTACTGACAAGAGTTTACTAGATGAATGCATTTTTTGGACTCACAGCTTGAAACTACAATATACTGTGCATTAAGCTGACGTGTGAAGAAAGATGGTCTGTCACAGTAAGTAAATTGATATGCTACTGTAACAATATGTTTTATTTACAAGATCAGGTCACAGTTGACATCTGCAGACGGATATAAATAGGGTCAGTGCTGGGCAAAGTTCTCGGCCAGTGGTGATATGACTTATGGTGTCTTACATGTGACTTTTGCGTTATATCTGTGCTGTAAGTGCTCCCATATACCTGACCGAAATACTCAATGGGAAGGTTTTTGGACATACATTAACTGTGTTGGCCGTGAGAAGACTGTTATAAACAAGATTCTTAGGAGACAGTCTTATATGTGTTTAACTCTGTGAGAGAAAGTGTTTACGCATTCAAACTGCATGCGGTCTGGATTCGGGACGGAAAACTCTTCCAGATATACAAAACAAACCGTCAGTCAGCGTCTTGAACGTTTGATTCAATGAAGTGACACTGACCCCGCAACATGCCTGCGAATGCATTACGGCCTGCCAAACACGCAGTACAAGTGACAGTTGCAAATGTAAAAGCCTCTGGCGAGGGCGAAGCCGGGTCAACGTCAATTTACGGCCTTCAGACAGATCAATACCCACCCACCATCCATCAATCAATCAATCAATCAATCCTGGAGAGTTACTGGGGAAGCTCTGACTGTCAAAACATTGGAGGACTGCGAATCAGGTAGCCTGTGTTGAACAATCTCTCACTACTGTGGACTTATTGGGACCCTCCCTCTTCTTCTAGGGGGCCCCGGTTGACCGGGCAAGATTTTGTTAGGTCAGCGAATCAGCTTTCCTGAATCAATTACAATGTATGTACAATGTAGTAATGTGCATATTAGACTTGCACTTAAGGCAGAATCAAGATTGATGATCTGTGTAAAGAAATTGCACATCTAGTGATGACGCCGTGCTATCTTGTCTTGTACCAAATAAACTGTAACATGCTCTACTCTTCTGTCGATTTAACTGCAAACTGTGTTTTAGAAAGAAACTTGCCCATCTGGAATGAGGCATTTTGTAATAAGGATTCGGTGTTTTGTTGACGAACCTTGATAATCGTTTACAACTGTGGTGACTATATACAGCAACAAGAAATCTTGTGATCTTGTGCAAATTGTAAAATCATGCTGAAGACAGTATCATAATGGTGATTTGAATGAATGTAGTTAACTGTACTGCCTGTTGTAGTAATTATGATACAATATCAGAAATTTTGTCAAACATTCATTCCATGATGGTACTCACTAACAACAATGTTGTGATTTAGTACTTTATAAAAACTTGCTTTACAGATTCAATATTTGTGAAAGATTATATCAGCCAATTCAAATCATAATGGTCTGACTGCAAAAGAGTTGGTAGCAAAGATTATACAGACTGTACCATTAAATGATTTGTGGAGGAGGTTGACTTTAGTTTATTCATCATTGCAATGACATATGATCACTACACTGTATTTTCACTCTACTATGACAAATCTTTGTAATAATCTTCCCACTGTTATGACATTCTTATGAATGTGAGATTATCGTACAGGCTGAAAAATGTTTTGAGAAATCATACGTAATCTTATTCAGTATTCTCTACATGTACCCCCATCTTAATGCGTAGATCAGGCAAAATGTCATTTTTGATAACAGTTTTTCATGCAGTTCATTTGACGGCAGACGTTGATTAGAAGTTGTTGGATTAAAAAATCAATAAATGATGGTGTTTCGTACAAATCCGCAGATTTGACCTCGTTGTCGGGTGACCTGTGACTTCCAGCGCAACTGTTTCCTAATTGTCAAAATGTTATTTAATCAAATAAATGGACTGAATAATAAAGGATGAATACGTGTTCCAGAATATTTCCAGTCTCGTTACTGCCTCTGGGAAAACGCTGCTATTAAACAGAATGACAAATTCATCTAGGAGCGGTAATTTCTAGGACGCACATAGTGTTGCTGAGGGATGGACTGAATTCTTCTTTTGTTTTCAAACTGAACTGCCTTTTTCTGTCTTTGATATGCAAGGTGGGCAAAAAGGGAGCCCATATAGTAAATATGATTAAAAGTTAATGGCCTGCCCGAAGGTGTTTATGGTGACATAACGCCTGGTCAGTGACCTATAACCACCAAATGAACCACCGAGTGAGCGAAGCGAGTATAACATCAACATTATCATCACCAATAAAACCAATTCAAACTGACACCGACATTATCAAAAAGCTGAAATTCTATCATTCCGATAAGTGTGCATTTTTGGTCAATAGTATAAATGCACAGCTTTTCTAACTTCTTTTTCATTTATATAACCCATGCATATGATGTTATGGCTGTATGACCAATGTAATGAAGGCTTGCGATTGGTCCATACACTGAAGATACAGCATGGCTTTTTGGTAACTGGAAATTACAAGAATCTGTTTTTGGCAGTAAAACATGAGCTTATAATTATGAAGTTACCCCAAAACAGCCTACAAAATATAATGTTTGGTTGAGGTTGTATGAGGACACCATTTCTCTAAAACTAGTTCAGGAAGTGCAGAGTTACAAATGTAATACCTGGTGGCAATCATCAATAATGAAGTATTTATATATCAGGAGACCCCAGGGAAGTCATCAGCAACTACATGTACACCATAATGAGGAACCTCATCGAGTTAACAGCAATCGCTTCATACCTTCAGGCCATCTGTACGGTCTAATCTTGACAGTTATGTAATATTATCAGAGATTTCACATTTCTGCTAAGCGACAGCTACGTAATAAGTCAAGAAAAATGAAAGCTCAGTCATAGTGAGAAAATCGATATTGAAACACTTTTAAGATACTGTAATACTGTCTGATTTTGTGGTAGAAGTTGAAAAAAGGAGACTGTTTCAGTGTTTGTGGTGTTTCAAGATTGCAATAACTGTCGAAAAATATCTCAGCAACGCAATACAACACGAAGCATATGTTTGCGCTATTCGCACCGCTTTCTACAAAAAATGTGCAAACAAAAGACAACTGCATATATTTCTTGATTTACAGTAGTTAGTAGTAGCCAAGAGATGTCTGCTCAAATCAAGCTTGTTTCTAAAAACAAGAGTGGCAGGAAATTGCAGCATACATGCAAAAATATGTCGCACTTGTGACGCTGTTTGCTGCCATGATGAACTGGCTGTCAGTGAGGCGATCATTTAGAGTAAAAGATTTGCGTCATATCCGTCTCTTCTAAGTAGCCCGTGATCTATAATACGCCGGCAGCTTTAACCCATACATATTCAGCGTAGCGAAAGCCATTATTTTTACGACTCCACTCAAGGACAAACTAGGCCGTGGTTTATGGTAAAACGTAGAAAAGATCGCTATTCAAGGACATTTTGATCATTTCTACGTAAATGCAATACAAATCCAAGGTTAGGACTGCTATCAAAAAAATGCCCCCGGGGGCATGGTTGTTGTAACTATAATGGAAAATTCGATCTAGCCTCATATAGGTATAGTGCCAGTAGTGCATCACTGAATGATGTGCGTTGATCTATACGGTACAAGATTCCAAGTTGCATGCGGTGTCTAATAACAGATGTGACCACGAGATTGACAATTTTCCCAGTGGGAAATCCTGAAGCTTACCATTAAAGGACATTGTGGAAGCAAGACCTCGGTCACCTTAGAGCAAGGTCTATGGTGCCCTTCTTGTTACTACTAGTGCTACAGGCCTGGAAAACATCTATATCACCATGCTACTGTACATCTTGAAACTTTAACGGTAGTTTCTTTTTCGTTGTTTTCGTGGTGACGTCTCTACTGTGAATTCAAGACACTGCAAATATGCATTTCCAAAACCACCATGAAAGTAAAAGAATTCAGAGTAGCCTGTGTTATACAATCTTACGCTGCCAGGTGCTGATTGGTCCTCCTAATAAACCTAAAGAGCTAGTGGCCATGCACCTCTAACTCAAGAGAACCATTCCTGTTGCCGGATCTACCAATAGGAGGATCCAAACTCAACATTCTTATTATCGCTTTAAAAATCAGTCCAATAGGAGCTCAGGAATTTCTGTCACTATGGAAACCAGTCATCACAGCCTCCAACAGGTCATGATGACAGACAGTTCTCAGTCTGACAATGATTGGTCCATGTCAACACGTATGCATAACAGGATTAAGTTGTTCCCAATTCTCTAACTTTCAGAAGTGTTGTCCATCTTCTAGGGGCCTGACCAATGGAAGAGCTGCAGCTACAATTGTGATTTAATCAGGTTAATTCTACAGTATTCTGGATGGAAACTGAGAGGTTCCCTACCTGTGCAGTTGGTCTGAGAAGGACATGGTGGCTCTCGTAGGTTTTACTGTTTGCCGTTCTTCTGAAGTCTCGTACTTCAGCTATTACGCAGCCGTTATAGAAGACATTTGCCTGAGGGTATTGAAAGAGGTTTAGATATTGAATATAATGAATACAGAACATAAAATGGCATTTTGAAAAGACATGCAGTATGCACAATCACAGAACATGACTGTGGTTAACATACAAAAAGTACATATTACACAAAAATTACAAAAAAAGGAGGCAAAAAGTTTGATAAAAATGTACTTTTGAAAACTACATACATTGTATCAAATACAACAACGGGGAAAAGCATAACCAATAGATGCACAGTAACAATGTTCCATATCCAGGTCAGTACAACATGCTTAATATACAGTATGCATGTTGGAGAAATTCATGCTTAAATTGCCTAACTAATCTATCGCTGTCTGGGACAATGCAGAACAAGGACTAACTCCTCAAGTAGTCATCTTTCTAACGCAATACCCTATCTAAGGGACAGGTGCATTTCTCTTACCTGGGATCTTTCCAACAAGTCCACAAGGATAGGAGGTAGCTGAGAATGGAGAGATGCAAGAAGAGTCTTTTTTATGTGGAATAACATTAATGAACAAGGGATTGTAAATTCTATAGACATATGACAAAACTATCAATCATAAAGCTCATTAAGCAAAACTACATGTACCTAGTAGTACATGTACAGTAACTATTGAAATTATAATTTTCTGGACATTTTGTTGACATTGTTATTTCAGAAAATGTAAATTACCAAAAGCAAGTCATGACAGTCATATTGAAGCTCTTAATAAAAAATGTTTTCAAAAAATCTATGTTAACCTTCTCCCCGCTGCCTAACTCTGTAACCAATAGGGAATGGGGTGCCAAACAGCTACTTCAAATAGGTACAAAAAAACCAACTTATCTTCATTTATTTATTTATTTATTTATTCATTAATTTATCAATTTATGTATGCTATATTATATACAATCTTAGCATAAACAAATGAATTAATAAATAAATACAAATGTACTCCGGTATAACATTTAAGTTACCTCTTCTGTGTCCAGATAGTCCAGCAAGTCAGACTCTTCATACGGCAGCTTTATCGTTTCTGAGTCTGAAATGGGAGTCAGACAATCATCAGAAATATCCAAAACCTTACCAGTTATACACAACTTCATATCATTGATCATTACAAAACAAAGTCAAACAACTCTATAAGCAGAGTTGTATGTACCTGTAAGGTCTTAATATTCATTCACAATCTGTATGTTTTAGATTTGTGATTGGAAAAACAGTTACTGATCTATCTCAAACTTTCAAACTGCATAAAGATTTAATTTGATTTGATGAAGGTTAGACATCCAGGTAGTACTGTAAGTCTACTTAGATCCGCGGGGCCTAAAATCCGCGGTTTCGGGCAAATGGAAAATCCGCGGTGGTTCTAAATTCGCGCTGGGCGATGAGTAGAAAAAACAGCAACTGAATACTGCCATCAGAAAATGCTTGTTCAATTTTTTAAAATAAAAAAATGTTACGAAGGTCGCTACAAAACTGCTTCAAAATCGTCACAAAATGCGGTCTACGCCGAAACTGTGACGGGGAATTCCCGCCTTGTGATCACGTGAAATCTTGCAGTCAACCAATCAGAGCACAGTTTTTCTGACGCGAACCAATCAGCGCTTAGAACAAGCGGTAAACAAGATCAGAGTAAATAAAGATGGCGGCCCAGCCCGGCCCTGCCGCTGGCGCGCCGTATTTTGAAGTAAAATCACGGCGTAAAATACGAGTCATCTACGCTACGTAAGCAGAATTTTCACGGGAAAAAGATTAAAGGAATAGATTCTCCACCGAATACGACCACAAATGGCGGCAAATCACAACGTAGGGACTCAAATGCTCGGGTGAAAATCTTGTTTTTCTTTACGTATTTTTGCTCGCTTTCTTGAAAAACAGGTTTTTAATGAGATTAACGTATGTCAGAGGCACCGATATCGATTGTTTGCAAGCATAACAATAGCAAGAAACAAAAGAGTGTGATTGTGCAACGGTAGACGGCGTCCCCAAGCCCGTAACAACAATGCAAAGGCCAAATTGTGGCGTGTATCTCGATAATTATTGTCTGATTTCTCGGTAAATTACTACTGTATGTGTGTAGCGGTCGGGAGTAGCGACGCCGCTCGGCCAAACTTCTGCGAATCATATGTAATATCACTTGTTAACACGTATGTACTGTGTAAAAGTTTGTCATGTTTTACACAATCGCGTGCATTGTTTATGTGTCGCTTTTCCCTGAAGTCGAGCTCACTCGTAAATGTGGGGAGGGGGGCAAAAGTACGATAAACATATCCGCGGGGAAATTGATTCGCGGCGCAGAGGTCGCCGCGGATCCCGCGGATCTAATTATACCGCGGATCTAAGTAGACTTACAGTAAATGGGAGTCAGACAATCATCAGAAATATCCAAAACCTTACCAGTTATACACAACTTCATATCATTGATCATTACAAAACAAAAGTCAAACAACTCTATAAGCAGAGTTGTATGTACCTGTAAGGTCTTAATATTCATTCACAATCTGTATGTTTTAGATTTGTGATTGGAAAAACAGTTACTGATCTATCTCAAACTTTCAAACTGCATAAAGATTTAATTTGATTTGATGAAGGTTAGACATCCAGGTAGTACTAGTAAGATACATAATATAACAGTTACTCAAGTACCTGGACAGATTTGTATAAATAATTCAGTTTTCTTGAGTAACTGTTACATTGCATATCTGAATTCTTGCAGAACTACATTTGTACATGTACTAGAAGCATTTAGTCGATAGCACACAATTATATATACATTTGCACATCCATTCATCATACTTTTAGTTTCTTTCTTTCCATTATCAAGTACTGTACATTTAGTAGACGATAAAACAGAATAAGCCATATATGTACAACAACTCATTTTAAGGAGAAATTTGTACGATCAAGGAAGTTAGAACACAGTGGTATGGCTGGGTGTCTCAGCAGCGACACCAAGCTGACTCCTGCAGAACTGCAGGTTAGCAAGTGGTAACTGTTGTACAACCCCACCTATACCATTCTTGCCTTTCAGCATCAGGGAGTAGCCTTTGTTGCCTGGGTACAAGTTCACCACCAGACAGGTCAACTTCTCCTTGGTCACCAGCTTGTCTAAGAGATGGACACTGCTTCTTAACTTCTGAAACAAAGAAAAAGAAAGAAACCAAGTCAAAAGAAGCAAGTGAGGCTCTCTTTTATAAAATGAAACTTAAAGGTAAAATGGGCAACAGTGCTAGCAGACTGAGAATGAAGCTTGACACTTTTTCGCTAGCTAGTAGTGCAATGCGCCTTTGCTATGGCTCATGTATTTGGCCAAGTGCACCGAGTCACCCATACTCTTTTCAAAAAGTATGTTGGGTTTCTAACCGTTTCTTTTACATGCTTGATGCTTGAGGTATATGCCTGAAGATCCCTCATACACTGGGCCGCCAGCTTTACTTTACGTCACCATCCAAAATACCCTAATTCAATTTTCTACTTACCTTATTATCAGGTTCCTTTTCACTTTCATCTACAAAGAGGTCGTTCAACTTGTGGTTCAACGATTTCCTGTAAAACATGTAATAAGTACACTGGTTAAACCAAATGCTAGGACTAAAATACTTTTGAAAAAACATTGTACATAGGATGTAGAGTCTATTCCAAGTCATCGTGAGGGTTGTTATTGTCATAATTTCGAAATATTTTCAATCTAAATGTAATTATTTGTGTGAGATATTCGATACTTTAGAAATATTTCCCCAGTTTTCTAAAACTTTAGAAACATTCATGATGTGGAATATAGTATTTACAATAGTTTCTAAACAGCCATTTATTTGCAATTTTCAACCATTTCTTATCATTTTTTATCATTATTTGTAACATCTTTATAAATGGGTCAGAGGGCTGGAAAGATTTCTTTAGTAATTCACCATTAAGTCCATTGATGGTGAATTGATATTTAATTTGCTCCACTGATACATTAACCTTCAGCCCGCTAATGCAGCTATCTTAATTTTGGCACCAAATTTGTATTGGACCATATGGGGTAATGGGCAGCAGGGAGAAGGTTAAAGACCATTGCAAAACAAAGAAACCATGCATAAGTCAGTTAACAAAGGAAAAGCCGAGCTTATGATGATTACATTTCATTTCCTCACGTTAATCAAATACAGTTAAGATTCCAACAAGTTTATATCGGTAGCCTGGGTATCATCCTCCATAGTAATTGCTGGCTCTATTGTTTTGCTTGCTAAGTGGTTAGCAAGGGAAAAAATCAAGCCAGCGAAACAATTGAGCTAGCAGTTACTACGGATGATACCCAGGCTAATATATTGGTAGATTATAATATAAATGTTATAATTAACCTTCTTCCAGCTAGGGACTCATCCAATAACACAAGCCAGTTTACTGAAAGAGGATGATCATGAGTGAGATTTGAATATGAGTGGTATCTATTGCATCTTACCATTTAGAAGGACCTGAAGGATGTCTTCTTTTTGGAGGTCTCTGTCTGGCTGCCTGAAGAACATACTGGAAAGGAAAATAAACAGCCATTTGAACAACTTTTTTTTCTGTGATATAATTGCTATGTTGTTATAGCATCATATGTGTTTGTACATGTACCTAGGCCTGTCTGTGTGTGTGTGTGTGTGTGTGTGTGTGTGTGTGTGTGTATTTGTGCTTTTCACACACACACACACACACACACACCCACACACAAACACACACACACACACACACACACACACACATAACAGGTACACACACAGGTCACAGGTACAAATGTATACTGACACCATATAAAATGGACATAATACAAGGATACCTTTACACTTTACTACATAATCATAATCAGAAAAAAGAACTGTAGGCAACTCACCTCTGCCCTATCTATAAAGTACTCTATGGCCTTCATTTGCATCTGTAACACAGAAATAAAAAATAGGTTATCAATTCTATATGGATGGCTAATGTTCACAAATAGACAGGTGCATATGGATGAAGTATCAAGGTATGAGTCTGACAGCGTTCAACTCAAACTAAAACAATCCACAATACTAGCTAGTAGTCAAAGCAAAGTCAGTTTATAGAAATAAAAATAAACTTAATACTTTATGCAATGTCCAGATACAATATGCAAATATATACATAGTGGCTTGAATAATAAAGATCTTACTTGTACCAAGATCATAGTCAACATCGTAATCTTTAAGGTAAAGAAAAAATTCCAAACCATGTGTAGTTTTGTATCAAAATTATGTTACAAACAACTTCGATGACCTATTAGGTTTCAAGTTGAAAGCTCATAAAAATACAGTCAAATAAAAAAAAAACATTTACCTTTCATTAAGAGTGTCGAAGATTCTATGACTACCATTAACAGACATAATTTGAACAAGTAAAAAACAACAACAAAACGTGATCAAACAAAAATATCGTCTGATCTGTGATGATCGGGTGGACTATCGAGCCAGAAAAACAGATTAGATAACAATCTGACAAGCAAAAAACGTCAAATATCGATTCAAACATGAAACCATCTTAATATTCGTTACTGTTGACATACTAGAACCGAATCGTACCTTTTTCTTGACGATTTTTGACGTAAAATTGACAAAAACACCTTTCTTAGCATCTGTGGGCAGCCATCTTGAAACAAGACCCAATAACAAGCCTGAATACCCTATCATTTTGTCAGAACAATAACATAGATAGAAAGATTTTCATTCAAAAAGTTTTTATTACTGTATAAATCATATGAAGTTACTTTTATCAATCATGTAGTCTACAAATGATGTTAGAATCGGTAGTATTCTATACCAGCATGTATTAGGTTTAGTCAGGCTATGGGGTCTTGACTAGCCTACGCTGCACTGTGGGAAAAGCGCGGGAAATTTCAAACTTTGTTTCATCTACATGATCTATGGCCCCATTTATAATCACGATGCCTATGGCATAGTAATCTCCATACCTCAGTATGGTTATTAGATTGGATGATTGACAGGTGATGCAAACAGCAAATTGTGAAGCTTTCAATAAGATTATATTAGACATATTAGATGAATCAAATATATATCAAATGCAACCTCTATTTTCTAAGTCTTGAATTTTTTACAGTGAAAGAATCGCATTGTGATTTCTTCACTACGCAGACGTCAACGTTAACGTTACATGTCTTGTATACTGTTACAGTATTACTGTTATATCGAAATACTTTGGGACTCTAGTAACGTTAACTCTACATATTTAATCAGCGTAACGTTACTAGAATGAGATTGATAAAGAAATCATGCAAACGTTCTCAGAATGGATGATCATGGATAAATACCAATTGAAGCCCAGTGTATGTAGTTCAGTGCTTCCTTGGTAGCCAATATTGGCGAGGAGCGGAGCTTGGGTAGCGAACGGAAAGCTGATAAGGCTGGACTCCAGGCTATTACTAGTATTAGTCTTCCTTGGTGCTTCTTTGGATTTTCTGTTCTCAGAACTTCTGTTAACTCGTTTGTTGCTGAAAAATTTTGATTTCTACCCGCCCCTCCTTTTTTTTTGAGAAACGTTGAAAGAACGCCGTGAGGCTGCAGCTGTAAAACTACCCAGAAACATGCTGGAGGAAAATCACCCACTGCACGACATGGTTCCTCCTGCTAGGGCTCTTGCCTCAGGGCGAACCTTGAGAAATGGCACGGCCATCACTGTACCAGCAGCCCGTACACAGAGACTCAAAAACTCATTCCTGCATCAGGCTATCCGCCTGTACAACAAGGCAACTCAGTAATACCCATACTGTTAGTTTGATTACCAATGATGTTTCTAGACGAGTGGCTTTTGCTCTTCACTGTGTACGGATATTGGAAATTTATGCGCTGTTATATGTTATGTTACATGCGTACTGTTTTTTGATTATTGTGGATGATGTTGTGTACAGTGTTTGTGTAAAAATCAACACAATTCAGCTTTTATGTAACGCTGCAAGGTTGATTTAATAAACTGAATTGAATTGAATTGAATTTTTCTTTCCCCGTCTCTTTTGTGACCATTGTAAATGTCAACGTTTGACAGCGCCACAAACAAGTCAAACAAAAGTAACTTTCACTTTGCATACTCGCAAACCCTCTGCCGATTTTAACTGGTACTTCAATATCCCCCCTAGACAACATTACCATGTGACGACACAGACAAATTGGAGACATACATTTTTACACCTAATTAATCTGAAAACAGTAATTTACCTGTCACCTGTGATAGCTTACCTGTCTGGGAATGTAAAATGATTACGTAACCACCAATCATGATGCAATACGGTGAAAGCTTGAAATGTTAATTCAATTAACATATTTTAACACACTAAAATGAATACGGAAATTTCGGCACATGGTTTTACCTAATAATTGAGTTCTTTTATTGTTTTTATTGTCAGAGAATGAAATTTGATACCGCAAAGTGTTCGAAATTGATGAGAAATGGTTTAGTGACGTCACTGGTCAACACACGCACATGTGGAGTGGAGAGAAAATGGCGTCGCGCGCGGCGCCAGTGGTGTAAAGTTATTTATCTCAGACCTCAAACTCTTACGTCCCTACACAGTATGTGAACGTCTTTCACCGTCATTTGAATTCGTTTTAGATTAGTGAAAGTTCTTAGTTTGTTTTTGGTTGAAGCCATGTCTGTGGTTCGGGGCAGGAAGTCGCCGAAGGCCGAGTCCCTTCAAGCCATGGACGAGCATCTCTCCTCCCTCGGCTTGGTACGGAAACCCATCGCGAAGGACGGTTCCTGTCTTTTCCGTGCTGTCGCCGAGCAAGTAAGCATTTACCCAAGCCTTCACTGATATTTATTTTATCTATAGATTAAGGGTAATTAGCCATAGCAGTTTGAGAGGCGTAAACAATGTGGTTATGTTGTTTTTCACCTCGGAAAGTGTCACGAGTTTGGCTTTGTTTTTAGGTGTTCCATTGCCAAGCGCGCCATCTTGAAGTTCGGGAGGCATGTATACGCTACATGGACAGAAACAGGGACATATTTGAAGCGGTAAGTGTTTAAAATTATCTTCCAAAACGTCCTCCTCGTGTGTAAAGACATTGTTTGTTTACAAAATGCCGTTTGTTTGTTTGAGGAATGTACGTAGGTTTCGACTTCGAGGGTTTGCTTGTAAATTTTGCAAGAAGGAGGCGTGACCCTTCTTTGAGTTTGCACTGTTCTTTAATATGTTTTGTGCTGGACATTACAGTTTGTTCCCGGACCGTTTGACCATCACCTGTGGGCACTAGGGAACCCTAAGGTCAGTTCTCAGCTGAGTTTTGTGTTGTTGAGGGTTGAGTGTCGGTTTCGCTTGCTTGCTGCGTCATGGGTGAACCCTGTACTCGAAACTGACATTCCAGCATGACTAGGCCATGTTATATACAGAGGTTAGGGTAGCACGCATCCCATATTATATTAAAAAGAAATTACTGATATTTCAACTTCCTCCAACTGAGTTTATGAATTTTTGATATAACAATGAACCACTTAAACTGTATTATGTATATGTGGATATTTGGTTTTGTTTAGAAAATAGTATTCAAAGTTTCCCAGATATAAATACTTTTGAAGTTGTGATGTTGTTGACAGAGTGGTTTTAGTTACTGTAAATCATGAAATGTTTGCGGTTGTTGCATTTTTCCCGTTTTTCGTGGTCACCTCTCTACTAGGACTTCAGGACACCACGAATATGTGTTTCCTATGTATTTACTTGCTGTGCTATAGAATTTTTCAACACTGCTAAAATAGATGAATTTACGGTATGCAGTGAATGAGACAATGGTTACACCTGTGCTCTATTGTTTTGAAAATGTATGAATGGGAGGAATTTGTGTAGAATCTAGGTGCTTCAGGTGTTGCACCTGATTTGAATTTTGTCGTATAATTAAGGTGATTCGACATATGTTGTTTTTGTAAGCAAATTACAATTTGAGGCACTGATTTTGAATTAACCAGAAAACAATGTACATGACAATTATGTTTGTTGCTAATCATTTTTAGTACAGCATCTTTTTCCTATTCTCTATGTCACTTGATACATTTTACATTTAACATTGTATTGTCTTTTTAAATCATTTTTATGCAATCATTTTTATGCAGTATTTTCACAAACCCTCAAAACTTAATGATGTTTATTTGGTATACTGATAAGTTACAAGCATTTCAATGGTACTTTTTGGTAGACTATCGAGTCAATATTTGTCTCACAAAAAAAGAAATGACAAACCTCATGAAATTCTTCTGCCACCCGTGAAGTACCTGGCGCATATAAAATGTTATCTATTTGTTGATGTTGAAACTATCACACAACCTTATTTGCAGCCTATCACACAATACTTATTAGGGCAAGGGGATGGAGTCTGCAAATTTATAATATTATAATATTGATAGTCTGGATCTAGCTATAGAGAGAACATGTGGAAAATTAGCCATTGTCTAAAGGGCGATCTGTTATATCTGTATAGCTGGTATAACCACCCTTCGGGGTAACACACCAGCTTTGCAGGCGCATGGGATAAAGGCATCCATTTTTATGACATCTTCAAAATATGTGATTCAAAACATGTTCCATGGCACTGTCATATTTACAATTTAGAATACAATGTATTTTCTGATTATGTGCCAGATGAATTGTATTGTGCTGTGAATAGGGTTAGTACCCCCTACTGGATACTACTACAATAGCTTTAGGGTATGTACATATTGTAGTGCTCTATGTTTCCTAATTGGGTGGCAACATATGCTGTGATGTGCTAAGGGGTCATCTTTATATTCAGTGTTATTCATAAGTTTCGTGGTTATTTTTATCCCTGGCAGGTGTGAGGTATTGTTATGGAAATCACTGTTAGTCTTTGCAGCTGAGGGTCAGCAGTATGTGACTCCTGAAGCCCAGAGCTGCCAAATTACATTTCAGAGGAAAGTTTTCTAAAGCTTAGGGGAGCTACATTTCTGGACAGCTTTTCTACAATTTGAATGGTTTTAGTGCTTTAGAATTATTAGTAAGTTAGCACAATAGATAGATTACTGGTAGTAGTATTCCTTGCTTAAATTTCCAAAGAAAATGGATGAACAGTTACTGAGTCTTGATTATATGGGAGGTTGACATGGTTTCCACACACATGCATTTCTAATTCCAATACCAAGTAGATTCCAAGGTATACAAAAGTTGATTTTAATGCCCTGTCCTCGATGCAAATGGCCTATTCCAGAGAGGTCCAAATTATAGAGGAAAGAGTAGAAATGCAGTAGGCAAGTACAGTAGATTCAATTTATTTTTGCAGGGGTAGAAGTTACTAGCAGGGTTTTCGTGGTGGTTTGCGCTCACGGTTGAAACAGTTCTGTAGTAGAGAAGCAATGTAATGGAAACTTCAAACGCATATTCGCTGTGTCGAGGGGTCACCACAAAAACTGCGAAAATATAACCACCGTTGATATTTCAGGATTTACGGTATAGAGGGAAAGCAAAAGGGAGAAGAAATATAGCAGAAATGTTAGTCACAAACTGAAATGCAAAATATGTAGCATCCTAGATTACAGATTGGGTAAGTCCATAATGCTATTTGCTTACCAGGATGTTGAAGTATGTGGTAATGACTCCAGATACGGAAAGTGCATGAACTTCCTTGTTACTTCAACTCTCACCTAGATAGAGATCACCAACCGAATACAAAACGAACTGCGACCCTTATGTGCAAATTGGGATTCTGAACCCCGAATTTCATGACCCCAAAGTGAGAACGGTAACCTGGACTACACTGCTACTTTTCAGCGTGCTGTTTTTCGTGTCATTTCTATGATTGCACTGATAACGTGGCATACATTCCCTTTAGTGTGCTAATAGGGGTTACAATTGGGTCAGAGGAGCTGCTGACGCGTTCAGTCATTCGTGTAACACATAACAACCACACAGTTCCTGCCTAAGCCTTTAAGCAGTTATTATGGTATCATAGGCTATTTTAGCTATGCATAAATACATAAATATTATCACTTATGACACAGGCTTTAAAGTATAAGTTGAACGGGTAAGAAGAATTTGGAGTGATTGTGTGGCTTTGTAGGTGAACCTACATTGTACTAGTAAATTAACTGTCATGGTACAGGTGGCTTTGGTCAGCAATGATTATGAGGTTGAAGGCAATGTTACCATGCAACTATGATAGGAAAGAGTTTCTTGACAATTTAAGATTGACCGATACAATGTATACCAAGGTTACATTAGTAAGCTATACTCTTGCACACAAGTTTTTTGCGTATGTAAAAACGTTTATGAGAAAAACTTTATAAGTATTTCCTATACAGGGCTTGAAGTACTGGGTATTTTTTAACTGTTTGTTTTGCATAATCGGTAAACCACCTTTAGGCATATTACACACCAGTTTTGTACAGTAGGTATATAGCTGCGTAAGACTGGACTCACTGTAAGGTTTTATCCACTCAAACCGGGGTAGACCCCTACTTTTTTATCAGTGTGGTGGGTTCTTTGAAATGTGGTCAAAGGGCCTCCGGCTTTCCGTCCCATCCGAGAGGATGTCCCTAACCAGAGCTAGGTACTCATTTTCACCTCAGTCCAGTGTGGGAATAACTGTAGATTGCCTTACCCGAGGGCACAGCATTTGGGCCTAGTATCGATTTAAACCCAGAGCCTTATAATTAAGATGCTAAGCTAACAACCCCAACTGCAAGTCTTAGACTGCTTTGCCACCAAGTGTGTTGGTTTCTTCAATGTGCTGTGGCTCCCCTATATACAGAACCCAAGGCTTAACATCCCATCTGAAATACTACATCCCTAGTCCCTTCATTTTCAAATAAGTGCCAGTATGTTCTGTATGGGAATGAAAAATTTCCAAAGGTCACGGATCATCACACCCTCGGTAGATCTGGATGAAGAAACAATTTCTATGTAAACTGGGTCAGAGCTTCGGGGGATTGAAGCCGGGGGATATGCCTTCTAAGGGCTGGTAAATCAGGGATGTAGGTTGTCAGGGCAATGTTATTGCTTTTTCCAGTAGGCGGTAAGTGTCGAGGGACAGTTTGACGGGTTTATAACTGTCTCCAAGTGTTGGCAGACTCCCAGTGCAATCTCTAGTGTCACCCCATCCAGAGCACTGGCCCTGAAAATGGAGACTTACCGACGTCTGTGATATAAGATTGTGACATTGGCGTGTCTAGACGTCCCATTTGTTTTACGGACAGTTTTCTACAAATGTAGGTCTCCTTTATCATCTTGATACCCAGTACAATGCCTGAAGATTGGCAAAGAATACTGTAAATGCAGAAATGTTCGTGGTGGTTTCATGTTCACGGTTTTCGTGGTGACCGTTTCACCGCGAACTTAAAGCCAACGCAAACATTTTTCTCTGATACCCAGACCCAGGGCAGTGCTTGAAGATTGGCAAGCTTACAAAGTGGGATAAAGTACAAAGCAATGCTGCAGTCAGCATAAGCTAGTTATTGTCAAGCTCTTGATACCCAGTACAATTGTTGAAGATCATAAATGGCAAAGAATAGTTTTACTAAGGTCTCTTTTATCATCTTGATACCCAGTGCAATTGCTTGAAGATTGGCAAGCTTAGGATGAAGTACAAAGCAATACTGCGCAGTCAGCATAACCTAGTTATTCTCAAGCTACAATCTGACTGTTCAGATCTATGCCCTCTTGAGCTCGTTGCTGACAGATTTACATCTAAAAATACCCAGTACAATTGCTAGAAGATTGGCAAGCTGTATACGATAAAGTACAAAGCTTAGCAGGATAAAGTACAAAGCAATACTGCAGTCAGCATAACCTAGTTATTGTCAAGCTACAATCTGACTGTTTAGATCTATACCTTTTTGAGCTCCTTGCTGACAGATATAGTGAAGACATACCGAGATATCCAGTACATTATTGCTAGAAGATTGGCAGACTTAGGATAAAATACAAAGCTTTCTAGGATAAAGTACATAAAGCAATACTGCAGTCAGCATAACCTATTAGTAGTTCTTCTCAAGCTACAATCTGACGGTTTAGATCTATACCTTTTCGAACTCCTTGCTGATAGATATAACTATTATACGGTAGACTTACAGAAAGCAATTCATCTTCAAAACTGGGAAAGCACAAATCAATGTATCAAGTACCGGCACATTTATATCACACAGTACCAGAATGAAAGATGAAATGAAAGATGTCATACCTCTGCGGAAGTTTCTGTGAGTTTCTGTAAAATTTGTTTTATTCATTATTGTGAAATTCTTGGTGGTTCTGTCTAATAGTATCTCATAAGGAGACAGATACTTGCATATAGCAGGAAATTGAAGACAGGAAATGAGATGACCTTTTATATCATAATTCTTGGACCTTTGACCTAATTTCTTCCTGTCAGTGTCCCTCCTATGTCTAGCAAATTTGGACCCATACCAAGCCAGCCTACCCATCCTGCCAGTCTCCGGTTTCCTGCCTTACATCATACGACTCTACAATATTCATACAGTACAGACAGATGCCATGACAGACAAACAGCCCACCGCAAACAATACCTCAGTTTTCAGATAATAATCAACAGTGATCCACTTGGAAAGGTCTTCAGGCTCTTCCCCATTCATTTTGCTTATAACATAAAGTACCCACTTATTATATAATTAGATTCTGTTGGCATTGCAAAGATGACAGTAGCAAGACGGTTGTCAAACATTGTACAAAGCAAACAGTGCATCTGTCTCATAAGTGTGAGCTATAACAGATATCTTTGAAAATAACCCTTATTTGAAGAGAGCGCTTTCATACTAATAATTATGATTTGGAAGGGTCAGCATTGTATTGAGATAATAACCAATTTTCGATAATTTGCCAACCTGACCCTGTATACTCTATGAGCCTGAAATCACTATTGAATTGCTGACCTGAAAACCGTGCTAAGTGTGTAACACAGAGGATTATGCAGTTAATCAACCATGCCTTTAGTGGCCTCAGTGCAGTCGGTTTCAATTATCCTAAAACCTCTAGATCTTGTTTACTTTTTCCCCGATTTGAATGTCTTATTTTCTGGTAGGGTACTAAGTAGTTTTCTGAGGCGCTGTGTTGGCGTAACAGTTCCTAGTGGGGTGTTTGGCCCAGAACCCAGAGGTCCTGGGTGTGAATCATCTGACATGTCACCGATGCCGTGCCCTTGGAAAATGGCTGAGTGGCTAGGCTCTAGATTTAGAGGTTAAAGGCAACCAAAGCAATATCAGGGCCCGACAATTGGATTTTGAGAGTCAGTTTATTTAGTCATTATTTTCTATACATGATTACTAGTAGTTCAAACAACACTGTTACAGTGTAAAGCAACATCCATGATGCAAAAATATGAGAACTCACTGAAATCATCTCGGGGGGGTTTTGTAGGCTCGCGAAACTAAGGGGATCATTGTAAGGTTCGTTTTTCTACGGTTATGAAATGCTCAAAGTGTGAAGTTATTACGCAGATGTGCTAAACAGTTTTAGACTTGGTCTAGTAAGTTAATGTCACTGCCATAAAGATTTCAGCATTTTTTTTAATTTCCCATTTTTGGGCCCTAATATTGCTACAGTTGCCTTTAAGGGTTCGATTCTTGGCTAGAAATTGTGTCCTTGGAAAGGCACTTCATACAGCTTTCCTCACTGTAAATGGGTGCCTGACTTCAGTTTGGGAGGTGAAAGACGGTGGAAGGAGAGGGTTGGGCTCCGCCATCCAATACCCTGCCCTAGACATGTAGTGGATAACAACCCACACCTACGGCCTTAAGAAAGGCTATGAGACAGCTTTTTTCAGCTTTGTGAAGCACAGTATGGAGAGAGCTCGGTTGGTATCTGTACTCGTAGATAGGATTGTGATGATTGGGTGGAGTTGTTTAGGTTTCTTGTCACACACGAGCCAATCAATACGGCCGTGTCACCGGGAGCAATCAGCGTGGTAAGTAGTAAAGCGCAGGGGAGCGAGGTGTCTCGTGTCTGACCCATCGATTCTTCCCGCAGATAGAGCGCCGTCCCAGAACGTATTATGACTGTGCATGCGCAGGATAAGCCTGGCTGGTGAACTGCTTAACTTTTTGATTTTTATCAACTTGTCAGTGGCAACCTAGTCAACTGTCAACAATAACTAGACAGCTTTCAACCCTTGACCAGCATGCTACAGCAGTTGCAATGTGTTACTGTAAATGCAGAAATGTTCGTGGGGATTTAATTTTGCAGGAGAAAGAAAATGGAGTGTTCATGGTGGTTTTAAGTTCACGTTTGAAACAATAGTAGCACCACAGTCACGATGACATTATGGAAACACTTTTTGCGGTGGTTTTAAGTTTGTCAAAATAGTTCACCACAAAAACTGCGAACATGAAACCGCATTTACCGTTTCAGGCATGTACAGGAGTTGTAGAGTTGCAATAGAATCCATTACAGTTTCTGTTGGATTTTTGGTCAATGTTGCATCAGTATTTTTTCCGACATATTTGGAATTTGGACACTATAGACAAGATAATTATCATCCTCATAGAGTCGTATACACGAACTTGAGCTTATACCATACGTTCTTTCGATGTGCTCTCAGATAGAGGTCTCACGTGGACATCAGCGCTTCGTTGGCTGTTTTTTCACGAGCCGTTATCAGACAGACAGTCTGCTTCTTTACTAGGTGATAACTATATATTTACACGGTACAGTGTGCATCATAAAAGCATACTGTGATAACGTGAAATGTGAGTTGTGTAGGACATGGTAGAAAAATCACAAAATGTCAACTGGATAGTTACCTGTTATAAGCTATTAAAAGTATTATACAAGGCACGAAATACACATTTGTGCAATGTGCATCTTAATGTGCATCATAAAAGCATACTGTGATAACGTGAAATGTGAGTTATGTATAGGACATGGAAGAAAAATCAGACAAAATGTCAACTGGGTACAGTTAAGTTTGTTTGTTATGCAAAACATAATATCATGCACATTTATATCATGTACAGTACTTCTGTAAGAAAAATTAATTTAGTTCCTTGAAAAAAAAGAAGAGAAAATTGCCTGCTTGAGGCTGTGTTCTAAGTCGCCACTGAGGCAAACTTTAACATGCTTGAGCTTTAGCCAACATCCCAGCTTCAGTTAGTATACCCCTGGTGATTTCCCTCTGGATTCCTCTTTGTTGAAGTACTCAGTATTCTAACAAAGCAACTGAATGAGATTGTCCTGTAGCACTGCCACTTGTAGCCAAATTCACCATTTTCAAATAGAAGATTTAGTTAGTCAGGTCAAGGTTGAAATGGAAGATGTAAGTCATTTATTTCTGAACTGATGAGTCACCTGTTCATATGATATATGATAATCATATAATCTTTGCCAAAGGGCTTAATCTAAACAGGGGAACAGGGGCGGTATGCCCCCTTGCCCCCACCATGCACCATCTTACCCTGGGGAGCAGATCCTCTGACAAGTCATAAAATTCTGATTAACCAGGGATTCGTGATTCCTTTTTAGCAACTTATAAGATGTAAAGAGCTTCGATCAAACGTTTCTCTCCTTTGAAAGAAACGATCGGAAACTTATTGAAGAAGTTGATACAGATTACGACATCTGTCAGGAGAGAAACAAACATCCCTAGTGACCCATTTTTCTGGTGACGTTATGGGATTAACTTTACTGTTGGATCGATAATTGTGGCAGATATTGCAACAATACAGGGATTACTGTACATTTTATGTAGTGAAGCCCTGTAAGTCTATCAATCATTTTAGTTCTAGTAGCTGTTGCAGGCCATACTTTTTAGAATTTTACACCATCACTTTTCATTGCAGACTCTATGATCAGAGTTTTTCTAGGAAAAAATTTCAAGAGGGATTATTGCCAGGGATCAGAGGGACGGAGACTTAGTGAAGGGATGGTATGGAATGTTAAGTTAAAATAGGCCATTTTAAGGCTTCCTGAGGGGCAAGTACTGTCAGACAGGTCACAGTTGAAAAATTTAATGCTTGGCAGAGGATCTGCTCCCCTGGGTAAGGGGGTGCAGCGCCCTTGTTTCCCTCTTTAGATTAAGCCCTATACATGATACAGTACTTTACCTTGGAAACAATACATGTTACCCCATACCAGATACAAAAAAAGCAGTGATTTCAATCTAAAAGACCGTTTCCGTAGATAGATGTTTAACTCTCCATGTTCCCCAAATATAGGGAGCTGGTTGTGTCTTAGTATATACTAATATGATGAATCAGCCAATTAAGTCTTGAAAGGATTGTATGAAATGTACTTTTCAACCCTTGCTTCCAGGTTTTAAAAAGTTAGGTTTTGTTTTGTTCATAGTCATAGCCTCCTTAAATAGACCATTCCTGAATTATGTTTTAGGAAGAGAATTAAAGTTCTCCAGTGCCTATGCCTCCCCAAGGATGTTGCTGAACAAGCCCTTGAATACAGAATGTATTTAACTCAACACAATCTTCCTGTTGAAACACAGTCATGACAAAAGCCCAGAGGCCAGCCTATTTACAGGAGAGAATGTTTGTTCTCTAGACTAACTTCCCGGGGCAGCGAAAGGTCAGCTACTTTCTCGCGGAAGAAATTCTTCTCCGGTGCGTTTCCGGGAGAAAATGGGATTAGCGCCCACTGCTCAGGGTTATCATTACGCGAACATGAATCACCCACTTTGGTTGTCTGAAGAAAGAGTTTATCAATGCCGCCCTGGAGCCGAATGCGATACGTTACCTATGGCTATCCCATATCTATAACCACTTAGTGGTATTTTGCATCATTAAGTAATATGTCATTTACCAATTATCTCTTTTTGAATCGAACTAGGCTAGAAACTTCAAAGTCTGTCATAATTCTTAAGTTTATGTTTTTGCTACGTTCCCTTTAGTTACAGGACCTGGTATTGTATATACGTCTGGCTCTGCATAGAGCACTTGAGGCGATTTGATTATTGAAATTTGGTGAGAAAATTTATTGGAATGTCTTTGATACTGACAGAAGGAAGAGCTTACCAAAGAGCTCAAGAGAGAGAGGATGGGGTGTGTAAGGAATAGTAATGAAAAGGAAATATTCTTTGATGTCTTGATGTAAAATGAGGGTACAATAAATTGAGACTTGTTAATGTGATGATATGAGTCTGATTTTTTAAAGCTGACTGTCCAGAAAATGTAACTTTTGTAAGTGAACAGGTAATGAGATGTGATGCATTCAAGAAAATGGTGTGGCTGCATACATATTTCAGATGGGAAGTATTAAGAAATACTGACAAAAGATGCAATCCTCCACCAATATAAAATTTGTCCATAGTTAGTAATGATATCAAAAGTCACGGAGCCTTTGCCCAAGATTTAATCTTTATTCTTTAAGACAAAGATGATTGATGCTATGTAAAGATGAGAGAAAAAATCTTTTGAATTATCTAGCTAGGTTTTCACAAAGCAAGTTACTTAGCAAATGCACAAGTTCCCATGCCAAAAAACAATTGGAAGAATTATGCTCACTCACACTCACTATCTAGTTTAATGTCTTCTGTACCACTTTGGACATGCTTGCACATGTGTGGGGGAGCTTTACAGTAAAGGTTTAAAGCAGCCAACCTCAACTGAGGTGAAGCTTGATGTTTTTTTTCAATCAGCTACTAGTAGGCAATTCAGCAGCTTGTCTATATGGCTCCAATTTTCAGCCAAGCACCCTATGTACTCTTCTGTGTGTAACTGTAAGGTTCTGAAGACTTTATGCACAGAGATTTAACGTAGCGCTTGAGGCTAATGCCTGTAGCTCCCCTAACGGGAGAATGCTGGCTTTACATGTAATTCTCCATTAGAAAGGATGAATTAGCCAGGTACTTTGACTGAGTCGGAGGTGTTGCCAAATGATCAACGACGCAATTAAACCCAAGTTTCTACCGCGCTGTACTTTCCCCATGTGTGCAGTTTTTTACCTTGAACTTGGCTTTTTAATGCGCTACTTTATATTCCACACTGAGCTCTGGAATGTTTAGTTATGCAGCCTTTTATTTCTGCAATTTGGTCCAATTCCCTCGTCCCCTAGCCTGTCCATATTTTCTAGCAGGTGAAAGCCCTTAGAGTTACCCCTTGCTGTACTTGGTTTTGACCTGGTTTGCCCCCCTTGTGTGGAATAAATGCACTTGCACTTGCCTTGAACTTTGGGGCAGACAACTTGGAAAATGTATTGAAGTTTCTCTGAGAATAAAGAGGTTAGATGCTATGTAGAGGTACTAAAAATATGAATTTCCAGCCACTTGCTTGGAAAATGAGTAAAAATAGGCATTGTTACAATTTGGACGATCCTAATACTTAATAGAATGATTTAGAAGTGAGGCTAGGAACCTTGCAACTACCTATATGTACTGTGAAGACTTTAATTTTTCGCACTTTGCCGGAATTATTGTATAACTAGTACTATACTGTCTACATTGACATGTTGAAGAAGCCTTAAAGTTTGTCCCAATATTGTGCATGTTGCAATACAGTGTTGCAAGTTTGTTACCTCAACAGCTAATCATCGTAACAATTTGTATAGATTATATTTTTGTTTAGACATCAACAGACCCAAAATGGCCAAATGAAATGACATTTTGTAGACATCCTTTTATCTTTACCTCATAACCAATATGAATTTGCCCTTTGCTACAATGTTAACAGTATGCTAGCCTTTATTATATTGATAATTAGGATGTTAAGTTTTATTCTATACATCTTATGTTTAGTAGTTGTTGTCATACATTTTACTGTGTACAGTTGTCATGCAAATAAAGTTTTGTTCTGTTTAATCGAGGAATCTAACGTTAGCAGTGATTTTGATATTTGAACTTACTAATAGGTAATACAGGTATACTCTCATAGTTCAAAAAACTGATTGAAGGTAACATGTACAGAACTTGATTCTACACATCTTGTCAACCCTAATGGATATTGATTGCTTTCATCGCTGCAAAATGCAGTTCCTTGTAACATCATGCATATTTGAGATCTCCATTTAGAACATATATCAATAGCGGTATATTTGCTGATTGCTATACTGATTAAGTGGATTTGTCAGGTATCGTTTTTTATCTGCGTAGGTGTGAGAAATATCGGTCTCACCCAAGAGCGTTGGTCATCATCCTTGCGACAATTTAGATGTCGAGATCACAAGGTATTGATGGATGGCGGCATCATGGATATCTTTATTTCATTATTTGCATGGTTGGGAACTGATAAGGTTGTATATGAAGCTTGCACAGTTGGACCTCGGCATTGATTGAAGCATTGGGAACCTGTTCTCATGATCAGCTTCTAAGGGAATGTGATGTCATTGCTATCACATTACAAGAAATCAAAGATCTCATAGAGTCATACCTCAGTGTGAAATATTTTTTGAAGTTTTTACTGCCAAAGCCTGAGCTGTATTATGTATTATAAGACAGTATAACAGTTAACGTTGATGATCAACAAGTCCGAAGCTACCTTGGTGTCCCAAATTGAGGTCATTGAATTTGCCTGGCAGACTGGCTATCTATGGACTATGCTACACTACGTTCAGGAAGGGGGTGTCAACCTGTGATTCTGCAGTTCCTGAAAATACTGCTAGGGGGCACAAGATAGCCATCATTATGTCTCTCTGGGACCTAAAAGAAATACCCAAATACAAAAATTCACAGAATTCCTGGTATCTCCATCAAGATCTTTTCCTAAATGATGTAAATGTAATCTCATTTTTGTTTGGACCTGTATCATAGACTGTTGTTCAAATTCAAGCAAGGTGATTTTTTTGAATGATGTTCTTTTTTTTATGTGCCAAACTTTTGACCTCTTTCTCGCTGAATAATTGTATTTTTTTTTACTTTCATTGTGTTTGAAGCCCACATAGCATTTATAACTATAGGGCATGCTGACGGAATTTGAAGCTTTTATGAATGCCTGAAATATTAATAAACTGACTATAAACCACAGGAGTACCCGTTACAAAGGACAACAATAAGTAATACCTCCCACAGGACCATATTCTTTGGATGAGTGTATTGATTATGTGGTTGAAGGCTGTGGTTGCGATGCCTTCACAGTCACACAGGGCTCAACAGTTGTCCGAGCCTTGACTTATGCGCTCAGAATAGGAGGTGACTGCCCGAGATTGATCGCGAGGCAACGCTACAGATCAATTACCCACAGGGAGAGGGTCTCCGCTGTAGGACTTATCTCTCCTTCCAAGCGAAATGTGTGGCTCTCTGGTGACGATAAGACAGCTAGCTTAGTAGATCTGGAATCTCTGCCAGTGGGAGGTAATGGCTGTAGTTTGTCAAAGTTTGGGGGCTATGCACTCGTCCCAATCAGCCCACAGCTGGCCATGTAGGTACTTCTTCACTGTCAGGAAAGTTACTTCAACACATCCATCATGTAGCCACCATTTGTACGCTGATAATAAAGCAGGAGCAAGCCTAGGAGAGACTAGCATCTATGATATAATCGTTATGGAGGTGAAAAATGATGCCCTTTTACATGTAGTTTCTGTCTTTGTAATAACGGTTATTGCCTGTAGCATGGAGATTGATTATTGGGTTCTTAACTGTATTTTCCTTTGGTGCTGAAGGAATAATGTGTTCGTATAATATGCTATATGTTTATGAATGATGCCTGTTGGTGGAAAGCCTAACACATGATTTATGACTGATGGAAGTGAAAGATACAATAAGGGCTTTTCAAAGTTGCATCAAGTTTCTACATTCTTTGTCATGTTAATTTGAGTGTGTGAGAGTGAGTGAGTGAGAGTGAGAGTGAGTGAGTGAGTGAGTGAGTGAGTGAGTGTGCAAGCAACTTAGTAAACTGTCTTGTGGTAGAATGATATACATGTAAAGTCTCAGAAGCAAAAACCCAATGATTGAAGACAATGGCTGCTTTTACCACCACCTTTTTGGAAGGAGACTCCTAGGCCACTTATCCTCACACACAGCCCCAAGTCGACTCCGAAAACTTGTGTGTACATCTGGCCAATGACTGTGTGTGACACATGGGTATTCTAATTTCATATACTTTTACAAAATATAATATTAATGTAATAAATCTAAAAGTTATTGGGTTTGACAGATAGTTAGAAAGTGTACATAGGTTTTCTAGGTCATCCAAAAGTAACTACTTAAAATCGACTACTACTTATGACAAAGTAAATATACTGCGAAAAATCCTATGCATGTAGCTCAACAGTATGAATACATAGACTTAGACTCTAGCTGCGGGTGGTGCACAATAGGAAGATTACAAAGGATGAAAAGGTTAATTACTTTGTGAGCCAAACTTCACTTATAATCTACCCTTCTGGCTATTTGCCTTTGTAGGGGATTTGTTTAAGATCCAGCAACGTCTCCTGGGACTTAACAGCAGGTGTTCGAAGGCCTCAACCTAAATCTAGTTAGCATTTGGACCAATCAGAGCTGACTGACCTACATATTCAAGACACCTTTAACATACTAATTCATGTGTCTGGTGAAGTTTGATGTATCGCATACTCTGATTGGTCAGGGTCATGGGCAAAGACCAGTCATTGCTCTTCTTTTATGGCTCTGTGGTAGAATCAAGAAAAATAATCCGTGAAAAACTGTTGCGGTAGATAGAGCTAAAAACTTAGTAATTTAAGCAAAGTATGTAGCTCTACTGCAAAGCTACATGTACACTGTAGCTTTACAGCAAAGCTATTCTGTTGTTCTACAGCAAAGCTACACTGTATAGCTCTACACTACCTGTAAACATCAAAGCTATACTGTAGCTCTACACTCCACCAAAGCTACACTGTAGCTCTACACTTCTGTAAACAGCAAAGCTACACTGTAACTCTTCACTACACCAAAGCTACTCTGTAGCTCTACACTATCTGTAAACATCAAAGCTACACTGTAACTCTACACTACACCAAAGCTACACTGTAGCTCTACACTACCTATAAACATCAAAGCTACACTATAACTCTACACTTAACCAAAGCTACACTGTAGCTCTACACTACCTGTAAACATCAAAGCTACACTGTAACTCTACACTACACCAAAGCTACACTGTAGCTCTACACTACTGTAAACAGCAAAGCTACACCTGGTACTGTAGCTCTACACTATACTAAAGCTACACTGTAGCTCTACACTACCTGTAAACATCAAAGCTACACTGTAACTCTACATTACACCAAAGCTACACTGTAGTTCTACACTACTGTAAACAGCAAAGCTACACTGTAACTCTACACTACACCAAAGCTACACTGTAGCTCTACAACACATCAAAGCTACACTGTAACTCTACACTACACCAAAGCTACACTGTAGCTCTACCAGTGTTCTCACCAGGATTTTTTCACAGCCTAGGGGTCAGGTACAGAAGGTCAACCCACAAAGAGTGCCAAAGACATATAACGGTTGGGAGTCTGGCATCTTTCTGCACAAAATTTTGAAATTCATAACCAAATAAGACACTAGTTATTGCATTTTAAGTGATAAATTTTGTGAAGTTAAGTTTTTCCTCTGTCACATCCTCATTCTAAAGCCAAATATGAACTTTTTATAAGATTCATGAAGGTTCTTAAAGAAAGAAACACTCCTATGCTCATTGAAACACAGCATCGGGGTCTAGATCACAGCATCGGGGTCCAGATCACAGCATCGGGTGCCGCTATGCTGAAAAGGCCTGGCGAGAACACTGTCTACACTACTGTAAACAGCAAAGCTACACTGTAATTCTACAGCAAAGCTGCGCATGTCTACCGATAATAACAACTCTGGTATTTTGAAGAGTTACAACTGTGCATAAGTCTTGCTATTTTGACTTAGCTACAGTAGAGTGAAAGTATGCAGAGTAGACCTTAGTTTTACTGTATATTGCCAAGGGATGAACTTCCATTGCTTTCGGATGTTAAGGAGTTCACAAAAGTTTATAATTTGTATAGATTGTCATTGAAATAGATTTTGGAATCAAGTCGTTACTGTGGTCTGGATAAGTTTGCCAAGTTATCACTGGACAACTGCCATACTGCATTGTACTACTTTGAATGTTGTGGAATTTTTGTGTGCCCAAGGGCTTACGATTCTTGGCCTCTTGTATAATGGACAGATCCCCATACCATTAAAAAACAAAGATGCATATATTCAGCCCTGTGGACTGTGAATGATTTATTTGTATCGAGAATAGATGTTGGCCCGTACAAGGAACAAAATGACCCCACTCTCAGGCAGCGCAAGCGACCATAAATCTAGGACATAATGTGAATAAAAGATTCCTGTCCTAAAGTTTGTGCATGACTGATTTTGTTACTTCTTTTCACTTACACACCCTCACTATATCCTTCTTTTATACTCATAATATATCGTCTGTTGTTCCATGTTTTGATTTAGATTTAGACATTTATGGCATTGTGATATATCACTGTTTGAATAAGCCTTTTTCTCTAGTGAAAGGTATTCTTCTGAGTCATGAAATTTAATGCGGAATGCTTTAAGTTTGTTTTTTCTTCTTCTCTTTCATGTTTTCGTATTATTGATAGTTGGAATAAGTCTTTCCCTAGAAATTATAGATAAGGTATTCAGACTGAGTCATGAAATTCAATGCAAATGGCTTTGAGTTTTCTTTCTTTTGTTTTTCTTCATTTCCATTATAAACACTGTAAATCTTGATATTTTTGTAATGGTTTTCTCAGTGCCTGTCCACCAAAAAATTATGACACTGCAAGTATGTGTATTTGTGCTAACATATTTTTCTGCCGCGAACTTGAAATACCACAAAAACTTGTTTTCTATCTCTACTGCAAAATTGAATCCCCAGAAAAATAATTGAATTTACAGCAGCATAGGTTTTTATGTGAAATAACAACAAAAATTTACTAGTGAGTTAACATTGTACTTCAGACGTAGATGTCACAGTAGAGATGGCGATTCAGGACAATCGGCGATTGTCCTAGGACAGATCGCGATCGCCATTTGTCCTAGGACAGACTGCGATCGCGATCTGTCCTAGGACAATCGCCGATTCTACTAGTAGAGATTGCAATCGCAATCTGTCCTAGGACAAACGGCGATTCTACTTGGACAAATTCTGCGATCACGATCTGTCCTAGGACAATCGCCGATTCTACTAGTAGAGATTGCAATCGCAATCTGTCCTAGGAAAAACGGCGATTCTACTTGGACAAATTCTGTTTGATGGAAATGCTTTGGAAAATAGAATGAATCATTGCACAACATTTCAATCAGGTTTAGCATACTACCTACATTTCACAATTATTTAAACTATTTTAGGTGAGTATGTTTTCTGATAGTAATTTCTGATAAAGTTGAGTGACAAAATTTTTAATAATTTGTGAAAGATATCAGTTGGAAGAAGGTGATCAAACAATGTTTCAGTATGCAAATTTTGAGGTGTCAAGATATTACTCCCAGTTTCACACCTATTGAATTCACAACCTTAGGAGAACAATAACAATTGTAAAGTGATAAAACAGGTGTCAAAATATCAATCTCAGTTTCAAGATACTACAGTTTCACACCTATATAATTTCACAGTCAGACATATACTGAAAGATTTCACAACTTTGGCAGAACAATAAGAATTAGAGGGTGATCAAACATTTTTGCTGTATATTGCTGTTTCCTTTATCTTAGCATCAATTGAGTTTTGATCAGAGTTTGTAAATACTAAATAAAATCATGGTTTATAAAAAAATATTGCTGTTTCCTTAATATCTTACTTTCTTAGCATCATTAAGTTTGGATCGCCGTTTGTCCTAGGACAGATTGCGATCGCAATCTCTACTAGTAGAATCGGCGATTGTCCTAGGACAGATCGCGATCGCAGTCTGTCCTAGGACAAACGGCGATCGCGATCTGTCCTAGGACAATCGCCGATTGTCCTGAATCGCCATCTCTACTGTGACATAGACATCTGTAGCATTGTGATATTTTCATTTGAAACCTCTTGTTGCAAGGGGAGCCAAACAACGTCTCTCGTGATTAACGGTAATCGCTTGGGGACTGTGCCGATCCATATTCCCGCACCCGTGGGGTGCTATTATTTCATGCCGCGCAACAAATGCCCCGACTGTAACACACGGGAGAAAAATGCGACAGCTTGAAGCCGAAATCAATCCAATCCACTATCCTGTCAAAGCGATATGGTAATGAATGCACTTGGGCTGTCACAGGGGGATGTGTGATTGCTCTGTCATGTCTGTAGCTAAGCCCAGGGGAGTGGCAGATTAAGACATTAATAAATTCCCTACTAAGTCAGCCAGACACCTAATCGGTGGGGAGCGTAGCGCAGTGTCAGTCGAGTGGCTTCTCTTGAAGGATTGTGCGTACACAAAATACACGGAAAGGGTGTCTGGAAAACATAGCTACTCAATCATCAATTATGGAATGTCTGGGTGGTAGACAATGAAGTTTATTATGTCTGGATAGATAGATTTGGCATCACGGTGGGTTGAACGTGTGATCATGATTTGTTTGGAAGTGTCATAAGGGAGTGTGACTGTCTTTTCTGATTGTCAAGTTTTTGAAGAAACATTGGGAGCCAAAAGTCATTGGATCCTAGAGAAGAACTAAAAGTTCCACAACCTCAAACCTTCTCCAAATGATGTTAACCTTTATGACTGATGTATCATGAAGAATTGTTTCTCATTGATTAGGAAAATGAGTTCATCATTTGCATGAATTGTATATTAAGTTGATCATAGTTGTCACCCAAATAACAGATTGAAGTTGCTCAAAGTATGAAAGTCTTGTTTAAACAAAGAAGGTTATTTTGACTAGTATTCCCTCATTAATTATGTATATGTGGTCCTGATTTGCACAATGTATATTCAAATTTACTGTACTTCCAAATGCTATTAGTATGAAATTCCTGTCATGTACCGTCTATAAAATAATACTATTTTCTCCATGATTGTGCAAATTAAATATTCAAGTTAGACATTCCATCCAGGCCTTCTCAAGTTATTTGTGTGTAAAGACGGACGGACAGACGGACACACATACACAAACGGTACCCAAAACATAACCTGCTGGCAAAGGTTATAACACATTCCTAAGTCTTATTCTTTTATGACAAAGCCTGTAGGGTAGATTTAAAACGCTACTTATGTCTAGCCAGAATGCCATTCTAGTATAACATTGTCTGTTGGAATGTCCCAATATCTCTTGTTACGGTTATGTTTTATGATATTATACAGAAGCCAGTGTTGCAATAACTTTGCAATTATACCTGGTGAATAGTAATTGGCAGATGTTCATTGTCAAAGCCACTCTAAAGAAACTTGTTTTCATTGCACAAATGGCACTTAATACTTACTCAGCAACTAGGGAGTCACGAAATGAGAGCAAGCAAAAGGTGGGCGATGAATTATTCAGTAAAGGTCTTGAGATCGCAAGTCATTTAAGTTCTTTGGCACTAAGGGCATCCCACGGTGCCATCTGTATATCTTCATATCTGTCTGGTTGTGCAACAGATTTGACATGTGTGTATAGCAGTTTCTACAATTCCCAACAGTTGGCTATGATTTATGACGTGAAGTAGTTGGACTGCCACAGATAAATTTGCCTTTTTCTGTAATGTTTGTAAAAAGAATGCAGGGCTTGAAATACTGGGTGCATGTGCACCCAAAATTGAAGCTGTGCATCTAATTTTTAACTTTGGGTACACCAGTGCACCTAGATATTTTTGTAGGCTGTAGGGTAAAGGCACTATTGTACACTAAGTATACATCTATTCTTGACATGCAAGTATCAGAAATAGCAATATAACTTTTGTCATACTTTATATGATATATTTATTTACTTGTTTGAAATTTTAAGGTCAGCTATAGAATTACAGATTGAAGTTCTTATTATGGTAAACTTTGTAATGATGTTTTGCTGACATTCAAATTCAAATGTGGTGTACCCAAAATTCTTTCTGTGCACCTAATTTTTTGGGTTGGGTACACCAGTGCACCTATTTCCAAAAATTAATTTTCAGCCCTGGGATGACTAAAACCTGAATATGATTTATGATTCTATCATAAAACAATTACAACTGTTACTGTAGTCATTTCAATTTTTTCATGCTTTTCGAGATAGATTTGCTTGACAGTACAATCATGTAATTATTAGAGAGTAATGCATGCTTAAGGAGGTTTTTGTCAATGTTCCAAGAAGTTCTCCCACAGAATTGATTTAAAATAAATCCAGCGAAATAGCTCTTCTTTTTCTTTTTCTTCTTCCGGTAATGTCCATCGGCCGGATATCGGCCATAACTGACATGTCACGGGTCAAGGGTCAGGTTCTAAACAGGACTGGACACCTTCTGACTGCCGGCCTCACCCTGGACACCGCCTGGGAGGTCGCCAGAGACAGATCAACCTGGAGGACTATATATGCAGAGGCGCTACGCTCCCCTTGGGAGCTTGTGGCCTTGAGTTGAGTTGAGTTGATCAGCATACTCAAAAAACAACTGATAAATAAACAATGATAAAATGTATTTATTAACTCATGCTAATTGCAAGGGAATGCACATTATTACAATAATGTAAGATGTAATAAAGTAAACATTCTATGGATCTATGTACTACATTACTGATGGATTTGACTTCTTCTTTGGAGGCAGTTTCTAATGAATTGTCTCACATTTTTAATGACAAATTTAGTACATTTTGTGATTTAACCTTCTCCCTGCTGCCTAACGCCGTAACCAATTGAGAATTGGTAGCCAGACGGCTACTTCAGTGTGCTAAAGGTTAAAAGGGAATCTGTGTGTATGCAGGGGGTAGATTTTGAGCGTTGATGAAGGTTAGACATCCAGGTAGTACAAAAACAGTTACTCAAGCAACTGGATGATTCAGAGTTTTGGCATAAAACCTGGTTCTTCAGTTCTTTTTCGTCAGTGACGAAACACAGTGGATGCTGTCTGAAACGTCTGACTGTTTCAAAATTGTATCCACTGGCAGTTGCTTGAGTAACTGTTTTTGGTAGATTTGCAGTACCAGGCTAGAGATTGGTACCCAATTCCCTAAACAAATTAATCTTAAGGCTGCTGAGCTTGGTAAGCCTTCTAATTGTTCAGGGACTTAAGCTGTTGAATGGATTTGATCTATTGGAACTTGAAGTCCTGTAGATTTCCCCTGAGAAGGGACTGATTGCAGCGCTGCGTTTGGTTCGGGTGACCTTGATGCCATTATATTAGCTCTGAGTCAGCTTAAATGGCCCAATGCATCAGCCCCCTGATTGCATCAAAGTAGTAAAAGTCCACTTTACCTCAAGGCAGGTCAAAGCTAAGTGCATTATAAACTCAGCCGGTGCCATTATACTGCTGGACGTAGAGACGGGTAGAAAAATAAGGTAGCAATCAAGTTGATTCGCATGGATCGTCATTTGAACTTCTTATAGGATGCGAATAAGTAAATGCTTTTGTAATGGTGGCTAAACGGAGAATGATACGGTTGCCATTTACTGTGGGAGTAGTCCTAAGAGGAAATCAAGTTACTTATGGTGGCCTCAGATTTATTGTATTGGACAGGTTACTGTAGATATATTTGGTAACGAAAGGCATTTAGTTGGTATTGGTACTCGATAGTGTTTTAGATGGCATTTCTTTGAAAACTAGATCAGATTTAAGAAGAATTCAAGAGCCTAAAACTTCGCTACAAAATCTTTGATTGTGATGTTTTGAATATATCTGAATTATAAGCCTGTCATTTGTACTAGTCACTTTCCACCATGAATATTTGATCAGAACAATTTTAGCATTCAATCAAGTCATGGTAATACTTCCATTGTTGTAAGAATATTGGATAGCGGTTGGCCACTTGTTTTTGTTTTATCACATTGTTTCCTGTTATGCTTACTTATAGGAGACGGGTACATGTATATTGTTATGTTTATACATGGCAATGAGTTATAGAATTTTTAGTGACAAGCCTAAAGCTTCCCAGCTATATTAATAATTGATAAAGTGGTCTTTAAACCAGTCAATGGACATGGTCAGTCTAAGCATAAAGTTCAAAATCACATTAATTTTGTTGCTTGAATGACTCCTTATCATAGTGTATTGAGCTTTACACAATCATTTAAGACTCAGACTTAGTAAGAGTAAATGTCTTTTCTATGTAGATGCATAATAAGTGATTATATTAAGGAACACTCCAATGAGATAATTGAAATCTTAAGTGCATTAACACTACTATCAAGTTCTCTATAGCATTAGTCATCACCATATAATTAGATTAATTGTTATATAACCATTAGACAATTATTTGCCCGGAAACAAAGCTTCTTTTTTTTTTTCATTCTTTTTATTAGTTTTCAAAATAACAAAGAAATAATAAGAAAAACATGGCATATATACAAAATGAATGAAATACATGAAGAAACCACAAAACTGATACATAAAACCCGGAAACAATAATGATCACACATATATAGTAAATGAGAACCTCCACATCTTGGTAATCAAAACATAATGGCAGGAAAGATTTACGTAGAAAGGACAGTATATAGTTTTCCCCACTTTCCCAGATGTTTTTAAAACTTATCAAGCCGTTTGGCAATAATGTATTCTAGTTTTTGAACATGAGAAACATAAGAAATAAAACTAGATAAATGTAAGGTCTTTTCACGATATTTGAGAATATACATTTTACCTAAAAGAATAAATAAGTTTGACAGAACTGGGCAACGATCACTTAAATCACCGAAGACTATATTAAAGGCGGAAACAAAATTTGGCAATCGTTTGTTAACTCTCCTCACGCCCTGTCTGTCCTTCACCACGCTGATTCGGGGTCAAGAACCTATAAGCCACTCATCTGACTGACAAGTAGGACGTCTTTTAAAAGGAAATTGGTCCAAGGGGAAATTTGTGCTTCATCTTTTTTTCAGAGAATTTGATTGATACTGTAGATACAGAAATGTTCGCGGTGGTTTTATGTTCGCGTTTTTCTTAAAACCATCGCAAACATTTTTGTCCAACACTGTAGCAGTATGTGACTACAGCACTACCAAGAACTTTAAACCACCGCAAACACTCTATTTTCCCTTTTAGCGCGAAATAGAAACCATGCGAACTTAAATGCATTTACAGTATCTTTCACACCTCTGTGTAGTATAAAAGACACATGTCTGACTGGGATTTGGAAGTCAGGAATGTTTTAGATCTTTTCTTCTGGAGAAATTGGTATGCAACAGATCAGAGGTACTCCAGACAATTGAGATTGACAGCTGGCCAGTCTTTTCAAAAGCGTTACAGTGATGATGATTGCAAAGTTGGATCAGCCTTGAAAGCATCATTTTGGCATACAGCCAGAAAGTGGTAATAGTGTAGCAAATGGTTTACTTCCTGCATTAGGCACAGGATTTGACTGCTTATAGTATTATAGGTAATGTTACAAAATGCCCTGGCAGGGTGCTAGATAGTAGATACATTTACATTCAAGTTACCCTATGAATAACCGGGGCCCAGATCTAGAATAGAATTTCTCAGTTTCATTGTTCAACAGTATTGCAATCTTACTTTGTCAAGTTTTAAAAAAGCAGAATGATAACAACCCTTTCATCAAATAATTTTAACATTTCTTAATTAGGCTATTACCAATTTGATTTTTTGGCTCTCAGGGCTCGAAATTTTGGGTGCATGTACATGTGCACCTTTGTGCCCCGAAAATTGGAGCTGTGCACCTCATTTTTGACTGGGTGCATTTAGATATTTTTGTATGCTTTAGGGTAAACGTACTATGTACACTAGTATACAGAACATTCTCGAAATGTTAGTATCAGAAAAAGCAATAGAATAACCTTTTGTTATACTTTATTTGATGTATTACTTGTTTGACATTTTGAAGCTAGATATAGAATTAAAGATTGAAGTTTTTAAGAGAGGCAGTATTGTTAAATTTTGTAATTATGTTATGCTGACTGTCAACTTTATATTATGTGGTTTATCCAAAATTCCTACGGTGCACCTAATTGTTTTGGTAGGGTACATACATTTTTTACATGCACTTTTACATATCTGTGACAGGACCTCTCCTTGGTACTGAACTGATTATCACCAACTCTTATATATCTGTGACAGGACCTCTCCTTGGTACTGAACTGAGTATCACCAACTCTTATATATCTGTGACAGGACCTCACCTTGGTACTGAACTGAGTTTCACAACTATTACGCATCTGTGACAGGATCTCTCCTTGGTACTGAACTGAGTATCACCGACTATTACATATCTGTGACAGGACCTCTCCTTGGTACTGAACTGAGTATCATCAACTATTACATATCCGTGACAGGAACTCTCCTTGGTACTGAACTGAGTATCACCAACTATCATATAGCTGTGGCAGGACCTCTCCTTGGTACTGAACTGAGTATCACCAACTATTACATACCTGTGACAGGACCTCTCCTTGGTACTGAACTGAGTATCACCAACTATTACATACCTGTGACAGGACCTCTCCTTGGTACTGAACTGAGTATCACCGACTATTACATACCTGTGACTGGACCTCTCCTTGGTACTGAACTGAGTATCACCAACTATTACATATCTTTGACTGGACCTCTCCTTGGTACTGAACTGAGTATCACCGACTATTACATACCTGTGACTGGACCTCTCCTTGGTACTGAACTGAGTATCACCAACTATTACATATCTTTGACTGGACCTCTCCTTGGTACTGAACCGAGTATCACCAACTATTACATATCTTTGACTGGACCTCTCCTTGGTACTGAACTGAGTATCACCAACTATTACATACCTGTGACAGGACCTCTCCTTGGTACTGAACTGAGTATCACCAACTATTACATACCTGTGACAGGACCTCTCCTTGGTACTGAACTGAGTATCACCGACTATTACATACCTGTGACTGGACCTCTCCTTGGTACTGAACTGAGTATCACCAACTATTACATATCTTTGACTGGACCTCTCCTTGGTACTGAACTGAGTATCACCGACTATTACATACCTGTGACTGGACCTCTCCTTGGTACTGAACTGAGTATCACCAACTATTACATATCTTTGACTGGACCTCTCCTTGGTACTGAACCGAGTATCACCAACTATTACATATCTTTGACTGGACCTCTCCTTGGTACTGAACTGAGTATCACCGACTATTACATACCTGTGACAGGACCTCTCCTTGGTACTGAACTGAGTATCACCGACTATTACATACCTGTGACAGGACCTCTCCTTGGTACTGAACTGAGTATCACCGACTATTACATACCTGTGACAGAACCTCTCCTTGGTACTGAACTGAGTATCACCGACTATTACATATCTGTGACAGGTCCTCTCCTTGGTGCTGAACGTTGAAAGTTACACTTATAATAAAGTATGTGTTCTTAATCTAATGTACTTTTATTATCAAAAGTCTCTAGCGAGCGCAATGGAGTATATTGTAGCACTTAAGTTCTTGACATATGGCTTAGTGCTAAAAGGTGTGTGCCATTTGTTTGCCAACTGTTGTTCCAGATGGTAAGCGATAGCTCCCTACTCTCTCATTAAAGAATGGCAAATACCCAACAAATTCACTCCGCCCGCCATAACTTCAGTTACAATTTGACACAGGAGAAAAACACACATTGAAATTTATCGTCACAGGTATAACAGGGAGTGCGCAGTAACTGTGTATCATTCAATTGATCTCACGACCTTTAGTGTTATTGTGTGTCCCTCTTACACTGCCCATTGTGTCCAGGGTAGGTATCGGTTGGCCTCGACGTAACCCGGCTATTTTGAGATCGGCCGCGCAGCGCGCCTGATTAGCTAGACCCTTTCAACCCCGTATTTTCCCCATCTGCGATAACAAGGCAATCTGGCCTTGTATCATGTTGTAAGGCCGCCGCCCGTGTCGGTTAACCTTTGTATCTGTTTTACGGCTCTGGTATTGATTTCTGAGCCGTGGCGACATGGGTGGCAGGCGTCGATGGCACGCCGACTTGTCACAGTTATCCTGGGTTTGATTCCCGTGGACAGGGATGAACATAGCAATGACTCATCAACGTGTTTTGTGTCGTTTTTATTGTTGTAGGAGTGGGCGGGCCAAGTGGAGATCAGTGCGCTGTCGTTGATGTACAAGTAAGTGTTGTCAATTGTTCATTCATCATTTCGCTTTCAGTATTCAAAGTACCCACTTGCAAAGTGTAATTTACAATTTGGCTTGGAATAATAGATATGGCAAAAAGCTAAGATATTTCGAGCCTGAGTCAAATCTTTTAATTCGTAGCATATTTTTCTTTGATGTAGTATTGAATTGAAGTTTGGGATGTGAATGTATCTATATGATGAAAGATCATCTTTTTGTATACAGCATTTTATTGGTGGTTTTTAACCTCCTCCCTGCTGCCTTACTCTGCAACCAATAGGGAATTGGGTGCCAAATGGCTACTTCAGAGTGTTAAAGGTTACAAAAAGAGAACAGAAAATGTTAAACAGTCTCTTTTTCTCTGCATTAGTTGGTCTCTTTTCATCTACGGGTTACGTTAGTTGAAAATGTTGATTTCCACCTCTGGCTTAAACAGGATTGGAATGGATGGGTTTGCTGTGCTGGTATTGACAGCACCGTTCTTTAATCTGTTATTGCAACCTTTGAGCCGCCAGGGAATAGGGTATAAGATAAAAGGAGCGGAAAGACCAGACGGATTTTCCCTTCAAGCGGATTGGACTTTCAATCTTATTTATTGTGGACTCTTTGGTTAGGTGTTCATTATAGAACAGTCTTCTTTTTGGTTTAGGGGTTGATTAAGACCTAAATCAGTCTATCAAATTTGTTATCCAAAGTGCTTTCCAATTTAAAAGGGTCATAACACACCATTCAGCACCAGGGACAGGGTCTGTAAAACAACTTTTTGTTCAGAAATTGAAGAGTATGTAAAAAGAAGAGGATTGTTCTACAAGAGAAATAACAACATTACTTGTTCTCTAGCCAATTTGGACCATAACTTAGATAAAGACCTATTCTAGCGCCCTTTGATTTTATGTAATACTAATAGTCCCACAGATAAAAGCAATGAAAGATTAGAAGAAAACAAAGAAAGATTTGAAACATATCTCATTAAGAAAGTCGTTAAAAACCTATTTGTCTGAATGAGCACTCTTGAATTTATAGCCCCACAGAGGAAGAAGACAATGTACAGTTGGAGAGAGATTCCAAACATTTCTCATTAAGAGAGGCATTAAAAAGCTATTAGAGCACTCTTTGAATTTTTTTTGCAACACCCACAGAGAAAAACAATCAGAAATGGGAGAAAGATTTTAAACAACACTTAGAGAAAGCTTTAAAAACCTATTTGAGCACTCTTGAATTTTTATGCCATTTTACTAAGATTTTATTAAAATACCAACTGAGAAAAGCCATCAAAAACATGTACTCCAGGAAAACAGTTTTGAAAATTGTAGCCTTGATAACTTATTTCAGCGCTCTTGAATTTCACTCACTACCCACAGAGAAAAACAATGAAAGATTTTAGAATGTGTCATCTGAAATTCCCCCTGAAGTGAGTATGACATCCTGTTAGAATTTTTTTTTTAAATCCTAAAGAATGGCCTTAATAACTTATTGGAGCACTCTTGAATTTCACTCACTACCCACAGAGAAAAGCAATCAAAAGATTTTAGAATGTTTCATCTGAAATTCCCACAGAAGTGATTATGACATTCTGTTATAAAACAATTCTGAAAATCATAGATAATAGCCTTAATAACTTATTTGAGCGCTCTTGAATTTCAGTCACTACCCACAGAGAAAAGCAATCAAAAGATTTTAGAACGTTTCATCTGAAATTCCCACAGAAGTGATTATGACATTCTGTTGTAAAACAATTCTGAAAATCATAAAAAATAGCCTTAATAACTTATTTGAGCGCTCTTGAATTTCACTCACTACCCACAGAGAAAAGCAATCAAAAGATTTTAGAATATTTCATCTGAAATTCCCACAGAAGTGATTATGACATTCTGTTATAAAACGAATCTGAAAATCATAAATGATATCCTTAATAACTTATTTGAGCGCTCTTGAATTTCACTCACTACCCTCAGAGAAAAACAATTATTTCTATAAAAAGATTTTAGAACATTTCATCTGAAATTCCCCCAGAAGTGATTGTGACATCCTGTTAGCTAATCACTGAGAGACAATGGCTTTAATTACTTATTTGAGCACTCTTGAATTTCACTCACTACCCACAGAGAAAAACAATAAAAAGATTTCAAAACATTTCATCTGAAATTCCCCCTGCACACCCTGTGACATCCTGTTTGCTAATCCAGTGTTGCAGTCTGTGGTTTTTGCCGTGAGGCAAGCCTAAGCGCCTGTGCATTAAGTACATTTGGCACACCCGTTTATTTCTACCATTCTGCTGCCCAGATCCATTACCATCTATTATACTGACAAGAAGATCCCAGGTCTTGCTGGGCTCGACGTTGTATACAATACGGGGGAGAAGAATTATTGGCAAACCGCCTCTTGTGCAGGGTTTGTAGTGAATTATAGATAATGCGGCGCTTTCAAACAGAGATGTGAACAAAATCTGTTGACTTATACTTCAGTCTGCAGAATAGAAGATTTTGAAGGAAAATTCTAAAAGTTTTGCGTCTTAGATGATAACGTAGCTGTACAGTTTACATCTGGGTGAAGTGAAGATGTGGCTATGTGGGTGGTACATACCTGGCGACTGGTTTATAGTATTGGATAAGTTTGATCGTTTGCAGTAACACTTCTGCACAAATTGAACCGTAAATATCGACTGCTCAGTGTCATGCCGTCTAGTTGTGACTATATTACCCGCCTCATCGGAGACATTAGACGCATTCCAGATGAGTGGAATGACGTGGAGTCCTCCCGCGAGTTTCTCTCGTTATTAGCGAAACACAGCAGGTGCTTAACAACATTCCTCTTCATCACTTTGCACTCATCTCCCCAGACCCATCTTGTTTCACGGCCACCCGTTGGTCACAAAATTAAGAACAGAACTACGGGAACGTAGACGGTTCCTCGTTAATCTGGTGGTTTTGCGGGCCCGTGTTTTACGGGCTCATCCGTAAGAGCGTGCGTTTGCCGGCTTTAAATGTAGCACCTGTGTGGTCAGATTAGGCAATTTAGCGGGTGAAAGATGGCTCCCGGTGGAGCGCTTACAGGTGGGCCCGTGCTGTAATTGGTTGGTTTTGTGAGGATTAGAGAAGGCCGGGCCGCGGGAGAGGGTCTGGTTAGGAGGAATGCACGGTTGTAGCGCTCGGGTCATGCGACAGAACTGTCACTGCCGTATGGCTGTGATGTACAGCTAGGTTGACTACCCTGTTTGTAGCATAAATTAAGGGTGAGATGCTTCGTTTCGATACGAGCACCAATCCTCCCGTTGTCTTGTCGCTCATCCCGGTTATTTGTTATGACCATATTACACATTCATGTGTCATCGATCTGGCACCTCGGTGTATATACGATGCAGGATGATGAGTCACTTGATGGATGTGTCATCGCTTAGTCAATACCGGGATGAATAGATTGTGTGGGGTTCTACCCGTAAGAGAAGTGGCATGTTCCGACTGTGAATGACTGGTGGTGTTTTTGTGGCTGCTGTTTTGCAGGTGTGACTTCATCATCTACCAGGATGTGGGGAGACCTGCAGCCAGAGTGACTGAGAATGGCTTCACAGATAAGGTAAGCGACTGGGGAGAGCTGATAAGGGTAGAGAGTTAAGACAGCTGGGAATACAATGGACGGCAAGGACAGGGCTTTGAAGGTATTGTGTTGTACAGATAGACAGGTGCAGTATGCAAATAGGGTATGTAAGGTGAGTCATTCAAGTCCACAATGTTTATTGTGAGTACATTTAACATCTACATGTACTAACATAATTCCACCACCCTAAAAAGATACATCCAAACAGATCTCCAAGCAAATTTAATGTCCCCCAGTATAATGCACTTGACATGTATATTTAAACTGTGCATACCTGGGGATTTCTCAAACCCACGGTTTTTCAAAGTGGCGGATTTATGTAACTGGGCGGATTTATGTTAATGGGGTTATACTGAGTTAAACCTGCAAAGTGACCACCTCTACATAAGGGCCAACTTGCCAATGTGACCACTTTTTGGTGGTCCCTTTAGCTTAGATAATTTTTCCCATTGACACAAGCAAGAATCCTGTCTATAGTGACCACATGTCCACATAGACCAGATTTTATTGGTCCCCTGAGTCATCTTCTTGGACAGTTTTGACTATTTAAAAAAAAATCTAGTCAGTAAGAGATCATTCGCTGACATGTTTATACCAGAGTGTGTAGCCTCTTTATTAAGTGCTGTTTTTCAAGCACATGATTTTCTAGTCATCAATCAGGATCATTATCGGATATAATAGAGTTCTGGATGAAATAGATATGATGATTAAAATTGTATCTGACTAGAAAATGTATTGATAGGTAACGTGCAGTATGGGCGTAGTGGGTTCACCTTTATGAGTTTGATATTAGTATTTGGAAATCATGAAACAAACGAGCGGATTGAAAAAAATACGGGATTGAAAGCTGTAAACGCAGCTCAGCATGTAACGGGTGGAGTCATATAACGGCAACGGCACGGCTGGTAAAAGAAAAACGATGTACGTAATAGAAACCCAAGTCAAAGCGTTGGAAATCACACGATAACTGCCGCAAATAGCTCGGCAAGAATTGCCACCGGATAGGTAATTCAACTCCCCCGCGGTGATCCGCATAATAGCTTCTCGAGTAAGATGTTAATCTTCACTTGAAGGAGATTAGTATCAAGCTCATCTGTTGGAAGTGTCTCCGAGTGCTAATACACAGGTTACTTATGGGATGCCGAGATCCCCTAGGGAGTTGACTCTTATTCCTTAATGAGGACAAATGGACAATACCGCCCAGTAATCATAGCAGAGATTGTCATCGAGGCCAACCTTTCCAAAACCCGACAGTATCATTACTTTGCGCGGCGACCTTTTGAACTCGCTTATCGCAAAGATTCACCCGTAAGGTAAGGCCTTGCACATCACTCACCCAGCTAAATTTTATTAGATATCATATACCCCCTATAGCATCTGATAGAGTTATCGACCGGATAAGACGCCGTGCCATTAGCAAAGATATGGTTTCAATCTCACGGGGAAGTCATGAACAAAGGGTTAAGGTAAGGTGGAAGGCACATCTACTGAATATTATGTTTCCGAAGGCAAAATATGATATAATTGTTTCGCATGACATCCTAGGTGGACATGAAATTTGAGTTGAAAGGAAAGCCAAAAATTTGGCTCATTTTGCAGTCATAGAAATGTTTTACGATGTGCACGTCTTTCATTTTCTAGGGGTACATTGTGGATTTTTGATGATTTACACGTATGGCCAGCTAGCAAATTGAAAATTTATGGGAATGTTGCTGGCATGCAAGCACTGTGACAGTCATAGATCGCTACCTATCTATAGAAACAGGGCTCAAAATTCATTTTGGGAATAGGTGTACTGGTGCACTTTAAATCTCAGGTGCTCAGAATAAAGTTTGGGTACACAACATGAAATAAAGTATAATGACTTTGTAATAACCTAATTACAAACCTTTTTAAATGCCTCTTTACAGAGCTTGATTCTGAAGTTAAGAATTTTAAACAAATTTTTTATGATACATCATTACAGTCAAACCTGCCTAGGCGACCACCTTTTCAACGCGACCACCTGGCCATGGCGACCGCTTTTTCTCGGTCCCGAAAATTTTCCCCATAGGCACAAGCATTAAGCTGCCTGCCCAAGGCGACCACCCGTCCAACGCGACCGCGACCGCCACGAATTGGGACCGCACAGAACACAATCCCTGCCCATGGCGGCCGCCTAATTTTCAAGCTTGTGCTGACATCGGATCATTTTGCTGTCGGATTTCACGGAAATGTTTTCAAGACTTTGAAGGACAAAAATAAGGACAAAAATACATGGAATAGCAATGTTACAGCATCGATTCCTCCATGAAGTGTTTTAATAAAACGTTCCCCCTATAAATATTGTAAAGACAAATGTTTGTGATGTTGTTGTGCCTATCGTAATCTTATAGTTATAGTTTACCGCAAACTCAGTTCGGTTTAAACTCAAATTTCAAAACGAATACGTAGTGCATGGCGTCAAAAAGTCAGATTTCGCAGAAACTACTATCTATTTCTTGTATTTTCAACAAAAATCTGTCTGTGTCTTACTAAATTCCGCCGAAAAATGACTTCGCGGCGGGCAAAAAGTCGGGCGAGAAATGTTGTTCCTTGGTCCCGACGCCATCTTGGATTTTGGCGCGGCCCGGATTTGGCGTACCGCTGACCTTTCTAAAACACGTTGCTTTTGTGTATGAACATTTACGAATACTCTAGTTATTAATTAAAATTAGTATCCTTTTTTTCTTTTTATTTCCATGAATCTCACAAACCTTTATTGGACGGTGTGCGTTCTGCTGCACTGACTTACCTTTCGATGCGGCGCGGCGCGACGAAATCACACCGTTCCGTTTTCATCTTTAGTTGTCAGATCGAAAACTTTTTGCCCCTTTTATCCAGCGGTCGGCGCCCCTAAAAAGGCTGGGGTCGGCAGGTGTTTTCTAGGGATTTGTCTCAGGCCTTAAAAGTTCGATGATGTGCGTGTGTGTGAGTGTGTACTATTTAATGTAACGTGTGAATGCGGGATGGTGCTGCGATCATCGAGGCAACCATTGTTTGTAGTCAAAATTTATACACGATGTAGCGGTATAACTGTTACAATTATTACGACGATAACGGAAAATGTAATTTTTGTAGGGTCTTTTTGTCAATGAGAATTGAACCTGGTGGGGGTCATGTTGTCTAAATTCACATAATTTTCCATCCATTTACGTACTGTATTTGAAAACCTCGACCTGGAAACATGTGAGTGGAATCCTCTTCATGGCGACCACCTGTCCATCGCGACCGTTTTTGCTCGGTCCGCCGGGTGGTCGCCTTGGGCAGGTTTGACTGTATTTAAGTTTTATTATTTTTTCTGACACAAGAATATGCTGTATGCTAGTGTACAATGGGATTTTTATGTACATAAACCTACACAAATATCTAGGTGAACTGGTGACATTCAAAATTAGGTGCACAGCTCAAATTTTGAATGCGCAAGCTTAAGTCATGTGCACTGTGCATTTCCAGCCCTGAGAATCATTTTTGGAGGAACTGGTCCAAATCAATGTGCCTGTGGATGATGTCCTCAAAATCCTTTCCGTATATGATTATAACACTACGCAAATATCTAGGTGCACCTATGTAGTCAAAAATTAGGCGCACACAGTCCCAATTTTGGGTGCACATATGTGCACAACCCATCATGCACCCAGTATTTCGAGCCCTGAGAAGGGAACAACATTATCGTTTTTGGGGAAACAGCTCCAAATCAATGTGCCCGTGGATGTCATCCATAAAGGCATGTTTGTGGGCCCTAAACTAGATAGTGGCAGCCGACTTATGGTGATTGATAGAGATGTCTTGCATGGAATCATGGGACCTACCCCTGATACACAACATTAAGCCCCTACCAAGGGAGTTATGTAAGAAAGACGAAGGGGATACTGTCACGTGTGGTGTTTTGGTAGACTTAACGGCTCGGAGGAGAGTTTGGAGAAGACACCTATGTGACAATACATGTCTTCGCCCCAGTAGGGAGTCTGTTACATAAGAAGATTATGATGGAGTTTGGACACCAAACTACTGCATTATGAGAGTCCTTATTGAGCTGTTGAGGCAAGAAGAATGGCAAGGAAAATTCTTGTCCAGAAAGAGATGGAATTAGTTTAGACAGCCAAAATATGAGATGCGTTCTTTCTTAAGCCATGGTGTTTCATGAAAAATGTTCTTGGATATTATTGCTGTCAGTAGCGCATTATCTTGGTACCACTGTATCTGTCACTGTGTTATGCAGGGTCTGGAAAAAGAACCGTTTTATTGTGTAACTGAGATCTTTAAGGACAGGAGCAACCATAACATGAAAAGGTTTCTTTTTGTAAGCCATCATATTCCCTGAAAAATGGTCTTAAGATGCTATTGCTGTCAGTTCAGCACATTATGTTGGTACCGCTGTATCTGTCACTGTGTCAGGGTTTGGAAGAAGAACCATTCTTGTGTGAATAAGATCTTGAGGACAGGGACAACCAAGATATTTCTTTTAAGCCATCGTATTCCCTGAAAAATGGTATTGGATACTATTGCTGTCAGTTCAGCATATCATGTTGGTACCAGTCTGTATCATTCTGTCACTGTGTCAGGGTTTGGAAGAAGAACCATTTTTATGTGACTGAGATCTTGAGGAAAGGGATGACCAAAATTTGAAAAGGCGGTCTTTCTTTTAAGCGAGTTCCCTGAAAAATGATCTTTTGATGCTATTGCTGTCAGTAATTGATATCCAGAGACTGACACATGACTGTGCAGAGAATTCTACTTGATTGTACATGTATGCTACGGTCAAACTGCCCAGGAAAGTAGACCTGGACTCATGGGAATATTTGGAATATGTAGACAGGTGGTCACTATAGATAGGGTTCTTAAAATTTCATGCTTGTGTGATTGGGAAAAATTATCTAAGGGACCAACACAAAAGTGACCCCATTGGCTGTAGAAGTGGCCGCTTGATGTACAGGTTTGAATCTACCGTTAGGAACACAATTGGGGGTGATGATTTTTTAGATAATGTCTCAAACCTTGAACTAACTAAGAGTGTTTCTGTTTCAGGTTGTGTTATGCTTCTCCCACGGCAATCACTATGACAGTGTGTACCCCAAACAGTTCCAGATAGATGCTGCTATGTGCCAATGTAAGTGTATCCACATTTAATTATTTTGTAGTCAAATATCAGAATGATGGATCTCTTCATTGTTACATGATTAATCAAATTAGTCTTAGTAAGTTAAAATCCCATCAGAGCAGCCAGAACAAGAAATGGATGACCTCATACCTCCGTGAAATATTTAGAGATTTTGTGAATTTCTTAATGCCTAGCCATCATAGATAATGGTTCTCTGATTCCTTTCCTCCCTTGATGAGGGGTTATTTGTCATAGAGGAATGACTAGCCGTCTATGAACTAAAACCACACTACTTTCAGGAAGAGGTTGTCGGCCTGTAATGCTGCAATACCTGAAAATACTGCCAGGGGGACAAAAATCGCAATTTTTCTTCAGGATCTAAAGTACATAGTACAGTATTACCCAAATTCATACAAATCCATCAAAAGGATCTTGCATAATCATGGTGCGAACACACAAGCACAACCAGAAACAGCACCGCCGTCAGAGGTAATCCTCCTCCTGTCAGAGTAGGAGAGGGAAGCTTCAAGTTGGCTGATAGATCTCTATATTTAATAAAATCCCAGATACAGGGACTACTTTACCTTTGATGCCAATTTTACGACTTGCCCCCATCTGATAATTCCTTGTATAAATCCCAAGATAATATCTTCGTTCCCTTTTTTGACCTTGACTTCAAAGTAAGGCCGTTGCCCGCCAACATGACCTTTGTTTGTTTTACCTTCTTCCCGACAGCTATTGTGTATGAGCTACTGTACAAGGACGTATTTAAGATGGACCATGACATTGCAGTGGTGAAAGACATGCTGGGTAACAAACAACAGAAGATCAGGAAGGACAGCACCAGCGAATGCGAGTCCTCGCCCTCCAAGAACTGCGGGTAAGCGACTGGAGTGTATCACGCTTAAGCGCGAATCAATTGATCCGCAGATAAGCAAGATTTACAAGGTCCATCGTTAAGATTTATTCGATAAGCGAGCAATCCATTCGGATGGGGTACTGTGAGAAAAGGGTCACTTAAGTCGGCGATAATGAGGCTGTGAAATGAGATTTGTGGTATTCCTTCTTGCCAAGGGAACAGTCTCTGTGAAAAATCTACTTGATAGACAAGTGCCACTGAGACATTCTGATGTAAATGATGTACTCGCTGTAAAGGATTGCCTTTGGTAAGGGTATTAACTAAGGATTTTCTTACTTCGATCAATGCCTTGCTGGATTTGCTGCAATTTTTTAATGTGTGCGGATTGTTGTGTTTTATTTTTGTCATTTTGTCATGGATTCTTTTTCTCTTTTGGAAAAGATGCACAGATGCTTAGCATGTATTTATGGATACATGGTTATATGTGAGAGGGACGCCCCTGTAGCTCAACTTGTAGCAGCCTCACAATTGAGCTCCTGGTTCCAATTAGTTGCTATTACTGGGAGACCCCAGTTGAATCCTGGGAAGGGCATCTCGGTTGGAACTGCACCCGTCTTTTGGAAGGGACGTAAAATGAAAATGGGGCTCCCTTGTTCAAGGAGGTGTCTCAAGCATGTTAAAGGGAAGGGCTCGCCTGGTAACCCCTCCTTGTGAAATGTACCCTGCTACTGAAACAGCAAGAAAACTTGCTGCCCGTATGTGCCCCTAGGCACTACAAGGGTCTGAATGAACATCATGGTCATATCTGAGTTAAGATTCTTGCACATTCTTCTTCCCTTCAGAAGTGACAAACCAGACAGTGAACTCGAAGGCTCGACAGAGCTGGATGTGTCAACAGAATCTGATAAGAGTAGAGACAACATGGACAGGCCGAATGAGAAGGTGAGCATCAGTGATTACTGTGAATCTTGAAATATTTGAGACGACTTTATTTCGTAGTGAATTAATACTGTCCTACAGAATCGTTTCAAACGTAAAATTAGAACACCACCATTAAACCTTTCCCCCTGACTAAATTGAATCCCCACGAAAACCTTTCCCCTTGCGAAATTAAGTCCCCATGAAAATGAATGGATTTTACAGTTGTTGCGGGTAGATCATGGGGTGTTGAAGAATTTCTTCTTACAGAAACACTAAAATGTCTGTCTCATATCTTATCAAATTAATGTATCAGTAGCCTGTCTGCAGCCTAGCTTAAGCCGGCGTCACATTTGCAAAGACCTTTGGCCGAACTTCTTCTTTGCGGGAAGGTGGCTGGAAATAAAGATAGCCAGAGAATCGAGCGTAGTTGTTGCACAAAAATCTACCCTGTTACATTTAATGATGCTTGGTGTCCTGCGAATGTCTTTTGATCCATGAAAATTGTGCAGTGGTCTAGAGGACACTGGATGAACTGAGGCCAAAAAAGTCCTTTCGAGCAGGCAGATTTTTCGGGAGCTATTTTCTTACTGTGTGATATAGGCTTTAGAACTGAAAAGGACCAGACTTCTAGAACTGCCAATTGAAAGTTTTCCTATCATTCAATACTTCAATTATAATAGTATTTCTCTTACATAAAGTTAATGTGCATTGTGTATGAATGGCATTAAGAATATTGCACACACCAACATTGCTTTCTGTTTAGAAAGCTCAAATGCCAATAGTGATAACACAGTTTCTCCTACTGGGAAACCTGTAGAAGGTAGAAGTGTCAATAATAATGTTACTCAATATTCCTGTTGGGATTTTTGTCTATTCCCTGCAGCGATGAAACTTCTGTTAAACGCCTTGAGGTGCATGTATAAAGAAATTATTGGAGATCTTAATTCACAGAAAGTTGCATTTTAGACTACTGTTTTTTATCGATCATTTTTGTTGATTCAGAAGGTATTTGCTGTCATAATTTTGTCGACATTATGATTTGAATTAAAAAGTTATGTTTTGATTGGGATGCATTGAACAGTTTAAGAATGATATTGGAAAAACGTATTGAATGTGTGAATCAAAGCCTCTTTGAATTACTGTCTTATCAACGCATTGTTGATTAATTTGTTTGGCAATAGAGCTCTGCTATTTGAGACAAAGGTCTGCGAGGTTTGTTACAATGTGCTTTTTGGCTTGTGGCGAAATTTTACAATGCTTTTAAGTCTTTCAAATGCTCCAGAGGAAGTACTTACCATTGAATAATCTGTCCAGGAAAGGAATTGGCTCTCTAGGGAAAGAGAAATATTGGAAGAGAAGTGTGTTACATTGATTCACCTTGAGACGTGGCTTACGTCTCAAGTGTATCGTATAGATTGGCTCAATTTTCCTTGAACAGGACTGTAGTCAGACTTAGAATTGCTTTGTATCAGTTGACAATTGATGAGAAAATGTCAATTTATGTTGGTTTGATTTTGTTGTTACGTGTTAATGGCAAGGTTCGGTATATGGTGAAAATGACCTCAGAAGGCTCTATTAAAATTTAACTGTAACGCAAAATTTCCAAATTTTTTTTTACAAAGTTGCGGATTTGGGCTGGAAATCATGCAAAACAAGTAACGCTAACGTTTTCTAGTGCTAAAATAAGCACTTGGAGCAAAACGTAGAGTCGTGACTGCAGTTACCAACATAATATGCTTCAAAGGAACATCATTGTATGACCTATCAAGAAGAGGACATATATAGTTATTACATGATTGTACTCTAGGGGAGGAATGAGATATAGTGGACTTAGCAAGTTTCATTGATTTGTACAGGATGACTGATATTGTTTCGGACAAGAGATAACTTTTTTACGCATGACATTTGTCAGGGGACATTACCTGAGTTGCCCCTGTATAAGATAACAGCTTGTTATGACTTGAGATTTCTCTTAATATGTATCGAGTTATTCTGGACACGGTGGCAAAGCAGAGGGCCTTGGGAAATTTTACATTTCACAGATCTGTTGTTAACTTAAATGTGTTCTAATTGTACTGTAAAATGTGCACAAATATGTTGTCAAAATGAATACTATTGGCCACTCAACTTCCAGCTACCTTGGACTTGGTACATGCAACCTCCCTATCCTTATCATTCCACTAGGAAAAAAGGAGAGGTCTAAACGACATGCCTAGCAATTGATCATTGATAATGCTGTCTACACCTTCCCTGGAAGCTTCCCACATCAGATAGCTTAGAAAAGGGAACGTGGCTCTGGTGTACAGTACGCCACCTGGCGCCGTGGTATTGACGAATGTTATCGCCTCGTGCGCAGACCAAAGTGATACATGCTTGTTATCTGCGCGTGACCCGGCAGTGCATCATAGCGCCCATTCCCACCGGCGGGGTGATGGCACGATGCTGTAGCGGTGACCTCTTCTTGTGCGGCCGTATTTCTGCCGTTCTCCTGTTGTCGTGTTTATGGTGATACATGTCGGACCAATGGTTAGTCAGTGGGGGTTGGAATACCAAAATTCCTAAGTATACTACATGTAGCACTGTAACTGTCACAGGTTCTTAATGTAGTACAGACAAAAGAACTAAGTGCAAAATGTACACAGTCTATGAAAATAGACAACAGCAAAAGAAGATAGCCAAGAAAATGATTAAGTATTGGGGAGATGAGTACTTTTTGTTTTTGTGCATTTGCGAGTCTGAGAACAAAGCACTTGGTCCTAGACTGGACACGCACAACAGTGCTGTTGGTAATAATAAAGATAACAAGCCACCCCCTCTATCCCACAGGCAACACAAGCCAACGGTGCTGTAGATTATAGTAAGAAGGATGGACGAAGGTTCCCCCTCCCCTTCAAGGTGGCCAAAGCCCTGGACCCGGAGATCTACCGAAATGTGGAATATGATGTATGGATGGACTCCAAGAAAGGTGAGGATTTAATTTTTCTTTTCTGTGATAAATGATGATGGTCCCCTCGAGGAATAGGTGCAATTGTTTATACAATGAACGATTGAAACAATCGTGTGCTACTGTAAATGCATTTGAATTAGCAGTGATTTAATTCCGTGGTAGGGAGCAAATGAAGTGAACGTGTCAGTTTTTAGTTCCTGGTTGAAACACATTTTAAGTGGTAGGCGAGCAGAAGACAAAACGCTTATTTTCGCAGTGATTTTAAGCTTGCAATGAAGCGGTTACTGTGGAAACCGTGAACATTGAACCACTGCAAACTTAAATGCATCAACAGTATACCTTGATGAAGGTTAGACATGATGTAAGATACACAATGAGAACATAACAGTTACTCGTTACACAAGCTACTGGATATCCTTGTAATATATGTTGGACTACATAATCCTTCTCAGTCGGTGACAAAAGGTAGTGAATGTTACCTGAAACACCTATTTACAAATCTATCCAGTTGCTTGAGTAACAGTTATCTTGTGAATCTTGTCGTTTATTGATGACCTGGCTATACTTTGCAGGCAATGTTATTCATATTCTCTGTCATAAAGATCTGTCTTAAGTGTGTACCTAAGGGTGACAATAGATCAAGTGGAGGCATTCGATACTTCACATTACAGAATCTGATTAATCTTTTATCGAGATCAAACCCACAGCAGATCTAGAGGGATGTCCCTGTACCTCAACTTGTAAAAGCCTCACAGTTGAGCTCCTTGTTTCCAATTAGTTTGTAACTGAGAGAACCCAGTTCAAATCCTGGGATTTCTTGGAGAATTATCTCGGTTGGGGCTGCACCCGTCTTTAGGAAGGGACGTAAAATGTGGGGCCTGTGTTTGAAAAGGTGCCTCGAACATGTTAAAGGGGAAGGGCTAGCAACCCCTCCCTGTAAGGATATACCCTGCTACAGAAACAGCAAGGAAACTTACTGCCCTATATATGCATGTGCCACTAGGCACTACAAGGTGAACAACAATAACAAACCCATAACAGAAGTTCGTCCATATTCAGATTTTTTATAGGTGAACTTGAGTGTGGTATATATAGCAATTCCAATCACTATGAACTAAAATGAAAGCTACATGTATAGATGAAAAAAAAAAGTTTGACTTTATCATACATTTTGCTAACATCAAGTTCACTGCATTGTGTTAGATAGAACTTACAGTAGTGTCAACTGTTTCCTATGCTTGCAACATCATTTTGGTTTGACCTATCAGTTTTCTGCACCTTTCAATGTGGATATAAAACAAAGGTTGATTGGGGTCCATTGCAGTGGGGCAGATATCGACTGACCTTATAACAGCAAAGTCGTAGCCTCGGGCCGCTTGACCGTATGCATCATAATTGACCCCTGCGGGATTGACCGTTCCCCATAACTCACGTCCATTTGACCCACTTCAGCAGGTATATGTATTATCTGCGCTTCACACCTGTGTCTCTGATAATGAGATCTTCATTAGCCATCTTGATATATGCTAGAGATAACCTGTCAGGACTTATTGATTGACAGCTATCCGCCCACCTATAATGACCTGATTACCAATCACCTATGACAGAATAGCTGACTCGGCACCACAGATTTCCCCAGCATTAAAGGAACTTCAAGGCAATGTTTACGGTTGGGAAATTTACGTTAACAAATGTATTGCGCTTCCTTATTATGATAGCCAGGCTTGTAAAAGATTTTACTAGCGATTGGGCACGATGTTTGGGTTCAGGGTGGTAGAGGGTTCCATCTGGGTTTTTTTCAGAATTAGAGGAAGGCAATGTTTACGGTTGAGAAATTTGTGGTAACAACTAATGTATTGCACTTCCTCATGATAGCTAGGCTTGTAAACGATTTTACTAGCGATTGGGCACGATGTTTGGGTTCAGGGTGGTAGAGGATTCCATCTGTTGTTTTTTTCAGAATTAGAGGAAAGCAATGTTTACAGTTGAGAAATTTGTGGTAACAACTAATGTATTGCACTTCCTCACGATAGCTAGGCTTGTAAAAGATTTTACTAGCGATTGGGCATGATGTTTGGGTTCAGGGGGTAGATGATTCCATCTGGTTTTATCGATTGCGGGATGGCTTTTACAGTTTAGTTTACTGAAGTGTGAATTCTGATAATGGATTCTACCAGGTTTTTTAAAGGTTTGTACTATATAAAGCCTAAAAAGGTGCATTTGTCTCACAAAAGGTATGCTCGAAAGAATCGCTAGAGGTTTGAGAGATGGATGTTTATTTGGCGCAAAGTGCTTTTTGGATTAGGCCTCCAGTTTTGTGTGGGTGGATATCGATGAGTTATAGCCATCAGTACAGGAAGTTGTCAGGCTTAGGACTTTCCCATGACATCGTTACGGGCGGTGTTTGAGCGGTGTTGTATGACTGTGTGGGGAGGTATAAGGTGGTGAGTCGCTGCAGGGATTGCACATGGTTGATACCTGTTCCAACCGTTGTTTTGTTTTGTTTGTTTGTTTGTTTGTGCCTTTATTTAAACTCGAAAAAATGCTCCAATCGGCCATCAGGGCCGCTTTTCATGGAGGTCGAGATGAGGGCATGTCAAGGGTCAAAATAACAATAAATAAATAACTAAATGCTTGGTCAACCAAGGTGACTCAAAATTACAACAATAATGCAAAGAATAGATAAGTAATGAATAAACAATAATAACAAATAATAATTCGTCAAATCGTTGTGTCCATAGCCGTTCAGTTACTGATGCGATATTCTTTTGAAGGTTGAAAGAGAAGATGCTGCCCTAGCGTCCTGAGATAGTGAGTTCCAGACAAGTGAACCAGCGTAGGCTAAGGACCTCCTGTATACCTCTCTCAAGGGCATGGGTACCACAAGGAGGTCTGTAGCACTTAATCTAGTGCTCCTGGTAGTTCTGTCCCTGCAGTAGGTGAACATCCGGCGCATGTAGGACGGTAACCGGTTGTTCAAGGCCTTGTGTACCAGTAGGGCTTTGTGGTGCTTATGTATTGACTTGACATCTTTCCATCCCAGACGTGAGTGAACTTCTGCCGATGGAGTAAGGTACGGTGCACGTAGAATCAACTTGCCGGCTCGGTTTTGCATCCTTTGTAGTTTCTCCAGTTCCCGATCAGACGCAGAGTCCCAGACAGTACATGCATATATGATATGTGGCAGAAATATTGCTTTGTTACTTGTACAAAGTTAACAGAGTAGGTGTTGAAACGAAAGTGCGGACGTGCTTTAAAATGCTGAGTGATCGCCTGAGTTTGCACAAAATGGCATTAACTTGGCACTTCCAGTTTAGATTACGATCAATTATCACCCCTAGGTATTTGTACATATTACATGCTGTTACGGCTGCCCCATTGATGGACAATTTGGGACTTCTGCAACTGTTAACTCTCTTGTCTGTTCCAATAAGCATAAATTTGCACTTTCCACTGTTCACTGACAATGAGTTTGCTATAAACCACTGTGTAAGAGTATCGAGATCATTTTGAAGGTTATCTTCAATGATACTGACATCTTTGTCACAATAGTAGATGACGGTATCGTCAGCGTACATGGAAATATCACAGAATTTAGCGCAGTTCGGCATATCATTTACATAAATTAAGAACAATAGCGGCCCCAATATTGAGCCTTGGGGTACTCCATATTGCATTTGATGAAAATCAGAGGTAGCTCCATTTACTGCAGTACAGTGCTGCCTGCTTGATAGGTAAGACGTAAACCAATCCAGTGCCTCCTCCTGTATACCATAGCAAAACATCTTTTGGAGTAGAATATTATGATCGAGCGTATCAAACGCCTTGGACAGGTCTATAAAAACCGCCCCTGTCAGCTGTCCAGCATTCATAGCACTGAACCACTTCTCAGTGAGAAGGTGTGCTGCAGACTGTGTGGAATGTCCAGGCCTAAAGCCAGACTGGGCCTCCGTAAGAAATTACTGTTTACTGTCAAATACTCGTACACTTGGGAGTGTACTGTTCTTTCAAGTATTTTTGAGACAGCTGGTAGTATGCTGACCGGTCTATAGTTATTTGGTGTAGCTCTATCCCCTGCTTTGTGTATTGGTGATAGGCGTGCCTGTTTCCAGTCCTCTGGAAACTCACTTCTAAGCAGAGATTCATTGAATATATATACTCGTTAGAGATGGTGCAATGATCTCTGCCGCTGACTTGAGCAATCTGTTGTTAAGGTGGTCTAGACCAACAGCTTTGTCCGTTTTCAGAGCAAGGAGTTCTTGTTGGACAAACTCAGTTGATACATGGCTAAAGGCGAAACGCGCCAAACAACGGTGAACGAATTTCAATGGACTGAGAAGTGACATTCCCTTGTTAATACTAAGTGCTAACTTTTCGGCAACCGTACCAAAATACTTGTTTAGTTCATGGGCAATTTCCAGTGGCGACGAGCACATATCCCCGTTTTCATCTTTGAGACATGAAATATTAGATGACTTGGTCTTTCCTAATAGAGACTTTAGTGATTTCCACATGGTATTGATATTACCGCTGTTGATTTTGTCATTCAGGTAGGTTCGCTTGCTCGAGATCATCATACGCTTGTTGTGATTACGCAGCTGTTTGTAAGTTTCCCAGTCAGTTCGACTCTGGGTCAACTCAGCCGTGTGTCTCGCCTTATCACGAAGCGACATTAGCTCGCGTATATCTTGGGTGAGCCACGGCGGACAGTCCTCCCCTCTTACACGGAACTTTTTGAAAGGCGCATGTTTGTTGCAAACGGTTTCAAAGAGCGATTTCCATGTTACCCACATACTTTGCACGGAATCTAAAGCATTGATAGTGTTCCATGGAACATGAATTTTCCCTCATCGAATCCTTTGAAGATTCTTGTAGATATGTATTTGGGCGGTGGCCTTGGTGTCTTTAGTCCCCTATATGTGAAGATAAGGTGATGGTCGCTTAGTGACCCCTTATAAACACCACTGTTCGAGTGTTTACTTGGGTTAGATGTTAAGATTACGTCAATAAGGGTAGAAGACCCTTCCGTCACTCTTGTAGGTTTCTTAACTACAGTGAGACCGTTTCTTAATTACAGAACGTTTCTTGATTACAGAACGTTTTTTAATTACAGAACAACAGCGTCAGGACATGCACCTGGCAACCATGATGCAGTACGCCCCTGGAGACAAGTGTCAGGTCAGTTTAACCTTGAACATGCTAAGGTAGCCGTTTGGCATCAAATTTGTATTGGTTATGGGGTTAGGCAGCAGGGTTGGGCAAAAATTTTGTCCGTCATGAGCGACAAAAACCCGTCAAATGACGGGAGGACGGGCGCTGGCGAGAACACTGTTGAGATGTCATTGGCAAAGCTTTTTTTGTCAGGTAAATCATCCCTTTAAATTTCTATGCTTCCTTCAGATTGAAATGTTTGACTGAAGTTTTCGAAGCGTTCCTTGTCTTACCCTGCGTGTTGGATCCCCCCCCCCCCCAGGTTCGACTTGAAGGAAACGTAAAGTACTACATGGCACATGTGCAGGAGGTACAGGCTGAGAGCGGGCCTGTTACTGTCTTCATCGAGGAGCTTGGGGAGAAGTGAGGATCTTTTGATTTCATTATGAACCTCGTTAACCTGTCAATCAATTCCCAATTTGTGCCTGTCACCGCGTGACCTATATTAGTTCACAGTGTCTGTCTTCTTTGGTTTTGCAATAATCAGAGACCTCATGACCGGACAGTGGGAGATTATGTTGTCAATACGTATCATTACTGTAAAATGATTACTTTCCTGTGGTTTTGATTTGCCGAAGGAGGGAAAAGAGGCTTTTTGCTGTGTTGTAAATTTGCGGTTGAAACAATTTGATCTGTTGTACATACAAGGGAGATGTGTTTGAGATAGAATGACCACCATGATAAAATAAAGCGAAATAAAGCCACCTTCAGTTGTAAGTTTTTAAACAAGTGTTAACTGTAATTTCCAACACGAAAATTGAACCTACCCAAATTTTTGACTGTACGACACCAGTCTTTGTCAAGGAGTGAGCAATCAACTGCTGGGATGACATAAGTTAAGACCTGATATATATGATAATGATATAATTTATGGCCTCTAGTTGGATGTTTAGTTGGATGTTTAAATCAACCACCTTAAAGTTTACAAATGTTATCAAGTAATGAATGTGTTGTTGTTTTTCCAGGCATACCGTCCCAGTGAAGAATCTAAAGCCCATTACCCAGGTGCCTCCTGGTGAGTGAAAAGAATCCTCCTCCTCTTGTTCTGAAAATATCAATAGACTGTGATTTAGTCTGGCTAGAAAAGTGGTGGTCATTAACTGCATTGTCATGACATTTAGCAAATGCACATAAACAGCTGATTGTAGTTTACATGAAAAAGTGTTATTTTTCCGATTTAAGTGCCAGTAAAAAAAATCTCTATCACTCGCATCGAAATTAGGTCTTGTCTGAAAACATCTAATATAGTATGCTGATCTTTAAATTAATTGTCTACTGTGTGCTCCTTTGTGGGGCAAATTAGCAACGGGTCTTGACATCACAGAAAGGACTACTACTGTAACTGTCCTAGCCAAACTTTGTCTAGCTAATGGGAGAGTCCTTTCTATATATAACATCATGGCCCAACTCCAATTTGTCCCACCAAAGAGCACACAGTGGACAATTCATTTAAAGACTACTGTAGATGCAGAAATGTTTGCGGTTTTCTTGGTGAACTCTTTACCGCAACTTAAAACCACTGCAAAAAGCTGTTCCATTTTGTGACAGTAGCGCTACCATTGTTTTAAATGTGAACTCAGAACCACCGCGAACACTCAATTTTCTCCTTACCGTGAAATCAAATCCCCGCAAACATTTCTGCATTTACAGTAGTTTACTGTAGAATGGTGCTTTTGGAAAAGACCAAATTGAATATCTTACGTGAATGATAGAGGAAATGTCATTTTACTAGCACTGATGAAATACAAAATTCATAATATGAAGGTCTACTGGATACATGACTAGAACTATATGTAGGTGACTGTGTAAATGATGATTTAGTGTCTTCTGTGACAGTACCAACTGTGCCCATGCCTTGGACTGCAGTGCCGGCTAAGGGGTACAAGAACCTGAGCGGGTATTATCAGAAGGGTGCCATAGTGCCACAGGAGATAGGTGAGATAGGCTATAACATTGTAATGCTGTTATAAAGATATGATAACTGTTCAGAAGATATGCTTCTACAATTTGCATACATCATGTATGTTATAATGCTTACTATCTTTGCCAAGAAGGTCATGATTTGAAAACTGCATTTACTGTGTTACAATGACGTGTTTATGAATCTTAGATTGATGTTTTTAATATTTTGTGATATAATATGAATTCCCAGTGTGTCATAATTCACAAGTGTGTACCGCAGATTTTATGCAAAAGCCACTGACTATGTGTTGATAAGATAGATAAATTTGTATTGATTTTATTATTGTGTACAGCATTACGAATGATTTCATTATGATGAATAATATGTTGTCCTCTAAGCTACATGTAGCCCCTTGCCCCACCCATCTTGCAATGAATAATAATTCCCTTCCATTCTAACCTAGAGCATGTCAGCATGTACATTTCGTATAAATAGAGTACCTGTTTTACATGCACTATATTGATTTGTACATGTAGTAGATGTAGTGTTTCACAGGGCTGTAGTGACATCAAGTCATTTATAACAACTGCAGCTGTAGTATTAGAACCTTTGAGCTTATACCACTAGAGTAGATAACCAAAAGGCTAGAATTATAATTTGCACCGTAAAAGTTGCCTTTGCATGTTGTTGAATAGATTTAACTCCTATTCATATCTACACAAATTAAACACAACTAGACTTCGTGCTTGGTGACTCTTTTTCTTCTGTAACCCTTGCTTGATCACTGCACGAAATCGAATATTTAAGCATACCTTGAAGCATACGTAAAGATACCTTGTGAATAAACAATATCTTTACGTAGGCTTTAAGGTATGCTTGAATATTGGATTTCGTGCAGTGGATGCTGATGCTATCTGTAGATGTTTGCGTAGTGTGTAGATAACCGTGCTTGGCTGTAACATGCATGCATGCCCCGCTGTAGCCACTAACCCTCCCAACACCCAGTGCGTTCTTCTCTCAGCAGCCTGTTTCTCTCCCCCCTGGCACCCTTTTGCAGAAGACCCTCGCAACAAGAGGAAGAACAGGAGGAAGGGAAGGGTAGGACGGAGCGCTTTGTCATTAATTTTTCTTTATTATAAGCCATGTTGATTGGATTATGATATGGATGACATCCTCTGAGAACCCCAAAACTGATGTGCGTGTGTGAAAAAAAATGTTGCCCTCATTGAGAAATTTAGCAGTGAGGAAAGTTGAAGAAACGATTGAAAACACAGAACAATTATATAGATTCCTCATTTTTGTTCATTCGCAATCTTGTTCTTTGACATTGTAATTGACTCCTGGCATTCTACATCTCAGTAGCATCCGCTTTCCAATATTTACTTACAATTAACGGCATACATACAACTATATTTGCTCATTTTGCAGCTGCTTTGTACGAAAAACATTTTTTGGGGAAAGTGGACGGACAAAAAGTGATACACGGATATCAGCCATATGATCGAATCAACATGGCTTAGATCAATAATATTCTGCATCCAATCTCTTCTACCTGTGGTGTGATACAGCGTGAGCATAAAATCAATGCAGACATGATAACTGTTTGTCAGCCACATGTATCATCTTCTGTCAAATGTGGTGGAACTGGCCCCTGGGATTTTTCTTTCATTAAGATTTTTCACTGATATATTATGTACACGTACACTCAGTTACATGTACATGAAAGTCAAGGCTGAGTAGTTTGTATGCTTTCTTGGTAGTCGTTCTTTGCTTTACAAACTTTTATGTTGACTACTAGTAGTTACATGGTAAGTATATCTTTTAAGGCGTATATATAGAATACAACACGGCGGTCGCACGGGATCTGAGGGTGATGCGGAATACAACATGTTGTATTTAACTTTTGTCATACCCACCTGAGAAAACACACATTTCAATGCCAAATGCGCCAGAAGTTGAGAAAAGTTGGTGTCCTCAAACTAAAAGTTGTAACAGCCGCAATTTTAACGACCGAATCCAGTAATCAAATTTTTTAACGCACTTGGCGCACTCGAAATGCATTCTAAATATTCTACGGACCCCAGTTCCTAATGGTTTTGCTGAAGCATACCCTCAGGTTCTACCTCAAGAAGCCCAGCGTTCTGTTGGCTTGGAGTAGGTTGGTCCTTTTGATACTGCCTTGCCACCGTTAGATCTACTTGGAGATTAGGGAAGGTTGGCTAGTTGATGAATATGATGTCAAATTCTTACCCTTTGTTGCGTAGGAAAACGGCATCCCGCCGTTCATGGTGCAGCGTGTCCAGCCGTCCCTCCCGCCCCGGCTCCAACACGAGGGGCAGTACAGCCCCAAGTACCACCACCACCACGGCCGCGAGTACCAAGGTAGGGACTACCAGTCCAGGGACTACCAGTCAAGGGAGTACCAAGGAAGGGGGGACTACCAAGGAAGGGACAGAGACTACCAGCCCAGGGACAGAGATAGAGACAGGGAGTTTCAGAGGCCTCCACATGGGCAGAGATACAACGGACAGGCCAGGTAAGGTGGAAGACACAGAGAAACTCTTTTTGTAGCTTATTCCTCTCCCTTAAAAAAGAAATTAGATTTATAATTTAATGGAGTCTGTACAACTCAAATCAAAGATATGGCAGTCTGTGCTCTAAAGATGTGTGGTTTGTGCAAATTAACGTTTGGCACACTGAAGTAGCCATTTGGCTACCGATTCTCTATTGGTTACAGAATTAGGCAGCAGGGAGAAGGTTAAAAAAAAAAATGCAAAGTAATTTTGGCAGGTGGTTTCCTTACACCGGGTTTTGTGCCTTGGCATGATTAATGGAGGCTTTGAAATCCTTGGTTTAGGGACAAAAGAGCTTTAATCCTGCCATAAGATGTCAGATTTGGGTCCAGCTGCTGAGACTTTACACCCTAAGCCTACAAACATCTGGTATCATATCAGCTGTGGTCAGTGGTGAGATTAACTGAACACAAAGGCTATAGCTAGGGAAAATAATACTCAATCACTGTGTAATAGTCGTTCAAGTCACAAAAAGCAGTCACTGTCAGTTGTTCATTGCAATTGATGGACAGCTTTGTTGTTTAAGCATGTACGAGCTTTGGGGCTCACTTTTTAGAAGTGTCCTTTTCTTGCTGTAGATTTCTTTCTGGGGAAAGCTGCAATCTATAAATCCTAACAGTTATGAGCCTCTGACAGATTCAATTTGCCCGGAGATTGATGCATTGCCCCAAGGAGACACTAAAACTTCAAAACAACTAAAAATAACGCTCCATAAAACCTCTTTACTGACTGACTCGAAGTGCAGGAGGGGCTACCTATTCCCATTCATTGTTTGTCAGGGATTCGTCTGAAGTTTTATCGCTCTATTTACTAGGCAGTTGCATGTGAGATCACACTCGGCCAGTGTCCCGACTTTCTCGTCAAGTTATCTCCGAGGTCCAGGAGTCAGTGACGACTTAATAAGATGGAACGTCTTTGTGCATTCCTTATCTCAGTTCTGGCCACACTTGATATTCTTGAGATGTTTGGGAGGGCGCAAAGTCGCAGTGGATGTCTGGTAAGAAAAATGCCTTGAGGACAATGCCTTATGCAGAAGCATGCCCGTGTCCAATACGTCTAGCCTCGGGTATCCATCCTATTCTAGGTCTGTTTGCTCTTTTGATCACTTCCCTGCAGAATATTCTGGCACCTCTTAATAGAGAAAGAAACTTACGGTAACGTCAGGTAAACTGACTCAGAGGTAGTCCGGGATAGCCTTTTTGAAGCCGTGTATAGGGGCAGTGGGTTGTTATCCACTGTGTATTCATAGAGAAACAATTGGCATTTATTAAATAAGTATTCAACTAAAATGTTCTCCAAATAGAACTTACTGAGTATGATTTTGGGAACGGTTAAACGTTTCAAGTATAAACGTTTCAACTGAAATGTAGACTAGAGTTCTGATAAGCTCCGAGTCATACGGCCCTCATAATGGTAAATAGTAACAGGGTTTGAACAGGCAAGTTTGATCCCCATTACACTGTCTGAGAAATATACGATTCCCGAAGTAACGCAGGACATTAGGACCAAACGTTTCACCTTTAGCACTCTGAAGTAGCTGTTTGGCACCCCATTCTGTGTTGGTTACAGAGTTAGGCAGCAGGGAGAAGGTTAAATTGGGCTGGGGCCCAGACTATTTTGCATGGAAGCGATAGTTTGAGTGAACAGGATTTAGAATGGGATGGATTCCAGGCTAGTATCATCTATGGGTAGCCCTGAAAGCGTTGTGGTGCCTCCCCTGTCCAGTCCCCGGTACCAGCACTATGGCAGGGACTATCACGGCAGGGACTATCAGGGCAGGATGTACCACGGGTCCCCCCACGGCCACAGGTACAGCTCCCAGGGGAGGTATGGTCAGTCCTGCCAAGTCAACACCACTGCCACCAAAAATATATGATGTTTAATATGCACTGCCTCCTGGAAAATGCACAAGAAAAGAGATAAATGCTTTTATCACCCTTTTCTAGTTATTCTCTTGAATTATAACATTTCCAATTTCTTATTACCACAAACCACATAAAAAACATGAGACCTTCACACAAAGTTTCACCCCATAAGAATATGAATGGATTTTTGAAGAATGTGTTAGCTTTGCATTCTAGATTTTGCAGAAAGTGTTTGCTTTGTATTCTAGATATATTGTATGTCAAAGACAGGACTGGTGTCTTTGCTTGCATTGATTATAAATGGTTGCCAAGTGCAGTCAAACCTGGCTGGCCAACAACCTGGCACAGCCAAGGTCCACTTCACATTAAAACTGTTCCATCTGATTTTACATGCCTTGGTATTTACTAGTTATGGCCCTCTTGTCTGGAGCAACCTCTCACCAAACGTTTTTCCTCTGTCCCTTGAGTTGTTGTTGAGACCAAGTTTGACTGTATCAGGATATTAGGGAGCAAGTACTGTAAGTCTTGAAGCATTTGTGATGGTTTCATTTCACAGTTTTAGCGATGACCACTCCACTGCAAATTCGTGGCACTGTGAATATGTCTCCCTTGTATCGCTACGTATACAATTAAAACTGGACTACAGTATTGTTTTAACCACGAATTTCTAACACTGAGAAAACCTCCTTTTCTCCCCTACTGCGAAATAAAACCAGTCCGCGAAAGTAAGTGAATTTGCAGTGCTTTATCTAGATCTCACCATAGCTTACAGCATGTCTGCTGACATAGGACCTTAGGCCATGTTGATTTGATTGTATGGATGACATTCATGCATGCATCAATTTTCGTCCGTTTCCAAAAGAAAGTTTTCTACCATGTAATTCTTGCATAGCATCTTCAAAATGAGCAGATATATGCTGTAAATTGCAAAAAGATAAAAAAAATTTTCGCACGCTCGCATCAGTTTTTGGGTTCCCAGAGGATGTCATCCATATACATGTAATCAAATCAATATCATGGCCTTATCTTTTTCAATAACATGCCTTAATTTTAGCCCCCCCACCCCCTTCCATAAAAACTCTAAGTCTTACTCCTTTTGACGGATGGGCAATGACACACACGAGTGCGTCCGTCCTTGTAAGAAGTTGCCTCAAATTGAGAGGTTGCCATGAGCCCCACGTAAAACTACCGCAAAATGAAGGCAATACGTCATAGTTGTCATGGACCTGTAGGAACTGGGCGCCTTTGTCATAAAACATGCCTCCCCCATTTTCCCCGCTTCATACTCTCCATATTCATAAAATCAAGTCTGAAAGCTCTAAAGGAAGAAGGCCAGATTGATATGTATAGATAGTGCATTAATCATATAGATGCCTTTTTTCTCTCCCTGCATATCATAAATTTGTGTCTTTAAAATTGAAGAACAAATATCACAGCCTGCTTTCCAAGCACTATAAGCTGGCTTTTTTTTTTTCTTTTTTTTTTCATATACATTTTACCACTCCTAGGCGTAACACACCTTGTCCATTTTTGTGCAGTAGGAAAAGTCTGCGAAAGACAGGTCTGGACTGTTAGGTTTGACCCCTTATATTTTCAATAAGTGCGGTGGGATCTTTAATGTGCTCGAGGTGTGGCTCTCCTCAAACATGGGGCCTCCGGATCCAGCTTTACGTCATTTGAGAGGACCTCCCTAACCAAAGCTAGGTACTCATTTTCATTAGAGTAGAGTAAAAAATAGGTGTAAAAATTGCCTTTCCCAAGGGCACAACATTTGTGGCCTGCTAGGGATTCGAACCAAGAACCTTCAGATACTAAGTCAACACCATCAAGACCAACTTGTCACCTGATTGTTTCTCTTTCTCCTCATTCCCAGGAACCAGCCGCCGCGCTTCATGCGACAGGACCAGATGGATGGGAGGGGTCCTGGGCCGCGGCCAGGCAGCAGGTCAGCACACTTAATGAACCAACGGCTTGTTGTGCACGGCAGAACTCTCTTTGGAATCATCACTCAATTAAGAACTCTAACAGATTGAAGCAAAGACATACTATTAGGATATTGGAGAGTCCTTTTTATACAACCAGTAAATCTCTCCTGCTGACGTTTCGGTGTCTGTCAGACACCTTCAGTCAGCAGGTGAGATTTACTGGTTGTGTACAAAGAATCTCCAATAGACCGATCCTGTCGAACACCATATCGAACGAATAGAAGACCCATAGAACCCCCTGTTCTATTCAGCCCACCTCCGTCAAAAACAGCGTTGGCGGGGCAGAAATGGCACGTGTAAAGCAGGGTACGTATATCTGGGACAGGTTTTCCACTGTATTGGTTGACTGCATGCTCAGAACAAAAACGAATTTAAAAAGAAAATAGATCGGGCACTCAAGGAGAGGAAGCTTGTACCACATGCTGACTACTACAAAGTACGCTATAGCGCAGTGTTTCGTATCTTCAGTTACTGGTGTGTGAAACTGGTTAACTTGAAAGTGAACAGGGAAGTAAAAGGATGCATTTTAATTCTTAGTTACCAAATAACATGCGGCTGTTATGCATGCAGTCAATACAGTGGGAACCCTATCACAGATATATGAACCATGTTTTACACGTGCATCGGCTGGTTGTCAGAAACTGGGCGCTGATGCTCACCGACAAGGGAAAGCTATGCGGCGCATACCACTTTAACATTGACCGAAAACATTACGCTCTCACCGCAACTACACCTACCCCCTCCTTAAACAACTCTACCCGGTGGATACAGCCTTCAACAAAGAAGACATAGCATTCTTATTTGGCCCGCTCTGAAAGGGTTTCAGTGCCACAAAAGCTAAACCGAAGTCAGTGGCATTATTTTCAATCTAGCCGCGGCGGCCATGTTTGGTCCGTCAAACCCTGTTTTTGACGGAGGTGTTCGAAATCGAACAGGGGGCGTGGCTTTGGGATCGGTCTATTATCCTACATTTTGTATGTTCTACCAACATGATGAAATTATTTTCAGAAATGAAGCAAAGACAGTTTTGAGCAGCCCCTGGAGTTTTTATTTCTCAGATTTATTTCTTACCCTTCGTTTAGTCCAAGAACGTCTGAGATATCGAACATAAGTCCTAACAGCAGGTCATCACACTTAATGAACGAATGAACGGCTTGTTGTGCACCGCAGAACTCTCTTTGGCATCATCTATCAATTAGGAACTCTAACAGATTGAAGTAAAGACAGTTTTGAGCAGTGCAGTTTTCATTTCTCAGATGTATTCATTGCCCTTCTTTTAGCCCAAGGACGTCTGAAATATCGAACATAAGTCCTTACAGCAGGTCATCACACTTAATGAAAGAACGGCTTGTTGTGCACCGCAGAACTCTCTTTGGAATCATCACTCAATTAGGAACTCTAACAGATTGAAGCAAACCTATAATTGCAACTGTACAGTTTTTTTTATTTCTCTACTTATTCCTTGCCCTTCTTTCTTACCCAAGGACGTCCAAAATATCGAACATAAGTAATTTAGAAAACTTGATGTCTCGAAACGTTGCTCTAACTAATTACGGTTCTTCCTCTTAAATTCTTATTTGCCTTGTCCTCATAAGGACGAACCTTGTTAAATCTCGTACATTGATGTACGTCTAGCCTTTTCAGGCGGGAAAATCCCAATAGATACTGATGTTGGCAATGTAATAGATTGGCTGATTCTTGCCTATAAGTGGCATGATGTGTTATGATAATAGTTTGGTACAGGTTTTATGTAACGTTTGAGGATAATTTAGATCCCTGCAATGGTCTTCCTGGATTACGTTGTACGATTGCACATCCAGTCTCATTTGGCCCCTGATTCTAATTACACAATCAGGGTGTCCCTAAGGCACTAGGTGTTAAGGGGTGGTTGTGTGGGGGAGGATTATGATAGATTACTCAAAATCGTAAGATTACTGCTCAAACCGTTACTGAGTTTCTAGTATTTGCATTCAAGCTGACGATACTGACAAATTGTAAAATGACTTAAATGTAGATTTACATTCTTGATGCCGGTAGAAGCTCATGTTATTATTGCAGTAGCTGAAATAACGAAGTCATTTTTCACTAATTTGTAGTTAAGTGTATTAGATTGTGCCCTTGAATGGCCTTAAATATGATTATTCATCCGTAGAATTTAATGCATATTTTTGGCATGTGTTCAAGTACAGACTGTAGGATTAGATGGTAAGACGTGTGGCAGTGTTTGGCCCAGAAACAAGAGGTCCTGGGTTTGAATTTCTTGACATACTGTAAATGCAGAAATGTTTGCGGTTGTTTTATATTCACAGTTTTTGCAGTGAAGTCTTTACCGCGAACTTAAAACCACAGCGAAAAGCCGTTTCATTGTGTGACAATAGCACTTACTACTATTGTTTCAAACACGAACTCAAAACCACTGTGTATTATCCATTTTCTCCCTACCGCAAACATTTCTGCATTTACAGTACCCCTATGTTGAATGTGCCGTTGGGAAAGGCACTTTGAACAAATTTCCTTACTTCACTCACCGAAGATGAGTACTATACCTAGCTTTGGCTAGGGACGTTCCTTTGTTTAGAGGATGTTAAATCGGGGTCCTGTGTTTGAGGAGAGCCATGCCTCGAGTACGAAAAAAAGAACCCACCACACTTACCAATAAGAGTAGGGGTCCTTCCCAGTGTCAGTGGTTCAAACCGTACAGTCTGGTCTTTGTGTTGACTTCTTGAAAATGTGATAGTGACCTATTATGCCAATCCTTCCAAATGTTGTAAATCTCGACAAATGAATAGAATTTTAGATTAACGAGTTACTTTTTCCCCCCACCCAGGTACCAGTACAGTCATGGGCGTGGTCGAGGCCGCGGCAGGAACACCCCCACCCCTCCCCCGGGGCCGCCCCAGGGGGAGATGGACGAGAAACAGGCCATCGAGGAATCCATCGTGCTGTATGAGCTCCAGCAGAGAGACCCTGATGCCTTCCCTGCACTACCGGTAAGGAAGCACTTACTACATCGTTTTCTCTTTCTGTCTATTTGTCTCTGCATCTCTTTGTCTCTCTCCCTCTCTCTCTCATAGCCTGGGTGCCATCCTATTTCTACCGGGGCTCCTACACTCGCTGCCCTAAGAAACTATTTTTTTAGGGTAAAGAGTGTAGGAGCCCCGGTAGAAATAGGATGGCACCCAGGCTATCTCTCTCACTCTCTTTTCTCATTCTAAATCCATTGATACAAACTGTAACAGTTAGTGCAGTGCTTATTGCCAAAGAAGGAGGTTTGTTTTCATGATACCCTGATTGACAACCATGTAGTTTCCCACTTGTTACCTGTTGGTTATGCATGGCCAAGGTTTATAGTGCCATCTTGTGTTTTGTGATGGTACTGCAGGTAGTGCTTTGACAGATGAGAGTTTTGCTCTTCAACCTTTGTACTGCCAAGGGCTGTATTGCCATCTTGTGTTTAGTGATGGTACTGCAGGTAGTGCTTATAACAGAAGGAAGTTTTACTCTTAAACCTTTGTAAAATCTTACATTCATCTATGATGACATTCCAAGTTAAAGAATGTATCCTTACAAATTGGCTATTTCTCTGCAGACATCTAACGGACAAGTGCAGCATGTCCAGAGTAACACAGTATGGGGGAGGGGGCGAGGTCGGGGCATGGGGCGCCGCACCCCCACCCCTCCCCCTCCCTCCACCACGCCCAGCGATGGAGGCCACAGCATGACCATGGAGGAAGGCTCCCTCTGTAGCAGCATGCAGGAGCTCAATATGAACGAGAGGGCCAGTCCTGGTGGGTGTTCATATATTTTTCTGTCATGTTTGATACTTGTATGATTTGGATTTACCTTCTCTAGGCCTTTGCAACAAAATTTGTATTTTGGTTAGTATATACTGCTGCAAGAAAAAAAATGCAAGTGTATCAAGAAGAGTAGGGGTGGGACAATGTGCTTGGCTGAAAACACGAACCGTAGCAAGCTAGCATATTGCATTAGCTACTTGGAAACGTATTTTGCTTAACATAAATTGAGGATGGCTTCAAACAAACAGTCAAACACTGTACTGCAACAGAAAGATATAATTGTGAAGTATTGTAGGCCACATTATAGCTGTTGATCAGTATAGATTTGCAGAATCTGGAGTGTTAAAGTGAGTATAGATTGTTGACACACAAGCTGTTGTAAATGTTGATATTAAAGCTGCAACAGTTACTACAGAATAGAGAGTATTGTTCATTGTAATCTTAAACGAATCTCCCTGTTACACTTTTACATATTTCACCTGTGTGTGCTATATTGGCATCTGTCCTTATTGTTGTGTGCTATATTGGCATCTGTCCTTATTGTAACCCATTTAAAACAGGCTTCGGTGCAAGCCTCAACAGGATAGGGATAAGTTTTCTTTAGCTGACAGGTTTCTGACTCCTTCCTGTGATGTTTCAGACGGTGAGCGTATTTGTTCACCAGTGTCACACCAGATGGAAGTGCCTCCCATGAAGCGAGTCATGACCCCCACCAAGGAGTTTGTGCCACGTTCCTCCCGAACACCGTCCCCGTACCAGAACCCCACCCCACCACTGCAGAGTCAAAGGTACAGCTTTGATAAAGACAATGAATAGTACAGATTTACAGAATTTTTAGATTAATTTTTTTTTAAATTTTCAAATTGAATTTTCTTAATTTTCACATTATTCCTTTTTTTATACATATTCTTATTTACATTTTTTACTAGTGCCTACTTTTCATTTTTTTCAATTTCAATTAATCTATTTTTTTACATTTTTTTCATATCTTTATTTTTTTCATATTCTGTATTTTTCAGTCTTTTATGTTGTATTTACTGATAATCTGATGATTCTGATGATATAACCATATACTGTGCCTATGAAAGGTTAAAAGACAAATGCAAAAAAGAATGCCTGTAGATATTAATAGTATGAAGAGTTACTGTATGTACTTAAACCTTTTATTTATGCTAGATACTATACCACTGAATAAATGTACCAGAAACAAAATTCTATTTAACATTTGGATTTCGCAGCAGAGGATGTAGTTCTAGAAGGGTAGATTCTAGATTCTAGGGTGTTCTTTAGATTGTTAGATCCTCTAGATTGTTCTTTAACATAATCTGTATCTCTCACCCAAAAACCTGCGTGCTAATGCTTGCTTTTTCTGCCAAGTAGGCTCACAACATTTTAGCCAAAGGATGCAGTTTCTTGTACTTTCTAGGACTTCTACAGGGATGATAGCATTGCGATACATGTACATCTATTAGTTTTTGTAATCTAAATTTGTATGTTTATGTTTGTTCCTCTCCCCACCACAGTGCCAATGCAGAAATCAGCTCTTCCAACAGCGGCAGTAATCAGCAGATGTCCACTGACAGCACCTCCTCCCCCGCCTCGACCCCCAACACCCCCCCACCCCAGACCGTAGCGCCCAACGGTTACGTCCCGTACGTGCAGCCCATGCACGTGCCCTTCTACCCCATCATGATCCAGGCCACAGACAACCTGACGGGTCCCGTCAACCTCAACTTTGGGCCCTCCAGGGATCCGTATGGGAACGATTTGCCACATTCAGGTGAGTTTTGGTCAGCTTTGTGAATACTTCTGTGAATAGTTAAATCAGATTGGTTAGTCACTGAATAAAAAGACTCTTTGTACAAAATGTACAGTCAAGTGATTTAATCAACCAACGTTTCAGTGACCATCTGTCACCTTCCTCAAAGCAATTCTGACTGGTTCACATCGCACTGCACACAGGTGTCGCTGCTTGTAGATGCGTTCCCAGATGCAAAGTATTTCCCGTTCCCTGTAATAGTATAATATATATTATCTATAAGCAGCGACACCTGAGCTGCAGTGCAATGTGAACCAGTCAGAATTGCCCTGAGGAAGGTGACAGATGGTCACCGAAATGTTGGTTGAATAAATCCCTTAGTTCTGTAAAGGGATGTTTTTATTCCGATTTGTATGCTGTATAATACTTCTATTTTCAAACACACTATGTCTATGTCTTCCATTGCTTTTGCTTAATACTGTGTGTGAAGATTTTCTTGCATAAAGCTACTGATCAAGCTTGGCTGATATTTGAAAATACACTGATATTTGTTGTCAATTTCATTTACAGATGTGTCCACGCTTAGATTCTTCTACAATTTGGGCATTGAGGTAAGGAAACTTGTTGGCTGAAGCTTCAAACTAGTAGATCTATTTGAACATGATATGTATTGAAGGAAATTTAAGAATATGATCCATCAGAAAATACCCATGTTACAAGCCTATAAGACAACAATAACAGTAGAATCAGATCATTTTCCATCTCAACGACCTTCACAGATGCACTGGTGTGAAAACTGTGGGGAAATCCATTGATGCTCTGTGCATTGCATTCGTTGAACGTTTTGTTTTCACTGAGCCCTTTTTTGTTGCAGTACTATCGCTGCTGCATGAGCATGATGGCCATACAGCACCAGCAACAGGAGGCAGCCATGGCCAATGCTTACTACTACAACCAACAGGCACAGGGGCAGGTACTGGAGTTTCCTTGGCTAGGAAAGTTGCCTGACATGTATAATTTTGTTTTCCATGCAGTTTTCTGTGTCTCTGTGTTTGTCAACAGTGTCCTGGAATCCATTGTATCTTCCAGTTTATGACATTTAGTTATAATAATAGATGTTGGCAAAACAAAGGACAATTTGTTGTTGGGTTGGTTCAAAATGATTATTGAAAAAAAAGGAAAACTTTGAGTATGGGCCTTTGCAAGTGGTTTTCTAAGATACTGCAGGGGATCTTACAGTTTTAGTTTGTTTGCTCATATTGACTGGTACATACCATTAATTTCACAATTCAAATATGTAATATAAATTATTCGCTGAAATTTACAATCATAGATCTCAGTTTTTATGTTGTGTTCTGGACAAGCTACAGGGATGATTTTGCTCAAGCTGTTCACAATGCCAATTTTGGATTAAGAATTTAATAACAATTCTTGTTTCCCAGCCACAGTACCAGCCATCCAGCAGTACTGATGGACCGAGTAGCAGTCAGCAGGCCCAGGAGGGGGAAGACCTGCAGCAGGAGGGGTCCGACCAGCTGCCGCCCAACGGTCAGTCCCAGGACAAGCCCCTCCCCCAGGGGCAGGGCGCTCATGTCTACACTTCCACCAGCTCCTTCAATCCCGGCAATCAGCCTGTCGATTACCATAGCAGCGCTGGGTGTGATTACCCGCTCAGTAAGACTAAGTCGTGCAGCAACGATAATTCTAACGATTCTGTAGGTAAAGATGTGTCCGTGTCCAGGAGTAACTCCATGACTAGTGTACAGTCTAGTGGTGACAGTGCGATGAATGTACAGTATGGTAGTGATAACGTGTGTGGTAGTGTTTCCTATGTGCAACCGTCCCCCAACGCCCTTCAGCAGACGTCGTCGAGCACGACGGTCGGTAGCGAGGACTCGTCCCCGGACTACACCGACTCGGGTGTAGCGTCCGAGGGCAGCGGGTCGCAGTCGTCCATACCCCGCCCCACGAGCCTCGGCCCGGGGTTGCCCAAGAGGCATTACATGGAACACCGCGGGTCCCCTAAACTCATCCCCGGGAGGTGGAGCACTCCCGAACGGTCGGGCAGTAGTGATAGCCTGAACCAGGATATGTTCCATACAGGCAGACCGTCATATGGGCCGAAGCGAGGTCCACGAGACAGGCAGGCCGCTTTCTACCGTCCCTCGTACTTTCCCACGCGCCCGTACATGTCGCAGCCCCCCCGCCGTCCGTACGAGGGCCAGCCCCTGTACCACTCGCAGCTGTACAACCCCGTCCGCTACTCCAACCCCACACACATGTCCCAGCCCCAGCAGTTCTACACCAACCAGTACACCGCCCCCTCCCGCATGGCCCTGCATGGCAGTATGGGTAACCAGGCCGCCAGCATGTACGGCCGGGCAGCCGGCATGTATACACACCCCTCCCAGCAACTTAACGTCCCCCAGGGTGTTACGTCCGTCCCCTACCCCCCTATGTCACCCAGCTTGCATGTACCCGCTGCCTCCTTGCATGCGCCTAACATTGCTTCCTCCCCTTCCACAGGTCAGTATTACCCCGCCCAGGCCCCCGGGCCGGTGGACCCCAACCCCCAGGGCCCCACCCCCATCCCCGTGCCCTCCTCCGCAGCCAATGCCACCTACTACACCGCTCATCCCGGAGGGGACATGCCCTCTCAGCAGCACTATGCATCAGCCTACGACAACCAGGCCAGCTACCAGTACCCTGCCACCATGGGCTCCTGGCAGCCTCCGCACGGCGTGCCCTTATACGGCAGCCCCAACAAGGTCACGGTCGCTTACGCCACCAACTCTCCGCCGGTAGGGTATCAGGGATACGCAGGGGCCCCTCAGATGTAGGGGGGAGGTGGAGAACAAACCTAGCCATTAGCATGCCTTTCTTCAGGTCTCGGTTCCGACAGGAAGTTGTTGAAAACGTGGTAGTGTTTCAGTGTTATTTATATAGCCTGTGGTTGCCCGTATGTTGTATGTTGTATAAAGGTTCGGAGAGCACATTCCATCCCAGTTGCAAAACCAACCGTTGTGTTCGTGGGTGTTGCTTTCGAGCTGCGAGCAGTTGGACACCTTACGACGTTTTATATAACTTGAAGTTCTCGTTAAGCCTTAGGTGTGTCTGACCCTCTGTGAGGATACTTGGCAGTGGTTGGTTGACGGTGGAATGACACAGTTAACTATGAAATATGTAACATGTCAATTTCTTACTGTGTTTGTAATCAGGATAATACAAATATGAAACATATTGGTGCTTATTCTTCACAAGCAATATAAAGAATTCTTCTTGTTGAAAATAAAACAGGCCCAAAACTGTACCAATAAGTGCAGGAAAATAGTTGAAGTAAAATTTTGGAAGGTTTTCCAAATTTTCTTGTTCAGATTGCCAGGTTGTTCGATTGCAGTTGATGCTTTACAATAATAAACTTTTGAAGCAATATTCAAAATGGGAGGAAACAAACACAAACTCCCTATCTGTTCCATTATACCATCCCCAGCCAGGTATTCTTATGGAGGGTCAGTCCTTACAGAACACAGTAAAACATGAAACTGTTGTGTTGTCCAGTTTGAGAGGTGTGACCTCTCCATAGACAGTGTTGTAGATGTTAGAGTTGGAACAATGCAATCATGGGTGTGTGATGATCATGTAGCTGTTGCATTGTAGGTAGAGTATACACCATCCTCATTGGTCAAGATCCCTTAAAGCTGTTTGCTGTGATATATTTGACCAATCACCATCCAGCTGGCACAACTTTTGAACCAATCAGACACATGATAGGTCATTCCTCCTACTTAATATTAATGAGCTTTTGTCAAGCTCCCCAAGCTTCTTCTGTCAGGTAAGCACTGATTGGCTGGAAGCTAGGCCATACCAAATATGGCAAGCTCTTACAACGGAAACATTTAAAAAGTGTCAGAGGTTGATTTGCCAGGTGTACTACAGCAAAGAGCTGTTTAAGTTTCTGACAAGTGAGGATAAGCACATGTTAGCACCACCATACTGTGTAAAAAAAATGTGTAGAAATATTTAATGTGTTAAGTTGTTTATTCTCACCATTTGTATTGAAGCCTTAAAATGCAATAAACTTTAGTTAGTGATTTAAGTTATAATGCTGTAGTATTTTCCTTCCGACTTCTCCAGAATGTATTATGTCTTTTGTGATTAGAAAGAAGAACCTCACTAAAGTTTAGTTAGTTGAACCTTTCAGCTGTCAATAGATAAGTTTTAAAGGTGAAAAACGTTGTTAGTTTGAGAGGTTTATATGTATATGTTGTATGGCTGAGGAGGGCATTTTGCTAGTTCTCCTAGTTAAGCGAGAATAGGTGTAGAGCACAAGAACAATGTGGAAAGAGCGAGCGAAACATGTCATGTTGTTGAACTTCATATCTAAGAAGCTCACAGAAAACAGGAATAGAGATGTGTCGGCATGATGTTGCAGAAAGTGTATATTTACAAGTGAACGTTGTTTTTTTTGTATCCTTGATATGAGATAGTTTCTTTGAGTTCTACGTTGATTTCTCTTTGTTAGCAAGCTGAAGTATTTTTGGCGGTGCCTCCGGAGCGGAGCCTGCTTTATTTGTTGCTTTGCTTCTCTAAAAAAAATGCATGCCAAACGTTAACTAGAGAAGATGAAAAATAACAGGAAAGAGATGTAAAGAGTTCACCCCGATGAGTGCCTTTTGTTTGATGACCTGATGATGATCACACCATATTGCTTTAAATCTGAGATCGTAACCAAATAGAACTGCTTTGTTGTTGTTTTGCCTTTTTGTTTTGTTTACCAGAGATTGCTTTCGGTAAATTTGTGGGCACAGTATTTATTGCAAGAGATATGAGATTGCTGCAGGAGAAAAGCCTTATTTATGGGGTGCAATAAGAAGAGATTATGTATAACTGAGAAAGCGTTTTTTCGTTCAGAGAGATGTATATGAGAGAGACCGTGAAAGACAAAGCAGTGAAGACTTCTTATTTCTTTAAGAACCTTCAGTTTCAAGCCATTTCTTTTCCTTGTTGTTGTTCCGGTGCTTTGCTATTGCATGGAATGGCAGCTGACTTCCTCATCTGCAGAAGAACTATTTTCAATACAAAGTACAGTGCAAGTTTTTTTGGCTTCAATAAACTTTTCCATTATAGTACTTTGAGTGGACTCTGTCTTTTGTTGTGTGTGTACTTGTGTCAAAACTTGTGGGTTACGCCGAAGGGTGGTTATACCAGCTATATACAGATACAGAAAACACTGTTTTATGGGATAAGTTAGGAACCTTCAAGAAGACTTGAGCAGATAACAACTGTGGACTTGTGAAATGAGTACAAAGTTTTTGAAAGTCATAGTCGGTATCAGAAAAGCTACAAATCTCGAAAAACTGATTAACCATCAATAAAAAAAAATCTTATGCAAAAACAGCCTCTTTTCATCCAAGGTTTGTCATTTTTCCCTAAGATCTGTAGGCCTTATCACCCAACTCATGTTTCACATAAATTTTTACAATTTCCAAACCAAATTAGATACACGAAACAAAAACTTGACATGTATGTATTCCACAAAAATTTCTATGAATTTAATAGAATCCAATACAAAAACATCCTTGTACATGTACATGCACATATTTTCTATGAGTTTGTATCTGAGTTCTCTAAACTGATCATACACTCTGGTGATTTTTACTTTAAACAGAGATGGACATGTGTAAGCAAAGGGCTGAAAGGAAACTTAATCTTTCTTGCCAGAAATGTGTTTCACAAAGCCCTGACACATGAGCACAAACCAGTAGTAATTCAAACTGTTAAACAGAAGACACCCTGAGACGTAACACAAGGACACTTGAAGAGGCAGCTCGTAGAAGTCGTCTTGTGTTGCCATGACCTTGACAAGGTTGAAGGTCCCGATGGCTGTCACCACCACGCGGGCGATAAAGAACGTCACCAACATGACGACACCATTCACAACGTAGAGCTTAGTCTTCTTGTAGCCGAAATCCATAAGGAGATATCTGCCAGTACAAGAAAAATGGAAAGCGATCAGGTAATAACATTTGCTAATGTAGATGTTTGATGATTATTGCTCATTGTGAAATGTATCATTCATTCAGTTTATGCCAGGCTGTCTCCAGGACCCGTCCATCCGTCCCAGGATGGAAATTTGCTTGTTAGGACGGAAAAAATTCACCCTGTCCTTCCCAAAATCTGAACTTTATGACATGAAATTGATGAAAATGCATCTTTGTAAGCTTAAAATGATGACTTTAACAACGAAAATACAAAACATCCGCACCCAAACAATGAGTGTGGTTGAAAAAAATTTGAAGCTAGAGACAGCCCTGAGTTAATGTTAAGTTCTCCTTTTTTGTATCCTGATTTGTTATGATTTTGTAAGGGCTCCCTTGGAAGTCAGTTACTTGGTTAACTGAAGGGACCCCCCAAAAGATTCATTAAAAAATAAACGTACAAGTTTGTAGACATCAGATTTTCAGATAATGAACATTCAAATGATTTTTAAGTAAGAATATAACAGTCATCACCTAATATCCAAGCAGATGTTTGAGGATGCTAAATCATTAAATGTACTACATGAACCATCAGGGACTCGGTTGGACACTCAGATGGAAGACGTAACGATTTAGCTTCCCCCAAATATCTGCTTGGAGATTGGGTATCACCTTCTACAGTCATAATAGAGTTTTGTTCTTAAAGGGTATAATACACCAAAATACAACATTTTCCTATTATCTGAAATAGGAATAGCATCATTGAAGGAATAGACACGTTTAAAACAAATCACATCCTTCTGTTGTCATCTAACATTGAACCATCAGAAACCATACTTTCATGGATCCAACTCTTTATTTTTATCTGATCTTCTCACCAGGTGATTACATTAATTCATTCATTCATTCATTAATCAGTGACTAATACCTGCTCATGACGTCAGAATGAACACGGCAGCCGGTTAGGAACCTTACACAACGGCTTGCGAAAAACATTATTTAATGGGCAAACAGTGCTTAATTATCGTGATAACATTTAATTAAAGGATATAACAATATCTCTTTCGTGTTCTTGTAAAAATAACGTTCTTTCCGAGCCGTTGTGCAAAGTTCCAAATCGACTGCCATCTTCGTTGTGACGTCATGAGCAGGTAAGTCACTGATTAATGTAATTACCCAGTGGGAAGAGTCAAAAGCTAGAGGTATGATGTTTTCATGGTTCGATGTTCAATAACATCCGAAGTGTGCATATGTTGTGAAAATTTCTATGTTATTAAACATATAGTATTATGTTTTAAGTAATTTTAGGACATTCTTAATGTTGATGTCATTGGTGTCTTATGCCCTTAAAGATAAGAATAAAGCTGATTAAGAGAACTCAATGGGAGATGGGAGTCAGAACTTGCATTCTCCTTGCCTTAGAAAGACGCTTGGGTTCGACAGTTCCATCATAATGGTTATGTTGCCATAGAATGCCATACAGGGATAAAACTGTGAGGAAGAACAAGTGAAGTTGTGAACATCAACAAATTTTACGTACAGGTACAGGTTTAGATAAAGCTACCTGTTTGAATACTGTACCGGTACACAGCTCTGTTTACACATCTTTGATTAAAATAGGCACAAATTACAGTAACTGTAGTTTAACATTGCCGCATGATAACGGCTTCACCAAAAATGGACGGGGAAAACAACAGAACACTCCAAATATGACCTTAGTTTTTTACAAGCTGCGTCATGGTTTTAACTGCTTATTGCAGTGAGATGCATTGTGGGTTACATGATAAGTAACATCTCAAAGTTGTAGGCCCCTAGCTGAGACAAATGGAATTTGTCTGGATATGTACTTAGAACTGATTACAAGTTAGGGGCCTTCACCATTGACATTTACCAACAATGCATCTCGCTGGACATGTGCAGTTTAAAGGAGTCCTAAACTCCAGAAGGGGGTGTTATTTTCCACTAGATTATGTATCCTTAAATAAATAATCAGACAACTTTTCACAAAATTCTGCTTGTGGTGAATTGCACAAGGCGTGTTTGGTAAAACAATATGATACTCACTAAACCCGTGCAGACCCTAACCATGTATTCCCTATGCGTAAACATACATCTTTAATCGTAAATATTTTTGGCATAAATGAGGGTGGTTAAGCACAATAAGAAGGCCAAATGTTGAGAAGATATAAAAGAACACATAGCCAGAAGGTTTTTCTTAACCACCCTGACATTCTTTTTGTAATCTAACTTTTGTCAGGCCTTGTAAGGCACATTGTATTAAGCCATAGGCTGAGATTTTTTGATTTAATTAATTAGAAAATAGAGGGTCACCTGGGGAATTTAGTAGAATACTGGATGCTTTTTGATTCGCACAGATCTAGTGGGTACTTTATCGTATACTGTAAAAAATATCAATTTTTACTTCCTAAAATTATCATCTATTGGAAAATAGCTCCCCCCTCTGGACTTTAGGACTCCTTTAAACAGTGAATCAGCTTATTGGAAGATTCCACGTACCATTCCGATGAATGAGCAGTACAGAGACATACAGTGGTGGGCCACGTAGAGCTTGGTGGACAGCTGGGTGTGAAGGGCCATCAGCAGAAGGTCTGTGAAAAGATTCCCACTTATGTAAGTAGCTTGGTTAAAAATATAAAATAACACCACATGTAGCTCTGCTGGACTTATGCATGCATTAACTGCTTTGGAATATGACAAGGCTATATTGATTAGATTACATGGATAACATTCCCTGAGCACCCCAAAATTGATGCATGCGTGCAAAGCAAATAACAAGTTGGGCAAAAAAATGACCTCATTATGAAGTGGTAAAGAACTTCAAGGTTCTTTCATATCTTCTTTGACTATTGAAGACTTTGGTCGAAATACATTTTGTGCTACGAGTAAGTTTACGACAAAATCAGTATGTTCCATGATAGGAAAAGAAGCATTGTACGAATAAGTATCAATCTTCCAATTTTTTTTTGCAATTTATGGCATATATTTGCAACTTCTTTGTATAATTTACAGTACGGTTGCAAATTTTCTTCTTGGAAAACGGACAAAAATTTATGTAGTCAAGTCAGTATGGCAATTATGATAACTAGTGCAAAACAGATTCGGTATATTTTTTCACACTCTGAACATTACTAATAGTGTAATTTTCTTTTACAATTTTCAATCGTCCTATAATTTCCAGTCCATACAATTTGACCATATTTACCTGTGCATGCATATCCCATGTACATGGACGCTGCCAATCTGACCCAGGGGGAGTCAAACCTGGTGGTGAAAAACATCACAGGTATTCATAAATAGTGAATATGGATGATACAAAAAGCCAGCTGTGGACATTAAGATTATGATACAAAGTAGTTGCGATCCCACAGCCTATGCCAACTCCGTCAGAATGTAGCATAAAAGCATAAAAGTGCAAATATTTGACGTAGCCACTCTCTCATTTTTCGAACCGATAATTGCCATGCTGTCATTGGTTTAGCTGCTGATTGTGATGGACAGTCAGGGTCGGTCTATTGTTGGTATTGTTGGGAACAAAGTAGGCCTGTGTGCAGAAACGTGCAAGCTGTTGCAACTTTCGACAAGTTAGATGGGTTGCACAAAATTGATTTGCTAGCCACTTTCCATTTATTGGTTCTTATACTAAAGCAATAGCAGTACGTTATGACGCGCTGACTGGCATGCTAACAATTGAAGCACATATTTTGTGTATCAAAAATCGTGGCCACTCACCATACGCCCCCTGGCGGCAGCTCGGTGCACATGTAGGTGTACCATGACAGGATAGTGGCGGGTATGGCATGACAGATCACCTTAAAACTGAGGAGAAAATAAAATTATTTGTACGATTCAACAATACAGCTCTGAGACAGAACCTTATGAACAAAATTTTGTTACAGATAGGTTGAAATTCTAGCGGTTTCACGTGCAAAACTCGTGTTGAAGTTGAGAGAAAACCTACTTGTCGTCCACTGACACCTGTTTTTCCCTGGACATCGCCCGATACGTTACAGAAAATCGTCCGAAGATTTCACGACTCAGACGAAACACCAGTAACCATGTTAAGAACGAACAGACAGAAACCAGGGGATAGATAGTTTCTACTGCCATCTTATCTAACGTTAGCACTGTCTCCTCACAATCTTGCGACTTTAAGTAGGAGAACCTCTTAGAATTGTGTACACCGTTGGACTCTGTACTAAAGGTTTAGGCAACAATGGTCAACAAAACACACAGTGAAATCCAGGCCTGGTCAGATCAAAGTCCAAAAAGTAAAAAATTCCGGGTCTATAATTGGTTAAGAGCAGCGTTTGTAAAAGGACTGTGACCCCAGGAGGGGAAAGCTCTGATCATTATATATTCATGTGCTGGTAATAAACAGAGAATGTGATACCATTTGCATGTCTGCAATGTTGATTAAAAAATACCATTGTTAGTTTTGCTTCATGATTAATACATAATCTTTCTCCGGAAACCCTCGTGATTTGGGCGCCGTGCATGATAAAATCCCGTTGTTGTTGCCAAACCGTAAAAGTCGCATGAAATGCCAAAGTTTCTATAGATATATGACGTCACGGTCTCCGGTCGTAAACCGTCAAGTGACTGTAATCTAGAGTTGTAAGTAACGCCCCCGTGCGATGTGTTTTGGTACTTCTCATATGTCTAACATTCGTTGCTACAGTCGGGTTTTCAAGTATTTGTCCTACTCTGGTCATACTTACGTTGCGTACCATGCTCAAACGTTTGATGGATGGTACAAAACATGTCAGAATAGAAAAAAGGAATTCATTGTCATTGTCTCCGGATCTACTAGCCCATAACCCAAGGAATGCATCACCCAATTGACATTTAAAAATACCCGTCTTATCAAGGCCAGCAAACACAGATTCCGGTGCTAGAATGGGCTAAGCAAACTAGGGCGTTGTAATCTAAAGCGCTGCTCAAACGTCGTAAAAACATTGAAAATCTCTGCAGCCAACGCATCGTTCTCACTGACAAAAAACAACTACTTTTTCGGAAACAAAATGGTGCGCTTCATTCCATTGTTAGCCATACTGTTTGTGGTAGTTTGTAGCGGTGTGGCTCACGTGTTACCAACGGCTGATGAACGGGCCCAGAACGAAGCGGAACCGCCGAAAACTGGTAACGTTGCCGACCTGACGTCTGAGTGGAATCTGGCGCTTCACACGTCGAGGCAGACGGGCGATTGTCGCCTAGCGGGTACGTAACAGCATACGTGATTTGATTTGATTTGAAACAATTTCTCAGTCTGTTTCAAACTAGCCTAGTAAGGGTATTTTACCAGCCCTAGTACTTCTAAGCATAGGCCTTTTTCTGACTACCTTCCCAGCCGACCGATTACTGTCGTACCCGTGCGGGGGCGAAGTAATAGAATCCAATAACATAAAAATTCACGGTTGCGTTAACGGGTCTGGGCGGCCGGGCAACACCACCAGTACCGTAGAGATACCGGGGAGCTCTCGATGACGATGGTATGCCGTATGGTTAACAGGCTATTTTTGTAGACATATTCATGAACAAAACTGATGATGAAAACATACAGGACAGGAATGGGATAAAGGTTCTGTTTTCATTTCTCTTAGTGCTGCTTTGTGGCATCCTGTCCCTTACAACTAGCTTTGAATTTATTGTACAATGACAAAATGAAGAGAACGAAATTTAGTGAAGTCCCTGAAATCGGCCGGAATCATTGACTTATACAGTCAATTCAGCGAAAACGTTTAATTTTGTAATGAAAAAATAAGACGATGTCGTAGCAGAGATCACAATGTCTACTCTTAACGTTACAAATGACAAGGATTGTTTATCTGGCATAGACAGTGCCATAGTTGACATGACGTAGCGATGTTTGTAGTTAACAAGTTAATCTTCATCAATTCAAATTAAGGCCATCTAAATTGCTACTGAGAAAATAGCAACCTGTTTGAATCACGTAGTTGCTTTGATACTACTTTAGAGAATGGAGAGTTCTGTGTGCGCGTGGGGGGGGGTCCTCTATCATTAAAAGCTGAAAATGAAAATTTTGGGTTTGTTTGAATGTCTTTTTAGCTACTTTGATTCTCAATCTTGCAACGTGTTGTCGTAAGGGCCTATCGTAGTTTTCTTTCTTTAAACCCATCTCTAAGCCTTTTTTGCCAGATGATAAACTGCGTCTCTGAATTGAAGATAACACTGCCTTGTATATATAGACCTATTCAACAGTCTGAAGACAAGTTTATTCCCCTTTTAGGCTATATAAAGAGGATTGCGATGCCGTGGTGTCACACGGCCACCGTTCTCATCAACGCCTGCCGCGGACACTGCGAATCCGAGACCTTACTGTCTCCTTACGCCACCGTGCGGGCCTCGAGTGGACTGCAAGTCTATACCACCAGGGGGAGCTGCTGCACCATAGCAACTACGCATCAGGTGAGTAGTGTATTGGTGGTGCAGAAATCGGTCTGTCTATACAGAAAAGAATTCCTTTGCATTGAAATGATTTAAAATGTTAAAATATTTCTGGTATGCTGTACCATGGTAGATGGGGTGTCATAATGGAACAGCATATAACAAACAGGGGATTGCAGATTCTGTATGTTCCGCCAGAGGGGTTAAGGTTTGACATCTCTAACTGCTTTGTTTCTTGTGTTCTCCCCTCCCAGGTGACGTTCAGCACGTTGTGTTGGGACGGTGTGCGCACCAACACTATCGAGTCTGCTGCCAGCTGCGCATGCGGAGTATGTGACTACAACCAGTGATGACCATAAATTCACCAGAGAGATTCTTAGCCTAGATACTAATGTCTGATTTATCGATGATAAAGCTACGTCTGCAGAAGGTTTATATGGGTAATTCTCTGTGTTGGACGAAATTGCAAGGAACAGAATTTTTATTCTGATGATGCAGACTTCAGCTTGACCGTATCACATTAAAACATGTTATTCTGTCGTTTGTTCCATACACTGAGTAATGCTGTGTAAGGCACTTGGCCAGAATTATGTTTCATAATGTACTAGTATCATTACATTTTAAGGCCACAGCAAGTAAATCTTATGGATGGCATCAGCGCGCGCATTGATTTTCGCCTGATTTTGAAATAAAAAAACATGATTTTTTACTTTTGGCAATAAGAACAGCTCAGAATGGGGACTGAATGGTCTGAATGCCATACGACCGCCGCATGGCCTATGTAGCTTCTTGTTTACTTGAATAACTTCGGTAGAAGATCATACAATCAGTTGTTACCCCCATGAAAATGGTGGTATTGTTTTGTCTGTCTGTCTGAGTGTGTATTTTTGCATCTTTTTAATACATGCATCAAGAACCTGAGTTTCTAACGATCTTCATGTATAAATCCGTAACATTGTACAAACTACGGTTATCATATTACATTCTCATGGTTAGATAGATTATAATGATTCCATCCTGCAAAGGGAGAGAACCCATGTATCTTGTTGTTTTTGTATGATCTAGAGTATCAATGGCATTAGATAATGTGCCTTGAATACTAACATGAAAGCTATTTATTATTCAGCCATCCATTGGTTGTGCCACATACATTTTTAGTTTGAGAATTTCTTAACGAATCACATATCCATCTAAGACGTACTTTTTTTTTCAAATAGCATAACACTGTTCCCCGTGATCCTTTTCGACGTGCTGTTTGCATTAAAGTACAAAAAATCTCATGCAATAAATTCTATATGCAAATAAAGAAGTAACAATAGCTGGTAGAACCATTGCAAAACTACGAAACAGTAATAATAGTAACACGCGGTGTTGCTTCGATTTCAGACCCAGTCGAACTTTATTTTTCAACTACGAGCAGTTTCGGTTGCTTGGATAGATCTGATGGCAATTCGGAGCATGGAATAAGAACCCGGTTTATGATCTGAACACCGTGTGTAAATGTAGTGAAAGAAATAAGCTGTCCGATGGGGTCTGTAACGAAGGCCACACACGGTACACGTTGGTCCAAATCCACTTCTACGATGACCTAACCGAACATGTAGAGGTAGGCCAAGACAACGTGAGCCAGAACGGTTGAAGCCAGGGCGCTGCCGGCAATGGTAGCAACACGCGCTCCGGAGTCTGTCAACAGGTACGAATGGTAACATGTAAACGCCATTCAAAACACTTATCTAGTGCAAAAAAAAATTTCAATTACTGGTTGAAAACTCCTTCAAATAGATCTTTCCAATTGTTAAAACTGTTCTAACCCCTATTAGGGCAGCCCTGTAGACTTACCGTCATCAGCTTTCTGGGCTGCAATGCCTGTTGTGCTGCCAGGGGGCATCGTTGCGTCAGGCTGCACTTCGGTAGTCATACCACCAAGAGGCACTGTTTGGTCGTTCTGCATTGCAGTGGTCAGACTGCCATGAGGCACTGTTGGGTCGGGCTGCACTGCAGTGGTCGGACCGCCAGGAGGCACTGATTGGTCGGGCTGCACTGCAGTGGTCGGACCGCCAGGAGGCACTGCGAGGTCGGGCTGCACTGCAGTGGTCGGACCACCAGGAGGCGCTGTGTGGTCGGGCTGCATTGCAGTTGTCAGACCGCTAGAAGGCACTATGTAGCCGGGATACACCGCAGTGGTCAGACCGAATATATCAGTTGTAATGCAAATCACTGAAAATGGGTCTAATTTGCATAATCAATGAGGAAATTCTATCCTACCCGTGTTTTCAATGCGCTAGTATCTTTTACTTAGGGTTATTTCTGAAAAAAAGAACTTCTGAGAAAAGAGCAAGTTAGATATAATGGGTTTTACCATCTTCTATCTCACAGACGTAGCGGAAGTGAGAGAGGCAGTGTGCGTCGGCCCAGTTGTCTCGGCGTTCCCCCACTTTATCACCGAAGACGATGTGCGAACAGTTGTAGCCACGAATGTCATCGTCTGGCTCCCCGGGTGCCCAGCTCGTAAAACTGCCCAGTGCGGTGCCCCTGCCGTCTTTCCACACTCCTGCCGTGACCATTATACCAAGCCAGAACTGATCGCCACTATATTGTTGAATGTAGAAGTACGTTAACGTTATATAGTCAGCTTGTTTTATTGTTTTAACAGCCAGTGGGTACCCATCTTAGTAATGAAGCTGTTTTAGCGTGCTTGAAGCACATGGACGAACAAGGAACCTCCATTTTACGTCCCTTCCGAAAGACGGTGCAGCTCCAACAAGGACACCCTTCCCCCGATTCGAGCTGTGGTCTCCCTGTTACCAACTAATTGGAACCTCGTAACAGGAGTTCAACTGAAAAGCCGCCACCAAATGAGTTAGTATACAGGGACACCCCAGTTTATTTCTGCTTATTATGATCTGTACACCAAAATACCCATTCAACTGAGAACGTGGACTAAAATAACAGTGATACCCAAACCCTGTGTAGTTAAAGCCCTATATGTACTTCAATTAATAATTCACCTGCTGACGCAGTTCTTTAGGAATACCAGGTCCCTGTTTTCCTCCTCGTCCCTCGGTATCGCCACGATGCCGCCTCGTCGCCTGCATTCTTCCTGCGCACCACTATAGGTCCTGTAGTCATCAGCTGCGGAGTACGTCTTACCGCTGGGTAGTACCAGACTGTCGTCGTGCGGGCAGGATGCTTCTAAGATTAATGTGATCAGGACAAAGATTTCTCAACCAATAAGACGGACCGGTAACTTTGGATCATGTCCACTAGTCTCTACCAGATTAACTACGTCGGCTATAGGGAGAATATTTGCCAGCAGGGTTTCATTTGCAGGCTCCTACGCGGGTGAAATGTGATCTTCACCGTGGACTGACTCTGCTGGCTAATTATTCCTTTTTCTGCCTAATTCTACGATCCATACGCCCGTAGGAGGGCCTGGTGGAGGCTACATGTCCGCGTGTTGAGGTGCATTATGCGAGAGCCAGTTATCATGAGCAACAAAGAACGTATAAGTGTAATCCTCAGTCATGACTCTCCTTTATACAAAAGCAATGAGATAGGTTTGCATCAACGAAGCAACAGAATATACCCATGAAGCCGAAACAACAAGTCACTTGGAAATGTCATGCATGACGTATGTTATATGCAATTCGACACCGCATATTCTATCAGTTTGTTTTCTTACTCGCACGATTGCAAGTATCTAGATTTTTAAAGTAGCATGCATTCTATTAGGTAGACTAGCCCTTATATATATATTATATAACTTCGGTTTTATATATATATAACTGTAGTTATGTACCAGCCATACTTTGTACCTTGTACAATTGTTGCGCAATAAAGTTACCTATCATGACATCGTACACATATTCACACTTGTTTAACGTGCACTTTTCCAAAGAGACGACAGCTAACAGAAGATATTACTGCTCATATAATTGTTGTGCAATAATGTTATATATAAGCCGAATTAGAAGCCGATTTGCCGAATAGGAACCTTGCGAACTATCATCGCAAAGAATTTTGTGTGCGGAGTAAATGGTTTATGGTATACTGTTTGTGAAGTAGTATTTCTTCTACAAAGCACAGGCGCAGACTATCCCAATGCATGTTATGCTTATGTTTATGGAGCTACCAACAGTCGAAATCCGAAACAAAGACTGAACAGCTTGAGGGAAGTTGTTTCTGACATGCCCAGGCTAAACGTCATCCTTTGTTGTTCCAGGCTCTGTTCTGTAAAGCTAGGCAGAGCCTGGTACTAAACACTGTAGTCATGAAGAGTGTCATCCTGTTTAGTTCCAGGCTCTGTTCTGTGAAGGCAGAACCTGGAAGTAAAACAGGGTGACACTCGGGCTACTTTATGACTAGTGTTCTACTAAAATGTCCCTGTGGCACAAGTGGTAACGCAACCTCGCTGCTTGGCCATATGAATCAGATATCGTGAATCCGTGGGCCGGAGTTCGATCCTATGGTCGGCCACATGTTGTAAAGGATTGAATTCGTCAATCGGATGGTGACGTAAAGCCGGGGACCCCGCGTATGAGTGAGTTTCATGTTTAAGCCTCAAGCGCCAAACCTCTGCACGTAAATGTATACAACACACTTATCGAGAAGATAGAGTGGGGATGACCCAGCGTGCTTGGCTAAATACGCGAGCCGTAGCAAAGCTGCATTGCACTACTCGCTAGCGAGAACGCGTCAAACTCTGCACGTATGAGAACCCAACACACTATCTAGAAGAGTAGGGGTCCTTCCCGGTGTGAGTGTTTCAAAACCTACAGTCTTATGGCCGCACATGGGGTAATTGCCGTATTGAGGTCACTTGCGCGCCGAATCATCGGGCAGTCGCTCCAGACCCTTGCGATTTAGCCCCGCCAATTGTGCGCTCCTCGCAATTCAGCCTCTGGCTGTGAAGAGAGAGTATTCGGCCTACCCAATGATAAAAAAGGGGTAACCTGGTAAGCTTGGTTAAAACGCGAGCCGTAAAGAAGCCACATTGCACTACTAGCTAACGAAACAGCGCCATGCTTCGTCCTCAGTCTGAGGTTCGTCCGCTTTAACTTTACCTTATCTTTTTATTCTACCTATGGACTAGCTAGTTAATAAATGCACCTGGCAGAGACTCTGACCCAGACTCCCTGAGAGAGTAGCATAGACTACACAGGAGCATCAGCGATGTAAGAGTAAGCGTCAGGTTCCCCATTTCTGCTACGAGAACGGCTGCCCCGTGTTGTACTAATTCGCTGTCGTGAAATACTGATGGATATTTTTACCGGCGCACGAACTCACCGCACCATGTACTAGTAATCAACAACTTGTGCGTGCGGTACTGTAAATGCAGAAATGTTGGCGGTGGTTTTATGTTGGCGGTTTTCGCGGTGAACTCTTTACCGCGAACTTAAAACCACCGCGAAAAGCTGTTCCATTGTGTGACTGTAGCGCTACTGTTGTTTCAAACGCGAACTCAAAACCACCGCGAACACTCCATTTTCTCCCTACTACGAAATTAAATCCCCGCGAACATGTCTGCATTAACAGTATTTCAACTGGAGCACGAACTCTCGCGTCAACCTCTACCAAATAAGGCAATACCTCCGGTAGTAGCAGTGTTAGTGAGAGAAGTCATTGAATATTGATTTAATTAGTTTCTTCCTACCGGTATTTTCTGACGAGTCTTTCGTGAATTATTCAATGACTGGAATTCCGTGACTCCCTGTAAACATTCCGGAATCTTCTTTATTTATGCACAGAACACATTCTTCTGTCCATTGAAAGTGATAGTTAAATTGAGTCCTTTGTGCAGTATATTTCAATATCTTAAACGTTGGAAAATTGTTCATTTCCCTGTTATGGGAAATCATGAATGAAGAATTATGATATTTGTATTCTTATGTTTCCATCTGACATTTTCGGCTGGTTTGAGAGCTATCCTCATGTTGAGCATGCGATGAGGTAGCGTAGCCTTCATTTCCAAATACAAAGGAGTGAAGAACCTTCAAATATCGTACTTCTTTCTATAACTTGTTTTTGTTAAAACACATGTTCTGAAGGGTGTATCGGTGTTTCTGCCCAGCCCTACAAAACTACCTAGAAGGTGGGCTCTCATGACTTGGATAGTTGATCTGACCCGGAAAGTAATGCACACATTATTTTAGTGGGAACTTTAAAGTGTTTGTTTGTTTGTTTGTATTGCACACCAGGTTTGTACTGCAAAGTACAAGCTGTATATCCGGACAGATTCATTCACACCGGGAAGGACCCCTACTCTTTTCGATAAGTGTGGTGGCTTCTTTTGCGTGCTCGATGTGTGCTCGCTCGCTCTGAAACAGGGGACCTCAATCTAACGTCCTATTCAAGGGGACGTCCCTAACCGAAGCTAGATACCATAGTACTCATTTACACCTGAGTGCTATGCAAGGGGCCCCGGATTCGAACCCAGGACATCTGGGTTTGGGGCCAAACACCCTGTCACTGCGCCACCACGACGCCACCTGGAATGAAGTTAAAAAGTTGCTATTTCATATGATTTACTAACGATTCTTTAGCTGTGACAATTCAGCCGAAAAGTCGTGTTACAGCGTACTGAACTAGTGCAATTTTAGCCATTCCAGGACGAATACAAATGAGATTCAAATGATATGCGTGACGTCATATTCAGGACTCACAGTCTGCTGTCATGCTGACTTGCCTATAGTTTGTATTACCGAAACGAGGTGGACAATATTGTGAAGCAGGAGGGCCAAAAGGGGTTTATTCGAACTTAAAGAGACACAGCATATATTACTAAGATCTTTTCAACCGTCTTAAAGCCAGTAGATACTTTCAAAAATGGTTCTAGACGTATTTGCATACATCTAGATGACCTTAGAAAGGATCGGTTTTTAGGCATTGGCGAGGAGCCCATGAAAAGCGCCACCTACATTCATGCATTCATCATATCTTGTGTGCAATTAGTTGACAACAATATATTTGTACACCGTCCGTTTTCCTTTTACAACTTTGCCTTTTTCATCAACTGTTCATCTGCTTATTTGGGGAAAGAGACGGAGCCCAGCCACCACTCTACGATCTTTCACTCCAACATCCTTGCTCGATTTCCTATGCCAACTTCGGCCTTTTACTTCATCACTCCCATCAAACTCCTTTCACACAGAAAACACGGCTTTTGACAGCACTGTGTTCTCAATAATTTTTGTGGGAACGTGTACTAGAGGGCTGTTGTATCTTGTGTTCTAGTTAGATCAGTAAGATCTTTCGGTGACAGATAGTCGTTGGTCTTTGAAAGACGTGATATAGATTTAGCCCTCAGGAACTAGTTCTATAGGCCTGTTTTCAGACTTTAAAACAAGATAATCCCTCACTATAACTATAGATAACGCTGTTGGACAAAAAAAAAACGACGACGAAGAGGAAGATTATATTTCATTCTTTTTATTCTAATATCAAACGCATACACATAAGACTAATATTAACATTAATTTCTTTTTCGCTCTACGGGTCTACACAGCTGCTTCTACAGCAAGAGGAGAAGAGGGAGAAGACCCTTCTCAGCCTCCTGGCCACCCTCTTCCCCCGTGCTTTCCACCCCGTCTTATATTTCTTCTGTCCCTCCTTCTCTTCATAAAGGGACCCCAGACTATGAACCCTCTCCAGCTCTGCTTCCTTTTTTGATGTCTCCTCTGTCATGGTCTGTGCCACCTCCTTCTGATAGAGGCCCAGGTCCGCTACTTCCTCATCCATGTTGTTGTTTTCTTCCTCCACCTCCTGTCCACGAGATGAAGTCAGTTCTTCTTCGAGCTCTAGGTAAGCTTGGTAAATAGCTGTTGATGAGAGGAGCTGGACGGCATTTTCCAGTTCCTGATCTTGGGAGGAGGTGTTCTCCCGGAGCTCTCTGCAGGCGTCCTGAATGGCCGTCCTGCAGAAGAGCTCCACGAACTTCTCCAGCTCCTCCCCCTTCTCTTCCATCTCCTCCTTCTCTTTCATCTCCTCATCCTTCTTCTTAGTGTCCTTCTCTTCCATCTCCTCATTCTCTTCCTTCTCCTCCTTCTCTTCCATCTCCTCCTCCTTCTCTTCCATCTCCTCATCCTCTTCCATCTCATCCTCCTTCTCTTCCATCGTCTCCTTCCCTTCCATCGTCTCCTCCTTCTCCTCCTTTTCTTCCATCTCCTTCTTGTCTTCCATCTCCTCCTCCTTCTCTTCCATCGTCTCCTCCTTCTCCTCCTTCTCTTCCATCTCCTTCTTGTCTTCCATCTCCACATCCTCTTCTATCTCCTCCTTCTCTTCCATCTCTTCCTCCTTCTCTTCCATCTCCTCCTCCTTCTCTTCCATCTCCTCCTCCTTCTCTTCCATCGTCTCCTCCTTCTCCTCCTTCTCTTCCATCTCCTTCTTGTCTCCCATCTCCTCATCTTCTTCTATCTCCTCCTTCTCTTCCATGTCCTCCTTCTCTTCCATCTCCTCATCCTCCTCTTCCATCTCCTCAACTTTCTCCGTCTCATTTTCTTCCATCTCTTCTTCCCTCTCTTCCATCTCCTCCTCCTTCTTCATCTCCTTGTGTTCCATCTCCTCTTCCTCTTCCATCTCATCCATCTCTTCCATCCCCTCCTTTTTCTTCTCCTCATTCTTCTCTTCCCTCTCCTCCTCTTCCATCTCCATCTCCTTCTTCATCTCCTTCTCTTCTATCTCCTTCTCCACCTCCTCCTTCTCTTCCATTTCCTCCTCTTCCAGCTCTCTCTCCTTCTTTTCCCCATGCACAGTCGGTGCAGATGCTCCCTGTTTACAACAAGTAAAAAAGACATGATAAGTTTGACTGCAAAGGAATTCTCTTCAGACATAGAGCAAACAAGAAAACAACAAGACAAACAAGAAAACAAACAATTTCTGACAAGTAATGTCCACAAGAACACAATTTAGTCAGGTAGTCTTATAACTTCTAACTGGCACATTTGGAAGATGTCTCTTTCTAGATCAGAACTCACCTTGTTTGGTACAGAGCATGGGACGTCCGACTTGTCCACCAGAGTAGGATTACTCGAGGAAGTGTTCTGTAATATACAATAACAGGTTTAGACAAGAAAAATATGAGAGAGGGCGCTCAGCTGCTAAAACGCTGTGGAAGTGTTTCTATATGTCCTTTACTGTATATCATAATTAGATTTACTTCGATACAGGAAGTAAAAAAAAGTAGGTAAAGGATTTACATTGCATCTACGTTTGCCATGACAGAAGAAGTACATTAGCTACAACAATGTATCTTTAACATGTAAAACTCTATTCTTCATACACGGTTGATGTCAATGTACGTAAGCTAGCCCTTTCTTTGTCATGTGCTACAGTCAATAATATATAAGAACACGTTTGATGAAATCAGCACCAAGGACAGATGCCGGACTGTACAGCATATGGGCGGTGTTACTTTACTTTATTTATTATTTTGCATACATTACAGAATACTAACTAGTTGATTACGGATTAGATTTGTAAGCAAATACGTCAGGTGCTACAGTCAATAAGAACTCGTGTGGTCAAATCAGCACCAAGGACAGATACCGGACTGTACAGAATATTGGCGGTGTTACTTTATTGTATGATTTTTCTCTCATCAAAAAATGACTACGGATGAGATGCGTTTAGTCTAAAATGTTCCAGTGAAGAAGGGAAACTATTAGCGAGGGTGACGTACCTTCTCCTGCGGTTGCGACAGCGGTTCCTGACGGGTCACCACATCACCCTCTGAGATCGAAATGGGAACGAGTGCAACTGCTATAGTCTGACGCTTGGATGGCGCCTGGGGTAGAATAAAGACATATGCATGATATTAGTAATAGCCATTATTGTACATTCATCTCCTATCACGGACTAAGTACAGTCATATGGATACAAAATACATGGTAACGATCATATGATGACACTGACAGGACTTCTAATACTAATCTAAAACAATGGATCTATAACTACTATAATTCATAGGTTCGGCTTCTTCCCGTCTCTTTATGATGTTAGAAATATAAGTTGACTTTGATTTGTTTGATATTAAACGTTAATATATCCTGGGGGAAGGAGACTTACAAATACTTGAATGAAGAAAGTGGTTTTATGTTTGCGGTTTTCGAGATGAAGTACTGTTTGAAACGCGAACTCAAAACCACAAACCACCGCGAACACTCTTTTTTCTTTCCTGCCGCGAAATTAAATCCCTGCGAACATTTCGGCATTTACAGCACTAGGAATACGTGCTTTACGTAAGTTAATGGAACAGCGGCATCAATGTAATGCGTTCTAGAACATCAGTCGTGAAGTTATAAACGTAAACAGGTTTGGAACACCTGTATCGAAGTCATTGAAACTTACTGATCCTATTCCAGCTTAAGTTCATAACATTTGCGGACGACATTCGTGTAAGACTTCATCTTGCAACCAGTAGATGACTCACCTTAGGGAGTTGAATGCCCCGTTCTTGGAGAAGGCGCTCCCGCAGTCTGATTTTCCTCACACTCTCGTTCAGTCCGACAAAGTCGAGCCTGTAGACGTTCTCTTGGCTGGAAGCCATTGCTCGATGAAGATATCGATAGTTCGTGGAAACAAAATAAAGTCACAAAGACAGGGTCGCTGTGAAAGCAGCAAAAATGTTTCGCGTCTGCTCCAGAAGTAGGCAAACAGTGAAATGAGCAGTTCGTTTTGCGACGAACTTTTATACCCTTGGTTAGCTCGAGTGCACTGTGACCTAGGCTGGTCGATGACGTCACCAGCCGTCGTTTTTAGAAGTACTTTTCTCCCTCTTTATCGAATGAAATGCAGTGATACTGTGACTTTATGTAGAATTTGACCTCTGGAATCGTTTTCAATCCTTGTTACACTATGTTGTGGTCGTACAACTTGTAATTTCGCTCATTTTGTAACCAGTGCACTCTGCTCTGAGCAAGGTGTACTGGTCACGTGACCGGGGCACAACGAACCGTGGACTATTCCATTATGAAATTGGGAAGGGGTGTTTCTAAAGGCCGCCTACGTCATAAATATCTAGAGACGTCATAAACATGATATGACGTCATAAACATGATATGACGTCATAAACGTGAAATGACGTCATAATCATCATGTGACGTCACAAACAAATCTATTTGGTAGTGGAGGATGTCTTACATTGATGTCGAGCTAACGATGCCGTTTACTTACCGTATATGCTAGGTTGATGCTTGACGATATATCTAGAAGGGTAGGTGTTTTAGAGGCTTTTCTGTACCCTGTGGTTGAGTGTATAAGATTGTGGTGGATGCAGTTACATTGTTACCTTGAAGAACGACTCTTATAGCTCCACAAAATGACTAGTTGAAAGTCCGCTGAGTCATTATAGATCTATGTTTGTCTGCCGAGGCACGCCCAGGCGTCGGCAGGGCGTCGATAGGCTTATCAACGGTCGGCCGAAGCTCGGACGGCGTTAGCCCGAGCTTCGGTCGATTTCAGTTTGGTGAAAATGTTTGGATCGGGGTTAAACGACTGATCTGTTGACTTTGTGGCTCCTGCGCTAGTATTCGGATTGGTTTATGACAAAATTCCTTTTTAGGTTATTATTTTCAGTGTGTCACCCACTTCACTCATGTCCTACAGATTTGCCACAACTCAGAAAGTAAAGTTGGTCCAAATTTGAGCTTGTTACCAGGTCAGTTGATTCTGACTTCATCCGTGTCCAAGAGATGGTACCGTCTTATGTGGGATTTATGATTATTAGTGTTCGACGGACGTCGCCCGAGCTCCGTTCAATTTGTGACGGGGCAGGTTTTCAGCGAAAAATAAGGTCGACGTTCGGGCGAATTTGAAATTCGGCGAGCTTCCGGCGATTTAGAAAATCGGCCGATGCTCGCATGAATTGTGACGCCAGCTTTAGGACGCAGGATATCAAGATAATATAAGTCATCAGCTGAGTTCGTTTACTCATGACTTGGCTATGATTCACACAGGTCGATGGCAATCAGCATCAAGGACAGGTTTATATCATTAAACAACTTCCTTTGTAGCATCCATGACATTTTCTTCACAAAATCGTTTCTGAGGACTACAGATCTTGACTTTTATTAAGGGTACTTTGAAATGACTTTAGTCCAGCAAAAACATCGCTGAAATTCTATTTCTGCTTTTTTTGCAGGATATCAGGATACACAAACTTATTTGGCCTAAGATACACAAATGAGTCAACACTTTCGTTTGCAGCAGTATGTATACAGTTAAATGCCTTGGGTATGTAATTGATCCAGGTACTCACTTAAACGAAATAATTCACTCCACACATGTAACACGTTACATACATGTGTAATCTTTATTTCAAAACATTCCGATACCTTTCCTCATATCTCAAAACTATGACAACTGTGGAAAGAACTAAATCACCTTTCCTTTCCTTTCAGAATCTTGAAAAGTATATTAAGCCGTTATGCAGCCAACAATGCAACCACGGTACTTAAACCGATAAGAAAAAATTGTGCGAACATTTTTTTATCTATTTTTATGTTGTTCTTATATGATAAAACTGTGAAAACGGTAGAATGCTGCAACATTCAGAATCTTGAACAGTTTATACATGTGGCACACGATTAAACCACAGTACTTAAACCACCAAGAAAAATATTACGACCATTTGTTTCATTTTTTTCTCTCATACCTCAGCACTATAAAAACGGTTGAAAACTTGAGAGTTTTTGTTTTAAAAACCTTGAAAAGTATATAAAACCATATATGGCCAAAAATTGCACCACAGTTAGAAACCAAAGCAAAATTACTGTTTTTTATCATTTCTTTGTTTTTGCTCTGATATACAATTGTCACAAAATGTGTTTTTCACACAATTAAGTCGGCAAAGGTTTCACTGCTCTTGAACACTTTTTTCGTACAAAATATAACTGCTATATACATGAACATTATCAAATCATTATCAAAGAATATCAAGAAGGGCTTGGCTGATAATTGCGATGATATGCCACTCTTTTGAAAACCCGAATATAGATCTTATCTAATAAACAAAATCAATCAGGCTCCTTTGATCTCAACCGACAAGACACTGTGAATCCTCTGCCTCGTGTCCTGCTGCCGAAGACTTACAGCTTTCCGTCTTTCCTATAGTAACATAAGGAAATCAGATTAACTTCACCTCAACTGGCTGAAGACAAATATCCTTTTTCTTTGGTAGAATGTTGCAAAGTCTAACGTCAATTGATTGATGATTCGAGCAGATAGCCATAATAATGTTCATCAGCTATATCTTATGGCGTGGAAACTTTATCCCGTACTATTCAGATTAACGTTTTATAAATACAATGTTACTTTGTAAAGAACTAAGTATAGGGGTACCCATGCATGCCTTTTACCCCCATAGCGACCTCGATGCGCCATGAAATCAAAGATTACACATATTCAGTTAAGGTCAAAATTGCAACGTGATCACCGTCTAGTGGAGTGGGGGCCTTAGGCCATGTTCCTTTTAGTCAAACATGTTAGTCAATTATGACGTTTGATTCACTTATAATTTGTACCAACCACGTCTGTTTAGATCTATGACGTCTCACCTTTTGCCCCCTCCTCGCCCTGCTCCTGATCCAAGTCCACCACCTGACATTTGTCGCTCTTTTCTGTGACGTCACTCACTGCGCTTACCCAGGATTCCTTGGACGCGTCCTTTGTGGCAGGGATGGACTTTGGGTCGGCTGCATCTTCCGCCATGCCTGAGAAAGAAAGAAAAAACAAAATTATCAAGTAAATCCCTTTAGACTTGTCGACATGAAATTTCTGTTCATACATACCACCACCGCCAAAAAAAGACTAGAATTCTCGTACGCACAGATTTTCAACGTAACGTTACAACAAACATACAAAAAAGAGACAAATTCTAGTTAAAACTCACCAGGTAGAGACGCCTTTGTGCTCATGTCCACGGAAGTGGTAGAAGGCTTTTTCAGCTCAGCAGCGTTCACAGGCTTTCTTACTCTCTCGGCGTAACTTGTCTTCACAAAAAGTAGGGCTTCCCTGTGGGAAAATGCTCGCATCAAATTGCAAGTTTGCTCAACAAAAAACGAATAATCATAAAGAATGAAACATGTGCGAGCGTGAAATAAAACCGCTTCGACATTTAGAAGACTGTTTATGAAAAAAATGACAATCTTTATCTGTAAGCAATATACGGTAACGTAAAAATGAAAATGATATATATTTAGATATGTTTGTTTGATATTGTTTGTTTATCTAAGTTCTTTAATATTTTGCTCCTTGCTTTAATGATACGTGCACGAGGACAGCAACTATTATGTGACGTGATGTTCTAGAATATAAGATGGTTCCTAAGTTTTCCTGTCCAACGGACCTTCTAAAATCATCGTACAAACACTACTATAATGTACTTACTTAATCTTCATAGGAAGAATTTGGAATGGTGGCTCACCTATTTCTCCTGATATTTGTAGACAGTTCCGGTCCGACCACACCAGTCTTGGACAGTTTGAACTTCTGGTACCGGAATCCTATCAGGATCTTGTCTTCCGTGAAGAACGCCCCCTGGCGATCGTCCACCGTCACCTCAACTTTCAGACTGCTGGCGTAGAAGGCCTCCGTCACGACGTACACAGCCTTGGCTTTTCTCAAGTCGTCGTGGTTGTTCATTTGAAGACGCAGGTCACCCTTCTTGAGAGTCAGGTGGACCACCTCCTTGTTAACGCTTCCCACCTTGACGTAGAACCTCTTCCTCTCGCCATCGCGCTCGTTCCCGATCGTGTGGGTCCACGGAAAGCCCGAGGGAGGAGCCTCCCAGTTCTGGTCGGCCTTGGGGGTGAGGATCGTCCGCAGGTTAGCCGGCGCGCTCACGTTCATGTCTTGGACGGTGCCGATCGCCCGGAGAGTTGTGTGACGGTGGGCGGCCTTGGCGGTCAGCGACTGGGGATCTTTCACCAGGATGGTGCCGAGGTCGAAGCATGCCGAGTCTTCGGGGCAGGACACCGGGACGACATCCGAGCCCAACAGCCGTTTGATGACCAGCTCTCCGCCCAGCTTCCATCCAAGGTTGGGGTACGCACCGAGCAACTTCTTACACATCTTCTTAGGCATCTCCTTGCGATAACTGGCCCACGAGGACGTTTTTTTGACAGATTTAGTCATGTTTTGCGAGTGATTTTTCTTAAGACAGCTTGACACAATTTTCCCAGTCACAGAATACGTCTGTACCCAAGCCGCACTAAGAACAGAGTAGTCCTAACACGGTCGCTATGCTCTAGAACTATGACGTCAGAAACGCGACAGAATAAACATATGCGTGGAACATCTCTACCGTGAAATTGCTTGGTGGGAGTAACATCATCGATTCTGGAATGATTTACCGCGAAACGAGCAACCATGTGTCTGGAACGTGTAACGACCTGCATAAAGTATAACTACACGAGAAGGATCGAAGGATAATTCTCGTCGCAAGGAGAGATTTGTATTGGAATTATAGTGATTATGATCTCTTGTAGATATTTATCGGTCTTTCATTCGTTCTACCGCCCTTTTATTATAGACTTGTGCAACTCGATTGAAGATTTTGAAATACTGAAATTACAAATCGATTTATACATTATGGTATAATAATATGTACTATGCAGCACTTAATACATTGATGAAGGCTAGTGACATTGAAGAATATATAGAGTGATGGATGTCACTTGAAAATTTGCGTATCTTAGCCAGTTTTAGAAATTGAATTGTCTTTGAATTTGCAGCAATTGTTTATCTACATGGAAACTATATATAATATAGCTAACGCACAATAGATGATTTTTTTATTACTGTCTGTCTGTACATGTGCGAGGAGCATATAGGACCAGTTTTCTTTTCATAAGAATGAAAGCTACTTTCTATTTACCACGAGCAGTTTCGGTTGTATTTGTTAACATCAAAGACATAAAGGTGAACTAATTATCGTCGTCGTCCTTTTCAGAGGTTGCGATCAATCAACAGCTGTCCCGATAACCTAGTAATACATGTATGTCTTCCATCCACGAGCGGATAACAGTGTCACCGATACCGTATGCAGATATAGCCTCTACCAGGCTCCGCTGATCGCTGGGAAAATAGTAGTTGGTCGCCTATTGACCTTCCCTGCAAAGCGGACTAACCTTGGCATACTATTCACTCTATTTGGCCGATTTCTATTATTTTCCCAGGGATCAGCCGAGCCTGGTAGAGGTTAATGCAGATAGACCGTACTGAAAAAGTAACTGCTGTAAACTAGAGCTGAACGCCATACAAGTGTTGATAAATGACAATGTCCTTAGTGCTGAACACCATCTTCGCTGGAATAAACGGCTATAGTTTAACTGTCCGTTAACAGTGCTAAACGCCATACGCTGACCTTTTTTTTTGGGGGGGGGGGGTCATTCTGGGACGGGGTGTGTGTCAAATATGCCTGTCAGAAGCTCGTTGCCATGGAAACACGACAAATCATGAACTTACATTCTAAATATGAAATTGTTGCCAACTAAATTTCAGGAAAAGTCACCAACTTTAGCGGCTCTAGCACAGCTATCATTACCCGTTTCCCTTTTTTTGTTTGCAATTTGCAGCATCTATTTTTCTGATTTTGCAGCGATTTACAACATGACGGAAAAGTTTTTTTTGTTAATTTGGAAACGGACGAAAATTGAAGCGCGGGCGGATGTCATCCATATAAAGAAATCAACATGGCCTAAATTGCACTCAAACGAGCAACATCCCTGGCTACTGTCCTTATTGCTGAACGCCATCTTCGCGCAAATAAAAGGCACGATTCTTCGTAGGTACGCCATTTGCACCTAGAATGACTCTGTCCTTCGTGCTGAACTCCATCCGCCCGAAGATTAGGGGCACTGTCCTTAGTGCTGATCGCCATCTGCACATATCTTATTAATAAAACTATAAGCAGCACTGTTCCTAATACTGAGCGTCATCTGCGCCTGCATGGACAGTCCTGTCCATAGTGCTGAGCGCGATCTACCACTGTTGTTTGGCCAGACAAATCTTGACTTTTCAATGAGTGCCATAAGCGCCTTCATTGCATTTGCCCTGCCCTCCGTCTGGGCCGTCTTGAAGTCCCACCTATCGATCAGCTCCGGTATTACATTACTGTCTATTCTATTGATGGTCTGAAAAAATTACAATTACAGTGTCTATTGATGATCGCAAAACTGATCCTTTCATCGCTCCCCTTTCCTTAAGCTTTGTATTCTTCTGTGCCTAACAGATATAGTAGCGAGCATGGTTTTGTAGTATATAATGACGTCACTGACTGAGAAACATATTTACATACATCAACCGCAGTGCTCCACCTGTCGACTCTTATCAAAACTGCAAGCAACTACCAATTACCCGCAGATGGGGTGGTTATTGATTTTCTGAAGTCTGAAGGATGGTAAAATTAATTGGGGATTACATACAATGGATGGACGGATCAAGGGTTAGGAAATAACCGGGCATGAAGTGTCATTAGTGGAAATTCTAGTCATACTCAGTACATCTGAATTAAGACCAAATGTACGTCTTCCTTCCGAAGGTTACAGTCAAAATGATCTTTCCAGTTGTTTTTTCTTACACCAAAATGGAATGCGTCCTTTCTGAAAGAACTTGCAATAATAGGGATACTAAGGTCTTTATAGATACTAAGCTGCCTATCTGTGATAATGATACTATTAGGTAGAAATGAACAATCAATCAAATTTGTTTGTAAGGGATTCTGAAAATGAAACGCCGTATATCACCGACGATATCTGGTTTATCTTTGTTGATAAGCCGGTATAATCGCCATCAGGTGTGATGCACCGGCTTTATGGACACGCAGGGACGAACATACTCATATCGAAGCATAGATAAATCAAATATTAACGATGTATCAAGTTAATGCCATTATTATTCATCCCTTTGGTAAGAAGCTAAAGCCCAAGTCATGTAATTGATTTTGAAATTGCAACCGACCAACCAACCAACCAACTAACCAACCAACCAGCCAACACTATCCAACCAATTGCAACCAATTCAACCATCCGTCCACCCATCCATTCGGCCAACCAACCAACCAACCAACCAACCAACCAACCAACCAACCAACCAACCAACCAACCAACCAACCAGCCAACACTATCCAACCAATTGCAACCAATTCAACCATCCATCCATCCATCCATCTATCCACCCATCCATCCATTCGACCGACCGACCGACCGACCGACCAACCAACCAACCAACCATTCATAAACCAAACCACCCATCCGACAAACCAACCAACGGACCGACTAGTCGATTTCAAAAATCAACTCAAACATCATCTCATAGACCAACCGACAAGCCAACTCACAGTCTAACGAGATTTCAAACTGATGCACCGCAAAGTAGCTGACAAACAGACTACAATCTGACTAAGTCTGTTCCCTTGGGCATAGCTGTTGCATAGAGTAATCTGTATTCATATGCATAGTTCCATTGCCAGGGGCAGTTAAATCATGAAATGACTCACATAGGCAAAACGTCGACTGACCAAGATTGCAGTTATATGTACCATATTCGACGTAATTCTAAGAAAAAACACGTTAATCCATACTGCTTTAGCTCACTTTTTCAATGTGAATTATTCTAGCGAGAAATACTAGTACGACTTGATCTCTTCCGTTCATGGTAAAAAGCTCTCCTCCCCTCTCCAAATAAACTAGTCGCCGGAAGCTTCATTGGTTATGGATGACGTTGCCACACTCATCACCCTCAATGGAGCAAACACGGAGAACTGAGCCCTTAACGACGAGACAAGATGGTGCGACTCGTTAAGCTTAAGGCGTGGGAGAGAAAAGCCTATCCAAGAAGAGACAAGCCGCCGATGCGTGTTGACTACTGACAAGTTCGTTGAAGATCGGGAGTGAAGTGTTGTGAAAATCTTTCGGACAGACGACGGATAAACTGTCTACGGAAGGTCTGGGCCAAGACTTGCTGTATAATTTGTACAGATTCATATAAGCCGAGCTGTGACTACGAAAAACGAAGGTATTATGCGACTTTGGCGTTTTTTCAAACTTCAAATGGATTTTCTAGACAGTTGGTCTGCTACGATGGAAACTACCGACCCAACAGATCAACCGTAAGCAGCCATTTGTTAAAAACCGGACCGACTAGGTTACAGTTGTGTCTCCAGAGCGCCCGGTCAGCACAAGCGTCACAGGCGGTACAGTGTCAACTTCTCAGCCTTTGTCTCGTCCGTTATACTGTTCACAGTTGCCGCTTTAAAATGTCGGTGTGCTTCTAAACTTTCCCTCTCTTACTAAGAAAGACGTTGCAACATTCTTGGACTATCTTCTTCATTGCTGCGAGCAGGACGTGGATATTATCCTTATGTAATTGCAAGAAGTGAAGAGGACTGGGTCTTGCCAAGCTCCGCGTAACGCGCAAGGCAATCTACGGGCCACCCGTGCAACAAGCATATACCGCTGGGAGAAAGCATACAGTACACGCACAGAGTATTCCCATAATGAAACAGTTGTGTGAGGAACGACGGCTAGGATAGCGGTGTCTGCGAGTCGGAGACCATGAGGGGCGTTCATCTGCTTCACGGACTTGTCCTGTTCCTAGTCACCTTGGGCAAGCATGGGAGCGTCCTCTCCAAACAAGGTATGTTTTCATTAATCGAATATATTTTAGACAGTTGTATGGACGTTTGTACATTAGTCAATTGATTTGAACGCAAAGGAAAGTACACTGAGGATCTTATACTGTATAATGATATACAGCAAAGATATATCAACAGTGGGTTCGTACATAGCTAACAAATTTACTAGATTTTACCCAGGCAATATAATGTCATATGTTTTCCGTTCTGTCTTGTTTTATCCTTCGTTATGTACTAATGTTGTTAGAAGCTGAATAGATGTGCTATGCTATGGGTAAGGATAGATGATGTTGACAGAAAGCTTGTCCATGAACAGAGCATATAAACGCTTACACCTTTCACCAAAGCCTGTTTCGTAAACGTTGCATTTCTAACAAAGACGACAATGATTTCCGTATTAAATGTGAACGTAAGCTACACACCAATTATCGTGATTATGAATATCGTGTTTTTGTTTGTTTTACATTTTGGACTGTTTGAAAGCTAGCAGCTTTTATGAATTATTGCACTGGTCGTATTTTCAAGTTTGTCTTCGCGATCAAAGTGTTATTTTCCTTCGCTGAAATCGCAGTTACACATTGTCCAGATTTTCACCTGCTTTTACGTTATCCAATGTCTTAGATATCCACAGTAACGCTAATGCGACGCAGTAAGAATATTTCTGAATGCATTGAATCGCGTATGGTGATTTGAGAATTCCCGTACGGTTCTTTTCTATGAGAGATCTTGCAAAAGGGACTATTTAGCGCTGTGGCCAGTTTCACAGCGATTTTGCCACCAGGTGATCTCGCCCCCAAATGGACGAAAATCACAGGGGTGGCGAAATCACTGTGACCCATGCAGTAGTTCCAGCCAACAGTGGCTTACAACCAAATGCCTTTCGCGCTTAGATAAAGGCACTGCTCTTAATGCTGAACGCCATTTCCGCGTTTAAATAAACGGCACTGTTCCTAGTGCTGAACGCCATCCGCGTTTAGATAAAATGCACTGTTCCTAGTGCTGAACGCCATATCCGCGTTTGAATAAAAGGCACTGTCCTTAGTGCTAAGCGCCATCCGCGCGTACATAAACGGCACTGTCCTTAGTGCTGAACGCCATCCGTGCTTAAGTAAAGGGTACTCCTTACTGCCGAACGCCAATCGCGAGTACATAAACAGTCCTGTCCTTAGTGCTGAACGCCATCCACGCTTAAGTAGACGCCACTGACTTTAGTACTGAACGCATTAAAAATATTTCCTTACTTTAGTTCCTATCCAAACCAAGACAATTTTGAAGGATTTGGATCTTTTACGAAAAACCTTTACACAAATCCGCTCCTGCCTGGAGTGTGAGATGGCCCCTGGGGAACAATGGCTCATTTTCCGTTAATTATAAAGGGATCACACAAAAGGTGGCAAGTCGTTAGTTGGCTGAACATCGCTCAGTGATGACAAGATGATACCGCTGTGTCTCTCACGGGAATCCTACTCATCAATAGAAAATGTAGAATGAAATTTGGCCATATATCTGGTGTACTGTTATTAAACCTGCGTGGAAACAAGAACAAATAAGTATCTAATATAACAAAAACAACACCCGATTAATGAAAAATGTTCATCAACTTTTTCTTTTAATGTATGAGAGGATTTTCTTGCTTATCCGGAAGAAAGTACCCTTCCAGGAGTTGATTGTGTTTGACTTATGTCTGGCGGCAGTGAGGCTTTGCCTCTTGATTAAAGGATTTATAGAGACATGCCCTAGCCCGTAGGGACTTAACCTTCGAATTTGACTGGTTACTTCAACCGTTACTGTATGTAAATAGTGTTACCGATACAGTGTTTAGGATCGGTAGAGGAAGTAACAAAAATCACGTATTTTTCTTCATTTTTTTCCAGTCATAAGGCACTTGCCAGTGGCAGTGTGACAGTTCTATACTGGAAGTCAACTTGCATATTTCCTTCTCGTTATATGTAAAAAATGCTTTCGAATAAATGCAATATTTGCTTGTAGTCCGCGAGGTCTACGTAGCCAACCTTGACTGTATATAATTAGTGTTACTGATACTCGGTAAAGGTAGAAAGCAGGCAAAACCATCTTTTTCAGTCATAAGGCACCTGTAAGTGGGACAATTGCATGCTGAAAATCTAGCTGTATATCTCTTTGCAGCTTTAAAAGATGTGAAAATACTTTCAAATAGATGTAATATTTGCCTGTAGTCCACGAATTCTACGTATTATTAACTTCATATAGGGTAAAATGCCATTACCACAGCATGTTGCATTCGGTTTTATTACCTCCTTGAACGGAGGTTTTTTTTTTCTGTTTGTCTGTCTGTGCTTCCACAGTTCAGTATCTCCATAAGCTAGACACGTTTGAACCACAGATTGAGAGAAATTTGCACGGGACATTTACAGGAAGTTTCGGTCAAAAGTGTCAAAGGTTATCTCATTTCCTATCTTCAATTTCCTGCTCAATCTTGCCTTAACTATGGGAGCCAGTTCGAGAGATGTTTGCCACTATTTGGAGCTTGCTTCACAGTCAAAACGCTGTTACTAAACTTCAATTTTACGATGTACAACGCACACGTCGAATGTACCATTAGATGTCATAGGTTATCTCATTTCCTATCTTCAATTTCCTGCTTTATCTTGCCTTAACTATGGGAGCCAGTTTGAGAGGTGTTTGCCACTATTTCAAGCTAGTTTCACACTGACACTGTTAAACGCTGTTGCTGACCTCCCATTTTACGATGTACAACACTCACGTCGAAGGTCCAATAAGTGTCATAGGCTATCTCATTTTCTATCTTCAATTCCTTGCTATTGATGGTAGCTTTAATTACATTAGGCTAAAGCAAATGGAAAAAATCTGTTTAAGAGATGTTGTTTATCGCTATTTCAAGCTACGCCAAAAAACAGTTACTCAAGCAAATTTTATCCAGTTGCTTGAGTAACTGTTTTTTGGCGTATCTCATTACCTGGATGTCTAACCTTCATCAACCTATTTCAAGCTATTTCACATAGTCAAAATGCTGTTGTTGACCTCAAATTTTACGATGTACGGCACGCATGTGAATATGACCGTGGGCGAACCACAAGACTTGAATTAAGGCAGTCAAGAGGCGGAAGATGGGGGTGATAGTGCCCTTGAATGTGTACGCCCTCGGGCTTGGATCCATACTCCAACGCTTTTTAACAAGGTCGATTCTCACCATCCATACTAATCTCCAAACAGAAGTACGTGAAGCGTCAGTCTCAGTCTTTTACGCATGTTTCTTAAAACTTTATTTTAGTACCTTGATGAAAGTTAGACATCCGGGTAGTAAGATACGCCAAAAATAGTTACTCAAGCAACTGAGTAAGCAGTTGCTTGAGTAACTATTTTTGGCGTTTATTTTAGTAGTGCAGCTGTTTTTCTTCTTTTAAAGCAAGACATTAAAACTTATATAAAACACAGAGACCAAAGCGGTTTTTACGTCTACTTGGAGATTAATGAAAATTTACGCAAACTTTACGACATTGCCAGTGGAATCCGCATGTAGGTACGTCGGTGTTTTTTGTTGGCCGTGCCTATAAGAGCAACACACACCCAAGGAGCATGTACAAATTCCTTTTTTCGTGTGGTTATTATCGAGTTAATAATGACCCGCCCTTATAGGGTGTCATAAGGCATGGTTGCTTCCTACAAACACCGAATAAACCACCGAGTGAGCGAGCAAAACCACAACACACCCAAAGAGCATGTACAAATTCCTTCTTTCGTGCAGTTATCATCGAGTTAATGACCCGCCCTCAGGTGTATACGGTGTTATAAGGCATGGTCGCTTCTTATAAACACCGAATAAACCACCGAGTGAGCGAGCAAAACAACAACACATTCTAAGAACATACATATATATTTCATGTACATGTATGTTTCGTCTTTTCGTGTAGTAATGTATGATCAATGACCTGACCTGAGCGTCATAAGTCATTGACGGTTCCTATAATCACCGAATAAACCACCGAGCAAGCGTGCAAAACCACAACACATTAAAGATTATATAAAAATTCCATCTTTCTTGTCAAGTGTCGAGTTGTCATATGGCGTTATCTGCCCGTATAGCCTATAGGTTAGTATAATCACCGAATAAACCACCGAGTGAGCGAGCAAAATCACGCCACAATCAAAGACCATGTGCAAATCCCTTCTTTCGTGTAGTTACCGTGTTCTATCAACTCATTCGCCCTTCATGGTTGACGGAAGAGACGCACACTTTGCATCGACCGTTTACAGCGAAGTTGGCAAGATAATCCTCTTGAAAAGAACTTTATTTCATTTTGCATGCCCGAAGCATGTTTAGTGTTAACGGGCCTTAGTATTCGTCACGCTAATCAGTGGCACACTAAGGCTACTACCTGTTACTACCCACTCTCTTCATTATACAGGTAAGCCATGAGGTCTATGGATTAGAGGCACGTCGCTGTCTTTGCTATCTTTAGTTTCAGTCGATAATCATCACAGCCATCTCATGTCCATGGGTGATTCTTACGTAATAGGGATCTCTTATGAATCTCCAAGCAGATGTTGGATGTACAACTTTTCTGACCGTTTGTTTCTCTTCATGGTTTCGATTTCTGTCTCATTTGTTTGTATGAATGTATTGCCTAAAAGAAAGGCAATTTAAAAAATCAAGAAATTAATCTTACCTACCGGTCGACTTTTCTAACAATAAAACAGTCCACTGAACCTCAATTCATTGTATATATTACATCTGGGAAAAATGGTAGTAATTGTCCACTTTCCATCTGCTTGGAGACGAGCCCTTACACTAGTTACAGCGCTTCATGTCTGTATGAAATGTTCCATAATTAGTGCAAAAGGCAGTAAATGCTCCTCGATTTTATGTCAGCCATTCCATTTGACTCTGGATTGAGAGAATGTTAATACTGAACATAGCTTAGGCTTCTGATGTTTGCAGGAATTTTAGTCTATTGTTGCCACCCATTTTGTAAGCAGACCCATGGGAGATAAAAAATACCTCATCTGCAAAAAACATAAAAGAGCATGAGATGATTTGAAGTTGAGTAATTCCCATATACGTCATTGCAATTAGTGAGAAATACATGTCATTACCGTCTGTTTATCGTCAATGTGTTTATTAGGAAGACATCCTTGATAAGCAATTATGCCTTTTGCATGATCCTCATGATCAACAAAATGGGAACAAAACAAGATAAAGAAATACAGAAGCTCAACAAATGTGATGTACGGCCTTTTGATACAAACTTATTATCAAACGCGAATCTATGGACATGCACAAACTAGATTTACTTTGATTCATACATATTTGTAGTATTTGGGTGAGTTGAAACGTTCACTGTCCGCTGTTGCCCGCACATCGTGCAAGATTGTAACATTATTTTCACTCACTAGTACTGTACGATATCGTCATTTTTCTGTATTTATTTGACAAAGATATATTTGCAGTATTTGCTGAGTTGAAACGTTCACTGTCCGCTGTTGCCCGCACATTGCGCAAGATTGTAACATTATTTTCACGCATTAGTACTGTACATCCATTGTAAGATATCGTCATTTTTTTGTATTAATTTGGCAAGGACATACTCGTAGAATTTGGGTGAGTTGAAACGTTAACTGGCCGTTGTTGGCAAAATATAGCACAAGATTGTAACATAACTTTCACGCACTAGTAATGTACATACATTCTAAGAATCATCATTTCTATTTTTTGGCAACGACATATTTGTAGTATTTGGGCGAGTTCAAACGTTCACTTTTCGTTGTTGGCCGCAAATATTGGAGAATTTTACATAATTCTCACGCACTAGTGCTGTGTATACATAAGCAGTCGTCTTTTTTCTGTATTTATTTGGCAAATGGGTTAGGAATACACATGGTGAACCTTGATTCCATAGCTTCGTTGCCATATTTATCGTTTATCGCCCTGTTGCTTACCGTAGAATTTGATTTTGTACCGACCCAAATATGTCCATGTTGTCATGCTTAACATGCCCATGCACGTTTGTACCTAAAAGTTACAACGCGACGTCTTACACCTTACTCCCGATTAGGTTTTCCCAGATGCTTGTCAGTTTGCGTACACGCTAGCTAAAGCCCTACCAGATCTTTTGTGTCAAAACATGCATACAAAATCCTTACCTAAGGCTATGCACTAAAAATGTGCTTGACCCATTCTTTCTTTCAGAAAACTGCAGAGATGGTGTCAAAATGCTTAGGGATGGGTTACGGTGACATTCAAGGAGCAAATACCCGGAGGAGGCGACATTCCAAGTTTAAGCGAGGTCTCTCCAGTGAATTCACCCAATATTGCGTAGGCTATTTTGATCCAACGATTACATGTTTATATTTCAGCCCCGCGATGGCATAGCAGGTAGTGTATTTGCCAGACATGCGGTAGGCCGTGGCCATGGGCTTCATACCAAATATATTTACACAAATGATACATAGACCTTTCTCTGCTTAGCACGTGCATGTGTAGATTAGCTTCAACCTTCCTGACCACTTGAATTTCGTATAATGAGGGCATTTGTTGCCAAACTTTTTTCATTCGCACGCTCGCATCAGTCTTGGGGTTTCCAGATAATGTCATCCATATAATCAAATCTACATGGCCTAAATCATAATTACTTACTTAGATCTTATTCCGAGCTTGTGCTAAGTAAAACTGCGTCATATTAAACCATTTTATGCGATTGATTGTATATTGTTTGTTTGTTTATTCGGAATCTCTATTAATGGTAAAACAAACAAGTACGCATTAATCTTCATGGAGTCATCTGCGATGATACATCATTAGAATGAAAATCACAATACACTATATTACAAGCAAACAAACAAAACACATACATACCTTAATAACTCCAAATAAAATCACATAAAACTAACTAGAGCTACACATTACTTAACATTAATTAACCTAAGATAAAAAGTGTCATTTTGTTAATTAGTGACTGTTAAAGTGTGACAAGTACAGTATAACCTTCGTTTCAAGTCTTGGCCTATTGTTCAGTCTTCCAAAATAGCTATGGAAAATAAAGGGGCATGTGTTTAATTGTACATCATTTTTCAATTAGTGTGAAAGATACAGAATGACCATCGTTTTAAGCTGTAGCCCACTCGTCATGGTTGTACTTTTCATATACAACTGGTGGAATAGCCCGGGCACCTGTATGGTATGTTGCTTCACTTGTCAAAAAGAGCTAGGGCAACTGAAGGTGCATGCGTTTAATTATACATTGTTTTTCAATTAGCGATTGTATGAGTGTGACAGATACAGTATAACCTTTGTTTCAAGCTGCGATGCTCTGTTCGTGATTGTACTTTTCAAAAACAACTGCTGGAGACCCGTAGAGGCACCTGTATGTTATATTGTTTCACTTGTAAAAAAGAGCCAGGGGAAGGGGCATGCGTCTAATTGTACATCAATTAGCGATTGTATTAGTGTGACAGATACATTATGACCTTTGTTTCAAGTGGTCACGCTCTGTTAGTAATTATGATTTTAAAAAACAACTGGAGGAACCGCAGAGGCACCTGCACATATTGCACATAGCGTCTAGATATTTATTGTTACGACCAGTTGAAGATTAGCTTCTCAGTGCGCTAAACTGGATACAGAGACACGTTTCAATTCCAATCGGTATGTGACAGGCCCTAACCGTATATCCACTTACTGTGCTCCAATGCAGTAGATAACGATCACATAATGTCGACCATTTCAAGAAATAAGTACCTCTTTTATTCCGAGGTTAATATAGGCCACTAACCTTCCATTGCAGATGTCAATGACGATAATTCTTTGTTAAGTACAGCATCTGTGACCACGACCGCTCCGAAAAGTCAGACATACACTTGATAATCTGACTGTATAAAATGTGCAATGCCTGAGTTTACATGTCCAGAACAAAGTGACCAAAATGCGTACCTCAAAAGGCTAGGTTCTACTCTATGACAGGAATGTCCCTGTAGCTCAAATCATAGCAGGCTCACAGTTAATCTCCTGGTTCCAATTAGTTATTAACTGGGAAACAAAGGTCCAAATCCTGGGAAGGGCATCTCGGCTGGGCTCCACCCGTGTTTCGGAAGGGACAGATGTTCGAGAAGATGCCTCGAGTACGTTAAAGAGGAAGGGTTAACAACCCCGAGCTCCCTGTGAAATTATACTCTGCTACAGAAATAGCAAGGAAACTTGTTGACCTATGGGCCACTTGGAAAAAAAAAACTACCAATCTTACTACTACTGCTACTACTACTACTACTACTACTATGATTCTTTATTTTCTGCAGTAGTACTACCCTATTCACTGCACGCGGGCTCACAGGGGTATATACATATTTACATGATAAAGTAAAGCACTCCTTTACCCATATAATGAAAAAACGTTACATATGGACCTCCCCATTCACGGAGACCGTTAACAATATATTTCCATTTACCAATATGGTCCTTTGGACGACCTCTCCTTATGTGGAGTCGCTCTACGTAATAGCGGCATAAATCGTGGAGCCTTGACGAATAGACTTATTTAAACACCAGCGTCGACAGTAGATAATGTAAAACCCAATGGTGATACGTTATTTTTGGTGCACAGTATTTTTTTTCATAAGGTATCTTGAAGAATTCTAGTTTTTTCTTTACTGATACCCAAGCAGAGGTTAGTTTCCGGCATGTTTCGACTGTCTTTTTATGTGTTTTTATCGGGGTTTCTTTTCTGTCAGGTTTTGTTTTTGTCCGTTTGGCTGACAAAATAGAAAGCAAGATAAAAACGCATGAAAAGACATCCAAAACAAGCCGAAGCCTAACCTCTGCTTGGAGAGAGTTCTGAAATGCTGCCTACTGGAAGTACATGATTAGTAGTCCGTTCGATGCCTCGAACTCAATCGTAGACTTGACCTGGGGTCAACTCGCTAGATCTTGTGGGATCGTCCCAGATACTAACACCTGCCCCTACTTAAATCTGCCAGACTGACTTACCCCTGACGTTAACTATATGTTTTCTGTATTTAACACCATCGATCGATAACCGCAATACCCCAAGAGACCCATTATTTAAGCGAAATGTACCTTTCTATTTGTCTGTTGAGGGCAGAATATTTTTTCGAAGATTTACAAGACCACAACGCAATTGTGTTCGCCTGTGATGGAACGCTGACACGTGCCCTAGACCGTTGTATATTTCATACAGGCTTTATTTTAGACCGCGAAATTGCTTCTTTCAGCCAAAGATATTGGTTCACACTTTGTGATAGCGTTTACTAGAATGGAGTGAAGGTTCTTATGGTATGCCAGTGCTTTGACAGATACGTACCCCTCACCATGAGCTACTTACAGACCGTATTTTAATGCATCAAATCGACTTCTAATGGCAGAAAGGAACATTAGTATGTTCGATGTGCGGCATCTTCTAATGCCGGTGCACTTTAAGAAAAGTCAATATACTCAGCGCTTAAGAAAAGGCTCTAAGTGTTTTCAGTATTTTCTTTGAAGTGAAAGCTGTATTCTTAAACACGAAGTAACGGTGCAGTACATGTCTCTAAAACTTTATTAATTGTATGGCATTCATTTGCCACTAGTCTTTACGTACCTGTTGTACTGTATATGCTTAATATATATAATACATAACATTTTCTTTCCGTTGGTGATTCATGTATTTCAAAATTACTGTATTGCTATGTATTCAATTTTTTCCTTTTTGTTGAATCAAAGACTATATTATATACGCTCTCTGAGTATGAAGTCACGATTTGAGTAAGAGGAAAATCGGATCCACCTCCGCCCTCGTTTTCATGCGAGCTCACGTCCGTTTTCGCCAGGCAGCTCTCGCGAGAACTCATTCCAAAATGGCGGACAACACCTCCGTCCTTATCATCATTATCAAACACAACATTTGCACACACCGGTTGAGAAAAAAACAGAATGTTGAAAGGATTGCTTTTACACTAGATAGTTAGGGCTCATCTTAAACATGTTATGATTTTAGAGCCAAACAACATTTCGAATTCTTCAGTTGGTCACGTGTAACTTGTCCGGTTTCCATCAACCTCTAAATGACAAGCAACTTTACGATACATGTATATGCGATATCACAGTAGATACGGTCTAGTTTAAAGGGATTTCTCGGTTTCTCTGCATGATTTTCTCATCTTCATAACATGGTGCATCATTGTCTATTTCGTCATATTGATTTTAAAAGGGGCCAATGACATTTCTGAACTTCAACGGATTTAGTTCATATCGTAATTGCACATCAATTAATCAACCAAATCAAGATCACTCTATGGACAACTACATGAGCGAGAACGTGATCCTGCATAAGTTAAACATAATTGGTAAATCACTTTCTCTCGGGTAACAGGTTTGGCCGGTCAGGTACCAGACTTAAGATAAAGCACTGCTTCACGGATCATTAGTTAATAGAAAGACCGCATACATCATATCATTATCTGTCCCCTTGAACTAAGCCCTGGACGATCTCTTTCTGTTTAACGAAAACAGTCGCTGTATGGCCATATTTGATCAGCCGTAGAGTAAAGTCTAAGAGCCTCAAAGAAGAACCTATTTTACTTAATTAGCTTCTTCTCTGAGGCTTTTAGCCACTCAACATACATAATGAATCCAACACCATAGAATCATATAGCTTGTTGTCTTCCATAATCTTTAATATGCAAATACTGAACTACTGTTTACTAAGGTCCAGGTGGAAAATTATGGTTCTTTGAACCTTTATGCAATTTTTTGTAGATATGCCCATAATGGTACATATAGCAGCAGAACTCGCGTTTATCACTAGTACGCTTCCAAATGTGATCTTCAAACCAAAACATGGCCGCACATGGCTGACCGCTGCCTTGTGCAGCCCGATTGCCCAGGGCAGTGGGTTGCCTGTTGACGGTTTCACCATAGTTTTTGTTAAACCAGGCCAGACATATTTACAAGATTAATTGAAGTTTTGAAGGAAAATCAAAACCAGTCTGTTGAAGATTTACAAACTAGTCTAAGCTCATAATGATTATCATATCGTATCCTAAATGTCAGAAGATGGAGTATTTCCATAAGAAAAATATCTTGATAACATGTGATATCCTAAAGTGTGCCAAATAGATAACTGATTAGCCTATCCTAGGGGACCTACCGCTAGCTGATCTACAGTTGTTGGTGTTGGAGTCTGTGATGATGTTCTAACTCAGCGAACCCTCTGCAGAATGTTTTACACAGTACATAAACACCTGAAATGTGAAACAATGGTAAAAATATGCTAAAAAGTGTTTTACCTGTCATTCACGTGAAAGTTTTATTTTGAAAAAAATTGGGGCCAAAATGTTACATTGTGTATCTTTAATAGAACAAATCTTGCAATTTGCTACTGTTTCTATCATTACACGATCGATGCGTTTGTTAACTTATCGTTTGAACACTTCTCGTTTGAACACTTAGAAACTGCAGTTTAGAAACAGACAAACATGGAGGGATAAAGGCTAACAGCAATGAATATTAATGCTGACATGTTTTGTTGCATAGACCTTTGTCGGTTTATACTGCCAAACATACATATTTGTATGTTCTGTTCTAGCATTGTTTATACAGTATTTCAATGGTCATTGCCTCGATCTGCCATCTCAATGTACTAAACAGTGTTATGAAAGGCACCAAGGTTAAGATAGCATGCATTTGTATTCTATGTCTCCTTCCAAGTTCAAATAAGATAGCCTCCTTAAAGGATTCCTCCTCCTCTAGTGTCCAAATGTCAAGATATTGCGGAATAATATCACTTACGTGGGTCCTCGTGATGATATGGACTGTCACGAGAGAAGGGCGCACAGGTTAGACAATGTCTGTATTTTAAAGGTCACATTATCAAGTCAACTGATTTCAAGATACCAACACCGTCTCCCTTTATTCAACAGTATTCGTATGTTAATGACAATAATTTCATACTGTATCCAGTTGTATAGATTGAATTATTCTACTCTTCAATTTCCTGGATGGCTGATATTCACAAACGTGTTATGATGCATATGTTAGAAGAAGAAAAATGTATTTCTATACAAATGATGAATAGGCATTTAGGGTCCTGGTTGTTCAAGGAGCTTTTTCCACATATTTACCATCATAAACTTAATTAGATATAGAAGATTACACGTTGCGTTTTCTCATTCATTTTTTCAAATTCTTCACATGATCCTACGAGGTAAACTAAGAACAAGCTGTGCAGATAAAAGACGTAAGGTGCTCATATATTAACAGTGATAGCAAACCTTTACAGTTTTTATCTTGCTGTAATTGAATTGTTTGGTGGTTTTGTGAGAGCCTGGCACTCCGATGAAGTTTAAAAGTGGCAAGAATGACATACAATGTATGCCCTCACCCTCTTTATATTGAAACCACCAGTAGAATTTGAATTGCTCTAGAATTATTTGCCAATCAGTAAACCATTCACGTTCGTACACACTAATAGTTTAACGCCGTGATTGAATTAGCAAGGAAGCAAGCTATGCCCAGAAAAGATTTATACGGCATTTATATACTCACAATGTGTTTCAGAGGTGCTATTAAAATCTATACTCATTTTAATGAAGTCAACAAGGAATTTTACAACTACCCCAAATTGCAATCAAAAGCAGTAAAAGGAAAGATCAACTTTGCACAACGGACTTGAATTTCAATCGCATGTCTAATACTGCGTTTCGCTATGTCCAATTTAAAGTAGTTCTGACGCTAAACGAGTGTGGTGGTCGGTCTATGCCGATTTATGATATGGTACGCTGGGCGTGCGATGGACCTGACAAGTAGTCAAGCCTAGACTATGCTGGGGCTCGTTTACAGAAGAACGTGAAGGAAATGTTGATCATACTTGGTGGAGGATAGACAGTCAGTAACAAATAACAGATGGGGTCCAGTTTTTAACGAGTTTGCCTTTAGAGGTTACTATTTAGAACAAACATGTTGATTCTAACTGTGGAAAATATAGCACAATTTGCACACGTTTCATGTTAAATTCAAATGCTTGAAAACATGCTGAAAGTTTTAAGCGAGAGCATCCCGTGAGCCCAGATGTGCTACAGCGTGATAAAAATACAATGTGACCTGATTGGTCCAGACAACATGGTCCGACAGGGAAAGCAAAGCTTCTCCTGTATTTCTTAACACCAATGCTACTGCGCGCTCACTTTGTCTGTACAGTACTTGGACGTTGCCAGAGAGCGGTAATCGCCATGACTGTGATAACAACATCGGTGCCATTACTATTGCTGCGGAAGAGGCGAATGCCATTGGAAAATAAAGGTCACAGTTCACAAACTGAACGGTATTTTCTGGCAGTAGTAGCTATAGAGTCCATTCAGGCCCTGAGCAAATTAGCTGAGGAGGAACCGAAAATTCAATAAATCAGTCAGTCATGCTGGTCGTGCTTTTGGTTACGGCAAGGACGCCATTGCCATTGGTTCTGAAGAGGTAAATACCATGGGAAAAATAAAAGGTCTCAATTGATTTATGACCTGACCGCCCTTACAAATAGTCCGTGAAATAAGACGCAAATCCTAGGTTTTCTCGATAGCTTTGGCTCCAGATTTTGCGGTTATCGCTATAGCAATTTGTAATCTTTCATGTTTCCTGAAAAGCCCGTTCTTCGTACGTAGCTTTTTTCGACGGCGCAGGTTTGGGCGTCCGGCATGTACTTCCTGATATTATTGCGCGGAGACGGTAACGCGGCTTTGTCGCCTGATTACTCAGATCATGGGTTCTATGTGCTTTTTGTGTGTGCTAGCACCATTGGGGATTGTGGCAAACGTATCCTAAGGATTTTCAGCAAATATACGTATTATATAGACAAAGTGTTGACCTTTATTGCCGAGTCAGTCATTATTATCCAATGAAAATTCGTTTTTTTTCGTGTAGCGGCCTGTGAAGAAGGCCCCTAAAATAGGAGTCTCTGGTTGAAAAATTGATCTTAATGATCGTTTATACAAAAATAGCGTTTCCATAGAAAATGTCAACCGAGTCTGTCGATCAGTGATAAGGTTCCACCGGAAATATTGAATTGTCCGGAAAATGATGTTTAGAGAAGCGCTAGCCCTTTTCTCAGAGGCAGTCGAATCGGCCCAAAATCTTTAAAAAAAAACTCCGAACCGAGACCTTAATTCACAACAAAACGCTATTTATCTGGTCGTAGTAGAGTCTATTCAGACCATGACAAAGGTAGCTGAGGAGGTACCGACAAGCCAAGAAGACAGCCATGTTCGTTATGCCTCTGGTTACGGCAACGACGCCATTGCAATCGTTCCGGAAGGGGGCAAATTAAATACCATTGAAAAATAAAGGTCTCAGTTCACATACTAAACGGCGTTTATCTAGTCTTAGCAGAGTCCATGCATGCACTGAGGAAAAAGCTGAGTAGTTGTACTCTGTAAAAACAGCTGTACTCGTTATGCCTCTCGTTACGCCATCGGTGCCATTGCCATTGGTTCAGAAGAGGCAAATACCATGGGAAAATAAAGGTCACAGTTCATAAAACTGAACGGTATTTTCTGGCAGCAGTAGAGTCGCAAGGTCGCTGAGCAGTTATCAAAAAGTCAAGAAAACAGTGATGCTGGTCATGCGTCTGGTTTCGGCAACGACGCCATTGCCATTGGTTCGGCGGAGGAAAATACCATTGGAAAATAAAGATCTTAGTTTAAAAGACTTTAAACTAAGATATTCATCTAGTCGTAGTAGATTCCATTCAGGCCCTGAGCAAGGTAGCTGAGGAAAACAGTCATGCTCGTCATGCATCTGGTTACCATCACCATTGGCATTGGTCCGGAAGAGGCAAATGTCATTGAAAAATAAAGGTCTCAATTCACAATCCATTCAGACCAAGAGGAAGGTGACGGAACTTCGGCCATGAGCGAACAGTCATACTAGTGACACCACTGATTATTAGGGTCGCCATTTTTCTAGAAGAGGCAAATACCATGTCAACATAAAGGTATCCATTCGGTACCAAAGCGAAATCTTTCTGACCCTTAAGTAGTCAGCTTATCCAGACCACGAGGATTTAGGTATATCTGAGAAGTTGCTATTCAGATATCTGTTACGTTGTGAATTGATAATCATAGTTTTCCGGATGAAACTATTCACGACATAATCTACCTAATGAATAATTGTATCATCATTCAAACAGCAAACTGACTGACAAAGCGTCCAAAAAGACTTCTCAAGCAAATTTTGTTGACATTATGACGCACGATAACAATAGATAAGTAGATCTCAGAGTCATATGAATATGTAGCAAAATAACAAGTTATCAATCTTCAGCATCCAATGTTAGAGATATCAATCAAAAGATTACTCAAGCAACTTTTGTCGACTCTATGACGCACAATAACAATAGATAAGCAAATCCCAAGGACACATGGATCTTGCAAAGTAACAACATATCAATCTTCAATTCAATGCATTTATTTCAGTCATGAATCATCAAAATGTCAGTATGAGTTGGATTCATGATTAGCAACATACTTAGCTTAAGATCTTTTAATGACATTGAAAATTATGATCATTGTCAAAGGCTCAAGCAGTGAAAATTCAAAAGAAAGAAATTGAAAATTGCCAAGGTACTGGTTTAGACACATGTATCTAGAACTATCTTTCTGAGGTATAGTCTTGTGGTCCTGCGGAAAGATTCGGTTCTTTTTGTTGAAGTTGATGAAGCAAGCTGGCAATGCGTGAATGAATATACAATGCATCTGAGTCATAGCCACTTCGATTATACTTTTATCAATGTCAAAGTATTCTTATCTGTTAAAGCACACATTTTCACATATGCATAAAGCGATACATTACCTTTTGAACAATAGAGAATTTTACATATGAATGGCTTGCCGAAGTTGGTGGTGCGAGAATGTTTCCACTTTTTAGTATAACTAAGATTCATTTTAGTCATCAGAGAAGTCGTACTAGTAGCAACAAGAGTCCGAAGACCCAAAATCTCCATGAAATTTGTTTTTATATATGACGTGTTTTATTTGCCCTAGTTGTTTGTTTTTGCCGCTGGTTGTTTTATTTTATGTGCCAAAGGGTATCCACATACAGGTTTGGTAGTGTTCCCATTTGTGGTTTGACCACCAGCTGTTGGGACCTGTTGGGAATAGTTGACCTAGATAAGAGACCAACAGATGGTGCGACCTCAAAGCCCACAATAGAGTAGATATTTCTCATTATTTATGCAAATTCAGTCCGAATTTGCATAGTTACCACTTTAGTTTGTACATCTCTGTCCAACCCACCTGCGTACCAAATATCATGAAAATCTGTCGCTCCTTTCTTCAGTTATTCTCCTTTGAATATTTTTACAAATACGCCATTGCAGTTCCAATGGCACATACCAGGGGGCCCAAAATCGACATTGACGTTTCTCCTCCCAGCACCTACCCACAAACCAAATATCATTACAATCCATTTACACGTTCTATAGTTATGCTGGTTTTACGCATCCGGTGACACATACATACACACACGGTGACACAAACATACACACACGCGCACACACGCGCAAACACACTAACTTTGCATGATTTGCACTTCAGTGTGTACATCTCTGTCCAACCTACCTGCGTACCAAATAACATGCAAATCGGTTGTTCCTTTCTTCAGTTATACCCATTTAGAACATTTTTACAAATAGGCCATTGTAGTTCCAGGGACACTAACCAGGGGGCCCAAAATCGACCTTGATCATTCTCCTCCCAGCGCATACCCACATACCAAATATCATTACAATCCATCAACACGTTCTACAGTTATGCTGACTTTAAGGATCCAGCGACACACATGCAAACGATTTACCTCCTTACTAATGCAAATTCGGTCTCATTTGCATAATTTGCACTTAAGTGTGTACATCTTGGTCTAACCTATCTTTGTACCAAATAACATGACGATCTGTCGATCCTCTCTTCAGTTCTTCTACATTGAAGATTTTTACAAATACGCCATTGCAGTTCTAGTCACACATGCTAGGGGGCCCAAAATCGACCTTGACCTACCTCCACTTAACACCCACCCACATACCAAAAATCATCACAATCCATGTACAGGTTCTACAGTTATGGTGACTTTAAGCATCCGGTGACACATACATACACACAAACACCAAACGCAAGCAAAACAGTATATCCATGAAAAAGCCTTTTTTCATGGAGATAAAAATGGGGAAGGAACACAAATGTTAGGTTAATGATACTTATACTTATGCCATACCTGGGCCGCGAAAACGTTCGATACGGGTGTTCCGGACCGGGTGATAATTTTCCGTACCACACGGGGTTCTAGACTTGTATCAGTGTATTCCGCATCACCCTCGGTCCAAGCCCTCCCGTGGGTCGGGTCTGGTACCTCGGGTGATACGGAATACCCCGTGTTGTATTCTAATAGATATGTACATACATATGTACCCTATGCTATGTACGCCTGTATCTTCAGTCGTCCACCGACACAATAGGATAGAAATATTCTGTAACGATACGTAGTTATTTTGTAACGTTACATGATATATCTGTTTTACTGTTGTCTGCGTTCATCCAATGAATGTGATTATTACGTACAGTGTGTGAAAACTTTCCGCACCATCTACATTGCCCGAATTTATATCCCATGGACCCATTTACCTCGCCCATTCTCGTCCTTAAATCCTAATTTTATAGCATTTGTTGACGACTTAACACCCTCCTTATGGGCCTGCGTTTCCTTAAGACAGCTTAAACTTGCAATTTACGTCTTGGTATTTTGCTGACAAGTAATACAAGTTTTAAAGGTTCAATTTGCTGCTAAAGAGAATTGATTGACGGGTTTAGCATTAGCACCCTACAAACTTAAAGAACAATTTAGAGTGAGAGCATCGACTTTCCTTGTACTTTTAAATTCAGCCCTGTACGCTACATTGTCAACGGTAGTAACGATTACTGGGACCCGATGTGACTATAGTAGGCCAGGGGGTGCCAGATTTCATTTCGATAAGGGAGACCTCTTCCGGATAGAGTATAGAAGTCATGGGTTCCATAAGACGGTAAGATGGTTCTAATCGAAATGTTCATCACTTGAAATGCACGCTATATATGGCAATCTCCAGTACACGCAAGAGCGTACAGGGTTGTAAGAGTCAGGAAACGTGTATGCATCGCAGCATGTGCCTTGGAATGATGTATGGACCTTTCCGGAACAACTATCAAAGGCTGGGAGCAGTCGGTTGAAGATTTAGCGATAATTTTAGAGGCTTGTCTGAACATTCAAGATAAGGACGTGTGGTTTGCATGGACATGTACGTCTGGGCGTGTCGGTGTAGCATGCCGGAATATACTCCTGGTCAGAATATACCTGGTTACATTTTGGCCAGGGGTATATTCTGGCTAGAATGAATCCGAATCCATGTCATGACTATCGAATCCGTGTCATGACACCCGAATCCGTGTCATGATTATCGAATATATGCAAGTGAGGATCGGAAAAGCATATAAGTTTGTGTATTTGCGAAAATAGATTCAATATCTTTTATACCGTATGTAGACAAAAAAAAAGTCCACAACTAAGTACGTTCTAAGTTCTAACGATATCGCCTTCATATATTTTCAAATACACATTTTACTTTATTCAGGCTCTGGGCAGCTTTTAAAGTATGCGAAAACTTTGGAAAATTCCTCATCAGAATGAATCATGAAAGAAATAACTTTTTAACACTATCTGAAATATTTCCCGCAATAAAACTCGGGCAGGCTATATGTGCCTACTTTATAGTTCATGTCGGTGACCCGTCAAACCTGACCTTCTCTGTAATATCACCGGACCTGTCAGGCATCAATCATTATCCATCCTGACTCATGGACACGCTAATGTCCTCTCAGATTGCCTGTGAAATTATAGGTGACTTTGGTAGGGTTCATATCGCAGACTCGGTGCGCGCATAAGTTACACATTCTATAAATTATTGACTTTTCAAGAACCGACGGTGGTCCGTTATCTATTTCAAATGTCCAAATGTCCCATGATTACGAAAGAAGTGAGCTCCTCATAGAAGCTGTCAAATGTCATTCAAATTTTTCCATCTTTACAGTTAGAAAGAAAACTACTTTTCGCTTGATATTAACATCACAGAACCCACAACTTACAGACAAAAGTCTGGGCTTTGTCTTCGAGGGCCTCTTAAGAAGTCAAACTAGTTGAGTTTTAGCATCAACATTTAGAACAGATCTAGTCATGTGTAACACTGCTCTTCATTGACTGTTCTTGTCCTGTTACTTGCAATTGGCCCTCGGTAAAGAATTTGAAACAGACGTATCATTATATACCACTGCCATATATCGTACTAAATGTACTGGAGTATACATGCATACTATTTTTCCTATAGTCGCCACTGCAGACACACAAGTGTTGACGATACATTTGATATCGATGACTCTGGGAAGAATAGTGCACTATATATGAATGCAGTCCAAGAAACAAACGAACCATCAACGCTACTTGAGACAAATATTCACTCTTGACCATCAGATGAAGCCTGATTTAGAATATTGTGTCTTTCATTTTGACCATTGGCATACTTGACTTATTGCATTTGTTTATGTCATCTTGCGTCTTGTATAATGATGATGTACACATGTAAATCTATGGTACTTTTTGGCTTTGATCACTAATTATTAGCCTAAGTGTTCTACACATAGGTGGGATTGCTAACATTCAGTACTTATGTACAGCCCTATATTCATAAGATGTTCACTTCTAAATCTAATTCTCTAACTACCTATGGCTACTGCATGATGTTATCTTACTATGTGAAATTAGTATGTAGTTCGCTTCGTCATCCATCCCTTACAAAGGCCCTTAGTCTAACTATTTGACTGTTGGGGAACCACAGTTTTTTGTTTCTTAGCGTTTCACTCAGTGTCATGACTGTCCATTCTCTGATATCATCCTCCCATCTTTTCTGTTGTCTATCTCTCCTTCCTCCTCCCTGGCCGGTTCCTTGCATGGTAGTTTTGGCTAGTCCCGATGACCGTGACACGTGGTCATACCACTACATTTTACTTATCTTTCATGTGGTTAGTATTTATTTATTTATTCATCTTAAAACATATGGGTAGTCTCTTCAGCCAAAGAAAAGAGAGACCATGACTATCGAAAAAATTCAAGTGTGGAAAAGCATATTTGTTTGTGCATTTGTGATTATCTTCAATATCTTTTATACTGTCTGTAGACAAAGTACACAAATATGTACATGTATTTTCAGTTGTAATTGTATGAACTGTGTTTCAGACCCCCGGGGCCGCCTGTATCATAAGTTGTTTGATGAGTACGACCAAGACGTGCGGCCTACCCTGGCTCCTCCGGATGTGGTGGAGGTCCACTTCATCGCTATTCTCTCACATATTGTAGAGGTGGTAAGTTTTATTTTAATTTTATTCACATATTATAGAAGTGGTAAGTCGTAGGCTAGATCAGATACATTGTAAAAGAGGTGAGTTGTAGTTTAGATCAGATACATTGTAGGCAGTGATAACTTGTAGGTTAGATAAGATAATTTGTAGAAGTGGTAAGTTATAGGTTACAAAATTAAATACAAAGATTCTATATCTGCGTAAGTCGAACTGATGTCTAGTGTGTTAAATTTTATCTTTTTGGGTGCCAATAATACTTCAAATACATGTAGCAGACTAAAACCCCTTGTTATATCAAAAATTGCACAAAAAAAGAGAAGTGCTTGGGTCCGCGTGGACCCCAAATGCACGTATAAGAGCTTAACCTTGTAGTTGTCTGTAAACGTCTTTAAATCCATAAATAATAAATGGCAAGTACTTGACGGCCGAAAACACATGGACGCCATGACTAGGATTTCTTTTACTTTAGAAACCCTGGCATGCGAAAAACGCATTAGGATTACACGTGAGCTACTCGCTGAACGATCATCCAGATTGAAACCGCTGACCCAAGAAATTGAAGACATGACTGAGAATCAAAGGGTATTTGGGGTGTTCTGGAAGCAATCAGCGAACTACTTTCCTGGAATGTTTATGAAGTTAAAAGCCCAAAGTCAGGTAGCCGTGTTTACACTGAGGCCACAGGGGGCGTCCATAAATCCTTTCGAGATTGATATTTAGTTGCGTCAGAGACAGGGCTAGGCCGTGAAGTTAGGCCGTGAAGTTCAAGGGCGCAATCTTTTTTCAATATAAGATCAATTCAACACTTCTTGTTATTTGAGTTACCAAAGCAAACTGAATAGAAAAATACAGTGTCGAAGTTAAACTGCAATTTCCAAACACATGGAATTATTTGATAGCCTGTTGTGATGGAAATTGCCGTTTAACTTTGATACAACATGACGTCTACCAAATACAGACGAACTTTCAAGTGATGAACCAAAATAGCTTAATACGCGGTTTCCCCTTAAAGAACTCGATCACGTATGAAAAAAGGTAAATATGTAAGCATCGTGACCGAAGTTTTGCCAATTTTGACTGTTTTAAATTGATTGATTGTTTATTTGTTTTTGTGCATGTGTGTGTGTATGTATGTGTGTGTTTGTTTGTATGCTTGTTACCTTGTATTCTTGCACAGGTTTTTATTTTGCTGTTATCTCTTACAATGGCCTCTAGAAACAATCACTAGACCCTGACTTACCCACCCTGATTAAAGAGATCAGAAATAAATGAACAGAAAACATTTCAAAATCGTATTCTTACTCTCTGGCCATTTTTTTCAGGACGCAAAGAAGCAAATACTGACAGCAAACCTATGGCTCCATATGGTAAGAACTATGAGTAACGCGAATTCATGCAAAGGTACAAGTTAACGCATATGCAACTCAAATGGCATATATAGCTATACATGCTCTGAAAAGGAAAATTGATATTGCCAAAGTTCTGACCAATGGACATGTCAATTTCGACGTATGCAGTATATAACTTACTTTACAAGCTAATTCACCGTTTCAAGTGCGCATGTGCAGTTTGATGTTTTGTGGGTAATATGTCAAAGTTAAATGACCCTGGCTATTTTTTATGTATAGCCAGGGGCCTTGAACGTTGAGATACAACCCACAATGCATCGGACTGCACACGCGCACATCTAACCATGAACTATATATATTATCAGAGGTCGTATACAACCGCAATGCGCAAGGGGGTGGGGGGTGGGGTTCTATGATAGCCCTGATAGAGAAAGCGAAATGACAATTCTATGAGTATAATTCATACCACAGTCTGAACTACTGTTTGTATAATTTCAGATGTGGTACGATCCTCGGCTAGAGTGGAATAAAGCTGACTATGGAAACGTGACAACGTTGGTGGTTCCGGACGAGCGAGTCTGGAAACCGGACGTAGTTCTCTACCAAAAGTCTGTACAATTGTTTCTCCTTAACTCTCACAATAACAGTCTTGAGCATATGAGATAAGTCTCTAAAGGCTCCATAGTGTAGGTGAATGGACAAATAGCAGAAATTGGCCAAATAGACGAAATACTATGCTAAATGAGTTAGCGCGCGGGCATCAGTAGTACTGTTAGCAGCCTGGGGCCATCTTCTTTGAAGTCCACTAATCACATAGATTGCAAACCGTACTCCTGTGGCCAGCTATTTCCTCTGGCATATTATTCAGTCCATTTGGTCAATTTCTATTATTATGTTTCCAACAACCTCTGGCAGAGACGTAGTATACGAAATATCAAATCTGTACAATTGGGGCCCACATAGACACCAATATTGTACTTGTTCCATCATGTCAGATGACTTGGGGTTTTGTATAAGTGTATCTTTGGAGCATGGGTCTAGCATATGTTCACTGTTGTTTGGATTGAGTCTTTAGAAATGATTTTATGGAGCTGTCCAATGATATCCCCTGTAAAGCCCAATGAACTGAAATTCGATATGGTGATATCAACTTTTGTTTGGGGATGGTGGTCCATTTCACTCGGTATAACTTTGGATTAGTCCACTGTTATACGGGTGACGAGTGCTTTGGTGTTGTCATCCATTACCATGAGGCAAGCATAGGAAACTTCTGGAATTCCAAAAGCACTGATGAAATTTTGCCGAAGTCGCTTCCCACGTATATATATATATATATATATATATATATATATATATATATATATATATATATATATATATATATATATATATATATATATATATATATATATATATATATATATATATATATATATATATATATATATATATATATATATATATATATATATATATATATATATATATATATATATATATATATATATATATATATATATATATATATATATATATATATATATATATATATATATATATATATATATATATATATATATATATATATATATATATATATATATAATAATTATTCTCACATCTAGCGCTACATTGGTTCTACTTTCCGCCTTACCTAACCTGTGGAAATGCAACAAGTATTAAATAAAAAATGCCAACCTTTAATTTCATATCGAAATATTAAATCCGTCAATCTCCCTCGAACATATTCGACCCCTATATGCAGTCTTGCAGACCCCTATAACACGACTTCTGATATTACCCAACTATTGATAACCAATGAGATTAATCATATCGCAATCTAATGCAAGAATGGGTGATAGGGAATGACCCCAATACACCATTTTTTGACCTTGGCCTATCTTGAGGTCGTCCAATAAAAGTTTGCATCAATCTCGGAATAGGCTGATTTTCTGCACAGTCCATATCGGCCATACATATCTGCAGAATTTGACTTTATGTCGTTCAAGGGACCAAAAAAGTTGTATTACGTTTCTAAAAGTCAATAGTTGATGACTCTTCTAGATTTGAATACAGGAGGAAGATTTTAATGTAGAAAGCACCGTTTACACCCACTTTCTAGCTTTGGCAGATCACTCAACGAATCATGACGAAGGATTCTTTTACGTTTATTCGTGTTTTGTTGACTATTGAATCATACTTTACATCTTGCATCATTTGTTTCAAACATGTGATTAAAGGAAAGCTACACAAAAAATTGAAAATCCTTCTATGCTATGCTTGATATATTCCAAAGTCAAATTCTTACTTCAAGTTGTTTCACATAAGTCCGTCATAGTTCTGGGATTTTCCACAGTTTGCAACTTATGCCGTGCTGACGCCTTCTCGCCAGATAATTGAATTATATGACGTCAAATTTGAAACAACTTGAAGTAAGAATTTGACTTTGGAATATATTAAGCATAGCATAGAAGGATTTTTCAATTTTTTGTGTAGCTTTCCTTTAAGGTTCACACACATCCGACATCGCCTAATTGAAAGGGTCCTTCATTGTAAATTGTGACAATACTTTCTTGTTCGTCGACATTCTGCCGGTTGAAGCAATTAATTCAACCTTCCCTGATTGGTCTTGATTGGTCAGAGATGTCCTTGTAGCTCCACTGGTAGCAGCCTCACGGTTGAGATCATGCCTCCAATTTGTTGGTAACTGGGAGAGTACGGTTCAATTCTGCAGCTGGAAAAGGCATCTCGGTTGGAGCTGCACCCATATTTCGGAAGGAACGTAAAATGGGGATCCCGTGTTCCAGGAGGTGCATCGAGCACGTTAAATTGGAAGGGCTAACAACCCCTCCCTGTAAAAACATACCTTGCTACTGAAAGAGAAAAGAAACTTGCTGTCCTATATGGCAGTAGGCAATACAAGGGTCTGAACGAACGAACCCTGATTGGTCAGGAAGTTCACGAAGCAAAAAAAAGTTACCAGGACCCTAAGCAACTGAAAAGTCATGTAACTTAGATTGACGGCAATTTTCAACGCCATTATTTCACATGGGACCGCTTTTACGAGACCTCCATCAACAGAAATAGCCGTGTAGCTTACATCGAAGACGATTTTAAGCACCATTATTGAACTTCGGGAACGTTTTAGGACACAATAATGACATTATCAACTATTACCTAACAGTTTTATGGGTGGGGTCGAAATTACGTAAACCAGAAAAAGCCGTAAACATAGATTGACAATTCGAGAGTGGACATCAATAATACAAACGGTAGTTAAACGTCTTATTCTAATCCTGGCGGTGTAGTATACCCAGGCAAGTCTCAGGTGCTCTCAAGTTGGATTGGACTTGCTACTTCTACCAAGGACATCTTCTTAATGTCCTTGCTTTTACTAGACAAGATTTCAGTCATTGAATGTATACTATGCGTATGCGAGATGTCTTGATATGATGCTTATGACGAAAATAAAATACAGGCTATAGAAAAAGAAAAATAAGGTTCTTTTTAACATAGCCAAAGAGACATTTACATGTTGGGCCAAGGGCTGAATAGATTCCACATTTACATAGTGGGCCAAGGCCTGAATAGATTTCACATTTGCATAGTTGGTCATTAGGCCTGAATATATTGTACATTTACATACTGGGCCAAGGCCTGGATAGATTCCAAATTTACATTGTGGGCCAAGGGCTGCATAGATGGCATATTTACATAGTGGGCCAGGCCTAGATAGATTCCACATTTACATTGTAGGCCAATGGCTGAATAGATTCAACATTACATAGTGTCTAAGGCCTGAATAGATTCAACATTTACACAGTAGTCCAAAGGCTGGATACTCCACACTTACTTAGTGAATCAGGGCTTGGGTGATTGTGTGTAACCCTTGACTTCATAATTGGAATATCATGCAAATGTAAAAGTGTGACTGAAGACATGACAAAGCGCACAAAGCGTAAAAAGATTCGTTCTTTATTTACAAAATTTGTTGAGCGCTCTGGCCAATTTCCGGTTGAAGATAGAGCGCGACGAGAGCGGCGTCCTAGTGGAGTATAGCAAGCTGCCGTAACAAAAATTGTGCACACTAGAGAACTAATCATTTGTCCTGTATCATGTAGCGCTGATTCAGCCTTCGATGGCTGGGCTAAGATGCACGTGCTCATCACCAATGACGGCACGGTGGTGTGGGAACACCCGGCTATTGTCATGTCGGCCTGCGAGATGGACGTGTCGGCATTCCCGTTTGACAGTCAAGTCTGCACGCTGACTTTCGGGCCGTGGGTGCAGGATGCTACAGAGGTAACGTGTGTGTGAGAGAGAGTGTGCATGCGTTCGTGTATGTATGTATGTGTGTGCGTGTGTATGTTTGTGTGTGTATGTGTGAGACTGTGTTTGTGTACACATATGTGTGTGTGTGTGTGTTTGTATGCGATTATGTCTGTGTGTTTGTGTTTGTGTGTGTGTCTGTGTGTTTGTGTCTGCGTGTGTAATCGTAAGAGAAAAAGAGTGAGTGAACGAGAGTCTGCGTATGCGTGTGTGTGTGGGGGGGGGCGGTCGGTTGTGTTCGTGTCTTTGTGTGATCGTGTTTGATTGTGAAAGTGCGCATGTGTGTGCGTGCGTGTGCGCATATGTGTGTGAGTGACTCTGTGTGTGTCTGTGTGAGTGTGTGTCTAGGTTTCAATGATAAGTGGTATATCATCACAGATAATTTCAACCATCTGTCCTCTAGGTTTTGATGATTAGCGACAGCGCAGCGAGCAACCTCAAGCACTTCAGCGCCAACGTCGGCGCCTCAGGATGGGACGTACTCTCTCTCAACGCCCGAGACCAGAAGGTGTCTTACGACGGAGTCTACTGGGGAACAACTCCCAAGAACTTCTCGGAGACTGACATCACCATCCACCTTCGCAGGAAGCCGACGTTCTATGTCTTCAACCTTCTGCTCCCGTGCGTGCTTCTGGCCGTGATGATGGCCGCCACCTTCCTTCTCCCCATCGATAACGGGGAGAAGGTCTCCTTTGGAGTGTCCATCTTGCTAGCGCTGGTCGTCTTTCAACTGCTGATGGTCCAGCTTCTCCCTGAGTCAGAGAGCCTACCTTGGATAGGTAATGTAAAGCTTTTTTTTAAGTGCTCGCTAATCTTCCACGATAGGGATGTCTCTGTACCTCAACTTGTAGCAGCTTCACAGTTGAGCTCCTGGTTCCAGTTAGTTGGTAACTGGGAGACTCCGGTTCAATCCTGGGACAGGACATGTTGGTTGGGTGTCATTCGGAAGGGATGTAAAATGGGGGTCCCGTGGCGGTGCCTCGAGCAACCCCTTCCTGTATTAATATACCCTGCTACTGAAACAGCAAAGAAATTATGTGCCACTAGGCACTACAAGGTGAAAGGAAAGGGAACTCGATCCAGTTTTAGCTCACTGAAGAGCTAATCTTTCACTAGTCGTGACATAAAAGAAGACAGACGCTATGTACAGTATTTACAGGTTCATTGTGCCGGGAAAATTTCCCTAGCTCTTTTCGACAAACACAATGGACAGTGGACCACGGCTTAACGTCTGAGGACTGCGACCCTATCCGGTAGCGTGCTTGTCGGGTGAGCGACATAGCCGGGATCGAACCCGGGGCTTCTAGTTCCAGAGGCAAGATCGCTAACCACGGGACTACGCCCGCTACTGGTAAAGCAACAACATCGATCTTCCGCGGTATGATAGAACTTACTGAGAGCTCTAAGTGAACTAATGAGCCGTAGTATAGCAAAGCTGTACAACCAGATGACTGTTAGATATCCTTCAATCGCTAATTAGGCTTAATTGGCGACGTTTTTCTGCTTCAGCACATACGATCAAGTTCCGTGGATGTTGAGGGCGGTGCTTTGAGCCCCACTTGCGCATTCGTCATTTCAGATGCTGACGTAAAGCCGGTGGTCCCGTGTATTGAGGAGCTTCATGTATTCGTCTCAGGCGTCGAAACCTACGTGAAAGACTCCAACAAACTTATTGAGGGGTAAGGGAGGGGGCATGTGTGCTTGGTCGAAAGCGCGAGACTTCGCAAAGTGGCGAAGTGTCCAGAGTTCATTTTTTTTCTATTTAGATTAACGCATTTCGCCAAGAGCATCAATATCAAAGAAACATTAATCACCCAGCTATTCATAGTAGTGGGCTTAGCAAGCCGTTATAATAGATTAATAATGATGAAAGACTATGTGCATGTAGGTAACAATCGTGCAGTTGTTCAGCTAATTTTATGATTGCTAGGTTGAACTCCACAACAATTCAATACACGAACATTGATAAAGACCATTAATTTTGTAACAGATAAACACTATTATGATCATCCTTTCGAAACTTGGGGCTAAGTATGCGTTTGCGATTGTACGTGTTATGTGATATGCTTTTTTCATTTGACATGGCATTATATGTAACTCGTAGGTACTGCTTAAGCTATTTTCGTGGCCATATGTGCTCCGAACATTTCCCTTTTCATTCATTACTAGTATACTGGCCTTACCCTTAAAAGTATACGGTCTAAAAGCATGGACATTGGGTTAAATGTGAGTCTGTTCATGGCGTTAGAGTGGCGTCTTTGAAAATGAGTGTACGGCTTAGCTACTAATTCAACTAGACGTCTTTCAACAACTCGCCCCCATTATCGTGTAATGGATAGCGTGATTTGAATTTTGACCAGATGTCTTCACCAGATGTTTCCTTCATGTAACGAGACGGAGGAATTGCGGATGAATGGAAATGAACGCCCCCTATCTGTTAGTAAAATTGCACACTTAGCAAGCCATTGTGTGTGTTAAGGGAAATTGTTTGAAGGAAGCTTGCGATAGATTCTTTGACCCCTAATTTTGTACGGAAATTGAAGCATCCATCAATTTGAAATACTTTCCGGTGTGCTATGTAGCTTTTTTTGTTCCTTCAAAAGTAATAAGTAGGACTGCAAAGTAAGTCTGCAAGGTGGTTTGCCTATTCTCCAGTAACATCATAGAGTTGTTTTGTGGGGTCGTATGGCGTAACGGCAGAGCGTTTGGGTCAGAACCAAGAGGTCCCGGGCTTGAATCCTGTCATGTCACCGATCTTGTGCCCTTGGGAATGGCACTTGAAACGACTTCCCTAACTCCACCCAGGTTTGAATGGGTACCTGACTTCGTCTGGATAAAGTCGTATTGAGGTCACCTGGTGGCGTCAAATGGCAGCCGCACAGACCATTTCGACAGTTCCACAAAATGCAAGTGTGGAGAAAATATGAATCTGTTGCCCTTATTCATTGTGTTATTGTAAACCCTGAATCAATTTAACACCAGAAAGGCTGCCATTACACGGGTAATTCCTGACCAAAAAAAAAAAATTGTTATCATATTATATCTAATACGATTAACTATGATTCCTCCAGGTAAATTCGTCATCATAGCCATGGTACTGATGGCCGCATCCTTGGCAATCTCCACCATCGTCATCAACGTCTGCAGTCGCGCCGCTGGCCCGGGCAAGAGGCCACTGGGCCCGTGGGTACGGCGGGTCTTCCTCCGCTACACGGCAAAGTTCCTCCTCATGGGCGACCTCTCCCAAGAGGACCAGCCCTACAGCCTCATAGACGGGCGGAACAACGCTTGTGGCGAGCAGGTCCCGATGGCTTCGAAGACCGTCCAAAGCTTCGTTCTTCTACCAGGAGGTTCTGATGATGTAGACAAGAAAGAAGACAACGCGGCGTCGACGGAGATGCTGGACATCATGAGAGGGATCAAGAAGGGACTGGACTCGCTGATCATCTACTACGAGGAGAAGGAGAAAGTCGAGGGCATCGAGAGTGAGTGGAAGCTGCTTGCCAAGGTGTTGGATCGGATCTGCTTGCTCCTGTACCTTGTGGGAGCTTCTACGTGCTTGCTGGCGTTTTATTTCAGCTCTACGGTCATCACACCAGATATCTGAATACTAGGCAAAATAAGGGCCAGTAAATAACTCACCAGCAGGTCTGCAAGTGATGACATCGCTGCCGTATCGTGACGCGAGTTATGTAAAACAGAAAGGTGACGCGAGAAGAAGAACCACGGCAATCTATGTTTGCCAACATTAACGTAATGCAACGTTCGACACGGAATGTCAGAATATATGCCAGTCGTGCTGAGTTGTAGTGCCATATCGCATGGAGCTGTTTTGTACTGCGGAAAAATGTGTTTGTCAATGTGAGAGTTTTCTAGTCCCTGAAGTATTGTTTCGTGGCTAGTTAAGTTACAAACGATGAGACAGAACGAAATGACAATAAGTAAGCTGTCGGTTTACGCACTAGGTATATGTCAAGTCAGTAATGTCCACCACAGAAGGTAGCTATTGTGGTCAGGTTTGGAGGGCTTTCTCCGACCATGTAGTTAGCATTGCAAAGCAAAATACGTACTGAGTAAATGAATGGATGGATGGATGGTGGGTGGACGGACGGACGGATGGATGTGTTAAAAGTATAGCTATTTCAAAGTACATAATTACAAAAATTGCTAGAAATGGTATGAAAAGATTCGTGAAAACAAAATGTCAACATGCATGAAGAATTGTAAGTTCGAATAGAAATGTACGCAAAAGTGCATTTCATCTGATGATATGATATGCCATAATAGAATAAGGAGATTGGTATCAGTATGGTGTAAGTAACATTTGATTAAGAAGTGCTAATATTGATATTATTAACTAGATATGCATTATGAGAATCTGAACAGTATTGAGCGTTATGGAAGAAGGAATTTAGTTATCAGTTGTTACAAGACTATTGTTAAGTTGTTAACAATACTAATACTATCATTAAAGACCTGAAGTCACCTACACTGCAAAAAGGTGATTAAAGAAAGGGAATGTTAATTTGCGATAGTATCCATCATGCGCTGGCGTGTCTTCATAGGCATGTAATATGGAATTTGGTATCTAACGACACAATAATGTAAATGGAGTAGACACCAGTGGTCAACATGTTGATAACTTAATACCAGACTAGAGTACTAGACAGTGTATCATTGATTCTTGATATTCCGCGTCACTACCGTGTATGTGCAAGCTTCAATATGTATGAATTTGAAAACACAAGTTGATCAAAGAATTGGCTGAAGTTGTACTCAGGTGCTTGTGAAATGCTGAATAGGTATTATTCAAAGGACCCTCGGTGACTTTGCACTTAGCATTCATTGTGTAGTCTCCATGGATCCACCAGTCCTTTCGTAGGGGGGCACGGACAGTCGGATAGGATAAATGATTTGCCAGGAGAGCCAGTCCTCGGGAAGGTTTACATTTCCAACTGCACCAGCCGATGAAACCCTGTGGTGGGCAAACTCCGCTGGTACAATCATTATACCAATAGACAACATAGTTAGTAAAATGGTAGAGACTATCTATAGTGCATGAGCTGTGAAAACTTCACTGCGATGGTAACTTTTTGATTCATTGTATCATGAGCATGTGTAATAGCAAACGTACTAATATTTCTATACTAAATCTATTATAAATGTAGACCTAGGCTATGTTACTAGATAATGGATACGTGCTGTTAATTGAAGGTTCGATTTCGAGAAATTTCCCGATCAAACAAATATCGTGTTCGGGAAAGTTAGGTTGTAAGTGTATATCGTATGCTATTTACTACTTTAATCTGTACAAAACTGAGGGTGAGCACATATTGGTGAATTATTGTAATGGTACGTACTAGATGATAGATAATGGTAGGTAACGTACATAATATACATCGTGTATAGTACTCTAACAATATCCTTATCAAATAAAATCAACACAGCTATAACGAAGCGCACATAGGTGACTTTCTGTCCTTGCTGACTCTGCATGACATTTTGTTGTACGCGTAAAGACTGGATCAACAGCGCCACCTAGTGGAATCCAATATTATGTCCAGTCTTATTTTTTCTCAACAATTTTCTATTATTTGAGAAGTCTTACCTTTATCTACATAATGTCCGCTTGAGTTTGACAAGTATGACACACCATGCCAAAGAAATTTAGTTTATTTCATGAAATGATTGTGACAATAATATAAGATATACATCATCCAAGCCAAGTAGTATTGGTCACAAAAAAATTGACATGTAAATCTCTGAAGTTACAGTCATATAGGTCTGACCAGCAGAGTCACGTGCTCATATTGGAAGGCTTTTTGCAACTTGAATACCTCTTACTCATTTCTGCAACCACCACAAAAATACCTCCGCCCACGAGGCGCCGCCAAAAACGATCACACACATAAATGTTACCATAAGCAATGGTGAAGGACCTGCCTTCATGTAAGCACAATTTTAATCTTTTAATTAACAACAAGAAAAATTGAATTCAATAAAAGTCTACAGTCTACCATATATAGGTAGCAGTTGCTTCTACATCCGGTATCTTATCGAAGAGATTCGTTACACTATTGCAAACAAAGAACAACTTTTGCAGCAGCATTCAAAAGGGGATAGCCGTTGCTAGTTGTACGTAATGTTGAACATGTGATCAAATGTACCTAGTAAATCCAACCTGGTTTATTCAAAACGCTACAGAAGGTTGGTATTCTCTACATTCTTAAGTTTCAAAAAAGATAGCAAATGAGACATTTGACAGTTTTAGTGCACATGCGCAGTCGCAATGCACTGTAGTCTAGAGTTCAAGTTTTCAGTAATGTCCAATCGGGCATGCCTATAATCTTGAACTCTGACCTAGATCGCAATGCATCACGACTGCACATGCGTACTCTAAACAGTGAGGTGACATATAGTCACAGTTGTTGTCGCCCGGGAAATTTGAAATAACATACAATTCTAGACAATGGTAGAGATTATCATGTTACAAGATTGTCGTAGAGAGATGTAACTGGTAGTCATTCGACATAAATGAAATGTTTCCTATACACTATTGAATCTGAGTCGAAGTTTCTTCCTTATACGAATTTACAGAGAATCATCTCCTTATAATGCTACAGAAACAATACATACAATAGTAATAATGTTTTAACTGCTTAGTGTTCTTGGGAAATACCTTCAGCTATTCCAAACATCTGCACTACTATTTATGACATCTTACATTTCTACTGTGACTAGAAATATTGGCATTCGAGTCGTACCTAGGTGCACACACCTGTATAAGTAGAAACGTTCATATTATCATTCTTCCCCGATATCATGTCTACAAATCTCAAAATTGTATGAATCCTACTTGTCTATTTATTGTCTAAAATGATTTCTGTCCAAGAAGCCAACTGATATCGAGATAAGAGTTTCCATCAACCTCAAGAGTTTTCATCATACCTACACATCTAAATCCATGAATGGCTATCTGAGGTGAAAAGATTTTCGTCAGCTAAATTCTAATCCACATCTAATCATCCCTGGCTTCGGACATATACCATTACAACATCCTGTCATGCCAGACCCGTGGCTTGTGTATCAAGCAACGGCCCTGGTGTACGGCTCTGCGATCCGCTCTTCTAGCTCGAAGCGTTAGCTCAGCCAATAAGGTAGTGCCCCTTTTATTGTTGGAGGGAAAGTTAACAGCCAATCACATCGCCTGTTGACCGTAGGTGGCGACGTGATTGGTTGGTGACGACCGATCAGCTCTAAAGCAGCAAAAGGACGGATCACAGACAGTTACGCCAGGGTAGGTGCTTGATATTCACAAGCGACACGCCTGGCATGAGAGGATGCATTAGTAGTCTCGGTCTGCAGGTAGTTAGTAGTCTCGGTCTGCATGGAGTGTTGTGCCGGCCACATTGCCAATGTGCACAGACTGCTCGGCAGGGGATGGAGCCCCTAAGTAGTGATCGATCTTCTTCCCGATCAACCAGATCTGGCGGTTTGTGTCCTCTTTGCCTTCCAGTAGCTCGTATCTAAGGCTTGAAATGTCCTGCTTGATTTCCTCGAGCTCGCCTGGAACGAAATTTCGAGCCGTCAATGCAGTTTAGCACCTCCATGTTTTTCGAGAAAATGTATATCTACAAAATTTTTTACTTGGCCATGGTATGTTACTGTTGCAAATCTACTGGACACGGTGACAATCGCCATCGAGACAAGTTTATTTGTATAACTTGCATCTCATTACGTTAATCTTAACCTACATCCCGACAAAAACACTCCTGCAGTTTTTTAAAATCCGCTTGGGGGCTCAAACCCATGACACCATTTCCCAACATAAAGGGTGTTTAACAGATAAATCTCGATGTCCAGAGCACAAGCTGCAAATTGTTTAAAAGTTCTGTTGCAGTTCCAATGAGATTTACTATAGGAGACCTAAAATCTAATAATTTCTTTCCTAGGCCATAACCTAACTACATTTCAAATGTCTTGACAACCAATCTATCTACAGCTTATTCAATTATTCTGTTCAACCACAAAGCCACAAACAAAACCACGCCGCTGAATGCATAACCTTCTCTGCAAAGGTAACACATTGAATTGACGCTAACAACAAAATATAGCTGCTACTCACCCTCGTTGATTTCGCCCTCTTCCTGTGCACGCTGTGCAGTGAGGATGTACCGCTTGACCAGTCTCTTCATGATGCACTAAACCAATATACAAACACTCCGTATCATCTGATTATTTCAACACTTACGTTACCAACAAAAACACCACTGCAGTTGTACATAAAGCCGATAGGGAGTCCAAACATATTTGACAGATACATGTGTATGATCCTACCTGCTGTAGAATATTTATCATTCAAATAGATTTGTAACATGCATATTATGGAAAATACGTCGACAAGAATAATAGAAACAAATGAAAAAAAATAAAATACTTATCTTTTTATAAAACCGACACCATGCTTTCGGACAGTTCAAATTGGGCCTGGATTTAGCAATAGCAATGGACATTCAATATTCCTTAAACACCCGACCCACACTAGAATACGGTAGGAGATGATTTGAAAAATTGCTGTCATAACATTGATTTGGGAACGACAACATTCACCAGCTTACCTGGTATTCTGAAGGCGCGTCTATTGATCGAATGCAGTTCATCATGGGGAAACTGTTGTCAAGCTGAAACGAATTAAAGAAATGTACTGAGTTAGGCATCCTTATAATTCTTTTCCGAAAATAGTGCCTTATTGACAGGAAATCTCGCAAGTCAACTCGTATGAAAGATGTGAGCATTACACCAGATACCAGATATAAGGTACCAGATATAAGAAATATTACAATGAAGTCAGCGCCAATTTGAATTGAAGCATGGTATGTCGATAATAGCTTATTCCTTAATGTGGCTATAATTATGTATCTACAACTTAATGTGTCTCCACTGGTAAACTGTATTGTCCTTCGCAGAGACTCGGCTGCGACCTATACAATATACCTTCTGGAGGCTACTGCAAAACTGGGCTGAGGTTTCCATTTTTGTATGTGGCCTCTAACCAGCTGTAAGCCAACTGGAGAATCAGCTTTTACATACAGCTGACATTTTGGTGATTCTCTGATTGGCTGACAGCTAGTTAAAGGCCGTGCCACAAAAGAGGAAACTTCAGCTAGCCCAGTTTAGCAGATCCTCTCTAAAATGTATGTTGTATAGGTCGTGGGCGAAGCTGTGTGGGAAACTAACAAACTGAGGAAAGTGTTTTGGGGGGGAAATTTCAACATTTCCAGCACACCACCCTGACGTTTCCGTTCGATTTCATCGATAGTTTGAACTCCTAACCCTCTACACTACATACACTTGCATGAGATCCCATGGCACCATTCGACCGTCGAGTCATCCGCGATTCGGTGTCGTATCTTTTCATCTTCTTCTTCTTCTTCTTGCAACTGCACAACTCGCAGAGGAGGTTCTTGGTGCCGACGATGATGTAGAAGAACGTCTTCGGACTCGGCATGAGGTTGAAGGGAGCTGGCATGGTCATCCCCTCCTCGAAGTAAGACAGCCACAGCTTGGTACGTGCGAACTTCCACTCAACGTCGGAGTCATCCTGGAGTTAAGAATTGGCATTTGTATTTAAGCAAACATAAATAAATAAATAAATAAATAAATAAATAAATAAATAAATAGATACATACAAGATGGCGACGCACTCAAGTTAAGACAACTTATGTTAGCGCCGCCATCGAACAAGACAGGAATTAAACGAAAAATACATCGACACGTACATGGGTAGATCATTGCATGTGATTATAACATAGATTACGGGTCTTGATTTCGGAAAAGTGCAAATCCTAGCTCCCTCCTTCCAGGTGCAACTGTTGAGAAATTAAAGGGCGCTTGTAAACCATAACGTATAACTACAGACACAAGAATTACGTTTTATTCATATGTTGGCATGATTCATCAACATTAATATATACGTGTTACTCTATGCAAAAACGAGACATTATTTTACATTCCTGACACAGAATACTATCATCATCACCATTACATTGTATACTGTTTTAGCCATTAGAATGCACATTATTAGATCGATTGTTACTCATGTTGTAGATGAGTTCTCTGAAAATGTTAACTATTAGTATTAGTCGATTGTTATGTATGTTTATGAATTCTTGCCATACCTTGTACCATGTTCAATTGTCGTGCAATAAATTTCTTCTGTTACTTAACAATCACAAGTATGTCAGGGTAGAGATGGAGATATGATAGAATCGGTGATTCTACCGGTAGAGATAACGATCGGAGTCTCTGACGACAGAGGTCGGGATCAGGATCTCTACCAGTGATTGTCCCGGTACAATCGGCGATTATACCAGTCGGGATCCAGATCGGAGTCTCTGACGACGATTGCTATCTTTACCTGTAGAATCACCAATTCTGACAGATCGCAATCTCTTCCCTGCCATATGACCAATGATTGGTGTGTTATCACTTGACATTTTTAACAACCCATTGTAACAAACTGTACATAGTTAAGGGAGGGAGAAGCCTTTCCCTGCGCATGTGAGTTCGTCGTTTCGAATAGATAAATGAAACATATTCATGAATATGTATGAAAGGACTAGGCCTAGAATTAGGGAAGGCTTCTGGCAGAGTCAGGCTTTTCAGAAAGCATCTTCTGTCTTTCATCAGTGATTGTGAATAAAATAAATGGAATATTTTGTTCATCTTGTAGTTCTATCTACTAGTGTGTCTACATCACAAGTATAGGTCCCACTAGACCGCCTGTCAAACTCCAATAAAACCGATATAAACAGACCGGCAGGAAATCCCGAAAAGGTTTTCGAGAATTATCATTTTCACCATGCGAAGAGAAAATATTTTATTTATAAAGATGATAAGCTGCTCTAGAAGATAAAACTATTGGGTATATTTTGAGTAAAACTATTGGGTATATTTCTACATTGAATTCAGTAATCCAGTAGTAAAGACTCAATTTTATTCTTCTTACTGGGTATACATGTATATAGACCGTTGAAAAACCGGGCGCAAAACACTTCGTCCATTAACGCATCGAAGGTAAAAGGAAAAGTGCATATCTTCTTGTTTATGCATTCCTTTATATGCTACAAATCAACTCTACAAACTACAACGAATTTGACTTGTCAGTCTTTGTCCATAGAGGATAGGAACTCACTTCGATCTCCTGGTAAGAGTTGCTGATCATGGCGATCAGCATGTTGATGAGCACGACCACCGTGATGACGTTGTAGGCTCCGAACAGAATGTACCCGACGTTCTCAATGAACTTGTGGTCATATCTGGGAGGAAAAATGGTACGTTTTATGGAGGTCAAAAATGATTGCATAAAGTACAGTGAACACAGCCAAGGGCCATTTAAAAAAACGTCTCGTCACAAATACTTATGTAAATTATATGAGAAACTTAAATACGATATGAAAAAACATAATCATCCAGGTCTTTGGCGTTCCATAGTTAAGGTTGGCAAGGTTTTATTTGAGTTCATGTTAGACTATGGTCTTATAAAAGGTACGGTGAACAATTATCTCAGATACGAGTGTCTTTTGCATCTTCTACCGAAGCAATATGATCCGCTATACAGGGCAATCAAGAACAGTTACGACATTTGCATGTACTTTGATCGTACCTTAGATGGACACCTTTCACCTCAGATAGCCCGAACATTGACCAGAACAGAGCTTTGAACGTTTCCTCCAACCTGAGAAAGAAACACAGTTACATGTAATGTTTACATGTAAAGTATCTTGAGTGTACATCTATTTACGATACAGCATGCTAGCAAGTGTTTTACTTTCACGAAGAATTCACAAAGAATACAACTCTAATTAATAAGCATGTATATGGCGATAGGCAATGATGTTCAGTTTCACTTTCGTAAAACATCTGTCTACGACACATTATTTTTTCATTAAGAATACAACTTTCTGCATGCATTTCTGGTAGACAATGATTTTCACTATGCATTAATTTCGTAAATACATTTCAGACACTTTATTTTACCATAAAGAATACAACTTCCTGTATTTCTGATAATCAAAGATGATTTTTAGTATGCAGACAAGATGGGAATGCAGATCCATGCATGTTGAAATCAAACATGTCGAATATGCCAGCCAAACTGGCATCACTAAGTAATTAGATATTGTCAACATTGTATATAGACCTCAAGTAGCCTTATCTTTCTTTTATCATGTGTATACATGTATATTCTGTATATGTTGTGTTCCTGTGTATCATGTAGTTTTGTCCAGTCACGTTTTTGAATGGACCACAGGAAGATTAGCTGTTAAGCTAATTGTGGATCCTAATAACAAACTCAAACTAGTTGTTTGCAGACTCACGTAACGAACGCAGCATGGTCCTTCGCCCCTCTGTAATACGAGTATAACTGGAACATGGCCAGCATAAACGCAGTGAAGACCAAGAAGAAGATGACCATGAACTTCAGGATGTCCAGAATGGTTTTTCCCAGTGATATCTGCAGAGGACCGATGCTCTCATTGGCGGGAAGAATGTACGCAATACGGGAGAAGCTGAGCACTATCCCTACTGCAAACAGGCCCTCGGCTACCAGTTCCGGGTCAGAGGCTACCCAATACTTCCGGTCTGAAAAAGAAAAGAGCATACGTTGATGAAGGTTAGACGTCCAGTTAATAAGATACGCCGAAAATGATTACCCAAGCAACTGGATAAGATTTAAAAATTTCATCCAGTTGCTTGAGAAAAGAGCATCGTTGGCACTAACTCACCACCATTGTGATGCAGTACTCTCATTCTGAGCATGGTGGCGTAAGTGATCCATATATTACTGGTGACATACCTTTTGTGTTGAGATACCTTATGGAAGGATTTGCGCGCACAGCGATATTGATCAGGTCGTACGTTCCTCATGATAATGAGAAGAGTATCACCCCAAGTTATCACATTATCCAGATCTTTTCTTCTTCTTCTTTATATTGCAATATAAGATAGCATTCATCCATTGGTATACCTTCCGGCATATCTTCCTTCAGTAGCGAATGCGGCTAATGTCAGCGCTTATCTCACAAAAGCAGCGATAGACAGTGGGACATTAGATTCATAAATCTTGTCGCCACTCTTAAACCTTTCGATGATCATGATGTAGCGTTTTGATACATATCTATCGATCTGCCATTAATTTCATCAACCAGAATCAGAATCTGAATCGGCAAACCACCCTTCGGCGTAGCACACCAGCTTTGCAAATACGCGACGACTGGTGCCTATATATACATTACACCGAGCAGCTTATCAGCACTGTAACGTGAATGGCCTACTTATTACTTCGTAAAGAAGGTCAGTGACCTACAATAGGAGTGCCATGGTTGGTCATGTCTGTACGTTCGCAGCTATAACTCACGATCCCTTTGCTGCTTTCATATGTAGTTTGACATGTCGTCTGCGCGAGATGATGCACGGAGGTTCGTGTTCTACGGACTCTTGTTTCTATTACGTTTGATAACGTGAGTTTATGCCCAGTATGCTATAAGCGATGTTTTGACCAGTACGATAAAAAAAGATAGAACCATCTTTGCGACAAGGTAATCTTAGTACCTGGTCCAGTAACTTTTCAATTCAAGATTTTGCGGTTACTAATGACCTCCCTAAAAAGCAATTTTAACGTGTAGACTCATCAGATCAAATCAGGGCTTCTATGCCTCCCTGTACCGTATTGTGACAAATAAACACGTTATATACGTCATACCTGCACGATGCTATTAAACCAATGCAATAACAGCCCCCCTGTAGATGCATAAATACTTCTCTTTAAACTCCTGGCCAATTAAAGGACAAAATATTAATGCCAAAAAAGCAATAACTAATTTTCTATTCACATTTGCCATGAACAACAATGATTGCTTGCCACCTTCCCCATTAACTTACCAAATGAGTACAAACCTTTAAGCGACCTTAGCTACTTAACTGTCATACCTGAATGTCTATGTAGGTTTAACATGTACCTCGTTCATCTGTATTAACCTTTATATGGAAATTGGTACGCGGAGTTAATGTATTTTACGCATGACGAATTTCTGTCGTTCAGTGGAACACGATGTTACTTTGTCTTGCTCAAAGACGTCAAATATGATGCAGCACGCTTTAAATCAGGACTGTGGCAGGTACCGACCTCATGTAACCTTTGACACACTATTGACGTCACACTTTCCGCAGATCAATGTGCGTCAGAAAGGTGGTTCGAATTCCTGATGACGATAGATATGGACTTGGTCAAACATTCTAGGTCATTTTCTAGCTTGTGATAAAAGTTTCAAAAGTGAGAATGTGTTATATATTTTTTACCAACCTTTATTTACAAAGTGGGATTTACATTCAAATGATACATACATTACGAATGACAAGCAGTAATTATTCTAAACTTCTAAAGATGCATTCATTTTCAAACAATATCAAACACTATAACAATGTTTTCATTGTATGTACCATACTTATACTTGCAAATTGTGAACTTCCCAAGTAATATCGATACGTTAATATAATGAAATGTTTCAATTTTGTGAAGTTTATTACCAAGAATGATGTCTTCCCAGTGGAGAATGTGCTATATTATTGGCTTCTTGCACATATTCGTCTGACATTCATTTTTTAAGAACATACGCATGTCGGAAAAAAACACCTTATTTCCAGACGTATACGTAGAAATGACTGGGCCCTTTATTTTCTGCATGATTAGCAAAAGTTTCTACCATTTCGCAACGCCAGCTGTGACCCCAGCGTGCAGAAAGTTAAACGCTCATTAATAACCTATGAGTGTGTCATATTACACGTGTCCTTGTTAGCAAACACCGTCTGATAGTCAAGGAAATCCAAAATTAATCTCATTAAGTGGTTTCGTAGATCAGACGTGTCTAAAGCCATCTGCCAAGCTCAAAAGAATAATCCGTAAATGCGACAGCGAGGTCAGACACAATCACGTTTAGAGTGAGTCTAACAGCACTACAAGGGAAATGGTAGTGGCATAAAAGTATACCTTATGTTATATTCAATGGCAGGTCTGACCACTTAAGCCAGTGAAGCGAGAACATAATGGGCCCATTTTGGGTCAAACGATTTGGGTTGATTCACTTTTTTCCCTTTACAATACATCCCCCAGGAAAATGTCTGTGGGCGGGCATCCATAAACAGAATACCACATTCTTACTGCACCTGATCTTTCTTCGTTATAGTATCACTTTTCAAGGTAACTGTGGGGAGAGTGTATACAGTGATCCACACGTGATCTTCATGTGATCTTCAGGTGATCTCCTCGTGAGTTTCGTATCAACCAATAGTAAGTAGTATATCGTACCAATGAACGACTGCCATTATCATAATGTTATCCACTTGCCTCTAAGTGAATATCTTAGTGGTCACACATGAAAATAGAGTACCAAAATCTTACTGTACCTGATCTCTCCTCGGTGTAGTATTCCCACTGCGTTCCGGAGTAGTTCCCGGGATGGGCGTTCATGTAGGTGGTAGCCTCGTACACCTTGTACCAGGCGACGAACCTGGTAGCAAAGGACGCCAGGAAGGTGGACAGCATGGAGAAGTCTAGCAGGTTCCACATCTGGGATGTGTACTCTTTAAGGCCGCTTCCCCACAGCTCTTTGACTTCGGCCCATATCATGCCTGCACAATAGTGACACATCTTACGACACCTGTTTTAGATTCACAGAAACGTGACATTGTGTTCTGAAGGGTGTATTCAGTCACGTGATCTTCACATGGTCCATATGTGATCTCCACGTGAATTTCGTATCAGCCAATAGGATTTCGTATCAACGAACGATGCTCATCATAATAACGCTGCTATCCGCATAATCCGCTTATCCAATAAAATATTAGTTAGTAAATCGCACTAGCTAAACCTTCAGCTTCTGCAGATACATGTAAGACGCCAATGGTGTCTACGATTGTGCCGATGGCGTCATTTGAAAACGCCCTATACCGTCAAACTTAGGCAGCAGTTTCGATGTACTTTTGACAAAGTGGTTACAAACTTTCCATGCTTCGTGCGTTTTGCAATGGAGCTCAGACAGTATATGCAATGCAGGCATACATAAAAACTATGATTTTAATTGATAATAACATAATATGGTCCCAACACTACAACAAGCGGATAACATACTAAATATACATGATGAAACAGATTGATATGATGAGCTCAATGATATGGCATGTGCAGTTCAGCCTAAAGTGTGTGAAAAATTAATGACATAGTAATTACGCTATCAACGTTGAATTACATGCCCAATTACCACGGGAAGATCGTATTGTGTTGTATATCAACCTTACACTTACATACAGTATATCTTTTGAAGCATTGTGAGATACCAAAGATTAAAGATAGTGTTACATCAAGGCAATCAGAGATAGCAGACCTTTCTCTCTTCCTAGGCTGCTTTGCAACCATTCCTGTCCCACAGACAAACTCAGAAAGCATGGGGACGATGTAGTGTTCACTATTATTTTGGAAATCGTTCGCACACACACACTACACACACACACACACACACACACACACACACACACACAGATACACACACACACACACACACACACGCACACACACACACAACCACACGGAGATAGCGAGAGAGATACATAGCTAGTGAGACAGATTGAGAGAAAGACAGATTGACAGAAATAAAGAGAAAGACGGGTGGAGAGAGAAAGAGAGAGAAAGAGAGAGAAAGAGGCACACAGAGAGATACAGATGAGGAGAGAGAAAATAAGAGAGATAGGGACAGAGATAGGCAGAAATCAATAAGAAAGAGACAGCGGCACAAACACACATGGACAAGTACAGTTAAAATATGTGCCACGACGTACCCAATACCCAGAGAATAACTAGCAGCTCTATCGGCTCCCATCGCCCAACGCGGTCTCTTCCTGCTATAGATGGCGGATGTGTCGTGTTGACGTTTCCGGTGGAGAATCCCTCGAAGCGTTCGGCAGAGTTCAGTACCAACAGGACGAGGAAGATTGCAAAAGAGGACGCATGCGCCAGAAACTTCATGAACGGGCTCCGGAGTACTCTACCGGCCTGGAGAGAGATGGCATCAGCATGTTCATTAGAAAACGGAGACAGCCCAATGCAAGAGGAAGATTATTTTTCAGTATTAGTGAAAAGGTTAAAAACTATATTTCAACACAAAGAATAGATACTGGTTTTCTTCAGGGCAATCGAGGACCGACTGCTTGGAACATGTGACCTCTAGAAAGAGTGACATGAGCAAAGGGTCAAAGGTGATTCGTAGCTGGTAGCGGCTCCCGTCTCGGTTCAATTTAAGTCATCAGTTCTGAGCAGTTTGGTCCTAGCCATGAATTTGGTAAGTCCGATATTTTCCGGTGCAATGGCCTAGTTGGTAGAGTGTTCACCTTGCACACTGTAGGTCGTGAGTTCGGCCGGGTTATACCAAAGACTTAAAAATGGTACATACTGCTTTCTCTGCTCAACACTCAGCATTTTGGAAAGAGTATGGAAGTTAAACACACATCGCTACCTGTGGACTAGCCCGCCTGATGTAGTGACTTGCACAAAAGTGTGGCCTAAGGACTAATAGTCTATATACTCAGTCTAGAGAACATTTTATAGTTACTTGCCTTTGCTTAATCTAACTGCCTTGTCCCAAATTCTGTGGCATGAAGTGTTTGAATGGCGTATTGACTATGCATATGGGACTGGTAATATCTGATAATAGCAATTTTAACACATTGGAGATCACTGTAAACCCATATCTTCCTGAAAACAGAAAGGTTTTATTGGTGCACTGGTGACTAGAGGTCTGGACGAAAAATCTCTAGATAACGAAAGTTTACAAGTCAACTTTTATTTGCTCTTTTGAGTACTCCTTTATCTGTATATTTGACTGGGATTAAAGCATTGTCTCCTTGACATTTGTTGTAATTACAAACATTTTGCCCCTCGGCACTGCTTGTTTTCAGTGATAAGTCTTCCCATTAGTTATCTTATCTCTTTGAGCACTGGTTCCCACGCGTTACGTACAATATTCATCATTTACATTACCTATCTGGCTATATCTTCTCCTTATCTATCTAGGTCGCTTGAGGTTAGTGTTAATTATCCCTCGACTTTTCTCCTGTTATCAGCAGACTTTAAAGCTTTCAAGCTAAGCAAACTGTAAAGTTAGATAAAGGTAAAGATGGCCTTTTTGAAGCCGGACAGTGGGCTGTTATCCACTGTGTGTATGGCATGGTATTGCATATTGAAAGGCAGAGCTAGAGCCCAACCCTCTCCTTCCACTACCTTTAACCTTCCAAACCGAAGTCAGGTACCCATCTTCACACCTGGGTGGAGTGAGGAAAGTCGCGTAAAGTGTCTTTCCCAGGGACAGAACGTCTAGGAGACGAATTCGTGACCTCTCGATCTGATATGTATCTAAATTAACATGACGAACACGTTTTGGTTCAGGGTCTTGAAAAACCGCGGTGATCACCTTCCTCTTTCTAACAAAACCCAAGAGAGCCTTGTGAAGCCCAATTAAGGCTGAAACCATCTACTTTTAAGCTGCACACGTCGGTGATTAGTGTAAGTAGACGAGACCAACATTAGCTACTAGTAGGTACCTCATTATCACTCCGGTCTTACTTCCTGTTGATGTGGCTCCTCTTTGGCTAAAGGTAATGAGTGCGCAGGTGCCGTTTCAAGAACTTTGTGGATGTGTTTTTAGGAGAGAGCCAGCAACATGACTGTCAAAACACCCGTGTTATAAACTATAGTCATGTACATTTTAAAATTTAGCATCATATTGGAAGTAGCCCTTAATATCATTGTGCACTTGTATTTAGGCCTCGGCATGTATTTGCGATAAGCTTTGTCATCATACTAGATTATTGAGAGGGCCAACAGGAAAGGAGGCCTACGTGTCGAACTTTCTGGCACCTGGGTCACTGTCCGACGACCCCCCGCGAGCAAACATTAGATCCTGCTCTCAAACAGCAGGAGCTGTTTGACTCATTAGCATCAACATTGTCTTGACTTTGTCTTTTTTTGTTTCCTATGGGACAATCTAAAATTTGAATTCACCTCATTTACATATCAATTCATAGTTTGGCTTAACATCTTGTGGACTACATATTTTGCTCAGTCACCGACGAATGGCAGTGAAAGCTACCTAAAGCATGTGACCGTTTCCAAAATCAATCCAGTTGCTTGAGTATAAGAGTTACCTTAGTATCTTATTACTTGGATGTCTACAATTCATCGTCGACGCATCGAGAGGCTAGATCAGCAAATGGTGGGCCTTACCTTGCCCGCATTTTGAGACATGACTACATTCTATAAAGCCCTCTTTCGATGTCATGCAAATGTCAAATAATTGTGACAGTCGTCATTTTCTTGTACGCGACGCCCTTGACCTTGTAAACATCAATAGGTGCACACTGGGAGGTCGCTCATAGGAAAACCATAGACAAATAGTTCAACGTCAGAGCTCTCTCTGCTCTATTTAGAGCAAGGATGTTTAACCTCCTTGTTTAGAGTCAGATATCCACTTCTTTCCGTTAAATTTAACGGTTGTTCCTGACCAAATGATTGTCAGGTTAAAACGGCCCAAACAGCAAAAGACATGGCTCTAGTATTTTTCAATTTGCCTCTTATCTACTGATGTTCAAAATGACGTTAAGTTAGTTTAAATCCATCCTAAACCATGTTGTGTATATAAAGCAGTCCATTTCCATGTCTATTGCCCTTTGGCCACACTGCTGTGAAAGCAGGGATCAAGTTCACTGGCTGAAGTTCAACTCCCAAACTCTTTGCCGTTAGTGTGGAGTGCTACATATGCAGAGAAAACAATGTCTTGTGTACCATTTTCAAAGCCTTTTGTGTGACCCGGCCGGGGTTTTATACATTGTACTTTGGGGGTAATTTTTTTCATGGAGATATTGTTTTGCGTGTGCTTGCGTGTGTATTTGCGTGTGTGTATGTTTGTGCGTCCGGATGCTTTAAGTCAGCATATAACTGAAGAACGTCTAGATGGATTGTGATGATATTTGGTATGTGGGTAGGTGTTGGGAGGAGAAACGATTTTGGGCCTCCTGGTATGTGTCACTGGAACTGTAATGGCGTATTTGTCAAAATCTTCTAAGGAGAATAACTGAAGAAAGGAGCAACAGATTTTAATGGTATTTACTATGCAGGTAGCTTAGACATATATGTACACAATGATGAATTGAAAATTATGCAAATCGGGCTGAATTTCCATAAGTAATGAGGATTATCTATATTTCCATTATAGGCATGCTGTGACAGGTGTCAACTGTCAGTTTGGAATTGGGTCAAAGAGCTAATGGTCAAACCACTGAGGGATATACAACCAAACTTGTATATTTGTTTCTATTATGTGGATAGCTTAAGTGTTAGTTGATAAAATGAAATGGTAATCATGCAAATCAGAATCTAATTTGTATAATTAATGGTAAAATGTTATACACCCACTCCATTCAATGGTACGACAGTTCAGAAATGCAACATATGTAACTGAGAAATAAAGGGACATTGATAGATAAAAGTTGTGCAAATGAGGACCTAATTTACATAATTAATGAGAAAATACCATAGTTCCATATTGGTAGATAACTGGAATTTCATACTTGTGGAATTTGGAAGTTATGTGACAGTGAACATGGTTGAATACAAATTATGCAAATGTAGGCCTTATTTGCATAACTGTATATTTTCCTTGGAGATTTGAGGTCTCTGAACTCTTGTTCAAGTTCAGTTGAAGAATGTTTACCTCGCATTGTCATTCCTGACTACTTAAGGTTTCCACTACTTGGAATTAGATGTTGGTGAGGTGCCATACACGTCATTTACAGGGACACACATGTATCCTAAATTACAGTAATCACCTTCGACTACTCTCACTGTTTGGCTTCTTTTAGTTGAAAATTGGGGTCTCGCCAAATAACCCCCTGTGGGCAATCCACTTTAGCTAATTCAGCAGATTTTACCAGGAACGTCAAGTAGAGCTAATCAATGACAAGAGTGTCGCAGACGGACCGAGTTAATGGGATTTGCGTTAACAAAGCTTTTCTGTTGGGAGTAATGCACTAAATGGCTGACTTTTGCTTAAGTCCAATGGGTCAATTTTGTTATATTTGTCCGGTAAGTCGATACTATATGTGCGGCATAGCGTGGCCAACGGTTGCTACTTGTCAGCTACAAAAGGAAACAAGAGTTAAACATCTTTTACCTCCGTGCAATATTCTGAGATTTTGTGTTTTATGGTTAGTTTCTCGCTGATTGTTGGAAATGATTACAATCTTTTAGACAACATTTTCTCACTGGCTACCATAGTTACGGTAACAGACATTAGCAGGAAATAGAAGGCAGGATATGGGAAAACCATTGACATCTTCTCGGACCTTAGACCTAAACTTTCTGCCAATGCCCAGTGCAAGTACTGATCTTAGGAAGATATCATTTTGGTCTTCAACATGGCTTATGAACCTAAACCCTTTAAAGACTGAAGAAATGTGTTTTTCTAAGAAATCAAATCCTCCCGACCACCCCCCTCTTCTTCTTGATAACTGTGTTATTAAATCAGTCAAAACCCACAAGCATATAGGGACTTTTCTTACGTCCACCTTGTCATGGGAAACACAAATTTCTCATATGATTGGCAAGGCGTCCAAACGAGTGTCCACTCTTAACAAATTGAAATTCAGATTATCACGAACAGTACTTGATGTTATTTATAAATCCTTTATTCGTCCTCTCCTTGAATATGCTGACATTATTTGGCATGGATGTACTTTATATGATTCCCAGCGATTAGAACGTGTCCAATACGAATGCGCGCTTGCAGTCTCAGGGGCTGTAAGAGGGTCTTCGTATTCTTCGCTACTTTCTGAATTAGGTTGGGAAAAACTTTCGGATCGTCGTCACGTTCACTCTCTGATCATGTTTTACAAAATTGTCCATGGCCATACTCGCCAGTATCTTAAGGATTTGATCCCTCCTGAAGTCTCCATTTCTACTTCTTATAATCTTCGCAACAAACTTAATCTAAGGATACCGCTCTGCTCTACAACTCGATATCAAAAGTCTTTTATTCCTTATGCAACGCATCATTGGAACGGTCTTGGTATAGCTGTTCGATCCTTAAATCTTTCGTTGTTTAAAAAACATCTAGTGAAATTAGTACGTCCCTCTTTCTATTCACATTTTAGTCATGGCCCCCGGTACACTTGCGCCCTCCTCACACGCCTTCGCACCGGCACGTGCAGTCTTAACCTAAGTTTATTTACACGCAACTTAGCAACAAGTCCAGCCTGCACTTGCGGATGTCGAAGCGAAAGCGTTGCTCATTATCTTTTGTACTGCCCTATATACAATCAACAAAGACTCAACCTTCTGGGCAACCTACGGAACCTTTTAGCCCCTATTCTTGATATTGATACTTTGTCTGATCAAGCCTTCATTTATTTATTATTAAGAGGTTCATCCTTTGTTTCGTATGATTTCAACTGTAACATTTTAGGCTTGACTCAGCACTATATTTTGACAAGCAGACGTTTTAAAACTTAGTTCAGGTATATTGATATATTCATTGTTTGTTTGTTTGTCAGCTTGTTTGTATTGGACGACCCAATTGCTGTTTCTCATTGCTATTGTACTTGTCTATGTAACTTGTATTTTTTTTCCAGAGGTGATGTTTAATATTAGCTTCAGCTAGAGTACATCACCTCTGTGTCCTGTATATTCTTCTGTTGTTTAATAAAAAAAAAAAAAAAAAAAAAAAAAGTTCCTGTCAGTCTGTGGCTAGCATGTGGAATTAACAAGGGAAACGAGCACAGACACAAACACACACACACTCTAAAATTCCTTCGACGCACATGTAGATGATAAAGCTTATGGGTCGGCAAAGGGATAGCAATGCATCCATGTACACTTCCAATATCTTGGTACATATCTTGATAAAAAAATACCAAGGAAACATGACGTGAAGGATATCTCTCAACTACGATTTCCAACACAAAAGATTGGACCAACTATTGACTGTACGACACCAATCTTTGTCAAAAACGAATCAACCGCGTTTATCACGAGCGTCCCTTTACACTAATTGACTCAGTGGGTAGTGGATCAAACATAGCTGATAGTTTAAAGGGCGTCCTAGCTAGAAGCATTTGCAATCTAATGTGTCACAATTCAGGAGAAAGCAAACTGCCACCTCCACCACTAACGTTATAACGTATTCTTGTTCTTATTCATCACGAATCTAACAATGGATGCAGATGATTCGCTGACTGCTCTTTTAGGTAAGTATTTCAATAAGTACGCATTTTTTTCTGGTCACAAAACCCGCTCTTCTAGCCAAAATGGTGGAATTCATATCCTTAGGACATTAAATTCTCCCATATAGAAACAGGAAATAGCCGCAGTCGTCGCCCGTTTATTGCAGTTGATATGGGAGTGATTTCGCTTTGGGTCAAATAGCAATTTCCACAGCCCACTAGCCTTCTTTCTCTTGCAAAACACGTCCAACACTCAGTCAGTAGTGTCTTTCTCGTACTGTGCATCAAAACTGACAACGTTCTGGCCCCCCAAAAAGCCTATAATCTGTGTCTGGGGCTTGTCAATTCGGACCATCAATGCACAGGGAAGTAACTAGTGTGGCGCCAACACCCATTCACTTACCATCCATGACCCCCGTGTGCGATAATCGGCAATGTCGCGTGGGACTAATCAAAGTCAACGGTTGGGGCCCCCCTATAGGCAATATACTCAAACTCGATTCTATCTCATCTAGGAGCACGACATCTCTATGACAACTAGTATGCCCACGGGACCAATCCTTGTGAACATCAGTACTAGGATATATCAGGCGGGGGCAACTCATCGGTTGCCGGCTGAGTGATTCCATCGCAACCAGATGAAACCGATAGCCTTTCCCTCGCCCACCTCTGCGTTTGATCGCGAGCATGTAGCCACTAGAGGTAACGCGAATTAGCCCATTGAGCAGCCACGTACATGTAATATATTCCGCCATTTGGTTCGACCTCAACGTTTCATATGCCGGATGGCTTTTGTGTTTCGGCAGCCGGTGAGGCGTAAATTGGTCTACGGGTGTTTTTTCTCTGGTCGAATAACGTTGAATGAAAACTGCACACATTAAACAGCATCATACACATGAACGGATACTGATATTGTACGATTATCACTGCAATGATGTTCAACTTACTAGTGATTCGCGTTCATCTTTGGTTTCTGAGAAAACCTAACACTCCAAATCATCCACTACAGTTGGGTGCATTTTCTATGAAAGGCCTTTTCAATTGCTCCCATGTTATCATGTAAAGTGTATTGAATAAAGCCAACTAAGATTTTACTTCCAATCGTGTACATCAACAACACTTTTAAGTACTATTGATATAACAAGCAGCTATATATGGTCGTCCTGGGGGGATCTGTGTTATGTAAACCGTAAGAATGTACAGTTATATTGGCCTTTAATTAATATCAAGAACCTTGTTCACGGCATTTCAACTAATAAAGAAGAAGCTTTGCTTCTTGTCAGGTTGTCACCAACTAAGACATTTTAATTGCACGTAAACTATCTCATGGATAAAGAATTAATGTTGTCGATTGTCATCTATTTAGTTTATATCGTTGTGTATGGTGATTGGGACATGGAATCCCGTTTTACTACTTAGTATCTATAAGATACGCAAATCCTTTCTGCGTTTTAACATTTTGGCATATAATAACTTATTTATGTAAGATGGAAATACGGTCTAGGAATTAAAAACCTCAATTATTCTTGACATTTTAAATCTTATTCTGATCTTGTACTTTAAGCATTTACCTCCTTTACTTTAGAGTTTGTGTGGTATATATTGTTTTTAGTTGCGACCTAAAAATAAACCAATGGCCTGAATATGTCGTCTGTAGGTGCTATGGGAAAATTTGCAAATGCATGAGTACAACAAACGTCATCAAAATCAGGAAACATGTTTTGATGACGTAGTTTGTACCCCGTGAAATGACGACTGTAAACACTGACGTTTTGTTGCCTACGGCGCAGTCACATTCACCATAGGTCATCGTAAGATTTTGAAGTCGTGGGATTTTCAAGCAGCAGACGGTTGCAGAACAGACCACCAACAAGGATCTACGGCAATCTTTTCAGTAACCTTACAACTAAATTTTCTATGACACGTGCAGCCCGACTTTTCCAAGAATGTCCTCAGTTTCCACTGATACGACGAATGTGACCGGGCCGTACGCAACAAAACGTCGTCATATTTTAGGCCAAAGGTCACGATCACAGGCATGTGCCGAAGGTGCAACTAGCCTTGTTAAAAGTCACTGTAAGAAGGGTTTTGGGCCGTCAATTACAGGTAAGTGCTTTGGCTATTGCTTTTTGTTAGAAAAACAGGCTTTTAGCCATGTTTGGAGTTTCCAGTACACTCTAAAATAAGCTCAGTTTGGATATGATAACTTCTTGAAATTAGAGTTCAAAGGTCATGAAAGTTTATTTCAATGCTGTAATCGGCTAAAATCACTAAATGGACACTTTACAGGTCAGGCTACGCTGCCAATGTGCGTTTTCCATGGACTAGACCTAAGGTAGGTGTCTTTTGACAGCCTTGTTCTTGCATGTTTTCTATCCGTAGAGATAGGAGACTGTCAGCATTGGACGGGGCACAACCTACGCCATCAAAAGTTGACCATCCCTTACCCTTGAGCACGGTGCGATCCAATAGGCGACCGCCAGGAAGGGGAGGAAGGCGGCAACACTGAGGACTAGAAGGCACTTGATGCTGGTAGGCTTTTGTCGAAGCCCTTCGACACCCTCGTACCAAATGTTCACCAGCTGCTGCTGGCAATTGGGGTGAGCTACGAACTGCATCAACATAAAGAAACAAATAAATGTATACTCTATCAATGTACATTAGGCCATAGCGAGTAAATACTATTGATGACATCAGCGCACTTATCAATTTTCCTTTTTTTGATTTTGATAAAGGAATTTGGTTCCCTTCAGAGCTAGAGACTTGCCAAAATGGGAATATGTCGTCTGGTAGCCTTGATTTTACCTCTGTACTTTGTGTACTTCTTGTGCACATCTTGAATACAGAAATAAACAACTTGCTGGCGGTGACACCGTGTTTTGTCGCTTCAATGTTGCAACCTTTATGGTGTCTATTATGGAAATTTAGGAATCTTGTTTTTTCGCCCTCTCGCATTACATTTGGAGTCTGCAGAGGATGTCATCCATAACTTGTTGTGGCCTTATTGTCACACAGCATCTCGAATGGAATAGAGTCGAGCATAACATCGGTCCGTACTAATACCTCCTAACCACAAACAAGAAAATGATATTGAAGTAGTACGGCCACGTGTCGCTGTCATCGGCACTAGATCAACTACCATGCAAGGAACCTCCCTGTGCCTAGGGAGAATTAAAGAAAGAGAGGTAGACAACGAAAAAAGATGGGAGAATAACATCACATAAATGCAGGGCACTCAGTGAAACATCAGGAAAAACTGAGAAAACCGAGAAGGGTAGAGAATAAGGTTGCTAGATCTCGTTTGGTGTTGACAAGACAAAAATGCAGTGACTCTGTAACGTCTTCTACGACTACATCTAACGTAACATGACCAGTTTACGTCCGATCTATTCGAAACGTTATTTATCCTAAAACCGCACGGACAGAGCCAAATGTTTAACCCATGGGTAGAAATATCAGCTCTTCTAACAAGAAAATGCATGGTCTGTAAGTTTTTCTCCGCCTGTTTAACGCCGTACGAGCATATATTTATACTGGGATATATGGTGTAGAATTGTGCTAGGCTTACCCTTTATCGTCCACCTCAGTATTTTCCCTTCTAGCGCTATGCTTAAAGAACATCGACCGGAAAAAAACCCCGCAGTAACTGTCAAAAGTAGTCTGCAGACAAATGACAGTAAAGTCACTATGTTTGTCCGTTCGCTTGCCCGACGCGATGGAAGAAAACAATTTTTGTATTGTGAATTTCCCCGAAATCGGCAGCACGTGGCGTTCACGTGATAAACGCATGGCCATGATGTTATGTCGTTCAAAAATGTATCATCTGAGCGGGGGTCGCTAGGTTGTATCAAACCTTCCTAAAACTGGCAAGAGTTTCAAACCTCGAATCACCATGGATAGTCTGCATATCAAAGAAAGGTTTAACGTCAGCTACTTTTAAAAGATACTAGCTATCGTGTTACTTAGAAAAACATGATGGAATACGCGGTGTCGAATTACATATGAAATGCGTCATGCATAACGCTTCCGTGCAACTTGTTGTTACTGGTTCAGGAGCTTATTCTGTTATGTCGCTGGACGTAAACCCTTTTAAATGTTTTGTATAATAGAGAGAGATGGCTGAGGATCATACTTATGACGTTCTTTGTTTCTCATGATAACAGGCTTTGGCATAATACACCGCGACATGTGGACATGACCCAATCTGGACGTAAACTACTCCCGCACGTAAATAGGCCATGTTACGTTACATCTACATATAAAAATAGATTTCAATATAGATGAAATACAAACTACAAAGTATATGCATCTATTATCAAATGGGGTTTGCACAACAGTGAATAAGACTCAAACATTGTCTGATGCAGTTACCTAACTGCACACTACAGACGTTATCTCTTCCTTAAGTATAATTGAATTTATTGATCGGACCAACATGTGTTAATTTCTTTTGAGCAAGCTGAAAGATTGGCAAACAGCCCCGAGCGTTTATAATCACATTACGAACAATTGATTATGAAATAATTTCTATGTATTGCAAATACCTTCAAAATGAAACAAAGCATGATAGAATAACAAAATATAAAACACTTATGGTTAATAGATTAATGATAAAACTATAATAAGGTAATACATAAAACAAACAAAACAAACCTAACAAATATAGAAATAAAAGTTAAACATGGAAAATATATATCAATATTGCTGATGATAAAAACAACATAAACAGTTAAATCCTTATCATATGCATATTTCATACTTCAAAACTGACCTTTTTGACCTTGTACTTGATTGCAATTTTTAACCTTTCGAGGCCAGGTCTTGCTGACGTTGTCTCTCTTTCCTCCTCGTCGTCCGGGCTTGTATTGAGAATTGCCTGGACCTCTTGTGTGTTGTGACATAGGTCCAAGATACCCACCACGAAATCCTTGCACTGTTTGTTCAACTGTTTGTATTCACACTGCAAAAAAATAACAACGAAACGATTATAGAAATGGCAAGAACACTTCTAGTTTTTAACCATACATGCCGTTTTGAAATGATAGTGTGTGTGTGTGGGGGGGGGGGAGGATACAAATTTAGCCACGTTTGGGACCGCAGTTTTCACACTGCAAAAAAATAACAACGAAACGATTATAGAAATGGCAAGAGCACTTCTATTTTTTGACCATTCATGCCGTTTGGAAATGATAGTGTGTGCGAGGGGGGATACAAAGTTAGTAACGTTTGGGACCTCAGTATTTACCCTGCAAAAAATATAGAAATGGCAAGAACATTTCTAGCCCTTCATAATTCACTCCGTTTGGAATTGATAGTGTGGACGGAAAATACAACCAGTCAGAGTTGCCTTGAGGGCGGTTGCAGAAGAACTACCAAGACGTTGGCAGGTAATCCATAAAAGGCTGTAACTACTAGTATTCCATTTCTGTGACAACCTGATGAAACTATTCACCAGGTGAATATCATTACAATATGAGTGACTTAACACTTTTTTTAAAGAGATAATTGAAGTCATCTAAGTCCAAGCATCTTCACAAACGTTGTGCCATTTTCAGTTAGCGTTGGTACAAGCTGTAATGACAGATTCTTCTGAAGTGGAATGATTTCATTGACTTCAGAGTCGAAGGGAAATTGAATTTATAAACACTAAATGAGTTGTGGTGCCATTTTCACTAGCCCGTCAAGCAACTTGTTGTGACAGATCTTGTTGGCTATACTTAAGGCCTCTGCACTGAAAGTTATCTCGGTGACAGTGAGGAAAAGTGAAAGTACAAGTTGAAGGCTTGCGTGATATTCAAATTGTGTTTAGCTCACATGCCCGAAATATCCATGTGCAACAAAATGTTATAGATTTAGATTCTCCTAGTAGACAAAGGGCAACGTTGAACATTTCACGTGCTCTACCAAAGAGAAAAGGACAGTTCGTAGGACACAAACCTACGTATCTATGGTGTTTGGCTAAGGTGTTGATACCCCCTTTGGCATTAATAGCAATTTCTTTAAAACCTGTTTCCATTTATGTCCAGATAGTGGTTTATTATAACACCAGGCAGTAACTAAGGCAGGGGCCAAACCTCTGTTTAAATTGGAGAGTAGTAGTAGCTCATTAGCTCCAGGCAGCGAGATCAGGCTACCAATAGGCGATCAACAGATGTTTTAATGGACCGTACCCGTCTACTTTCAAGATGTGGTGTTCTATAATTCTGCGTTGCCTGAAATTACTTCTAAGGTGCCCCCAAATCGCCATGTGTCAACGGAACCTCAATAACTAACAAAATGCCAGATTTCACACAAATCCATCAAAAGGATCTTGAGTTATGGGTGCGAACACAGCAAACACACTAACCCAGACAAAACAATCTCCTGTTAGAGGCCACTGACCGCCTTCACGCCATTGTCAGTGATGCATTGACAACCAGCACTGGGAGGTGCTCAAGTTACAGATATATGAGAAATAAGTCGACGTCGCGGAGCATTCAATGACTTTTATAAAGGCGTCTTGTTACAATATGACCTTTATGGTTATATAACTTGCAAAACGTGAACTTGTTACATACCGCTTATCAGCATATGAATGAGATTTAAAGTGGATCGGGAAAAGAGATAATTTTTTGTTCTAGCAGCAAGCAACCGCGTGAAAAATTAGGCTCTGCCCAAAATGATATCTGTTATTCTACATCCAAGCATGGTTGGTATCATGATCTTGATGAATGGGTGCGCACAGAGTATGCACGCGGGAAATGTAATCTTGAAAAGTGCGGGCTCAAACACGATCCTCTGGAAAATTGTAATAACGTCCTGAAGGTAGGAGCAGACGATCAGGACGCAGATCACGGAAAGCGGATACCTCAAATAGGTTCTACATAAGCATACGAAAAGGATGACCCTAGCCATAAACAGCTATGGGTCAGATTTTATTATTTTGTAAAGTAAATGGCAGAAACTTATAACAGTACATTTCATCGACGCAACACTATTCTAAAAGAAGCTTTTATTCATAGAAATCTTCAAAAACATCCTCAACCCTTTCACTTCTCAACAATCGAAAACATTTCCTCTTATTCAAGTCACCCAACCCGTTTATTCACCAGAACGTTAGTCAACTCATCTCTCATTGCGTGCAGGAAGGAAGTCAAACCCTTCAAAATATAGAAATAGATTTAGGATAGCCGTTATTTCATCTTTATATCATGTTTGCCTTTTATTCTTATCGTATACCACTGTTCGAAATTTGCTTTGTTTGCAATTAGCATAAATTTGCAATAGAGTCATTATTCAAACGTTTGCCAGCTATTTATCAGATGTGTGGTACAGCGCCCGTCAAACCATACTGCAAAATCCATGTGTCTCTGGCACTCTCTGCCATTGATACCATCTATGTTTCTTCAGCTGTGCAAATGCTCGTAACGCAAGACTTAAGCATCCCTTCAGTTGTGTCCTTAGTTGCACTTGGCGATTTTCACATCTGTCGAAGAAAAGTTAAAGCATGTCCATACCATGTCACCAGTCTCTGTAGGGGTTGCCCGCTGGGATTCCTCGGCACTGAAGGCTTCTAACCCCGCCCAGCCATGTACGCCACCCCGTTGTATTTTTCCATGGGCATGCTGAACCCGGTAGCGAAGGGCCCTGGCAATAGTCTGGATTCCAGTTTAGAATTGAATATCCGTACCATTCTAGATTATTGGCCGAATATAGATGATTTATTTACTTTAGAATATAATAAACACAACACAAAAGTTTTGAAATTGTGTACGTTTGGCATCCATGTGATTAAGTCAGTGTGGCCTTATGATTCTGAAAAGCTACCTCCATGCCACTTTTCCATTCTATCTCTACACATAGCCTATAAATAAATCTATAGACCATCTCTGCTTTACATAAGACCTCTCCACGGGTCGCTGCCCTACCAACAATCAAAGACCATCGGAGCAGACAACGAAATCAACCCATCTCATAACCATACCAATCACCAACGTCCGGACACGCTTCGTTGACGACTCTACTACATATTCATTTCTGCCAGATAGAAAGATTAGCCGGTCGATACCTGTAGAATATTCATTAGAGTGGGCGTTCAGCCTCATTTTGTATGTCGCCACGCTTTCCCCATTCAATGATCTGTACAAATGTAATACCACGTTTTAGACGCAAGCTTAAGCCCCCCTCTCACTGAACCCGCGGCACGCTGGCGGCGTCGCTGCGTCCTAAACTGGATTTGTGTTACCCTTGACTTTATAATGGGAATATTATTCAAAACGTACAAGTATAAACAAAAAGACAAAAAAACACACAAAGCTTAAAATGATTCGTTTTTTGTCGATGAACTTCGTTGAGTGCTTTGTCAATTCGATCAAATTACAAGAAGATAGTACTGAGTAAAGCATCACGGGGTCCATTTGGACCCCGGTCGGTCATTTTAGTCGCAAGAAATACCGAGCTGTTTAAGGGTTGACGTAAGGCAATGTACTGCGTGAATAGAGCAATCTTTAGTCTAGATAAAGGCACAAACAAACTGGTAGAGGGGAACTTTACGCAGCAGAATATCTCTTCCGCTTCAAATGTTGCGGTCTGGTCATCGATCAGTTGAAATGTTGACATGCCAAGCTTCCGCACCGATGCCACAATTGCGGCTTTGTAGAAAGAGCCTTGACTAACTGCACCCATTTTCTCACCGCGCCCACACGGAATGTTCCCATTTCCGCTGACTTTGAAGTCAAACTGCTCTGACGTGAGGGGAATAGAAGGCAACCTCAAGCAAAGTATCATCTACGAGCGATTATTATGGCACGATTCAGACAAAAATGTGCCTCCAACATTGTATGTTTATATACGCTTGTCTGCACAGTTTATTTGTTGTGTGCTTTGTTGTGTGTGTGTGCGTTCCGCATGCAGTGCGTACGATTTAGCCTCTATCAGCCTCTAGACGTGGCTGGAAAGAGTAGAAATCAGCCGATTCCTGGCCACGTCTGGAGCCTGGTAGAGTCTACGTGCGATTCCCAAACTACACAAAGCATCCTTACAATGTTTTCTCTAGTTTCTGCGAAGAGCACTCTAGTGTTTATGAATATTACAATGTGTGTTGTTAGAGTTTTTAAAGTTTTCATTTTGTTAGCTATATATAGCCAGCCGGGGTAAGTGCCGGCAGAGTTTTGGCTGGCTGACAAAAAGGAAACCTGGCAAAATAGAGAGCCCGATAAAAACGCCTAAGAATACGTCGAAAACAAGCCGGAGCCGAGCCTCTGTCTGGAGATTAAAAATTCCCATATTTCGAATATCTTAATGCAACAGACAAATTCATATATTTATTACGCCTGGATAATCCTTGTATTAGAAATATTGTCTGCTCATATATTTACACATGTACAAAGAAGCGAGAAGAAGTCGACTCTACCGGACTAGCTTAGTTATGTTTAGCCATAAGTATGGCTAAACATATTGTTTTCTCTCATGTTTCTTCTTCTTCTTCTTCTTCTTCTTCTTCTTCTCCTGTCAAATCTTCAAATCGATTCATCTCTGTCATTTTTTGACCAAATGACCTGAAATTTGGTACAGAGGTAATGTAGGCAAAAACCAATGTGCGTTCTTTTCCTTGTTTTGATATTGACCTTGAAAGTGATTTTATTGAGGTTTTTAGGCTATTTTTAGCATATCTTGGCCTCCTGCGCCCTGGTATTTCAACCGAATGACCTGAAATTTGCTGTATATGTGGCTTGAACAAATATTTAATGGACTACATTCCCATTTTTGGCATACATATATTCAAAACGATTTATTTTGGGCTTTCTTGACAATATTTGCCACTTCTGTCACTTTCAATACTACATATGACCTACAGGTCATTGACCCCGAGTGCCTTGCACCTGGTCAAGCTGGAAGTTTGCTTACGAGGAGGAAAGACCGGACATAAACATTTAACGTGATTATCGGGAAAACACCATGTTCCCTTAAACTCAGTGGTTAAATTGCAGTTTAGGAAATTTTATAACAGAAAACAAGTTAAATCAATGATTTTGTGAATGTTTATTCTAGCATTAGTTATTCCAGATATTTTCAAACTCCAAATTCTTCAACACAACACGGGAGATCGTTTCTCCTCAGACTGGCGCGACGTAGCGTCCACCACCAGGCCTTCCTACATGTCCTACGTACGGGCGTATTGATCGTAGAATTCGGCAAAAAAGGAATGATTAGGCCAGTAGAGTCAGTCCCCGGTAAGGTCAATGATTCGCCCCTTTGCGCTAGCTTGTAACGTTAAATGAATGTACCCTCTGGTGGCCAAACTTCACTGACAAACTTTCTCCCTATTATCATCATGAGCTTGCGTTAGTCTGGTACTTGTGACTATTATGTGCCGGGAATGTTTATCTATCGCACGCCTTGGAAGGAAGTTCAACCATGATAAATGGTCGGCCGTTGCGAAAATTTGGAATCCCATGCTGTTGATTTTCGTGATTGAATCTGTAAGAAAATATATTTTCATGTCGTTCATGTTTTTGGGACGGACGCCGGGACGGGGTGAATTTTTTCTATCATTTTCGTCCCGTTAGTAATGCAAATCGAATCGTGTTGCACAAGAGGCAAAACACTAAAAACGTGGGTCTTGTGGAGTGTTTTGGAGCGGGAAAATGCCGGATATTAGCGGTGCCGAACAGTGTACATCGTCGCGCGCGGGTGACGCTCCGTCAAAACAAATCCGCTGGTGGTCTAGCGCGGCCACCGAAAATAGGCAGAAACACACAGGAGGACTTAGCACCTTCGTTTATGAGGGCAATTGTGAAAATCTTTTGTTACAAATTGTTCGAACATTGAAACATTTGGATAGATGGTTTGAAACTGTTCTAAATAAAGAGATTTTTGTGTAGTTACGTTCGAAATGTTTCCAACGTATGTGAAATAAGTTCAAACATGTTATAAGTTTCAATTCTAATTGTTTGAACACTTTAGAACTATTGTGACTTAGACATTCTTTTAATCAAAATAGTTCAAACATATTACAAATATTATATTAAAACCCTCTCGGTGACTTTGAATTGACTCAAATATGTTGTTTTTGGTCATTTCCTTCGTCTCCTGTCAAATCTTCATATGTATACTATGGAAAACTTCATTCTTCCCTGGGGTTGATCTTTTTTAATTCAATTTTGAACTGGGTTGATTATGCGCAAGAGTGTAATTTTCAGCGGATATTTTTCGACTGGTTTACATGGAAATGGCACGGGATATCCCATTCTTGCAAGGGGAGAATTATTTAATTATTTCTTTCAATTTTGAGCTGGAATGATTATGAAAAAGTCCATTTTTTAGCAGAAGTGTATTTGTTAATCAATTAGTGGATATGGTTGTGGACTGGTCCATATTGTGTTGAGGTGCTACTGGAAGACTCAATTTTGGACTGGGGTGATTCATTTTTTTAGTGCAAGTATTTTAGAATGGTCCATTGTTATTTTGGGAGAGTCCATTTTTTGCATGGCGAGGAGTATGGCTAAACATGCTGTATTTGCTCGCAAATGTTGCCTTTCTAGTTTAATAACACGTTTTGTCTACACTATATGTTTACAGCTTGTATTGTTGTATTATGTCCTTGTATGGTATGTTCCATGTGTTAAGTTAGACGACCTCTACCTAGCCCCTCGGGGCATGAATGCACAATAAAGGTCTTTCATTCATTATCGAGGCACCTGCTCGAATTCGGGACTCCCATTTTGTTACCTCCCTTCCTTCCGAAAGACGTGTACAGCTCAAGCGAGATGACCTTGCCATTATTTGAACCGGGGTCTCCCTGTTAGCCACTAATTAGAACCAGAAGCTCAAATTTGAAGCTGTTACCAGTTGAGCTACAGGGACATCTCTGTCTACCGGCATTGGTCATTCTATATTTTTGCTGCTACTCGGTAAGCCGCATTTGATGCATGTGTTTGTAAATGATATATGAATCAATCACATTGCACGCCCAGTCTGCTTAGTGTAACGCTCTGCCGAAAATAGCTAGGAAACATCTAGCTTGGCAGTCACCCCACAGGCCTGACGTAGTAGTGTTTTACCGGCCCTATCGTCGTGCTAACCATTCGCACTTAAGATTTCAATCTTTTTGATCATTACCGGCATGAAAAGGGAGGAATGAATTTTGGCCTGTCTGTCTGGTGTCGGTGTATGTTTTTCCTGATTTTGTAGTCAGCATAACACAAGAAACTCTGAATGGATTACTATGATATTCAGTATGTGGGTAGGTGTTGGGAAGACAAGGGTCAGGGTCGATTTGGGCTCCCTGGTACTTGACCTCCGTGCTGCAGCAGAACTTTAAGTTTTTGCATCTTTTTTTTCCTGGGTGCGCTATGGGCTTGATTTCTTGGTAGCAGATAGCTTGGGATGTAAGGAAGAAGGGTTGTAGGTTTGGTTCCCCTAGCATCTTGCTCTTAAAACCCTATCTAGACCGGGCTTTTTTGAGACTTCTTGGACGGGGGGGGGGCTCTTTCGACCCCCCCTTCATAACTTCCGAACGTTATGCTCTATCATCACCAAATTTGCAGGGAGTGATGTTCATGTTAAGTTTTATAATTCCTGTAACTTTGGTGACGTTATGACGTAATATGACGTCATTATGACGTCATCGATGTGATTTTATTGGCTAAATAGGGAATTCCTATAATATCTACAAGTATTTTAGTGAAATTTGCATAAAATGCCTCTTCAGAAACCCGTTACCATGGCAACACAAAACATGATAAACTTATACTTTTATCATAATATTGTTGCCAACTAAATTTTAGGAAAAGTCACCAAGTTTGGTTGTCCTACCATACGTCGTTTGGTAGTTATACGATGTCAAAGTTGGCGCGGGCACTATTAGCCCCCCCCCCCGGTCTAGATAGGGTTAAACTGCAGGGACGTTTTTGTCTTCTTTTATAAGGAGGATATCTGAACAAAGAAACGACGGGTTTCCGGAGTATACTGATTGACCTGAGCGGGCGGGCAACACTCACAGCACCGAGAAGACCCCAGGAAGCTCGCGATCGGATGGTTACTAGGCTGCCAAACATCGCCTTAAGCCAAACGTCGATACTCGGTCTATTTCAGTGCTCGTGATACATGTACCCCATGACTCCTACTGGCAGCTACGAATGTAAGGTTCTTCTTGATAACGAAAACTGTAAATGGACTTTTGAAAAGGCCATCAGTTTAGGTTATAACGTGACCCATGTCTGCAACAGCCTATGCTTTCTATGTGTTAATCAACTCAAAGATAAAGGAAGAGAAATTGTTGGTTTGTTATTGGCCGTTTTATGTAGATTTAATTAATTATGAATTACGCTAAAGGGGGCGATTTAGGATGCATTTATTATGGTTTAAGAAGTGAAAGTAGTATCGATCCAGTTTAGCTCACTGAAGGTCTATTCTTCCACCAATCGTGACAGAGTAGACATCCGCTATGTAAAGTATTCATTCACATATTCATTGTACCGGTGAAATTGTGCTCTTTGAACATGAACATTTGACCACAGCCTAACGCCCCGCTATAAACAACCGGGATTCGAACTCACGGCTTCTAGTTATTCTAGTAGAGGCATGGCCGCTAATTATAACCACCGGACTCCGCACGCTACCTGAACAGGCCTGAACTAGTCTGAGATGTACGCAGTGCCTGGTCGGCATAGATGTGTTAATCAGGATAAAGCACTGAAAGTGTTTGGTTTCCTTATGGGACTTTTTATCTGGATTAGTTAATTGTGAATTATGCCAAATGCAAAGGGGAAACTTAGATGAGTTCAGACTGCTGGTTTACGATGTGCGCAGTGTCTGGTTTCCATATTTGTGTTAATTACCTTCGCTATAGGCGTAAGGTTATATTTTTGGTCGATTGTGGAGTCACTGTGAGTGTTGGCAGTTTAACTCTTGAAGCCATAGACGGATGTTGATGATTTTTGGTAGGTGAGTTTCTGTTGGAAAGACTAAGGGCAAGTTCGAAAATGCAGGGGACCTTTTGTGTTTGTTGGAAGTTGTTTGTTGGTGGGATAATTCGAGGGGCATTTGATAGATCGTGATAAAATTTGGTGTTTTGGTGGGGGTTGTAAAAATAAAGGTCAAGTTTGATAATGAAGCTCCTAGTGGCTACCTACGGTACTGCAGCGGGACTTCAGAGTTCATTAGGATTAAGGATGGGGCGTCCGCATGGTTTCGTTGCAGATCCTTTATGTGGATAAGTTACTTGTGAATCATGTCAGAGGGCTTGGGATTAATTATCTCCATGAAAAATGGAGACATTGTTTTGGGTGTGTCTGTGTGTGTGTTTGTCTGTCTGTTTGTGTTTCCGCACTACTGTAGTCAGCATAACTCAAGAACCTCTTGATGGATTACGATGATATTTGGTATGTGGGCAGGTGTTGTGAAGCCGAAGTTCAAGGTCAATTTTGGGCCCCCTGGTATGTGACCTTGGTACTGCAGTAGAAATTCAATTTTTGTATCTTTTGACCTGGACGTGCTGTGGTCTTGATTTTTGGGTGGCAGATAGCTTGTGATGTAATAAAGAAGTGGTGTAGGTTTGGGCCCCCTAGCAGCTTCCTCTGGAACTGCAGGGGCGTTTTTGTGAAAATCTTCTAAGGAGAATAACTGAACAAAGGAACGATGGATTTCCATGATATTTAGTATGCATGTAGCTTAGACAGAGATGTACACAATGAAGTGCAAATATGCTAATAGGGACTTAATTTGCATAGCTAATTAGGAAAATCTATATTTGCAGGGTTTTGCATTATCAGACTCAAATACATGTAACGTATGTAGTTTATGGAAAGTGGATCATCATCAGATACCAATTATGCAAATAAATTCCTAATTTGCATAATTAATGCAAAAACACCATATCTCATCTAATTGGAAAATTATAGGACTGTCAATATGATATTTAGTATGCAGGTAGGTTAGACAGAGATATACATAATGTAGTGCAAGTTATACTAATTGTGACTTAATTTGCATAGCTAATGAGGAAAATCTATATTTGAAGTGTTTTTCATTATCAGACTCAAATACATGTAACATATGTAGTTTATGGAAAGTATGAATTAATTTGCATCAACAGATACCAATTATGCAAATAAATTCCTAATTTGTAAAATTAATGCAAAAACACCATAATTCATCTAATTGGAAAATTATACGACTGTCAATATTGCAACATGTGTAAGTTAGATAAAGGTGTTTATGACCAAGCATATATCATGCAATTGTGTAAGTCATTTGCATGAATAGAATTGTTCATGGAGATATGAGGTCGTGGAACTCTTGTTTAATCTGGTTCAAGATGAACGCAGTGTCTGGTTTCCATGTTTGTGTAAATCACGATTAAGAATGGGACGTCCGCATGGTTTATTTGTTTGTATGCCCTTTATGCGGATGGTATAATTGTGAACTAGAGTTCCACGAACACATTATCTTCGCCAAATAATCAAGGCTTATTATGGAGAGTGATTGATAGTTACGTGCTTATATAAATCCTGCAAATTTGATCATGCACCATACCATTTGGAAGTGGTATGGTGCATGACATACCAGTCTAGGTGGGGTTAAAGATCATTTGGTGGTACAGGTATATATATATATATATGGGCCACAAAGATTCGATATTGCAGTGTTGACTGCATCATTATCTTTATTCCATATCATACACATTTTGAAAGACATAGTACATGTACATGTGACTTTTCCGCACCTAGCAGTGGTGCAGTTTTGGTACAATGATATTCATGATATTCATGAAATTCATGAAATTCATGAAATTCATAAATATCATAGATATCATAATATCATAATATGTAATATATAATATATAATATATAATATATAATATATAATATATAATATACAATATATAATATATAATATATGATATATGATATACGATATCATAATATCATAATATTATAATATCATAATATCATAATATCATAATTTCATAATATCACAATATTATAATATCATAATATCATAATATTATAATATCATAAAATCATAATATTATAATATCATAATATCATAATATCATAATATCATAATATCATAATATCATAATATTATAATATCATAATATCATGATACAGTATCATGATATCGTAATATCATAATATCATAATATCATAATATCATAATATCATAATATCACAATATTATAATATCATAATATCATAATATTATAATATCATAATATTATGATATCATAATATCATAGTATTATAATATCTTAATATTATAATATCATAATATCACAGTATCATAATATCATAATATCATAATATCATAATATCATAATATCATAATATCATAATATCATAATATCATAATATTATAATATCATAATATCGTAATATCATAATATCATAATATCATAATGAGGATACTGTTCTCGTCGTGCTTGGATCGTCCGCTTGCCGTAACTGAGAACTTATTGAAGGTCTTTTGATGGGTACATTTGGGTAATTCTTTCACTGTCGAATTTTACGAAGAAGGTGTGGACATCATGGCATATGCTGTCAATACCTACTACTGTTGCGAATGCCCTCTTAACAATTCCGTCTAAAATGTGGCAGTGACCACGACTCTTGCCCCTACTGCTATTGACAATATCTCTCTAAAGCCTCCTGTTTCACTTTTTTTTGGAGGGTGTTAGATTTGTGAGACCTGTTACTGTTTTTTCGTGTGTCTGTCTTAAATGTGAAACACCCTGGAGGGGAGTTCAGTCAGGTCCTGATGGGTAGCATGGGTCTGTTTTAAAGATTACCCTGATTTTGAGGATGTTTATGTCACTATCTGCTCAAGAACCTTTTCTTACTCTCATCTACGAAGGACTGTGGTCCACATCCAGTGTGGTATGCACAACTGCATTTTACAAACCACATAAAGCTTAGTATAATGCTTTCTGTAGTGCCTGCTGCTTGCACATTTCCTTATATTCATCGTTTTGACTTGTCCCGCACAGGGCCAGACCTTTCCTGTGTTTGTTGATATAAGCTCCGTCCCAGCGGGAGTGTAGTTTGGCCGGTGGTTTTTGAGGTCACCAGAGAGCATCAATTTAATTTGCACAGGCCTTCTGACAAGCAGATATAGGTCGACAAAAGGTACTTAAAAATGTAATTATAAACAAGCCTATTTCACCACTTAATAAGACCCTGATTACAATTTCATACGTCTTTATTTGTTAATCATTACCCCTATAACCAACCTGTCCAAAACAATGCAAATTCATCAAACCCTAACTGAGTTATTCGCCTCCAACGGTAACATGACAAAATCCCACTGCGGTTCTAAGCAAGCCACTAGGGGGTCTAAACTTATATCACTTACTTCCTGCCCCAAGAGCTGTACACCACTTACAAACCGTTACCATAGCACTTGTATGAAATTTGACTACAAGCTTTCGGCGAATTTATAAACTTTCCTCATTTACTATGCAAATTATCGTCTTATTTGCATGACAAGTATTCAGTTATGTAAAGCATCACCGAAACTATCTACATGCCATAAATTATGATAATCCGTCAATCCCTGCTGGAGTTATTCGTCTCCAAATGTATTAACAAAAACGCCAACTGCAGTTCCAAACGAGCAGCTAGGGGGCCTTAACTCTCACCACTCACTTGCCGTCCCAGAAGCTATATACTACCAAAAAATCATGAACCTGACGCCTCCAGAAAATTTGGCCTCAAACGTTGAAGCTCCGCTGCAGTACCTCAAATACCCGCTAGGAGGCCCATTATCGAACATGACCTTCCTCTTTGACATCACTACCTATCCACGAAATATCATGCACAACCGCCAATAGCTCCTCGAGTTATGCTGGCGACATACAAACTCTGACACACACAAAGCCTGCTGCAGTTCTGTAGGAAAGCGCCAAATAAATCATTTTTAAACTTGACCTCCGTTCCCACAATCTCTTCCAAACTAGCAAAAATCATTAAGATCCATCAACGTTTCCGTCACTTTTTTTGCCTACATACAAACACAGAAAAATTAAAAGTCCGCTGCAGTATTGTTGGAAAACGCCAGGTGAACGATTTTTGAACTTGACCTTCCTTTGCACATTACCACTACACACCTACCAAATATCATGAAGATCCATCAAAGGTTTCCCGAGGTATGCTCTTGACATAGATACAGACCCACACAACAGCCGGCTCAACCGAAAACATAATCTACTCCGAGTTCCTCGGCGAAGATAATTACGCCAAAGGGAGAAATTTAGGATGAATTTGGCCTGGTTTAAGGTGCAAACAATGACTTTTTACCACGTATGCGTTAATCAATATTAGGAAAAGAAAGGTGTTATTAGTTTCTTATTAAACCTTTTATGTGGATGAGTTAATTGTGAATTATGTCAGGGGGAGATTCGGGTTGAGTTGTTCATTTATTGCTGCCAGGGAGGTTTTAAATGAGTTAGGTAAAGCATCAATTAAGCTGTATACTGTAGTTTATACCCTACGTTTCCTGTCCACGGTAATGTATATTTACCTACTAATAGTCTACTACAGAGAATGTATCGAAATCATTAAAAACAGTTACTGAAACAGTTATCCTAAAGGAACCCAGCATACGTCACACCAGCATGAATGCTACTACTTAATGCCTGAATTATAAATAGTTCATTTCTTTGTTAATCTGTGTGTAAATTTGGTTGATTTTGTATTCATAAAGATGTGGTATCTACTTTGGAGTTGAGTATGCCAAGCGCCTTTCTTTCTTTTTCCATGGAATAAGAAGTATAGACTGGCTTATACCAAGTTGTTTCTGCCCAGTGGCGACGTTTTCTTTATATATCTGTTTCATCGAATGCTCAACGAAAAATAGAGATTCAGAAGGGTTTAGATCGGCCTGTATGAATGAGACAACTTTGTGTTAATATTTCTCATAGCTTTCTTTTGTTCTTATATGAGAACAGTTAGAGCTTAGTCTTGACAATGATGGAATACACCTATAACTGCCATTGGTAGCCAAGGGCGAATAAAGAGAAGACTTATTGGGTAATATGTAGCCATTTACAAGACTTCTTCTTCGGCGTGTATTCTTTGTAGTGCCGTAAATGTGGTTGAGAATTGGACTGCAGAGTATCATACAATCCTTCGGTCTCGCGCTGTTGTTCAATGACATGATTGATCACACCTTCTTGGCGGATAAAGTACCTGAATTTTATCACTATTGGATCGTACCGAAAGGGCAGTTGAAGGACAAGCGAACGATTATTCTATATATTTTTGTAGACTTTAACTTTTTTTTGCGTTCGAAGCTTCAATGTAGTTCAATATTGGGGAAATGACCCGCCCTGAGGTCTATGTACGGTGTCGTAAGGCATGGTCGGTTATTATAATTATCGAATAAACCATCGAGTGAGCGAAGCGAAAACACGGCCAGGGAACCACCCAATTTAACTCAGCTGAGGTGCAGCCTAAAGTGATCCAATAGAAACCTTACAATACCTGGTCAATATGAAATGATAACTCCCAATGGTTATGGCAAAATGGAGCCGTCTTATTGGTCAACGTCATCTGGCTATATGATAAGCAATGATGATTTCTCCTAACCAACTTCTGTCTTTCATATGACAAAATCGAATACACAGGGCGTTTTTCATCTCATAAATCTAAGCAGATTTGTATTTAACCGGTGCTAGGGTGGAGCAAGGAGTATTAATGGAGCCAGCTGAATGAAGAGTGGTCATCGGGGTCCTCCACACGTGACCCGTTCATTAACAGTCATTCTTTACGCATTTCCTATAATCTGAGCATGAGAGGAATGAAACTACACACCAGTCTAATATCAAATAACTGTGACAAGTTTCGTATCTCTCATTCCATGGGAAATAAGTAAAGGAAATCTTTAATGAGCAACCCGTCTTCGCAGAACCAAGATAACCACTCTGCATTCAACAGGCTCTATTATCAGACCTTAGCAAGGTACCATAGCCCTGTAGCTCAACTGGTAGCAGCCTCACAGTTGAGCTCCTGGTTCCAGTTACTTAGTAACTGCGAGCCCCGGCTCAACTCCTGGGAAGGGCATCTCGTTTGGACCTGTACCTATCTTTTTTTTAAAGGGACGTTAAATGGCGATCCCGTATTTGAGGAGGTTGAAGGGGGGAGGCTAGCAACCACGCCCTGTAAAAATATACCCTGCTACTGAAACTATATATGGCACTAGGCACTACAAGGTGAACAACAGTAACAGAAACTCGACCCTAGCAATTTAGATAATTCAAGAGGTAGGAAATAAAAACTACCATGTTGACCATAAAGATACGTTTCACGTGTAAAATTTCAGCCTACTACATTGATGACCAAAATAACTCTTCAAGTGTCTTCGTACAAAATCTTATCTAAAATGAATCTTGTTTATTCACTTATCTATTAGTACAACAAACACTAAATGACAAATACCTATCATTCTCTGCGGTGAACTTGGCTAGCATATTGAAAATATGGAACTGCGAAAACATAAAATTACAGACCAAAAACACTACTACATGTACTACCTCCCTGTGAAACAATATCCTGTTCCATTGACCCCGTGACCTGGGCTGTCAGATCTGATTAACGACAGGTTCTACCACACCTGACCTTACCTTTAACTTATCTGTGGAAAAGATATGTTGGAGTGGGCAGAGTCTGAACTGTAGTTCGTTTCTTTCCGAAGCATCCGTCTGCACAATAACCCACTCTCTGATGTATTGCTAATGTTAAGCATACACATTGTAAGTATACTTCTCTTTAGAACACCTGACTTCATGCGCATCTAACTCGAATGATTCACATCAACTACACAACCTACTCCGGTCCTTTGATCTTGTCTTCAGATCTAGATAAACTTTGACAAAGGCTTCCGAAAGTCAAGTATAAGTATACTTCAATATCTATCAGCCTGGCACAGCACTAGACTTCCGTTGTTAGATTACTATGGCTTAGTGGGTAGAGGACTTACCTTGCATGTGGTTGGTCACGATAGTTTCTACCAGACATAACTTCGCTGGCTATAGGGAGAATAATTTTGTCAGGGGAGTTGCCCGAAACAGTTACCCGCACAGTTTCGGGCAAATGGTACCCTTCCCGTGGACTGACAGTTGCCCATCTATTTACCCTTATATCTATTGAATTTTACCATCCATAGCCCCTCAGAAAGGCCTGGTGCAGGCCAAGGTTGTGAGTCATGCCAAATACATTTTACGTGGTACATGCTGCTTTCTCTACTTACGGGAAAGAGTGATTGGTAGTTGAACACACACCACCACTGCTGTAGTGTTTGCACAACTGTGTGGCCGTGGGCTAAGGAATTGGAGCTTGGTGCAACCCTAAGTACGAGGCGGTCCGGAAAAGACTTTAACTTTTATGTTTAAACACGTAATTTGAGTGCGTGCATACATAAAAGGGGATGTAGCTCAGTGGTAGAGCGCACGCTTTGCATGTGTGAGGCCCCGGGTTCGATCCCCGGCATCTCCATATCTTTTATTGTTTCCTTCCATTTACCTATATGCCTTTTGATACATGGAATACAATTGAAATATTTTCTTGTGATATGACGATTTATTGTTAATGAAAGAGGTGAATGATTTTTCCTGAACCAATTAAGCAATCAAATGTGTCTTTAGAAGGCTAAAGGGTGTGATATTCTCTGCTTTAAAATGACCCATCCTTAGCTCACACCTTCTAGCGGCCCTTTCAATGACCAGGCCTCTAGAAGCTTGATAGAAGGTCTCAGGGATCGCAGATCGAAGGCCCAATAAGCCCCCCTCCCCCCAAAGCGAGACATTGTGTAACACTGGTCACTCCTCATCTCGGATGCTCCACAGACTGAGCTACCAATCTGCTTCAAAATGTCAAAGTATATTGCTTGTAGGAACTGAGGGTTCCCATCTGCAAATAAGCAGAACACCATGAGATGAAGTCTGGCATACATGTCAGAAGTAACTTCTAGCAAACTTTTTTTAAGCATGGCGCTAGGCAGATGCTATGATTCTTTCAGATCATGGTCTCGACCGTCTGCTCCTCAAAATGAAAAACAAGATCATTAAAATGAAGGTCTTCTAAAGAATCTGACAGTTGAAACTTCTACCACATACTAACTGGCAGCAAAGCAAGCGACCTGTAAACGCTAGTGACAAGCCAGGAGAGGGGTGGATTTTATGTTTTCCAGATTTGTTACAATATACACAATTGAAAACAGAATCAGAAAAAAATGATTCTGGCAGTTGCTTACAGTATACTAATTGGCTGCAAAGCGAGAACCATGTAGATGCTAGTGAAATGCCACAGGAAAGCTGAATTCTATGCTCTTTCAAGATTCGCCATGGTAAAAAAAATACAGATTTAAACTCGCAATGCTTGATTACTTAGAGTTGGTATGAAAAAAAAAGTTATTGATGAAATAGTTTTTGCAAGGCGGTTAATACTTTATTCAATGGACAACGCCAAGATATTGCAACATCTACATATCATTGCCCATTAACCGTTATTGAACTCTGACTCGGATACCGACTTCGCGTGTAGATCTAAACTAGAGCCAATCTTCACTGGACCGTGACGGGGGCCGATACCGACTTCGTGTATAGATCTAAACTAGGGCCAACCTTCACTGAAGCGTGGCGGGGGCCGATATCGACTTCGTGTGTAGATCTAAACTAGGGCCAACCTTCACTGAAGCGTGGCGGGGGCCGATACCGACTTCGTGTGTAGATCTAAACTAGGGCCAACCGTCACTGAAGCGTGGCGGGGGCCGATACCGACTTCGTGTGTAAATCTAAACTAGGGCCAACCTTCACTGAACCTTGGCGGGGGCAGATATCGACTTCGCGTGTAGATCTAAACTAGAGCCAATCTTCACTGAACCGTGATTGGGGCCGATACCGACTTCGTGTGTAGATCTAAACTAGGGCCAACCTTCACTGAACTGTGACGGGGGCCGGTACCGACTTCGTGTGTAGATCTAAACTAGGGCCAACCTTCACTGAAGCGTGACGGGGCCGGTATCGACTTCGTCCTCATATTCAATGCAGTCGACATACCCTTTCAGTCCATTCAAATCTGACTTCCATTGATTTTTACGTTCTATGGACCTATAATACCATACATGTTTATACGCCCGGGAATAAATGTATTGGACATTGTGTTCACAGACTATAACCAGTAAAGTTAAGTCACGTGACAAGAGAACTCCATGACTTTACCAGGTTCACAAAGAGACAGAGTTCGTATTGAAAGTTCCCCAGAGTAGCAAACTCTTTTGTAGTGTGTAGTGTTTAAATATTCATCAAAATAATATTTTTGTATCACTACACTTGAGAGAAAGCAGACGTCTATCTGAGTCTTAGATATTGATCACTGTTATTGATAGCGGTATCTAATATGACATTGTACATATGATTATGCATAGATCACTGTTGATTATTCGCCAACAGGGAGCAGTGTTCTGCCTTATTTTGTTCCCTTCACAATCTTCACAGTCAAAATAACACCAATGCGTCTGCTCATCACAAGATATCTGATCATCAACAGAATCTCCTGTCGCACACTAACGGTTCGCTTTTTTTTATCTTCTATACTACTTATTGCGCGTTTTATCATCATTTTTCGTGACAACCGAAGTTGGGAAGCTGACAGAGTTATCCCAGTCGTAAAGACAGTAGATATATTGATATACACCCGCTTGAAGACAATAAAGATTCTGATATACACCCACTTAAAGACAGCAAAGGAACTGATGTACAAACGCTATCTCTGTAGTGCAGACCTTCCGGTTTCAGTACTCGTACAGATATCGACTCAACCGTTACACAATGGTAATGTAAAAAAACTGATGTAAATTGACAAAGGGCGAGTGCTATAATGTATATGCTGAATGGTAAAGCAGTTTAAACTCGAATGATACTGCTCCAGACGAAGCGTAATGCTTTTTTCGATAGCTAATGGAGCGATGCGGCTTTGCCATGGTTCGCGTTTATAGCCAATCACATCAGGCCAACCCCACTCTTCTGCATTAGTGTGTTGTGGCAGTATTTTTTACGTAGATAGTTTTAACATCTGGACGCCCCCACCCACCCATCCATATTTATCTTTACGGGGCCGCCGGCTTTACGCCACCATCCGAAATGTAACCTTTACACAATGCCCGAGCGGGGCTCGAGCCTCCATCCTCTCGATTCATCGAATTTGATCAATATTGCAAAGTAGCGAGGTCACTGATCTAGGTATACTTCTAGATCCCCTAGCAAAGTAACTACAGTATTTAAGTAACTGCATTTCCAAAATCTATCCAGTTGCTTGAGTAACCTTTATCTTGTGTATCTCATAACCTTGATGTCTAACCTTCATCGGCGTAACTACACTATCATTAAAAACCTACTATTAGATCTGTACATAGCGCCCATAAACATAAACGGGCCTGTACCAAACACTTGAAGCTTCGTATGATGCCTAAATTGCTCACCGCATTTCCATGCCAAATCAAAGGTACCGGTCGTATATAATTTTTTCCAATCACACACTTCTGTAAATCACTAACTTCAGTAAATTAGTAGCCTTGCCATGGGTAGTTACTTCGATTAATCACAGCATTTTGGAGAGTGGAGTGGTAAAAATAAGATTACTTCTTGCAAAATTGATGGCAGAGAGATTGGCAATAAGCTTATTAGTGGTTCGTGCACTCTTACATCGCATGTAAACTGTAAACTGTAGCTATAGATATTCCAGGTTGTTATGTGCCATTGACATTCAGATGAAAGTTGGTTCTTAGATTTTTACATAAGCTCTTGCAGGTAAAGTCAATACCTCGAGGTATTCTTTACATAATTGCAGATGACTTTCAGTGAGGTCGTTAACCATTACCAGAGATTACCTTGGGTCCTGTTCAGTTTCTTTGAATGGGCTCTTGCGCGAGTGCTTTACACGTTGCACGTTTATAGACGACGGCAAAAACTAATTTTCTAAATCCTATAGCCTGTCAGTCATGTAGCACGAAGTCGCTTTTAGTTTCTTTGAATGAGTTTATGCGTGAATTTTACACGTTGCACGTTAGATGTGACATTTTACGGTCCCGCGGCAGACGTCGAAAAGACATTAGGACTACACTTCAGTAACAACGTTTAAGCTCTACTGCGTAATACGACTTGACAACCTTAGGACTTCAGGCCAGATGAATGTGGATTGGAACCTCTTTTTTGCCAGTCAGGGAAATAAAGATGAGACACGGTCCTCTATCTAGATGTAGCACAAATCTAAAACTTTGTTCTAACGCTGTACAGAAGTCAGCCCCGAAAAGTATCAACTCGCCTACTGCAGTTAGAATGCAAATGACCACCTATGATCACGTGCCGCAATGTCAGTCTATACCGCCTGCCGTCTCTATCCAGATGGCTGAGATCATGTTATTAGTTGTAGTCGACTCCTACTTCCTCTGCTTTAGTTGTATGCACAACTGTCTAAAGTCTCCCCTAAGTGTGTACACGGTTCATATCATTTCATTTCAAAGTCAAGTGCAGCGCTTTTTAATGCCAGATGGGTCGATAAACTTTACGCGCTGTGCATCCAAATATTAAACTTCAGTTCTATTGAAAATTCAACTGACTAATCACATAGGTCACGTGACGTGACGCCAGTAATCTGTCAGGAAGTTTATAACGCCCGCCATCTCTACCCAGATGGCTAAGATCACGTTATGTTAGCAGCAATGGCATCTTCGCTAGATAGCTTTATAGAACGCCCTGTGCAAAAGTTAGGTGTGTCAGATCGTTCAGACGAGTGGAATATAACCAGCTGCTAGTGCGCCGCGTGTCCACGAAGCTGGTGTGTTACGCCGAAGGGTGGTTATACCGGCTAAACAGATACAGATATAAGTTGTAGTCTACCGTGACTTCCCTCTGCTCTAGTTGGGTGCACAACTTACTATAGGCTCTCCTAAGTGAAGTTAAGTGTTTAAACCATTTCATTTCAAAGTCAATTGCAGTGCATTAACATGTCAAATGCGTTGATTAAACTTCGCACGTAGTGCATTCGAATCACGTTCCGTGGTGCACATAATGACAAGGTTTAAACACAGATAACTTGTATTTCGCGTGAAATATGATGGTTATCTCATATTCTGACTTGATCTATGACACCTGTCTAGTACGTGTAGTTGGCACTTCCGTAGTGGTAGAGGGCATCTAAGGCAATTGCGTCTAATCAAAATCCGCTTCTTCTACGGTTACTAAGGGGACGAACATATTATGTCTATGCGTGCATACTAACCACCAGATGCGTGTCAGGAAGACATCTACATCTACATTAGGTTACCCCCAAATAACCCCTTCAGGGACATAGTAGAAGGGGGGGGGGAGTTGAGGTCCCGGGCTAAGGCGGGCAGACCTCCAGCCTGGCACGGAACGACTCAACGGTGGGAGCCGTCGCAACCGTGCCAGGCAGGGTATTCCGCTGTGGGATAGTACGGGGAAAGAAAGAGTATTTATATGTGTCGGTTCTTGCGTGGATGGTGTAAAACTTGAGGTCGTGGCTCCACCGGGTGCGCCCCTGGGCTTGTTTCAGCAAAGTGTAAGTGCCTATATTAATATGGTTATTAACAAGATGATTTGCTAGTACGTATTTATGATATGACTGATTGAGAAATGCACTTTAACAAAACTTATCAAGGCTCTGGTCTCGGAATGAGTTTATTTCGTGAGAGGGAGCTATCAGCAACTAGGTTTATCGAGATGGTTGCCGATACCGACTTCGAGTGACCTTCGACCTGCTGCACACGTTACACTTCCGGGAGGTCGCAAGTGAGAAGCAATCAGGTTATCAGTTATCCTGGAGAAGATCAGAAGATTTATCCACTCTTTGCGTCTATGCGTGTGTGTGCGTGTGTGTGTGTGTGTGTGTGCGTATCTATGTGCGTGCTATGACCCAGGATATGACCCAGGGGTCAAAGGTTTCTGCAAGTTGATATCGGCCTCCGTAGGGACACAAAGTTTAAAATTCCTCTCCATAACAATATGTACTAACGCAGGTGATCATTTATGCTCCAACTCATCCGTGTAAAAACGCCCACTGAAGCTGATCTCACCGCTTTGTCTGTGGGTCTAAAGCATGATGATATTTTATCATGGATGGAAGCGTATATGCAAGCAGTAACTGCGTAGCCTATGATTCCGTGCATCCTGCCATCGATCTTACGTATACAGTTGAAGCGTAGGAACGGCGTTAGGCTTTGATGTATTCCAGAAGAACCCATGATTAGCGACAGTGATTAACTAGGGTTAAACCGAGTAGTCACCTTTAAGAGAAAGCCAGGCAAATTTGCAATAAATCACTGCATTACTACGTCACTGCGTGCTGATAAAGCTATACCTACTGCAAATTAACACTTTTGAATGATAGTCTTCTGTTATGACATATGACCCCCTCATACATGGAAAAACCAATAACTTCTTGTATTGTTCTTGACATGAAATCTTACGATGAAAAAAAATATTTGTCTTGATTATGAATATAGACATATTTGACATCCTCATATTTCTTGCATTGCTGAATAACAGTGAACGGGTTTACAGTTTTCATCGTCGAAACTTCAATATGAATCTTATCCGCACTAGATTTATCATTTGTTCTTGAACATCGTAGATCATAGTAACACCCAGAAGCAACCGATCCATTAGCAGAAAATACAATGCACAAAGGCATATCTCTAATGGGCTGCCTATAAATCTTTCGTTCGACTGATGATCCTTCAAATTCTTCAGTCCTCTCCTATCAGAAATTTACATAATTTCCAAGCAGATGTTAGTGTAAAACGTTTTTTGACAAGCCTGGCTCCGCTAAACGCCATTTAGAGAATCGCCTTTCTTTGAGTAAAGCCGATTCTCTGATTGGCTGACAACTGATTAGAGGCCACGCCCCGACAAATAGTATATTGTATAGCCCGCGAGCGATGCTCTTTGTGGGAGAATGAGCTTCTTTAACAAGTACGTGCACTACCATTGGACAGTCAGAATACCCGGCGGGTCAAAACAAATACAGAAATTTACCATTGGAATCATATGATTTTGACGGGAATTATTACGGCTTTCACACACAGCGCAGGGAATATACTAACGCCCTGCGCAGACCTGCGATGTGGCTGGTGGTTTGCTATGGCTTTCTGGCTTTTTTGCGCTATTTTCTGATCGTTTTCTAATGTGACAAAATTCAATTAGTGTACCAACCTAAGCTTTGGCATATCAGAACACGCCAACTATCAGATTTTGTAGCCTCCGTCGCATACGTTTTGGAGCGGCGGCGTGTATTTTGTTTTGAGAGCGCTGATTCGCGAATTACGAATTATCCCCCCCCCACTCAAATAAACGCTGCCGCTCCAAAAAGTCTGTGAAAGAGGCTAAGAAAATAGTGTAAATCAGCAAAAAAAGGCCATAGAACAGCCGCTGTCACCCAGAATGTCTGCGTACGAGGCTGAGGGAATACATGGTTCATTCTTTGTTTCCAATTAATCCGTAATACGTAATTAGCATTCCAAACCATCTGCATCTGAGATACTCGAAAAGGTTACAAGAGACATCTTAAATTTCTCCTAAGCTGGAACATCATTATGAATCTATTTTCAGATTCACTCAATCATTACCGCATCTGTACATGTAAGTTTCTTCCGCTACTTAAGACTCTCAACTGATGAACAGAGATAATCCTTTAAGGAGAAGCTGGTATTAACGCGCTAGGGTAGATAAAATGTTGCAAGCCTCATTTGGAAATAATGGGCAAATGCCTTCTATCAGCGTCCTGGAATTCAAATCATTGTCGCTTTTTTATTGCAGGCGTCGAGTTTCAAACTCTGAAGTAGGTGACAGGAGTCTAAATTGAGAAAAAAGATGAACAGTTGAGCTGCGACCAGATTTTTAATCCTTGTCTTCCTGGCCTTTTCTACACAATCTATTTCATTGATTTAATTTCTTAATCAGATCATTGGCCCTTGACATGACATTTTTCTGGGCTGCCTTGGCATAGGTATCTTCGCCGAGAAGATTATGTTTTTGGTTACGCCAGCTGTGGGTTCTTTATTTGCAGAATTCACGGCGTAGTGCACGCCAAAAATGACCAACCTACTAACTCCCTCCTTACTCATGTTTTTCTTTCCAACCGCGCAGCCTGCAAGGTTATGACGGTAATGATTTGTAACTTGGTGCTTATAGATATGCCCCATATTCCACCATCCAAATGAGGCCCACTTCTTTTTCTTGACAAAACAAATTAACGGCTCTTGGTGGATGTCAATGTGCAGATGTTGGCACATTGGCGCACCAAATCCGTGGTGTGTTTTTGGTACACATTTTGACAGGTTAGCCAAAGTGGCTCGGTGGGCGTCACTCCACCGCCAGGAAAGGTCGTGTTAAGTAATTTTTCCAACGGCACAACGTCGGGGCATGGTGACTATCGAACCCGGGATCTATTGGTTCAATAGAGCCCAACGCTCTAACCGTTACGCCACGCCGACGCCTTTTTGTAAACCCTCGTAACAATGCCAAAAGTTTGCCACAGCGTAGAAATGAGCCCCCAGAAAGTCAGAATGAAATATTAGAGTGTATGTTTAGCTAGTACACCGTGCTCTTGACAAATGTTTGTGGACGGTTGGTCGGACATATCTCCTGAAGGTCTGGGTTATTGCAATTTTACGGTGGCTAGCACTTCCGCATCAAGGTCAAAGTTGTCTACATTGGTTGGGCTGGCGAAGATCCCAAGGGATTTCGAATGATATACAACTCACAGTTTCGTTAGAGGGTGTTGTAAAAGATTCTGAGAGGAGTACATGACGCCATTCACATCAGGGCCGTGGACGATATCGACTTCCAACAACCTTTGACCCATTGTTGACGTCACGCGTGCGTAAAGCCAGGTGTCCACAGCGATTGGGTCTGATAGCTGACGAGGACTGAGTGATCCAATCAATTGAAAATTCCGGAAGAGTCCAATATTTTAAGTTTCTGCACAGTTGAATTTCCACATGACATCTATTTAATTCTCGCTTATGCAACATTGAATGATGGTATTTGAGAACACATTTTGTATGGAATACAAAACCCTGAAGATTGATCTGCGCATAGATAAGTCGCCCTCTACGCGATCTTCTTTACAGTATCGTTTCGGTCATTTATAGTGTAAGATAACCGTTACTGTGTGGAAGCAGATTTTGAGTCTGCCGTCAGCTGATAAACGTACTTACCGTAAGATCGTTTCCACTAGAAGCTAATCGTGCGCATAGGCAGGGTGATATCGTATTTCACGCTAGAATTCAAGAGGAAGAACCCTGACCACATCAACCTTTCTCACGGGATGTTAAGGGACCTTTCTCATACATGTTTTTTTGTGTGGATACTTTACGGGGACCCAGAGATATTACAAACGTATAGTCTTTTTTAGAATCATTCTTTTCATTACTTTTCCAAATCAAACTAAACATAGGAAAAACAAATATGAATCGAAAGACATGATTCACAACTACAAAACAGATGAATTAGATCCAGGAAACAAGATGAATATCAATGGATTTTGTGTATCCAGAAAAGCACCGTACCCTTTTTAACTGCATACTGTTATACAGTAATCTTATCTAATGCCATTATTCACAATTTACCAGCTGAATTGTTTTTATTTCACTCGTCCTTTTCACTGTGATATATTGTAGTTTAACTCAAAGATCTTTGCATCATCAATCTTTATAAGCAAACTTGACTTTCTCCATAACACGTAACATACTCCATATTTTAATGTTGCATCATCACAATGATTGCCAATAAATAAGATTAGCAAACTTCATATCTTACATAACAAGTAACATACTCTATATTCTAATTTTGCATTATTACAATAATTCCCTATAAATTGTTGCAAATTAGTCGCCCATTTTTATCTTAAGCATTCTAAATTCAATATTTCAGCCTGTTAACCTTGAAAAATAACCAAGTAGAATAAGCATTTATTATGAGGATAATGGCATATGAATAACAGCCATTTCCAATTCGTAATATTTTCGTTTTGGTGGTAGATTACGATTGTGAGTTTCAGGACTTCTGTATCCTCATATATTACGCTGTGCGGTTGAATTTCATAGCATTCATTCCACATGAAGCCAGCAGTTTGACACCAGATATATAGCAGAGTTTCATTTCGCGTTGTATTCTATGTCATCTCTATAATTGCTTGCACGTAGGAGGTAAATTGTAAAGGATATGACATTATACAACATCGTGGCTGTAAAGAAAGATCCAATTACACCAGGTAATTGATTCAGTAACAAACTCGGTGCCAGTCCTACGTTACAGTCATTCGTTTGTCTGTTATTCTATATGATATGGTGCTGATACGGGTATCTGACGGGAAATGAACTTTTGAAAAAGCCATCCATTTAGATCTGGCAGAGTCTACAGCCGTGCAAACCTTTTTTTCATGACATTCAGCATTCGAAGGTCATTTAGAAAACTATGTGTGTGAATTATTCGTGTGGTCGTATAACGTGTGGAGAGAAAATAAAAGATTTCAAAAAGGGAGAAGATAGTACGTCATCTACGGGGCCGGCTGGAGCTTCTCTGGCTGACTGGAGCTTCTCTGGCTAGCATTTACGATTTTCGCGCCCCGTGTAGATCTGCTTGGAGATTACGTCATCTACGTAAGACCTTCTTTCAACTGGAATAGGGGGCGATATTGACTGCCGACAACCCTTGACCCATGGCTGACGTCATAATGATGACACAAACAGAATGTCAGACTATTGTATACTGTTTCTTGTCAAGTGGAAGTGGTCTCTAACCGGTTTAGCTCATTGAAGAGCTACTCTCACACTGGTCATGGCAGAGAAGGCAGACGCTATGTACAGTATTCACAGGTTCAGTGTACCTGGGAAATTGTCCCAGTATGCCCCAATAACAACTAAAGAGTGGGCCATGGCTTAACGTCCAGTCCTAAGGACTGCGACCCTTCCCAGCAGGGTGCATGTCGGATGAGCAACAAAGCCGCCATTCAAATTCACGGTTTCTTGGTCCAGAGGCAGGGTCACAAACAAGATTTGGGAACAGGAATTATATAGGTACAAGCAAATCAAGTGTGCGATACATTATATAGTCATATATACACAATGTAGCAGAGAAAAAATTAAGATAATGTGGAATTGTCGAAATATATGATAAAGTTCTTGCAAATGTTAACAATCAGAATCAAATTAAAACGGAAATATCAGAATGTTTCTCGTATCTACCAAACAAGAAACAAACATGATTGTAGCTATGGCCTTTCATCAAAGCAGTATAATCTTTGTAGAAGGCAGACTATATTCAAAGCTTTAGGCTAGGCCGGCAGATACCAGACTTCAAAGTATGATAATTACCGGCCTGTAAAATGAAAGGGACCACGAAAGTGAGAGTGCTATCGGGCTAGGGAAGGGCGACTTACATCTTTCTTTGACATCATCTTCTTTAATGGCATCTCAAAGTAGATTACATGTAAGCCTGGCCCACCGTCTATGTTTATGCATGTCAGAAGATGGAGAAATTGGGGCATGACGCAGACAAGAGTGAAAAACACATTTTGTGAAGTCTTGCTCACGCCAGGTACGTACACGTGAGCATCTGTATAGCGTAGCCGGTACTAGAACTAGAAATACACTTCGGCGCAAAGCCCTTATTAGACATTCAGGACCTTCCCACGACTTTTCTCTCAGCCAATTTTTTCTATTCTATTCTTTATTCCGCACCAATAAAACAATACATACAGGCATGTAAGCAAAATACATTATGATTGTGCCGGGGAAGGTGGAGATTGATAAGTCATTCCCATGTTTCTCTTAACCAAAGGTGAAGACACAAAAGAGTATATAACAGCTGATTACCAGACTGAAAGGTAAAAAAAAAAATCAAAAATTAACAATAAAAATATCAACGAAACTATTAGGTAAAGAAATCAATAAATAACTTTCCGGCCAAGGTTGGCGCTGGGTAGCCTGGAAGCCATCTTATTCTAGGTCCCTTTAAGTCGCTTCTTTGATGGCGTCTATGAATAACACAACTTTACCAAGTTCGATTTGTCAAAATTCAGTCAATTGTCGCATACGAATTTTCAAAACTAGAGGTCAAACTCACAACATGGGCTTGTCACTCCGGCTTATTGGCAACGCGGTGGCAGCTGGTTATATCGCATGGAACGACCTGTCACACCTAGCGTTATGACAAGGTGTTGTTGAGAGATCTAGTCTAGTTAGGATGCCCCTGCTCTACGATACTTCTTTTGTTCGGTGAGCTCGTAACTCAACTTATTTTAGCCGCTGGTGCATCGACCAGATTGTCAGTCGTTTTGTATATCAGGCATAGGTTAGGTTATACTTATCCCTTGTTGGCACCCCCTCTATAAAGACCAAAGGTCCTCAAAAATTATTGTATTTTTACAGCCACACACCCCGCTGGACCTAGTCAAGTCAATCTATATGAATAAAACATGGAGATTTTCCACAGTGGGACTCCCAGCAATCGACGTCTTGTAGATACTTTAACATGTCGGAGATTAAAATTAATCCCTATTACATTGGCACCCCGACTATAAAGACCAAAGGTCCTCAACAATTGTATTTCTTACAGCCACACAACCCACCGGACCCAACAAGTCAATCTATATGAATAAAACATAGAGATTTTCCACAGTGGGACTCCCGGCAATCGACATCTTGTAGATACTTCAATATGTCGGAGATTAGAATTAATCCCTATTACATATTATCCATTTAGAACCGTCTATTTCAACGTAGTCTGTGTCTTGTTTCCTATAGATTAACAGCATGGGTCATTCAGTGAAGAATTACTACCTTCAATCATTGGTAATTAGATTGCCTGCCAGCGGTTCTCATTTGCTACTTGTAAAATTGCAGTTGATAGCGGTAACGACATATAAACTATAGAATGATGTCCTACGGCTTGACAAATGACCTGCGGGGCGTCTGCTGGAGCAGTTCTTGATACGTCAAATTTGATTGGTTACCTGTTGTCTTGGTTAATCCTAATGGCCAATCCCGTGGGAGATAAAAAGAAGAGGTCGATGGTAATAATCTTACGTAAAGACAGGCTGTACATCAATAAGGATCTGTGTTAGGATTTTCTTCTGCTCTTTGTAGGTATATCTCACAAATTGACACATCGCTTCATTCGGACAAAGGAAAAAAGTTGTGTTTGTGTCGAAGCTAGTAGAAAAACAATTCTGTGGCTGCCGTAGAGTCTGGTGCCAGGATTTCATTGCGCATTAAGAGAGTATGTTTTCAAAGAGCCTGTGAAAGAGCACAAGCCTTTGGGGGTTTCCGATAACTGGTATAGAAACCAACAACTTGAGTGTATATGCAGTGCCACCTTGTCTTTGTTACCTTGTCCTTGTTTTATTAATAAAAAAACAACTAAGAAGGGTGTTCTTTTCTGCACGTCTTTTTCTGTAACATTCTGCGAAGGTTTTGTCTTCAATAGATTTCGTCTGATGGATACTAACTAGTATATGAATAGATCTACTGTAGAAAAAAAGCCAGTAACAACATGTAATTGTGTATATTTGTTGAATTCAATGTACTGTTATGCTGTGTATCAATGTATTTTTTACTAAAAATGTATGAAATAAAAACCTGCTGTAGATACGGATGTACCGTTTTGTATAGTTGGGCCATATCATATCACGGGTCTTTTCTGCATTTTATGTGGCCCTCGACGGCCATTCTCTTCCCAGTCTGTTTACTACGGAGACAGTAACCCTACACTGTCATTAGTACGCTATGTTTGATAAGCCAAGTTCATTCAAAAGCCACCAAATTGCGTACGCCATGCGGTCTAATGTGCTGGTAGACCACTCATACACTGACGCCGGTGTATCCTTTGGCTCTTGCGTTACAACATTGACTTTCATTACCTTGTAGCTCTAGTCAGAGATGTGGCAATGATGTAAAACATTGCAAGAAAAAAAGTTAAACACATGAAAAGTAAAATGAAATAGTAACAATAAACCTCAAATCTAGAGCTATAGATGAATATTAAAACACAAAACAATAGATACAAACAGTAAATGAATATGACAATGATAAACAGTAAATACGATTCCTTAATTTAATTGGTCAGACAGAGGTTAGTTCATCTGGATAAGCGTTACAAGCTAATTTACAGTTTAAAGCGTTGAAAATACAAACAGAAACTACCCATTATAATACATTAATTTCATGCACTAACCATATCGGATTCAGAATAACTAAAGGAAATGTATACTTAGGGTAATCCGAATTTCTGTTTCAATGAATATTCAAAGAACTTAGATCACATTTATAATTCATGCAGCCAAGCGTTCATCAATTAGTCACTGTCACAGATAGGAAGAGACTATAGCCACTGTACTTTGTGAGATAGCTGGTAAAAAAAGATATGTAGAATTAGCTTGAACCCATCTCCGATATGATCTTAAAAGGTATTATTGCGTTGCTGCCCATAACGTGTTGCTGTCAAATGATGAATGCTAGTTCATGCTTCCGCAACTCACCGAAGCGAACGAATATGAATTATTAAAAAGCAGCGTTGTTGAGAAAGTTGACGTGGTCATTCATATTGAAGGCCATGGAGGAAATCATTTGTAAGATTACTTCTGGCTACTGAATGGAATGAGGTTGGATAGGAGGGGGGAGGGGGTCGTAGACATAGAGATTAATTGGACATAGGTCTAGACATTGATGGCAATACATGTTTCCTGTGTGAATGCGGGAGACAATAATACTTGTTTAGAGATAACAAAATATCATATCTATGCTCATAGTAGTGCTTGGAAGCTGATGACGTCTGCTATTTTTATATTACGTCATCAAGCTTAATTGTGTATATAATGATGGTGTGAATGACTATCATCAGTTTATATAATATGAAGATGGGATATGACAATAGGAATATATCAATCATTTTTACGTTACTTTCCATTCTGTCATTCTTGGATCAACAGTTCAAGGTGTACGGTGTGAATATGGTGTGTCATGAGTGTATATAATCATAATGTGAATATGGGAATATGCAACATGAAGATGGAATGGAAATATATCAAGTGTTTCAGGACTTACTTTGGATGCTGTCACCACTTGATTTAACAGTTGATGTTTGGTAGTACGTCGTCAATCTTAATTGTGTCTATACTACAGTCGTGTGAACGATGTATGGGTATATGCAATATGAAGATGAAAGGGAAATATAAAAATTCTTTCTGGACTTACTTTGAATACTGTCATCATTTGAATCAACAGTTTGTAGTATCTATAGCACGTCATCAATTCCTATTGTGTATGTACTATAATGGTGATAATGAAAGTATGAGTATGTACAATATAAAGATGAAATGGACATATATAAAATATCTCTGGACTCACTTTGAATTCTTTCTCGATGTTGGCCAGACCGGCTAGTTCGTTACAGAGGTCCAGAGCCACCATGACAGGGTCCGAGTTGGAGAGCGCTAAGTAAGCCGGACTGGCTAAGCCCTTGTACGCGTTTATTCGCGACCGAGAGTGGCTGAAAGAATCGGAGCGCTGTTTCCTGATACACTCCTCACACCGACAGAAGTAGTTGTGCGGTCTCTCGATCTTGGCTCCCCGCATGAGGAGCATCTGGACGATCTCGTATTCATTGCAGTGAGCCGCGAGTATGATTGGGGTGATATCGGGAGAAAAGCGCGTGCCGTCTTGGTCCATACGGTAAAACTCTGCGATGTCTCCCTCCAACTCTTCCGTCGTGGGGCTTGTATTCAACAGTCCGCCGAAACGTTTGTGCTTTTCGCTGAACGCAGGATGATTCAGCAACGTTTCTGTAATCCTCATATAGCCTTTACTGATGGCTAAAAGCAAGGCGTCTCCTATTCTTTGACAGTTGGGCTGTAAGAGAAGTAACTCTGTTACCTCGAGGTGTTCATTGCCTACAGCTAGTTGCAAAGCTGTTTGACCCATGTAATCCACGCAGTTCACATTTAGCGTAGTCGACTCTTCTAGAAGTTTCCGTACGGTGGGGATGTCGCCGTACTCGGCGGCGGTAAGGAAGCGTTCCTCCTCCGGGGTCAGGATGGGGCACTTGTCATTGAAGATGTACGCGGCGCCTCGTTGGTTTGCCCGCCGGTGATTCTTCCGCATCGCGGTGTTGGAACGTTGCATGGTGGCGGTCCGTGTCGGGCGCGGCGCCGTCATCACAAGCGGCGCCCGCTACCAGCACGCCAAACAAGTGTCCACCGCTTGTTGTGCGTGGCTGATGCCGCCGTGGCCGGGTGATTTCATGTCCGTCCAAGCGTGGAAAAAAGCGGTGACTTCACGAGCCGACTACCTACGCGGTCCCTAAGGGACAAAAAGCACTGGCGTGAATCCGGAGCATTACGAGGGCAATTGCTCTGAAGATGGGGACTAACAGCAGAATGGGCTTCCTACGGCTTCGCCCACTTCATGCAAATTAGTCCCCGGGAGCTCATGCGGAAAACATCAGATGAAAGCAACGTGAGAGACACTTATTTGATTACTGTACAAATCTTTGAACGTAATGCACCACGGTGATGCAGGGAATCAGATTTGTAATCCCATGTAATATTCCCCCGAGATATCAACGTTTCAGTCTCGAACGAAGCCCGTCTACAACAAATTTGCACAGACGCATTTTCTACATCGGACGAGGAAAAAAAGGTCTATTCAGATGACGCCATCTCTTCAACCCTTACAGGATCTATCGGCACCCTAGTTACCGAATGTTCAAGTACAATTACAGCGGCAAACACAGGGCCTTATCGCGTACAAGCAAACCACAGCGTTACAACAGGGAAATCATGGAGGAAACTTACTCCGCATCGCTGGGACCTGTTGACTAGGGTATCCACCAGATAACTACCGTCCCTCGCCGAATGGAGAATCCCTGGGTAGCAAGTTTCATTTCGGCGCTGAAAAATCCCCTGCTAGAAAAAAAACAAGCTCGTTAAATAAACTGCCCTTACAAATGGGATGAAAAGAAGCACAGACGTACACTGTTTACATAATCCAGCGAAGCCGTACTTTTCTGTTCAACGATGCTTGCTGACGACCGCAATGATTGTGCGTAGGCTGCCGAAGTGCGTAGGTCGTATTCCAACCGTATCGTAATCTGGTTGCGTTCCCCTGACAAGGGGCCACGTGATCTGGAGATATAAGGTTGGACGCTAGCAGCAGATGGCACTGCTCTCAAGAAAGTTTGGCTAGGTCACAAGAAAGCGCCGAATTACGTCTTAGATCGTTTTTGTCTTGCCAGTTAGTGTCACATCGTCACCAAGTACGATGCTATTTAGTGATTTATATTTAGACATAAATATATGTTTATATATATATCTTTTCTTTTTGTGAAAAAGATATAGTAGGTAAAATCACAATCTTTGTGTAGAAAATCTAAGTACGTATGAACAATGATACGTACGATACCATGGTGTCGTATATTGGAGCATTCTTGGACAACTGATAGCATAAACCTTTTGAAGTAAATGTAGTTAGTTAGAGTGAAGTCTGAGAAGTAATCATCAAGATATATAGATAAACGTATGTGGTTAAAGTTTTGATTAAACTATTACATTGAATAATCTGATAGAGACGACGTTTGTGGCGTTAATCAAGCTGGAATTCGGACATTACACAATGCATTATTTACATTCAGAACAAAATAAATATTAGTTCTATAAGTCATCCGACACTGTAATTGCTATTACCTAGGAAATCGATAACACTTGTTCGTTGGTTTCTATCGGGGATTACATTTTTCAGCGTAACTTTAGCTTCCCTAAGGGGCTAGTAGTACTCCAATGGCATAGAGTTCTGTAATATTTATACGCGAGCCACAATTTCAGGTGCATTTCTGATATTGCCCTATGTACGGTAAATGGGTTTAAGAGGAAAGAGCGTCTTCCGGCAATGGCTAGAAAATCATATTTTTGTGTGTTCTATACAAATATATCTAACGTTTTACTTGAGCATTAAAAGCAACTGAGAATAGACAATGTAGTACATAAAACCTATTGTGGCTAAAACAAATGGACGATTCTACTGTGGGGTTTTTTAGCGAAGCTTCAGAAGCGAGCTTAATAGTATATTTTAGGCCCGTTTCACAAGAATTCCCAGAAATTTACAGGAATCCGTCCGTGGACGCCGCCTGCCCCTCCATACCTAGTTAGTAAGGTTTGGAATTCCTGCAAGGATTCCCAGAATTCCTGCAAGAATCCGTCTGTGGACCCGCCTGTCACTCAACCCACCCCAGTTGATCTATTATCACAAGAACTTGTTGAACACCATATCCCCCTCCAAAAAAGACCAAATCTTCAGACTGGCTTGGCAGATGCCTTACTGACCTAGTGCTTTGTTAACAAATATCATCATGGCAGAACTAAAGAGTGCTACATTGGTACTTTCTTTACAGTGAAGTAAGACCAACCCAGACACCTTCGCTATGGCAATAACGTCTAATTACCACACTTAGTTTACAAAAATCTTTCCGCCATCAGATATATTGCATTTGCCCTAATTGGCGTTAGATAAGAGGACATTGAATTGTTAAAGCAGACAATTTGCTTGTGCGAGTATCAGCTGATGTGTCAGTGATACTGTGGTAATCTCGTAATTAGTTATTGGTCATCGCATGACGACATCACGCATACGTACGCTTACTGGTGCATTGGTACGCTTACTGGTGCCAAATTCATACATTCCGTCTAAGATCCCATGCTTAACCTCCTTGCTAGTCCGACGTTATCATATTTCGATCCAAAGACTCGTTTTCTATTCTTAGCGGCGCGAACATATTCTTCTGAGGACGTCGTACGATTTTATTTGATGTTGTATAATTTCAAAGCAGACTGTGACAGCCAACCGCCGACATGGATCTAATGCTGCATTTTTGGTAATAAGAGAACGAATTTTTTTGTACGACATATGCAAAACTAATGCACTTAAGTCCTCAATTTGCGGGTGTCTACGATCGAAGCGGGCATCAAATAGAAAACCAAATTACGAAAAATAAAACAGTTGCAAGTTGTGAGTATTTCTTTGGTAGACATGTCACGATACAGATAATCGTTATTGAACCGGATGCCATGGGCTTCTGAATGTCTGACCCTTGCAATTGCATGGAAAGGCGGAATTCATTATCTGAATGCTTGCTGACGTGAAGAAAACCAGCTATGCTTCAAGGCAAAGGTGAAGGCCTTTTTCTTGTCATGTCGACGAGTGGGTAGAATGATATATTCAAATGTGTGGATATCTTCAGTCTTAACGCCCGGTTTCCGGATGTTGAGGGCGTCGCTGATACAGGTTTATCGTACATGTATGTTATGAAAGATCTCTTTTTTCGACACTCTACAGACATTTCAATGGTCCCCTTACGTAAGCCCATACGCAAACTCTATTATCTAGCAGAATTTTTTTTTCCCTGGGAAACGCATAACAATATCATGTGTGCGTCATCTCACCATATGATGGCCGCTCGTTTTGTTTACTGCAATCATATAACATCGTAGGAGGAACAAGAAACATATCATACGATCAGGAAGTACGGCATGCAATCTGACGCATGAGAAAATTAGTGTCTTAAAACGAGTTTCATTTACAATTAGGATTTTCTGATACTATTTTTTTGATATTGTACTGCATAATTTTTGCGGGATAGTCAAGGTAACTAAAATCCCATGGTTTCGGATGCTCAAGAAGACAACGCATCACCTATTTTGTATGCTGATACTGTGGGTATTATTCAAAGTCAAGAAATGTGATGACCCAATAGAAGAAGACAAAGACAAATGTGTCAGTGATCGATTTTGATTGATAGGGTTTTAACATTGGGCACAGTTATAATATTTCACATTCATATATTAGTCAATCAATCAATCATCCACCTGTATTATCCGCTGATGCATATACTGTACAAGCCATGCTTTTATTGCGAATTTATCGGCTTCTCTAGTAGCAAAATACGACTGTAACGCACATATTTCAAATCGCCATTGTTGACAGGTTTTCCTTTTTCTCATTTAGTAGTTCACATAGTAAATGGCGAGGATGTCACGTTCTCTTGATATGGCGAACACATTTTTCTACCGTTTAGAATGGAAGATCATACACAACAAAACCGATACCTTTTGATACAAATCGCCCTACAGCATTGACAACGAGATATTCCTGTATGTGTTGATTTATCAATGGTCTGTGGAAGGCCCATTACCAAAGGCTATCGAAAAATCAGCATCTTCCTAATTATACTTTCCACTGTGTCTAGTATGCATACATTCTTTTATCAATTTTGCGGTTGTATAAGATATTCAATACGTATTACAACCCCAGATGATGGGTGATGAAGAATGATGATACATGATTATTGGAGCGAGACAAATATACGATTGATGTTTGTTTCTGGAATGATGGCATTATAGTCCAGCGTATCCACCCCGACCTACATAACGTATAAGTATTCAGACGCCATGACATCTTCTGGGCCAACGCTACATTAAACTTGACCATGCTTAGTGCAGGTTCAATGCTAAGCAGTTTGCCATCTGTAGACCCAGGCCTCATCTCAGGTTTATGTCGATTGCGCAGCAGAAATTTGACGCGATTGCAATTTCGCATACGCAACTTAATAGTCGATGGCAATTGCTTCTGAGGTCGGACACATCAACGTTGAGGCAGTTATCATCTCACTTGAAATTGTCCAGACGAAATTTAATCAGGAATTCGTCCTTTTGAAGTGCCAATAATACTTACTGTGAGGCTGAGTTTAAAAAAATTCTTCGTTAATCTGTAATATATGATGTTGGTCAAATCGAATTTCTTCACCTAAGGCTATACATAGGCAAATTTATCAGGCTCCAATATGTCAATGATGTTAGAATGGCAAAACCCACATCATCATCATCATCGGTCTTCCTCTTACGAGGTGAAGCAAGTAAAGTTCGTTCTCCAGAATTTCTTGTCATTCATTGCAGAAAGGAGTTCTTGTCCTTCCAAATTAGTTTCAGTTTCTATGAGTTTCTTGAGAGTGTGATTGGTCGACCAATCCTTCTGTTTCCGTCCGGGTTCCAAAGCAGAAGCTTTCCCGCTGGTTCACTGCTACGTACAACGTGGCCCACGAGACTCAGCCGTCGACGTTTCACCACTGTGGTGACATATGGCAAAGGTCCATATAACTGTTTATTTGTAGCGTGCTTCCACCATGGTGCATTGTAGATCACACGGAGCATCTTCGTGTTATTGAGTTTTTTGGAGCGTGTCGTCGTCATAACCCAGGATTCAGACCCATATAAAAGAATTGCTTCCAAACCCACAAATTGTTGAAAAAGTGGGACTTTTTGCCTTCCTCTGATTCCGAAAACAATTGATGCCACCTTGTCTAGATGTTATGATTAGTCTCTTGTTAGAACAACGTCAATGTCCATTGTCACATGTATGTCTCCTATGCTTCTACATGGACTCGCAATTAGTCTTCAATTACACTTTGTTTTCTTTTCTTACGGGCATGAACAGGGGAATAAACTTTCTGTATAAATCCATATTTCCAGAGTCATTCGCTTTTATAGTTGTCAATCGTGCCTTGGATGTCGGCATCTTTTCTATTTATCATTACATATTTTATAGATATCACATTATGAATCATCGGTCTCCGTCCACATTGAAGAGACGAAGGGAATGGTAATATAATGGAACTCGTTGTCATCAAGTACTGTAGGAGCTTCATCACTAAGTAGCTTTAAAGAACAGTTGCAGTCAGATATGCAAAGACTAGGTGTAACAGACCGTTCGGTGTAATATGACCAGCTGCTGCCGCGCCGCGTGCCTGCGAAGCTGGTGTGTTACGCCTGATGGCGGTTATACCGGCTATATAGATACAGACAGACAGAGCATCTATATCATTATAAAATTACATCAGCTTATAAAGTACCTGAAAGGATGATATATTATGTGAAATGGTGACATGTATCAAATGTTTGTAATCAAGGTTACAAAATACCATTCCGCAATGAAAAAGGTAAAACTACAACAGGAGATTTTTTACATTTTACGTTATGTTCAAATTATTTTTATCAATGATACCTATACAGAAAAAATTGAATGACCCCCCACCCTTCCGGCAATTATGTTAATCCAGTTTGCCTAAGAACGTGCCCATTTGCGGGTCCTTTAGCAGCTAATCACATGAATGACAGGATACAGCGCGTGGGTTGTGACGTTGTCAACGTGTTGTTAATTGGTGTCGCAGCGGAATCGTAAGTAGTTACAATTGAGTCTATTGCATCAGCGATAAGTTACCAATAGGCTGTTGCCTACCACCACCCACCCCAAAAAACACACACGCTGGAGAAGTACTTTTGCATTAACGATTTCTGATCTTACCAACAATTGCTTTGGAGTCAACTTTTGCTGCTAAGATGACATTTCAAAGGTAAACGGTTATTGATTGAGTGATTTTCTCGCCGATTGAAAATGAATAGAGTTCATTAGACATTATGTTCATCAGTAATCTATTTTTTTAAGATTGCATAATGTCAGCTTAATTATAGTATATAGGTTTTGTTTACGCCAACGCTAACGCTACTGACTAAATTACTTGCAAGCTACTAATATGTTTGAGAATGCGTCGTCAGAACGAGTCGTAAGCATACGAAGAGACGTAATACGTAAACGATAAATTATATTCATCAGTATTATCGCTATATTTGTTGCCCGTATTTTAAGATTGCATAATCGCAGCTCATGTAGATTTCGTTTACACCCACGCTAGCGCCTTTGACTGGATTACTTGCAAGCTACTAATGTGTTTGAGAAGTTGTAAGCATACGAACTACTAGCATTGGGTCCCCTATAGCGAAAGTGCCTTATTAGCGCATCTCTAGTAGCGGATGTGGTTCAATGAATGATTTCGAAGATCAAAGCAATCTCGGCCATATAAAACACATACAGCATGCAAATCACGTATGGACTGCACGCTGTTTTCGCAATAACCCCCTTCACCATGGACGGTGCCACAAGGACAGTGTTCCTGTGGGAGGAAATCCCTCTTGCCCACTCTAAATCTGCATGAATTCGGTGCTACGCACGGAAACTTGTCATGACGGTGCATACGGGCTACTGTTTTGCCTCCATGTCACACTTTTATAAATATGTAAACCGCAACGTCTGCTGAATGAGCACAAGCCAACACACGGGCCAATGTATTACGTCCATGCTATAGTTTTATATAGATGTAAACTGCAACGTTTGCTGAATGACGGAGCACGGATGGAGGGCGGCACGAACTTTGGTGAACCACGGGGCAACTGTCGCGCCAAACGCTGTGCCATCTACAAAACGATAAGCGCGCCTGAAGGCTTGACACACAGGAGGTGCTGGAGACATCCCAGACAGCATCACGTCTGACACTTTACAGAGGGGAATGCTGTCTGAACCCTACCTGCCCTCTTCTTGATGTAGATATATCGACGTGACAGGTACCGGGAGTTTAGTTCATTTGTTTATATACAGTTTGCTGACAGAAGGTATGACCGTTCGTGCCCAGAGGAGTCCTTGTGTAGGTTTGCCTGACTGAAATGAGGCAATTTACAACACACAACTGTCGTTAAAGGATATCCGCCTATGTATTTGTGGGTCGTCTTTGCTTTAGGGCACTGGAAACCCCCCAACTGCATTCAGCAGTAAGATTATTTGTAATCAAACACCGATGTTTCTGACATATCGGGATTACAGTGCTCATGTACCAATCCTCAATATTCGTTATCTTCGGGTAATGGTTTAGTTTGTATGTTTGCACTAATATAACTCAAGACTGGGTTTGATCAGTCGAAAAGTTGGGTAAGTCCATTTTTTGTGTTGGCAAATAATAGTTCATCTTAATCCAGAATAACTTCTACCAGCACAGATGAACTTTTGATAAACTCAAGATTCTTTCAAATGATTTGCATGAATTGTGATATATGGGTAGTTATGGAGGTCCAAAAAAAAATGGCGATTTTGGGCCCCTGAGCAGTATTCGACGTTACTGCTACATTACAGGAAGACACCCCGATCCTGGAAGTAGTGTGTGGGCGGCTATTAAGAAGTTCATAAACTATCAACATTTCACGGAGGTATGAGATCTTCTATTTCTTGTTTATGTTTAATTCGGTTGGCGCCTGAAGCTGTATTGGACTTGAAGCAACGGTCTTAACAGAACTTTTATCATATTTTATCTATCAATACAGTTTTATTTATCAATATCAGAGAATGGCCATATGGTTTATATTGTCTATATTGTGCAATTTCAAGAGTTTTCCGGCGTATTGTTTGTTTTGCACGTTCGTAGAACGCTAGCACCCATTTATTCTTGCACACTCACACATTCTATTTGATGCATTTACTCTATTTGTGAATAACATTCTTGATAAGTTTTTGTTTTACTACTTTTGCCTCTGTTACCCGAGTTGCACAAGTTCTGAACTTCGACTGAAAGTTACATTTAGATATGTTTAACTATGTTTTATACAGGTTTTGTAACACATTATTAAATGTCATATGTATGTACGTAAATATGCAAAGCCTTTAAAAGCTTTTGCGGAAGGGCGATGGGCACTATTTGATCAAAGATTAAAACAACAGAATCTAGAAGCCCAGACACGAATGGGGACAACAGTTGTTAATGACATTATATCCAGGGCCATCGTCCAGGGAAGTGTTCACATTCATTAATTCATCTATTTAACCTGTAGAGCACAACTCAGGTCATTGACCTGATGTTCACGTTCCCTGGGTACATAAAGAGATATTACAGAGTAGACTCGAAAATATAACAAATTACATAGAGGCACAACATATTACAAAAAAACTAATGGTCCATATAACTGTTAAACACTGAATACAAGTCCTGATACAGTCCATTTCAATTACACAAGACATGTATCAAAATCAGAAGTAACAATATTGCAAAAGTAAAGCCAGTGTTGTTATAGACACATGGTGTGGCAATCTTGAATTTTCCTTTGAAATGTATTACTTTATTTTGGCGACGCCAATCGGACAAGCCCTTACAAGTAGGCATACCCTACTTAGATTGAAAAATGTTAGAAATCCTTTATATCTATATCATATACTAGTAAGAATATCATACACTATGTCATATACCCTGAAGCATGCACTATAGAGGGTACAAAAAGGCACACTATCAATGTTAATTAATTCATTTTTTTATCATCTATGTATTTATTTCTACATTTATTTATCAATGTTTTTTTTAGCCAGAATAGACCAAATCACTACTTTGCAGTGGTTCCCTTTACCAACATAATAATATATCAACACAATGCAAGTAAGGAAAAATATAAAGAAAATCTTATCTTTTTCATTATCATCTTAGTTATCAATATCATTGAAATACGTAACCACCGAAGAGCTTGAAATCCAATACCAACTTCTCCAAAGCTAGAGAAGACCTTTAACCCAGTTTGACTCATGAATACGGAACTACGTACTCTCATTGTTGCCAGAACTTCATACCGATTTCCGATAGTTTCTCCGGCCCACTCGATCCAACTTTTGCAACAACATGCTCTTCCCATTCCGCCGTAAAGGTTACCGACCAACCTAGCTGCTCTTTCTGTCGCCTCAAACTCCCAATTAGCGAGGGCGTGAATCTGGTTTCACTTCAAACAGTGCCGACACATCTGGAAGGTGCTTATTCAGATCCCTGAGGGCCCAATTAGGTCTCTTCTATGAGCTTATTAGTGTCTTCCTTTAAGGGCATTCCATAAAGGAGGTGAGCAGGCAATGTGAGGGATTCGCGGCTGCTAACCTCTACAATTATCACGGCATCATTCTCAAACTGCCTCATCAATGAACCAGCAGCTAATATCTATGTGCAAAACCATGCTCGAAGGCTAAGTGCATGTACAGAACAAAAGTAAAAGTAAAGTAATTGAGTACATACATCTAATAGTCTAATTAACTACTGTAAAAGGTACTGCGTTTACTATTGTGAAGTTTGATTACTTCTCTGGAGGCAGTGGATAATGAACTGCCCTACGTTCAGCATATATAATGAGTGGGTTTTGTTTATTGCGTAGAATAGTAGTCTTTTGGTGATCTACTAGATGATAAATTGATGACACTTTTACAACGATAAGCCTTTCCCAGGCATTGATAGCTAGACCTTGAAAAATAAGAGGGTATACATGTAATTCTGAATATGCCTATCAGTTAGTATCTCTGAAAGCACAATCTATAAAGACTATTGCAGAAATCTGAGTTTGAGCCACGACATTTCACAAATCGCAATCAAAATGGTGACAAAATATCAAGAGTCGCAAGGGAGAACTTGAAATAGTGTCATAGGAAGTTAGTGCCAGACAGTCGTAACTGTACGTGACCAGTTTTTATCCTTAAGTCAGTGGAGCATTTTAAACACAACAGATGGTGCATCTATCGCCTCCTTCAGCCAGTATTGACCATGATCGTACAATCCTGATTGACATCAACCCGACAATGCTAATTAACAGCAGCTATGGCTAAGCAGTCCCAAATGAGAATAACAGTCTCTGTTAAGAAGGACACATCTGTAATCTTGGTCAGTCTGTTCTTTTCACCGGATCCGTTTTTCTTCTGCGCTGATAGTATACATATACATCAACAGTCACCAAAAGCCTCAAACAGCCATTAGCTTTTAGAACTGGTAGAGTATCTTGAATGCTTGCCGTCTGCTCTACGTAGATCATGGTCAGATGGCAACGTTTGTTGCAAACAGGCCAGATGATTACAATGCCGAATACGATAGTTGCAAAAGATATATGTAATGATATATGTTGATAGACTTATCAGGACTTAAATGATGTAATCTGTATCTCAGACTGTTATATTTTGTCCGACCCTTATACCTCTTTCCTCATGACCTCAATAAAGAGCGGCCCTCAGGCCGATTAGAGCTTCTCATGAATTAACAAAGGTTTGACTATCTTATGAATAACGCTTCTGCTTCCTATATGTCAGCCCTATAATTCTTTCGTCGAAGGGATGCGTCAACATGCCTTAGGCTTTTCCGGAAGAATGTGTCCTTGCAAGTGTCACTGGCGGAAAGATAAAAGCGCTGGACATAACTTCAAAGTAACGGAATGATTTACATATTAATGGTTGTAGAAGACAAAACGACTCTATGATGGATTAAGCTTTCTTTAATGATCCTGTCGGCTTCACATTATGCTATCTTGCTTCAGAAAGAATTCTACTAACACAGATAAACTTTCAAATTCCGTAATACGCTCTCTTGATAGTACATGTGTACGCCTTTGCACGTATTGGTAGTATTGATGAGAAGTGTCGTTATTTAAAACAATATCGTTACCTATCGATAGGTACTACTGGGCTTATGAAATATATTTCTTTATTGTTAATATCTGAAATATAAACAAATTAATGGCTAAATCAAATCAAATTATCAATACATACCAGGTTGGTCTAATATGCTACCAGAGGGTGTCTGAGTGTATCATCTGTTGTATAATGGCATTGTCAGAGACGTTTGAAAAGGACTGAGTTAACTTTCTTCCACTGGCATCAAATGTATCCACGGCAGATGTGACAAACATGACAAATGTAGGAATGAATATCTACGAATCAAGAAAATCAATACGCCTAACGAAGCCATGCTTCTATTTATAAGCTACAAATTACAGGGATAAGGTGAAGGACATACAGTCCGCAGTTTAATGATTTAATTAACATTATTGACTGCTTTGGAATAAGACAAGAAAAGCAGTCATCTTTTGAATCCCACCAAACCAAGGAAAATTATTTCTGCTGTCGTAATTGTTTTACATCAAGCCTACTCATTTATCTCTTTCTGTTATCATTACCTAATCAAACATGGCAAAATCTCTGTAGGAATTTTGCGCTTTGGTGAGCTTTAAGAGAATTAACTTCCAAAGAATCAAATCAAGCTGACTCCCAACTTACAGCTGACAACTTTAATTCACATTGCTGGAATGATTCTGTCAATCATAATAACTGCCTAATATCCAGTTGTATTTCCCATAGAATGATAACCCTACTGCAATCCGATATAATTTGGAAAACAAACATCTTTTTTCTTTTATTATTTTTGAAAATTTACTTTGTTTCATATTTAGTCCATACACATAATGAATGATCAACGCTGTCTGTCCAAGGCTTGCTACTGCTGCATTTAGACAAGGAATTCCCCCATACAGTTCATTCTCAAAACTGCAGTGTGTGTGTGTGTATGTGTGCGTGTGCGCGCGCGCGCGCGCGTGTGTGTGTGTGTGTGTGTGTGTGTGTGTGTGTGTGTGTGTGTGTGTGTGTGTCTGTGTCTGTGACATGGGCAGACACAACAGTCAGTTCTGGCCATAGGGGACTTCATATTAAACTTACCGAAACAAGGCTTCACGAAACCATCATCTGGTCGCGACAGACTCATGGGTGCTCATGGCCCTTCTCCTCCATTGCACTGGGCAGGTCTTCCAAAGTACAGTTCACATCTAGACACGGTTAGTGAATGTAAGCAATGCATGGTCTGCCTACACTTGCATATCCATTATTTGCAGCCCATAGAAAAACATCGCTGGTGATCTCTCTCTTGCTCATCTAGGAATGTCGATCAAAGTATAACCTTCTCCTACGGATGACTTGAGATATGGGGGGTAGTTCCCATAGTCGTTTGTGGGATTCTCCTATCCAAGATATACTCAGGGCAGCATGTACGTAGTAACCCAAATTTCAATCTTAGAAACTCTGCTCCACCAGAAAGTTGCAACGGTCTAGTTCCTAACAAACGGAAAGAAAAAAGAGGGTCGACCTTCTCAAACTCGAATAACAGCTGAAATTCCTAAACAAAGCTTACTTTTGACCTCAATTTCTGCTGTATCAATCCGCGCTGTGAATGCCAGACCACACAACTCAGACCTCTCCTTACGCCAGAAGGAACGGTGAACTGAGCAATTTTTCACCAAATTGGGAAAGCGTAGACCCTACCTGTCGTCTGACATGAGAAATCTCCAAATTGGGCCAAAATTTCAAGAAGACAGATTTTTACGGATGTTCCCATTTTAAATTTTGAACTAGCCATCCACTGCGCAACACAACTGTGATGTCCGCCCACAAGCCTATCCCAGTTTTCGCCTCTTGTCTGCGAACAAACTGTCAGGGCAAATCACAGACTTGCCAATACAAAGGGCTCAAGTTAGTAATAAAAAGAATCAACTCCGATATTTCAATTCTACAGCCTTGGCACCATTGAAGTTCCAATGCGCCTTGATTACGAGTATCCCTCGGCTCCCATCACTTTTGATACCGTTTGATTGCTTTAGTAGTTTGAGTGCTATCCGCGATCTTCAGCATCATGCCACGGCCATCTCTCACAGTGCCGATGTGGACAGGCCATTCTCTGATGTTCAGAGCGTGCATTATCGTTGGGTTAGAGGGAAGAACTCGAACCTTCATGTCATTCATCAACGGATTACCATGCTGCAATTGTGCTATACAGAGTGTGGAGGAAAGTCCTCTCTCCCACGGATGTCTTGAATCGGAGACAAGGACATCAATCTAGAAGAATCCATGCGGTGAATCGTCCTCCTTTGTGTATGCTTAATCGCAAGGGATGGTGCAGATCTATGGTCACAGCTGACACACTTTCTCTTGTTGTATACAAAGTGTTCGGATACGGGCACTTAACCTCCGTAATAGTGTTGGCATGACAAATATCAAAAGACATAGATCACATGAAAAAACGAAATACTTCTGGGAACTGACTGTGTGGAATAAGAAGTTTTCATAATCATATGTCAAGTGGAGGAGCGGAAAATGATTACAAGTACTGGGTTATAAATGCAGCGATCCATTGTGTGCTTTTTAACACAGATTTTAGTGGGCATATCTTACAATCGACGAAGCAGGCAGGTGCTGGCAGCCATGTTGGCGTCGCTGTTTGCGGTTTAATGAATTGTACCTCAAGCGTACTCAGCACAGTTGTTTTGTTATTGGCAGGATTTTATGTTTACTTTTCATATTCTATTCTTTGAGCTGTCGTGGTAGTGTTTGATAGTATGAGTGGTTATTTGAGAGGGACAGAAATGTCGAAATGGCAAAAAATAGTTTATCTACTATTCACTGAAATGCAAATAGGGACGTCATCATGGCGGCAGACACAGCGATGACTTCACTTGGAAAATCAATCAGGACCAGCCAATTGTGTTACAACGATTAAGAAATTACGTCACTAAAACACGGATAGCGTTTAGTTATGCAAATTCTACCATTGGCCCCAAATTACATCAATTCTCGGCCAATGAATTCGCTCTCGAGTAAAGGTAAGGTAAAGCAGGCATCCTCGATTGAGGTGAAGCATAATGCTTTTTCAAGTAGCTAGTGGTAGTGCAATGCGGGTTCGCCACGGCTCGCATTTTTTGGCCAAGCACACCGGGTCACCCCTACTCTTCTCGATAAGTGTGTTGGTTTCTTTTACGTGCAGAGCTTTGACGCCCTAAAGCTCCCTCATACACGGGACCGCCGTCTTAACGTCCCCATCCGATAGGACGAAACAGTACTCTAATCCATTAGCCAAAAAGAAAACTGTCGACCTAGAAGCAACAAACCGTCTGTAAAACGGAAAGGTTGCAGTAGAGCGGAAACGTTGGCGATTCCAATGGCCGAGCAGACGCCATGCTGTATGTCAAGTGGAAATTATTACCGGCAAATAGAGGCTTTCTGGAGGGTCTATATACGGACCGGTGCCTATTTGGCTAAAAGCTTATATTGTTCTCTTCATGGTTGCGTAGATGTAAAAGTCCAGGGGTGGCCCTTTTTTTTATTCCATGACGCTAACGCAAGTGTTACTAAAGTCTAATGTGAAAATGAAGTACTCAACTCCACGAGTTGGTAGGGTTGCTGAGGAATATATTGCAGTGGCAAGGTGCCCCCCCCCCAGCACACACACACACACACGTACACACACACACACACACACACACACACACACACACACACACACACACACACACACACACACACATTCACATACAATATCGAAAAGAATTCATCCCTATGTGAGTGGATCAAATCTTACAGTTCGGTCTTACGCAGCTTGTACCTACTGTAAAAATCGGTACGTTACACACGTATAAAGCTTTAAGGCGGTTAACCGGCTATACGAAACAAAATTAACTAAACAAAACAAACAAAAGAACCTTAGTTTCGGTCTAGAAAACAAAGTGCTTCATGCAGCAAATACCGCATTCATTTCACATGGTACAAGCGCAATATTGTGACCTGTAATATATAAACATTACCACTTTCCTCGTAACATACCTATCTACGGTTGCGAATATTGTGGTGCAAATGAGATAAGTGTGCCGTGCAAATGTGCTAAATGTGTCTTAACTGCAAACGGCGTCCTTACTTTTTTTCTCAATTTAGAATTCACCGATTTGTATCGGTGCAGTTATTAGTAACTTACTTGATAAATCACTCTCTTGATACACAGCATCGATATTGCTAAACTGACCTGCTGACTATATCTCCCTACAGACATAAAACAGCATGTGTGCAAATGCAAAGAGATATTTTGCAAGGAAACCGGGATGAGTGCAGATCATCAACAACTTTCTCGTTGGAATCGATATACCCCCCCCCCCCCTCTGTAGCAAAGAACGGCTAAAATTACAATTCCTTTGATTACCGTCCCATACGAATTCACTATAAATAAACCCGAAATAGTCGATTGGGATTTTCATATTCCATTATTACAGTAGATAACGGAAAGAGATATCAACATACCTGCTTATGGCCTATAAAACCCTTTGAATCCACAGGGAGAATCTTGACTACTGGGGTGCCAGCTAATTGCAACGCCAGCACTATGGTATGTTTATGATGGGTGTTTCACGCATGTTATCCACCATTGCAGTATCCTCTTGTGTATTCAACGCCACAGCAATAATATGGCTGCAACGGCTGATACTATACCCTTAAGAACAAAGAAATTCCTTTGTGAGTGAAGATTATGAGACGGAAAGTAGCAGGTAGGCGGTGGAATCTTCCATCTTTTCTCTAGATTAATGGACCGGCCAACCGCCGAAGTTCTGAAATAGCAAACCTAACGAAGCTTTCATTTTGCAAAGTCAGCTCGATTCTTTCTGAGCAGGCGACAAGTCCTACGAATTGATCCGAACCCAACAGACGACGTGACGAATCGTTGATCGTTACGTGTATCATGCTTAAAGGGCTGCTTTGTTCTTGCGACATTTAGATAATGCTAAGCTCTCTATCCTATTGATTAATCTTTAGACCCAGGGTTAAAGCAATGAAATAAAGTTGCGGTGGAGATCTTCCCTACGGAACCGTTGTTTTAAAACACTATTTCGTTGGTAACACCTGTGCTTTAGCAATGCAATGGAGTGTGTCCTCGATGTTGCGCTGTTTTGACCCTTAACATTTGGTGCACCGGCCGCGGAATTAAGATCGAACCCAGCGGTAAGTAGAGTAACTCTACTCGTAACTTTTACTCTTTGTACTGGATTATTGCGTAGTAAAAACAAAATTCCAAGGGCCAATGGAAATGTATGTTGTTGTACATGACGAAAGACCATGAGCAACTAATAAAACCGGTATTTATATTTTAACAAAGTTGTCAATCTTTAAAAATTATATGAGATTTTTTGACGTATATATCATTGCCATCACGATTCATTTTTGTTTCAATTATTATTTGATTTCACTTTATTCATGTCATTTTGTGTATTAGTAAGCTAGTGGAGTGAATTAAGAATCCGAATGCTTCGTTTTCTTTTTTCACTTGTTACGCTATCATTTTATCACTATTGCTGACTCTTCTCAGATTTGTTTTTCATCTAAAAAAATCCAAATCAATGATAGAAAAAAGATTCAACCTATAAAAGTTAGAAACCTATCCTTCATTAGCATCATCAACTGCATGGTATCTGCATTTACAGTCGTGAAAACTTCCTGCAACTGCGTTCAGCCTTTCTTAATCTTATATGGTAAGAAAGGTGTCAAAGCGTCGCCTTTAAGGGAGCACACCCCAGTTTATTTGGGGTTTAAATTGGAGGCTGCGCACCCTCGAGTCTAGGTACTGTCTCTTCCAGGGAAGAATTCCGAAGTAAATCAACTGTGTATAGTGTGAAAGCCTATCCCTTCCGCTACAGGACCAGCTGAGTTCTGTTTCTTCAACCTCTTTTATTTTGGTAAATCAGGAGACAAAAACATAAACATAATTTTCACGTCAAAAATGATGGTCAAATTTTGGCACTTTCGCGTAGGATAAAACTCATAGAAAAATATTTCTGGGTAGAAACGACTGATGTTGTCAGAAAGAGAACAACCTAGCGTACAGTCGAGCCAATTATAAAGAAAATTCTAGTACTTAGATTTCTTTAATCATCCACGGCGCGAGGCATGTCAGCATGACCCAGAGAACGCAACAAAGGTCAATCTCGGGCCAAGGGACATTTCACCATCAACGCGGATAGATATCCGGAAGTAAGGCTCAGATCGAAACGTAATTTGCACCCAAAACACACCAATTCATACGCTTTTCAGCCATGCTAGTATCTAATATCAGTTCGAAGCACATTATGAGAAATCTAAACTCAAACCCGGCCCCTCGAAACCCTTTCGTCACTTTTTTGTCGCGCACTTCCGTGGAAGAACTGGGGTGTGCACCGTTAATGATGGCTAAACGACCCCTGAAAGATTTTTAGAAAAGTTGCCCAGTTTATATGGTACAGAAAAATGTGTCAACTTCTTCAAAGGCGTCATCTTTGATCATGACTACACGACCTCTAAATGATAAAAACTGGACCTCCTATGTTAAAAAAAAGGGTGTCAAGTTCTTCAAAGGCGTCTTCTTTGATCATGACAGCCCGACCTCTTAAAGATAAAAACTAGTCAATATATGGTAAAACAAAAGTGCAAACTTCTTCAAAGGATTCTTCTTTCATGATTAATGATAAATACGCGACCTCTAAAAGATAGAAACTGGTCCTTATATGTCAAAAAATGGTGTCAACTTCTCCAAAGCCAAAGGCTTCTTCGTTAATGATGACCACACGACCTCTGAAAGATAGAAACTGGTCCTTATATTGTAATGAAAAGGTGTCAACTTCTTCAAAGGCTTCGTCTTTGATACTTAATACATTTCATTTGAAAGAAACAAACTGGTTTCATATATCATAGTAAAAAAACGGTGTTAACTTCTCCAGAGGATTCTTCTTTAATGATGACCAAACGACCTCTGACAGATAGAAACAGGTCCTTATATGGTACAAAAAGGTGTCAACTTCTTCAAAGGCTTCTTCTTTGATCATGACAAGACAAGCTCTAAACCATATAAATCGATCTTTATGTGAAAAAAAAGTGTCAACTTCTTTAAAGGCCTCGTCTTTGATCATTCTACACGAGCTTGAAAAGATAGACATCGATCCTTATATTGAAGAAAATGTGTCATCTTCTTCATAGTCATCGTCTTGTGATCGAGCTCTGAAATGCTTGATATTCTAACTTTTAAAGGCAGTTGACCCATAGGACATAGATCACAGCAACAACAAAGACTTCTGAGGCTTAATCTTCGACCTCTACAAAATCAAACACGACACGTATTTTACTACAGATGTAGCTGATCTCAAGACAGAAGGAGCTCGAAAAGTGTAAATTTTCTAGGGTGGTTGGCCTCTAGGGCATAACTCACTACAACAACAAAGACATCAAAGGCTTCATTGTTTATTTCTTTGACCTCTGGAACATTTAACTCGAGACTTTTTTTAAATACAGGTATAATCTCCACGTGGCATCGAATGGCCCAGTGGCTAGGCTAGCGGAGACAAATTCGAAATCTAGAGGTCACGGGTATGGTTCCTGTCATTCCTGGCTAGACGCCGTGCCCTTGGGAAAGGCACTTTAAACGACTTTCCTTACTCCACCCGAGAGCAAAAACAGTTAATTCACTTCGGTTGGGGATTTACAAGACGGTGGAAGGATAGTGATGGGCTGCGCCTTCCAATACTGTGCCCTGGATAAAGATGATAACAACCCGCTACCTCTGACGACTAAAAGTAATAACATGTTGCGTCATGAGGCCCAAAACAACAATATCATTATGATATTTAGTTTTATACAGTGTTTCATTGAATGTAACATACGTTTTTTTTCAGTGCAGAAACTGATCAGATAATTCGATTTGTGTGGCCTACTATGACGCCTAATGAGGCTGTCCATGAAGAATGATTAGTCTAAATAATCAGACCTCGAGACATAAATACAAATATGCTTAGAAAAACAAGGTACACTCAGGTAAAAGTAGTTCCGTAGTGTTGTTGAGGCTATAGGGGCAGTGGGTTGTTATCCACTGTGTCTAGGGCACGGAGCCCATTTCTCCCCTTCGACCTATTAAATCCCGAACCAAAGTAAGTTGGCTATCTTTACACCTGGGTGGATTGAGGGAAATTGTGTAAAGTGCCTTTCCCCGAGGACACAACATCTACCCAGGAACGGAACAAATTGATCTTGTGTCCACTAGCATAGCCACAACAAGTACAACAATTTACCCATTTACAAATGTAGCAGTTTACCATAAACCCCCGACAGTGTGCATTACAGATTCAAAGTACCACAAAGCTTTAAAACACCTTGATTGGCGTAAACTGCAAGACGCAAGTGAAGTGTGATCGATCAAGATGTTCTTTCGGGATTTGGGTAGAGGATCATGCATGAAATACAGGGATTTGTCCAGAAAGCACTGTTGATTTGTCCAGAAAGCACTGTTGATTTCTCCGAAAAGTACTGTTGATTTGTCCAGAAAGCACTGTTGATTTCTCCGGAAAGTACTGTTGATTTGTCCAGGAAGCACTGTTGATTTGTCCAGAAAGCACTGTTGATTTGTCCAGAAAGCACTGTTGATTTGTCCAGAAAGCACTGTTGATTTGTCCAGAAAGTACTGTTGATTTGTCCAGAAAGTACTACTGATTTGTCCAGAAAATACTGTTTATGAGTTAAACGTTTGCGTAGGTTTGCCATCGACATTAATATAAGCGTAACGACTAAAGCAACAGCAGCCAGAAAATGTAGAAGAAAAATACGTTTCATTTTCATTCTGAATTGCAGGCAATGTTACAATGATAATACCAGACAAGCAGCAACATTGAGTCTAAAGTTCAATACGATTGTCGCTGACATTGATCCGAGTGCAATTGGAAAATGTAAAAGAAAATATCAAATTCACGTTTATCCTGGATGTCAGGCAATGTCACAGTGATAATACCAACATAGTATTACATATTTAATATTATATAGTAAAATAGTCAATAGAACTGCGCAATTGCAACTGGAAGAATACAAAACGAGAGTAAACGCTTCAATTTCATGTTGAATGGCAGGCAATATAACAATGGCAATATCAGATACATGACAACACAATGAGGCAACAGTTCAATTTGATTACCATTGACATTGATGCAGGTGCATTGATCAGAGCAATTACATCGTTTGTTTCTTTGCTTTATTCGAAGCTCCATTAGTGTTCAATTATTACAAATCTTACACAATTCTTCCTTGAGTCCATTCACAATAGATATATCGAAAAAGGTAGAAGATACAGGGATATTTTCATTTTCATTCTGAATGCCAGACAATATGACAGAGACGACACCAGATACATATCGACTTTAGGTGGAATCTTAGTCTGAGATCGCATTCTTGAAGTATATATTTCGTGTCTAGATCTAGAACGACATCCGCAAAACTTGATAACTCTGACACACTTCGTGTGCACGAGGTCTAAATAACTGAAAGGTTACAAAGTCAAGAGAAGACTTCTTGAGATGAATAGATATATGATTGATCGATGCTAGCTGCAAACCTCAAAGAAATGATGCCAAGTTCAAGAGATAGATCTCAATAAATCTTTGCTGTCTTAGAGCATGATTTCTTCCCTTGTCCATTTCAGACAGGCAAAGTTTTTTGGCACAAGACACGGCGTCTGAAGAAATTCATGATTTCTCACGACACGACAGCTCACGTGAAGATCAAAGAGTGTATAGGAGATCGTGTAGACAGTGGTAAAACTTTGCTGACATAATGAAAGCTTAACAATTACTCCTGTCTTAACTGCCGTGCTTTCCCGGCGCAATCTTGACAACAGTCTGCGCTGCATAATCGATCCTACAGCCCTCCCGTGGCTTTGAGGATGAAATTCAAACCCAATTATGTTGGTTCCTAATTGTCCAATTACTCCACTTTTGTCACCGAAATGCATCAATCAGGGGGCCGACTTTGTTGTAAATGTGTGGGAAATTGACAGGCACTTTAAGCTTCATGGATAGGGCGGAGTGATGTTAAAGGCAGCGGCGAATTTCTGATATTTTGTCTGGTAAAGAAGAAGGCTGGGAGAACACAGTGGCGGAAATTAGGTTCAAGTCGATCGAACTCAGCGCTAGCGAGGTAAAGGCAGCCTCGCTGAGCTTTGGATGCAATTTGACGGCGTTTAGACATCGGATGGCTTTGTGCAGGGAAAGAAAATGGCAAAAGCAATCGATGGAAGCCCAGAGTGGATTTAAGAAAATCCTGTCAAAGAGGGCAAGGCCGATGAAGCGTCTCATTGTTTAGACACCATGGAATGTAATACGAAATTAGCTCCTTTAATCAACATTTATAATAACGGAAACCACACATAAAAAATATTTACGTGCACGTGTAGGGGTCTTTAAGTTGCGGAAAGAAGGGATACATGTCACTTTTACGCTTTGTTTAAGCACACTTAGATACCAGCCTTCGTACCGTGTGTCAGATGGTTGCTTCACCAAGAACAGCCTCTCGTATGATGTCCCTAATAGGACAATGTTGTCGGCATACGTGATGAGACATTTTGTAACCATGGTATCACTCTACTATGCAGAACCTTGCCCGCGGCCTATGCAAAATACTTTGGGACGCTATGCTAAACCTCTAACGTCAGCCAATCAGAAAAGTAGATTTACCTAGCATTTAGGTGATTCTCTGATTGGCAGACAGCTAGTTAGAGGCCACACATACAAAAGTGAAAACCTCAACCCGGTTTAGCAAAGAGTCTCCCAAAGGTATTGGCCGCAGGCGAGGCTTTGCGAAGGAGATTGCCATGGTATAGCCTCTAATCTTGTTTATCCTCCCCTCAAACAAAGTAATAACTGTTGGTCACGGTTTCTCGAAGATAAGTCAACGATGACATTACAGTCAAGCCAGTGGATGTATCTTACCCAAGGGCTATTCCATGGAATAGAACTCTTACAGCGTAGTTTATGAACTATACACAGGAAACTGGGTGGTGTATTAGCTTTTTATTGATGTCGACAAAAATGACTCGGCTTAAATATAATCCTTGTTGGAATGCATCATGTAAGGAGGATCTTGAAGCTGCAGTTTTCAACACAACGGGTCCAAATTTTCCTGAATTTTCTTTTTGACTTTTTGAAGGAATGATTTTACCCCGTCTATGACGTTATTTGATGCAGATGGCGGACAGGTGACCATGTCAACAGCGGGTCAAGTAGTTTGTGGCGTCCCCCGTCTCGAAGCAGGGTTAGGGCAAGTGAATTCCTTTTACTATTGGAAACTGCACTACAATTACAACATGTGATATAGGGAAAACAGCGGTAGGAAATACTAGATTAGCAAAAATTGCGAACACAGATGTAAAGATATGGTTGAAATAGTAGCTATTATTTCCAGTAGCTTTAAATCCATGTTTAACAGTTACGCTTTCTGTAACGCTTTTCGGTGTACCATTTCTTTATGTTGATGATTTCCCATTGGCTAGGTTACAAAATAAAAGGCAATCTGTTTTACGTAGCTTGATACCTGTGATCGAAAAAAAGACCGAATTGCATGCCATAATAGAACCTGTAAGGCATACCTCACCACCACTTATGATATGACTTCGAAAGCTTACCAAAGTATTTAGAGTGTATATCTCACTATCTTATGGAGTATCGTCAGCGAAATACGACACACCAGAGGCTACATATATGCGTTCAGAATTCATTTGTATACAACTGCAACTAGTTTGCACTCATGTTACACTGCATAGTGAATTATCATAAAAAGCAAGTGTGAGATATCTGGTGTAAAATATGAAATGCAACTTTCGCACTTTGACAAAGATGGAATGAGACAAAAACCAAATTCCTCACACCGCTGTGAACACATTATCTTCGAGCCCTTCACCGCCATTTGCAATCTTTTCCTTAGAGGATTTTTCCTCCTCCAAACTCCTTGGGTCATACAGCGGAAACTTGGTTCCATTGGCCAACCCTGGGACGCCATTGTTGTGCTTCATGTCGTACTCGAGGCTCCTGGGATCGTACAGGGGGTAGGGGCTGTCGCTCTTGTACGTCACTTCCTCTTCCGGTTCCGGTCGGGGAGCTGATTTTGAGGGACCCCACGAAGCAGTGGGTCGGCAAGCTCCTTTAAGCCTCTGCAGAAGGGAAAAAAACTCCAACTAAAGTAGTACAGAGCCATATTCATATTTCCATATCCATACAGATCTGTTATCAAAGTGGTGCCCAAAATTAGTTGCAGCCATTAAACGTTACGCAGGCAACTATCTAGAGACATACTATAATGTACACGATCTAGACATACGCTAAACATAGATATAAGGTCATTGCACTGTGTCTTCAGCATGTTGTCGGCAAATATCATCAAATCAGTAATGGGTACTTCATGGGTGATGCAGAAAGTATATAACAAACATCATGGGAGATTACTTGTCTTTAGTCTAGACGAAACCTGTTTACAAGTCAGTGGCATTCACCTCTAGCTCTGACCTTCTGCATGCATTCTCGGGATGGTGAACGACCTTATGCCACCATACTGATTTATAAGCGTGTATCCTCACAGTACAAAAGACAGAGGAAAGGGTGGAAAGACCATATAAAACAAGAGTTCCACGACCTCATATCTCCATGAACAATTCTATTCATGCGAATGACTTACTCATTTGCATAACATATGCTTGGTCATAAACACCTTTATCTAACTTACACTTACACATGTTGCAATATTGACAGTCATATAATTTTCCAATTAGATGAATTATGGTGTTTTTGCATTAATCATGAAAATTAGGAATTTATTTGCATAATTGGTATCTGTTGATGCTCTACTTTCCATAAACAACATATGTAACATGTATTTGAGTCTGATAATGGAAAACACTGCAAATATAGATTTTCTTCATTAGCTATGCAAATCAAGTCAAAATAAGCATAATTTGCACTTCATTATGTATATCTCTGGCTAAGCTACCTACATACTAAGTATCATATTGACAGTCCATAATTTTCCAATTAGATGAGATATGGTGTTTTGCATTAATTATGCAAATTAGGAATTTATTTGCATTATTGGTATCTGTTGATGATCCACTTTCCATAAACTACATACGTTACATGTATTTGAGTCTGATAATGAAAACCACTGCAAATATAGATATTTCTCATTAGCTATGCAAATTGAGTTGCAATTAGCACTTCTTTATTACATCACAAGCTATCTGCCACCCAAAAATCAAGACCACAGCATGTCTAGGTAAAAAGATTCAAAAAAGTTCTGCTGCAGTACCAAGGTCACATACCAGGGGGCCCAAAATTGACCTTGAATTTCGGCTTCACTACACCCGCCCACATACCATTGTAATCCATCAAGAGGCTCTTGAGACATGCTGACTGGAGTGGTGCGGAAACACATACAGACAAACAAACAAACAAACCAACAAACAAACATACAGGCAAACAGACACACCTAAAACTATATCTCCATTTTTCATGGAGATAATAATGGACTTAACTGAGTCTAGCTGAAGCAATGAGAGCAGCGGAGGACAGAGTGAGGTGGAGGAGGATAGTGGAGCAACTAGTCATGGTGCCGCAACGACCCACAAAGAGGTCAAGGGGTAGGTGAGGCGATCTTCACTGTAAGGGAAAGATCGGTAATTGAAGCAGACGCAGAAGCCCAACTTTTAACCAGGTTTGGTACCCTTAGTAGAAGTAGCTAGCTATAAAGGAGCTTTTGCTTGGGATATGCTGATATTTTTGAGCTGGATGTTACAGGTGAGGGTTCTAACCTTTTGTGTTGAAAAATCAGACTTTTAGCCATGTTTGTGGTGTCTGTAGGCTGTAGAAGTTTAGTATTTTGGTGTTGTCATCAGGTAGTTTTTCAGTTTCGGCCTAAAACTCAGGTAGGTGACCTTTGACAGCCTTAATTAATACCATGTATTTGAATAAGAAATGTGAGTCTTTGGCCTGTACCTCAAGGAAGCTTCCCTTCTGCCTGTACAATGCAAAGATGGCGAACAGTGGAATGGCGATGATTGAAGAGAAGGCCATGAGCAGACCTAAGGTCACCCCCCAGCCCGGGTACGCCTTGCCGTTGTACTCCACCGGGCTGTAGGTCACCAGGCTGAAGATGAAGATAAACTGTAGAAAAAGATGCAATAATAGATTCTTTATCTATTAGGCTGTATAAAAGACATAGGGCTATCCAACTAGCCGGAGGCTATTATAAAGGACTAATCCTGGTAACTGTACAAAATACAATGTACAATAGAAATCGGTCACACAGTCACGCTGCACATAAATTGATGCGTTAAGGAGACTATGATAAAAAGGGCTAGCCCTGATAACTGCACCCTGACAAAATACAATGTGCAATAAAAAAATGGTTACGATGTACATGAATAAATGCGTTAACAGAGATAGCTTTTACGCAGCACAATTTTATACAAATCATACAAAGCAGGGTGCTATTTTAGATACGGACACGTAAAATAGTTAAACAACAGGACAATTTTGTCAATGGTAATGATAGTGAATTTTCAATTTCGGACATTTACTATTATAAGTATTGTAACTACAGCTCTATACAATAATCTTAAAGCTAACTACGAATATACATAACAAACACTGATAAAAATCTTTTTTTTTAATGGAACCGACACATGTACATCAAGGAATTTCTAGTCAGCTGGAATGAAATGTGCTGACTTTTCATATCTCCTTCATCTGTTGCGGTATAGTACAGGGTACATATGCAATGCGCGACAACATACACATATGCCCACGACATTACTTCAAAGGATTCAGATTGTAAAGAAATTAACTCCCCGTAATCAAGTTATCGAAGCATATGAACTTGAAAGGTCCACAATCAGCATCTATATCTGTCACTGCAGGCTTCCTTGAAGGTTATTCAACTCGTTCGAGGTATACGTAAGAGGTTCATGAATATGTAATTTATCAAAAACGTCTATATAAGCTTACTTCGATATATACATCTTCGTTCCTTAAAGGTGCCCAAAGCAATATTAAGGCCCGAAAATATGATTTTGAAAGTCAATCTATTCAGTTCAAACACATTCACAATGTATAGTGACGTCGATGATGCAAAAATACGACGTCGTTGTGATGTGAGATCTCACTGAAAATCGTCGCCGGGGTTTTTGTAGGCTTGCGAAACAAAGAGGATCATCGCACGGCACGTTTTTGCGAGGTTTTAAAATGCTCAAAGTATGAAGTTATTACACAAATGAGCTAAACAGTGTTAGTAAATGTCAGTACCATAAAGATTTCAGATTTTTTTTTATTTCCATTTTTTGCTCTGATATTGCTTTAGGCCCCTTTAATTAGGTCTACAAGGTCAAAGGTCAAACTCACCAACATCAGCGCCGGAGACACAAACATCCAGCACACCTTGAAGTAGATGCTGGGTTGATGACCGATCATCTCTTCGATGTTGGCGCTGAAGCGCTTGATTCCTGAGAACGATAAGATTTCATCATCATCAAAAGACCACGGCTCAAAGAAATTATTTAACAGATTTTATCTTAGATTATCAAGGTCAGTGACAGCAGTCTTTGGCAATTGTGCTTTTGTAGGAACTCATGATCATGCCGTTATTTAAACGGAGGCGCTTGATTCCTAGAAGCAAGAAAAGTTAATCATATCAAAAAGGGCCGTGTTTCAAAGAAATTCTTAAACGAAATTGATCTTAGATCATTACGGTCAGTGGCAGCTTATGCGCCGTCTGAAGCAATTGTGCTTTTCTAGGAACTTATCATCATGTCATTGATGTTTGAACTGCACCGTTTGATTCCTAGAAACAAGAAAAGTTGATCATATCAAAAAGGGGCCGCGGTTCAAAAAAAGTCTTAAACAAATGTTATCGTGAATGTCGGCGGAAGCAGCTGCGCAGTCTCAGGCAATTGTGCTTTTCCAGGAACTCATCACCATGTCTTTGATGTTGGAACTGAAGAGCCCGATTCCTAGAATTTCAAACAAGTAAATGTCATATCATTACCAAACTAATGATCATGTATTCGCCTGACATAGGGAGGGAAAGTAACACATAATTTTGGAAGTTTTTCTTAGCCGCCGCACCAATGAAAAATGAACTATTCAATAGCATCAGACAGGCTCAAAACGCATTTGTATAGTAAGGCCTTTATTCTGTCGGGGTGCCAAAATAAAGGCGCTTCAGAACAAAGGCTGTACTTCGATCCCTTAAGTTAAGGTATAAACTCTATGAGAAATTTTCCCTGGTGTAAATCCAGTAAATAACATCTGGCAACGTCTTTGAACTGCTTATTAGACGGACATAGAAAAACGATTAGCTTGCTGATTATATTCTTAGATACCGTATAAAATATAACTTCAACAAAGGTACATGGAAAGGTACATGGATGTCACGTATAACATAATGATAATAATAAGTTTGATTGCAAGTTCTTGCCCGAGGGCTAATTACAACATGAAACAACATTGTGTAGAAACGGTAAGCAAACAATGCAAGCTAATGGTGAGAAGTGGAATAAGAGACTACTAGTATCTATATACTGCTACGGAATACAATCTGAGCTTTTTAGGTTTGACTTTTGTCCCACTTTTCTGCAATGAGTTGGTTTTGAGAGGCTAACAGGATTGTTTCAAGAAGGTAGGCGCTAATTCCATGTATGTGAGTGTATTACGAATACGTTACCATAGATATAGCAGATCCCAATGGCCATGAAGAAAGCAGTCACGATCAGACAGAACCCTGCAGCGTACCAATCCATCAGAGTCACCCAGTAGATTCCAGCCTGCAATGGAAACACTTTTAGGTTACCATGTTTCATGTGGCGTCTCGGTGGCGCAGTGGCAGTGTGTTTGGCCCAGAGCCCAGAGGTCCTGGGTTCGAAATAGGGATCCCCTGAGTGTCTTGTTGACGCTGTGCCCTTAGGAAAGGCGCTTTACAGGACTTTCTCCACTTCACGCAGCAGGGGAAAATGAGTCCCTAAGATAGATCATTAAACGTAGGTCCCGTATTTGATGGGAGCCACACCTCGAGCACTTAAGAGAACCCACCACGCGTATCGAAAAGAGTATGGGTCCTTCCCGATGGACCAAAATTAATGTGTATGTCCGGATATGCAGCCTTTATTGTTTAGTACAAACCTGGTGTGTTTCGCCATAAGGCGGTTTACCGAGTATGTAATGCATACACACATCATTGCCAAATGTGTCACGGGCTCGTAACACGATCTTCTAATCGGCCAACTGATGTGCAAGCGGTGTGAATGTGACTTAATATGGAACGGTCACGGTGCCCTGATAAGATCCATGAGTATACAGACTATCAGTTACTCCTTAATCAACAGTCGCGTGAAACCCAATGAGCCAATCTATTGGTTCTTGTCGTTGACGAGACACCTGAGACCTGTACCTGAATATCAATAATGAAGTCAGCTTGATCTTCTTTGAAACAAGAACATTAGTGAAAATAGATGGTGTTATGATATTGCAGTTGGCTGATGAAGCACTATTTCATCATTAGCACGTGTGCAACACAATCACGGTTAAAGTGATATGCATTGCAGTGATCATCAGCGCTACAGATTGAGAGCATGGCCCTCTATCTTAGCTTAAGCTTTTCCAAACGATAATTTTCCACCCGTTACAAGTCCTTTTGTTGGGATTCCACAGAGGTGAGACCGTTAAGAGACCGTTAAAAGACCGTTAAGGATTCAAAATTTTAAGATTTGACGAACCTCAGTGGTCTTTCTTTGAACGCTAAGTGGTCGACGTCGATGATCTTTCAAGAATCTTTTGATGATTCTTAAATGATCGCAGTGATCTTTCAATGCATGGTTTTCCAACAGTCTCTCATTGATCGCAATGACATTTTGATGATCTTTCAACCGTCTCAATCTACAATGATATTTCAACGATTTCAGTGTCATCTTTCAACGATTTCAGTGCCATCTTTCAACGATCTCAGTGTCATCTTTTAATGACTTTAGTGTCATCTTTCAACGATTTCAGTGCCATCTTTCGACGATCTCAGTGCCATCTTTCAACGATCTCAGTGCCATCTTTCAACGATCTCAGTGCCATCTTTCAACGATCTCTAAGATCTCTCAATGATCTCTTAATGATCTTTCAATAACATCAATGATCTTTCAACTATCGCCAGTGTCTTCTAATGATGCAAGAATTCCTCAATGATATCCATTTTAACGGTTTCTCAAGCTCAACAATTTTGTAATGATAGTTGGTCGCTCACTGATTACATGCCAAACAGTCTCCGTCCTGTAAAAGTACTGTAAATGCAATACTTATGTTCGCGTGGTTTTAATTTCGCGGTAGTGAGAACATGGAGTGTTCGCGGTGGTTTTATGTGCGCGTTTGAGATATTAGTAGACAAGAAGGTAGGATGGCAAAAATGTTCGTGGTGGTTTTAAGTTCGGGGCGATTAGCGCTTGACACGAAAACCGCCGCGAACATTTTTGCATTTACAGTATGTCCTAGTAGAACACCCCTGTTCTTTATACATGTATATACTAACCTGTGTGCATTGAGTGAGTCCCAGTAGGTACATGGCGACACAGAATCCCAGCAGCAGCCAGGTCTTCCGGCGTGCTAACACCGTCGGGAACTCATCTACCAGGGCTGTGGTGATCGTCTCCAGGGTCACGAACTGATTGCAACGCATACATCAATCATCAAAAAAGCTAAAGATTGGCAATCCTCTGTATTGCAAAGCAATCATATCAAAGTACTAATATGGTTATGAATAAGATAATCATTTGGCATCGTTGTTTTCAGGCTGCAATAAATTGTAGGTTTAGATAAGTCACAATATCTAGTGTAGTGGCATAGTAATTGCTTTGCATGGGTATGTATATAGTTTCAGAAACTTGAGGAGAATGGGGTGAAGAAAGGACACTCACGGTAGACACTTACTAGCCAACGCCCTCTATCGGTTTACCCTTGTGCTACAGTACATCCTTTGCTTACACACATGTAATGGGGACATGCCTTACCATGCTGTCCAGGCCCAGTGTGAAGAGCATGAAGAACAGGCAGATGGCCCAAAACGGTGAGGCGGGCAGCAGTGTCAGGGCCTCCGGGTAGGCAATAAACACCAGCCCAGGCCCTTCAGACAATACAGAGAACAACAGGTATTTCAATAGTCCTTTGATGCCATAGGCTTATTTTTGCACAGACCATGAGGAAAAACGACTATGCTATCTCATTTGATCTTGTGTTATGGATTTTATGACATACATGTATGAAAGAACACTTAGATGGATGTGTACAGTTTAATCCCTCTGTGCTAGTACAATTCCACTGATTCCGTTGTATGAAAAGTGGGATTTATCAATGGCGGCGACACGCGGTTTGCGAAAACGAAAAATATTATATATATGAAAGACAACAAAACACACCAAATACAAACAAAATTAGTCATGAGCATCATTTCTAAATATTCCATGATATAAACTTTTACTTGTCGTTCCCGTAAACAGTCCGGCCGTGCCCGGTTCGGAATAACATTACTTAGGCGCTTACAGCCATTATAAATCCGTCTTTTTGTGAAGTCTTGATGGTGTTGATGGTGTTGACCATGGCTGGGTTTACACAGGCGTATTCGGAGTCGATTCCATGTAAACTCAAAAAACGCCAGTGCAAACCCAACCTATATCTACATGACGCTGCAGTTTGTTTTAGCTATCAGAGCTCATATAAATGAACTGATCATCTCTGATTGCCCACCTGTGGCCACCACGTCTTTCACCTCCACGTTCAGCTCGTGTGCCATGAAGCCGAGAAAGGAGAACACGGCAAACCCGGCAAACACGCTGGTAGCGCAGTTCGTCAGGGGGATGAAAATGGCGTCCCTGTAAAGGATACAATGCTCCCATGATTTCATTTTTTATTTGGGGGGGGGGGGGGAGTTGTAGAACACCTTAGGAAAATAGATGTAGCATTTGTTGTGTCAATAATGATTGCATTTATACAATGATGAGAACTAATCATGACCTCAATTAGTGATACAATCAATATTCGCTGTTCTCTTTGGAGTCCAGCATGATAAAACAATACAGGTATAGCAACAGAACTGTACAACAAAATATCATAAGTTCATTGCAAGTCCTTGCCCGTAGGCTGATTGCAAGTACATGAAACATGGAAGGACGGACAGACAATTGGTAACAATATAGCATGGGAATATTCTAGTTCAAATACTAACACTAAATTCTATCTTATTTGGGTTTGACTTCTTTTTTCGAGACAGTGGAAGACGAATGCTCCCCCTTTTTCTGTAATGTGTGGGTTTTGTGATGTTAACAGGAGAGTGGTTTTCTTTTGTTCTGTAAACATGGAGAAGTTTGGATGGAATAAACATTTGGGTTGACATGAAACATCAATAAATGCTAAATTAATGTGAGATCAAAGGCAGAGCGGGAGGGGTCAGAGGTCAATGAAAAAACGTATACATGTAGCTCGATGGGACAAAAACATCCGCACTTCTCAGCACACTAGAACTACAGACGACACTGTCACAGAATGGCATCCAAGATGGCGGTGTAAACAAAATCACGTGACCTATGACATCATACGCAAAGCACCCATTCGTCGTGATTGGTTGGCCTACCTCTGACAGTTGTTGTCGAACTTGTTGTAGCTGGACATGGTCAGGACGCCTCCGAAAGCGATACCGATGGAGTAGAAGATCTGCGATGCCGCGTCGTACCAGACCTAGAAGAACAATTTCAATTGTAAATGGCCGTCCCAGTATATTTCGGCTACAGTAAGCAAGTTAACGGTTTCAAATACGCTTGTGCAGGATGATGCATTGTGGGTGAAATGGCAAAGTTGAAGGCCCTGGCAATACATAAAGAACGGCCAGGGACCATAGAAGTACATTACAAACTGCCAACTAGGTTATACTTTCAGTCACAATGTAGATATTACTGTAGATGTTAACATTTTGGCAGTGGTTTGATAATCGTAATGACCTCTTTATCGAACTTTTAAGTTTTAAAAAACCACCGCGAAAATGCTTGTTCTATCTTATAGATGCCCGTCTAACCCATTTTCCCACGGCAAATTTCTGAACCGTTCATGTTCTATACCGTTTGCTCGAGGTAAACAACGTTTCATTTTCTAACTTTCAATCAGCCAAACTGTACCACATTATCACCGCAAATTCGTTATTGGATAGATTATTTCATTCTTTAGGTACCTGAGATTCTCGTAGCTTGTTCAAGTCTGGCGTTATGTAGAAGAGGACACCGTCTCTCGCCCCGGGTAGTGTCACACCTCGTACCAGCAGGATGATCAGGATAATGTACGGGAAGGTAGCCGTGATGTACACAACCTGCAAGTACCAAACGTCATGGGTTAGTTCACTTTTATCCAATGTAAAAGAATGAGACATGGTGAGGGCAGACTGAGATAAAAATTGAATCACTAATGATTGTAGTTGTTGCTTGAGTAATGTTGTAAATTGTCTGTGCTTTTGTCTGCGTGTGTTTGTGTATGTATGTGTGTGTGTGTGTGTGTGTGTGTGTGTGTGTGTGTGCTTGTGTATGTCTATGTGTTTGTGCCTGTGTGTGAGGGCATGTGCGTGTGTCTATGTATGTGCGTCTGTGCGAGTGTGTCTTTGTGTTTCAGTTTGTGTTCGTGTATGTCTGTCTGTGTTTCTTCAACTCACAATATACACAATACAATTGAATGTTGTTGTTCCAGTACCTTTCCCGTGGACTTGACTCCCTTGAAGAGACAGAGGAACACTAAGATCCAGGCCAGCAGGAGACATAGCGACAGTTCCCAGTTCATACTGCCTGTCTCGGAGATGCTGCCTGTGATCTGTTGGACGCGCACGCTGTAACACAGACATGAAATACATCAAATAGAAAAATGCCATTCTCCTACACAGAGCCTCACTCGCGGCCCACATACAGTGCGAGGGCTCTGCAAAACCGGGCTGAGGTTTCCCCTTTTGTGGGTGTGGCCTCCAACCAGGTGTTAGCCAATCAGACAAACGCATTTACTCTGACTGGCTGACAGCTGGTTAGACACCACGCCCACAAAAGTGGAAACCTCAGCCCGATTTAGCAGAGCCTCCTCGGAGAACTGTACATTGTATAGGTCGAGGACGATGCTGTGCACAGGAAAATGGGAAATCATAACATAAGTAGATTTTATTTTGAATCTTTGATTGCATTCTTATTTTGCCATTCATCAAATAATGCAATGCCTAATGGATCGCCAGGACCTTGAAATGTTTAAGAAGGAGGCAATAACTAAACTACTCTGTCCTCATTTGTGTAAAACAGTACTGTAACACAATCGTTTGTGATATTCAACATTTTACTTACTGCCAGTATTCCTCGCTGGGGCCGATTCGTGTGAAGTTCGTGGCATTTGCCGACTTGTTGGCGACGCCCCAACTCTCCACGCAAGCATCGGAGTTCCACCAATGTCCGCAGTCACGCCACGGCAGCACGCTAGTGAAGGAGGCGAACAGGTAGTACAGGGCCCAGGCGATGATCATGTTGTAGTAGATGCAGGTCCAAGCAGATATGATGCACATTGCCCAACCGATACCTGCGAGAGAGACAGAATTCATTTTCTATGATTCGATCGTTCGAACATGAGAGTGTACTTTTATACTGTCCAGATCAATGACGTACTAGGTAGGTGCTGGCAGCCATGTTGGTGTCAAATCGCAGTACAAACGTAGACAGTATTTTCGCAGTACAAACGTAGACAGCATTTTCGTGTGTTTTAAGTCTTCTTCTGCTTAAGGGTTAGCGTTGGGTTAGGTCTTATCTGAGCTGTGCATTTAAAAGTGCTTATTTGGCAGGGTCAGAATAGGTCTAAATATCCGAAAACGTTTGAGCTACTGAACGCAAAGTAGAAAACCAACATGGCGGTGGGCACAGCGCCACGTGACAAGTTGGCCACCTAAATATAACCTAACAAAAGGCTTTCAGAAATGAGCATGGCGATATGATGTACCCTACAGTAGAGTTCGTTTATTTTGCTGTACTATCAAAGCAATACTTTTTCAGTAGCAAATATGGTAGTCAAAACAAGCAACATTGTAATGGATAGTAACTACTCGTTTACAAACTATGTAAATATCTTCTACGGGTGCGTCGATGAAGAATAAACAACCAGTTCATAATATACATGGGTGTATGTGATATGGGTCACTGACGAAACCCAGTCACTGACCTGAAACATCTGGCCGTTTCAAAAATGTATGCAATAGCTTGTCAATGAATAACTGTCAGTTTCTACGGGCGGTTCAAGGGAATGACTGTACACATGCATACGATGTGTGTTGGCTATTGGTAAACCACCTTTCAGTATGGGGATGCAGTTCCATACAGGTAGAGAGCCCAGACCGGCGTACTGCCCCAGGGTCAGCTCGATGAAGAACATGGGGATCCCAGCAAACACCAGCATGATGACGTAAGGGATCAGGAAGGCTCCTGTGAAGAACAAAAAATCAAAACATTTTTTTATCAACACAACAAAAATACAGCAACTTTCTTACGGTCTTCTACATCTATATACATACAAACAAGTAGATACAATTGAATTAACCTACGTACAAGTATATGGATAAATCAACGTGTTGCGTGTAACATATCATTTACATTACTGGCTCTAAGGTCTAAACATTATTTGATGCATCTACCAATTTGTACACAGTAAGGGATTGGATTTAGGGTGGAATGTATTACTAGTAGATTCTTTTAAGCAAACGGAAAAAAGGTAAACAATTTTGAGCGTTTATCATCATATCGTTAGCAATCCATGACATAGTGACGTTCATCTTCAATCTCATTTGGATAGGATCTACAAAATCTCTGATCTCGAGGAAATTTGATTATACCTTCCGATTTCTACGTTTAACTATGACTACAGTCTACTCTTGTCTTTTTGATTTTTTTACGAATAGGACTAGGTTTTACTGGCTAATACGATGTAATGTCCAAATTGGCTGCCAGGGAAGCACGGCCAGTCAAAGCAAAATATTTGGGTCATCTATCCCAACATCTGCTTGGATATAGAATCAGACGGGCGCTTGTTGCTTGTTTGTTTTCAACAAGGATAGAAAAGAGCTAATACTGAAATTGAATATACACTGTGTTCTTGAAATAGAAATAATAACACAATGGGGCTACAAATTGATAACAGCTACGGTGAACAAATGAAGCACTCTAGTCTTGGTCATCGAAAGAAATGGTATAGATGTTGGCCCCTAACAGCTTACATGGTACTCCATGGGCCTTTACTGTTGAGATCTAGACTTTGTAAGAGAAGAAATTAGAAAGAGGTTGAAGGATTGTCATGATTTTCATACTCACATTAAAACAGTTTAAAACATCTGATACTCACCACCGCCGTTCCGATAGCAGAGGTACGGAAACCTCCATACGTTGCCCAGTCCCACGCAGTAGCCAATCATAGACAGGAGAAACTCCACCTTGGCATCCCATTGGTCCCTGGCAGGGGGTTCATCATCGCCCGGTTTCTGCTGAGCTTCGATCTCCTGAATCGACAAAAAGATGCCGTGGCAATTAGCTGGTTCAAGGTTGGAACTGCGCATTGCAAAAAGGTGAGGGCCTCAAAATCTCGCTTCCACTTCTTGTCTAGACTAGCCTGGAGTCCAGCCTTATTAGCCATTATTGGCGAGGAGCGGAGCTTGGGTAGCGGACGGAAGCTAATAAGGCTGGACTCCAGGCTAGTCTAGGCACTATATAACCTCCTTGGTCTAGGCTTGCCAATAAAGATAATTGCTGATATAAAGAAAAGAGCAGTTTTATAAAGTAAAATGCGCGTTTGGTGCTCTGATACGTAATAAAGCCACAGAATAAACACACAATGATTTTTCTTTGCCACAGATCAGTCAATAGATGAACTGCGGTGGACCTTCAATGTTTTCCAGCACCAACCGTTGAGCCCCCTCCAACCCACAGCCTATCTTGTCAAGGTCTCGCTCTACTACCCTCCTTCAAGTTATTACTTGACCTGCTCTCTTTATCTTCCTTTCTCTGTTGTTAGCGTCTAGTTCAAAGTCACCGGGTGACTCTATGTAGTAGCACCATTTCTTCTAGGACGGCTAGCCCTATGGGGTTTCTTATCCGTTGTCCTGATGACGTTTTTACGCAATTTATTTCAATAACTTTTCCTTAATCAGGTTATTTTCCCTTTACTATTTTTTCGCTGCGGTGGCATTGTTACTTTCGCATTTGGTGCGCTTCACTGCAGTGCGATGCGTTCAGCTGAAAAATACCCCTAACCGGTACATTATAGGAGCCACATACAGGCTCTGTATATATAGAACAGGAGAAGGGTTGAAAACAAAAAATGTACATGCTCGGACATTCCAAAAAATACCTTTGCAATTCATAGGATTCTTTAACAATAAACGATTGATTGATTGATTGATTGATTGATTGGTTGGTTGTTTGGTTGATCGATTGATTGATCGATTGAATGAGACGTCACAAAAAATGTGAAGCAGTCATCCTTGGCTATAGCAAGTGAAGCATGATGTATAAACAAGTAGATTTAAGTAGTACGCTTCGCTACAGCCCACGTTTTCAGTCAAGCAAATTAGGTCACCCCTACTCTTCTCGATAGGTGTGTTGATTTTTACGCTTGAGGCTAACGTCTGAAGCACCGAAAACACAGAACCGCCGACTTAAAGGCAACCAAAACAACATTAGGGTCCAAAATATGGAAATAAAAAAATGCTGAAATCTTTATGCTAGTGACATTTACTAACACTATTTAGCACATTTGCGTAAAAACTTCCTGCTTTGAGCCTTTTAAAAACGCGCAAAAACTCTGGCGACGATTTTCAGTGAGTTTTCACATCCCAACGACGTCGTCTTTTTGCATGATGGACGTCGCTATATATTGTGATAGTATTGTTTGAACTAATCATGTATAAACATTACTAAATAAATAGACTTTCATGATCAAATTTTTTGACCCTAATATTGCTTGAGTTGCCTTAATATCACCGTCCAAACTAAAAGAAAGCTTTTCGGCATCTTCTTTGGGACATGGTAGTGAAACAGTAAAGTGGGGAGGGAGACAAGTTCACTGAAGACCACAATTAAGATACGACCGAAAATAATTTCATCAGGTTGTTAGAACACGGGATATTGGAGTTTTCTTTTACCAGTAAATCCTCACCTGCTGACGTTTCGGTGTCTCTCAGACACCTTCTTCAGAGCCTCTGACTGGAAAACTGCTTCTTGCCGCTATAACTTGTAGTATAAGTAGCTATGAAGAAGGTGTAACGTTGGGTAACATAAATTCGGGATTTTTCCGATAATGATTGACTGAAATCAATCTAGCAGAACAATAAACCATCCTTTTTTTCTATTATTCTGTCAGTATCATGTACTATCTTTGCACTAATCATATATATGGTAGATTTTGTCTCTAGTCGTGCTGACACCATAATATTTCAACTTGAAACTACCGTCCGTCGCACGCACAATGACGGTGCTGTCGGACAGGGGTGAACATTAATTCGGGAGAAAAGATTCGTCTTGAATATCTTACCGCTAATTACATTTTATACAGCAGCTATTCGTTCCATCCTTGGCTTGAGGAGAGTGCTATGGATATAGACGTGTCCAAGTAAAAAAAATACACGAAAAAACGGCCGTACCGCACACATCAGGCCTACGGGAACAACCCGTGTGTTGAGTCGGTAGCTATAGAACGTCAAAGTCGACATCCACCGTCATGGCAACGTGTACATTATTCATGGAAAGTTAGCCGGATGCTGTAGCATTGATAATACTACTATGTCCATGTATTTCTTGTTGTGTTAGGAGCAAACTTTGAGGAAAATATCGTCCTCAGTCCACAATCACACGCAACATTTAGACAAAAAAGTGTTCCTCACAAACCTTTGTCGTCTGCTTGACAACAGGATTCTGGGTAATGATATGGCGGCGGGAAAATACACGTGCCGTAGGTTGTAGCAACAAAGAGGGGTTTTGATGATTGATCACACTTAGAGTCCAATTGCAGGTCAGCAATTTTAAGAAAATAAGTTGTCTTGTAAATGATTGTGTTTAGCAGGAAGCGGATGTGACATTTGTCTTATAAACCAGCCGACAACGATGTAGTGTGATTCTCCCACGAAGCCCTCAGACTGTTCCAATAAGGGACGGAGAGTTTTTGTCCTCGTCGCCTTCTAATACATGCTTATCGAAGCTTTTCAGCCAGTGTTCTGAATACGTTAGTCTGTCAAGTTTGCATTTCTAGTGGTATTACTGATGTTGCATCTAGCACATATCCCTAAATACCCCGTTTTCGAAAAATCCCGAATTTAAGTACCCCACGAATTTATGTTACCCAACGTTACATATCTGACAGATACCGAAACGTCAGCAGGTGAACATTTACTGGTTCACGGTGAAAAAAGAAAGCTCCAATATCCACAAGACAGATAATATGCGTATACTTCCACAGTTGAAGTCAGTTCCCTTTTTTCTGAATACTAGCACATGTCAATTACAACTTTCGGGTGGTGAATCTTAATCGGGTCGTCCATGCTTTGAATGGCTGAGTCGAATGGCCGAGTGGCTTTGCTGGCAAGCGCCAGATTGAGAGGTCGTGCGTTCAATTCCTGGTATTCCTGGCTAGACGTTGTGTCCTAGGGAAAGGTACTTTACACGACTTTCCTCACTTCACCCAGGTGTAAAAATGAGTAACTGGCTTCGGTTGGGGAAATAAAGGTGTTGGAAAGAGAGGGATAGGCTCAGCCTTCCAACATCCTGCCCTAGACACAAATCATTCCCCGTGGACTCAAAAAGACTGTGGGGCTAACTTTACCTTTACCATCCACGCTTAGATGGAATATGCATAGGCAGGCGTTCACTGCTATGAGTTGTCATTTAACTATGGGACTCAATGTCTTGTGGGATGCTGATCGTTCCTTTTTACATTGTTTCACATTTGCAGTGACATATTTGTAGCGTGTGCGCATGCCCTGCCCTGCGGTGAGGCAGTGGCCCCTCTATGACCCCCTTATCTATATGCGAGAACACGTACTAAAATTCTTATGCAAGTCTTTGTTCAAATTGCGCAATCGGAACGATGGGAAGTCCTACAGCAAGGGATAAACGTTGACACCTGGTTCTCTTCTTGTACAGTAACAGCAGAATCAAAATTAAACGAAAGAAATATCAGCAACAAAAAGTTAGTTCGCTGTAAACGTTCACCTGGGTTTAGATCTTTCTGAGACTAATTGTGGTCTACAGCTATATACACTCGACATAGTTTTCTGTGCCTCACGGCTGGTGCTTTATACTTTCTTCAGAGACAACAGGTTAACATCAATGTTCATTACATTATCGCGTTGGTGTAGCTACAAATGTCTGTCGCTCAAATTCGAGATTTATCGAGATTCAAACGGCCCTGGTCACACTAAGGATGATGTCACATTGTTCGTACTGAGGATTATGTTGATACCAGGGAATCTTTAAGCAGGCTGTGACAAAACCAAGCGCCGACAAGGAAGTAAGACAATCTTTTTCGTAAAAGTGCAGTTGTATTTTGCAGTACACACTAACAGATGTCTTTTACAGTGTCTTTTCTATGACGAACATAGCTTAGGGCCCGGTCACATGCGTCGTGATTTGGTCGTAAGATAGCAAAATGAGGGCATTCGTAGGCCCGATTCACACACAGGTTTTTGGAGTCGACTTTTTGTGTCCTTTGGGATGCTAAAGTGGAGTTTTCTACTAGACTCCAAGTCAACAACGTTCGGTTTGGCCTATTTTAGCTTACGATTGCAAAGGAATTGTTTTCCTTGCGTTGTGTTCTCTAACCTTTAGCACACTGAAGTAGGCATTTGGCACCCGATTCCCTATTTGTTACAGAGGTAGGCAGCAGGGAAAATATCAATTTTGAACTTCATCATTTTAGAGTTCAGCTACAGTAACTAGGTCTAAACCCAGGTTGCAGCGAGCATTTTTGTGGCCTAGATTTATTTTTTCTGTCTTCCTTCCGCAGGTGTCACACAGTCGGCGGTCGAAACCTTCCGCCGAATTTCTTGATCGTCAGAAGACCATCGAATCACAAAATCACCAGGAAATCTAGCGTGATTTTTGGACTTGGCTCGGTGCCCTACAACCACTGGTTCATCCTTAAAATCACGCAGTATTTGAGCAAGACACCGGTCGTATTCCGTCCGAAAATGTCCCTTTCAGCTCGCAGACTTCTCGAACCACAAGTATATCCTGCTGTGTGACCTGTATGGTCCTACCCATGTCTCACTTACTTGCACACGTTTCCAACCAACAAAAATCTTGACGTTTCATACCTTAGAATCATTGTTGAACACTCCTTTTATGGATCCTACGCCAGTCTTGGTGCCACTTGCTGCGTCGTCACTAACGAACGCTGGGTTCTCGGCCATTTTGTGTTCTAGTTGTTGTTGTGACTAAAACTGAACCACGCCACCTGCACACCTCATTTGCATAACCGGTTTGACAACGTTTGCGCAGGACACTACTCTTTCACCCTTCCGCCGAGGACACGCTAATGATAGACATATACTCACAAGCTGAACTTTCACAAGAGAACAACTCGCATCCATTGATTATGAGACCATACTGATTTGATTATTTGGATGACATACTCTGAGCTCTCCAAACTGATGCGAGCGAAAAATAACAACAAAAGTTGGGCCCAAAAGTAGTTGCCATCATTATGAAATCTAAGGGGTCAGGAAGGTTTTTACAAATGACTGAACTTACAGAACGTGTTGTAACAAAACCTCGCCCCGGGTTCAACATAAATTTTGTGAAAGGAGTAAGTTAACGACAAATCAGTACGTTTTGCGGTAGGAAAAGAGGAATTCTAGTATACGTGGTTGTAACGTTAGATGTCAAACTAGTTCGATAGTTGTAGAAGTGATGTGATTATTGTTGTAGCCTTCAGTATAGTTATAGTGATACTAGGCAACCATACTAGTGTCACCAAGGAGGTCAATCCTTTGAATACAATATTATACAAGAATAAAAGTGTATTGGCTGTGATACCATGTTTTATTACTTCAAATCTTGTCACAACGTTTATGGTCTCTATTTTGAAGGCACCTTTTTCTGGACATCTTGTTGTTGTTTTTGCGCTGTCGTGTTAGCTTAGCGGTCTGGTTACACAAGGACAAGGTCACCCGTTTGTTTGTTTGCATTGCATACCCGGTAAACCACCTCAAGGCGTAACACACCAAGTTTCTACTGAACAGTAAAAGCTGCATATCCGGACAGATTTATATATTATCCATTCACACCGGGAAGGACCCCTACTCTTTTCGATACGTCTGGTGAGTTTTTTTACGTGCTTGAGGTGTACATGCATGTGGCTCTCCTTGAACACGGGACCTCCATTTAACGTCGAATCCGAGGGACGTCCCTAACCGACGCTAGGTACTCATGTAGAGGTAGTTTCTTGAACCTGAGTGAAGTGAGGAACTTTGTGTACAGTACCATTCCCAATGGCACAACATGAACGGAACAAATCAGGGGACCCAGGGTTCGAACCCAGGACCTCTGGACCAAACACCCTGCCACTGCGCCACCGACACCCCACGGCATAAACATGATTTCTGTCGTATAATCACATCGCATTGTGCAAGATTTATGTTTCGATGTTTCGATGTATTGGATGTTTCCATATTTCTCATAAAGGTAATGTAAAGCCGTCCACTCGTTCTCATTTAAATGTACAAATTGCTGTGGCCAGCCTTTACGATTTGATGAGCTAAATTACGAGCACCATCGATGCTTTCTTCATTTTCCCACAACACTTATTGTGTTTCACAAAAAATGCACCACAACATTACTTATGGGTTTTGACTTGGAAGAAGTTATAGCAATGTGTGGCGTAAAAAGCCCTAAAAAACGGCTGTCGCCTGAGAAGACATGCAAAATTTAAAAAGCAGCCGAGAACGTAACAATTCAGTTCAGAGAATGACCGGTTAACTGGTGAATCCAGCTACTAAGGCCCTCAAACAAATCAAGTCAGATCGCTCCTGTCACTGTTCTTGTACGCTGTGCAAGGTGGTTTATAATGCCTTTCTCCAAATTCTGTAACTTCCGTTACCGTTTGAAGTAAGACGTTCCTGACATTAAGATATGACACATATAAGGTGCCAAACTAAGGTGTCTTACTTCGGACAGATAGTTCTTACACCCACCTGGGCACCACCATCCACCAGACCTTACGCTGGACCAAACACGTCCAGACCACATCCAACAAGGCCAGGAGAACTCTGAGATTCCTTTGGAAACCCGAGACAAGCTATCCCGGAATGGAATCGAGATGGCGTACAGCACAATGGCTCGACCTTAGCTGCAGTACGCCTCCGTACTGTTAGGGGGCTTGGCTTCTTCATCAAGCAAGATGTTGGACAGAGTCCACTACCAAGCAGGCTGTCTTATCACCGGAGTCTTGAAACGAACACCATCGAGCGTTGTTACCGTATGCAGGAGCTTGAATGGGACAGCCTATCCACCAGAAGACACTTTCACTCAATGGTTCTAAGGCCGTGTTGATTTGATTATATGGATGACATCCACGCGCTCATCAATTTTCGTCCGTTTCCAAAACACCTCGACCAATCGATCCCTTTGAAACTCAAATCAGCCATGACCCGAAAAATTGCTTCCTAGTTTGCTTTAATGACTAACTACCTGGTAAAACAAACTCGCCAGTGAGATGCTGGAAGGTGTCAGCTTTTAAAAGATGTTTTCAGATTGACAATTTTGGCACTTTGGAAATGATAGAAGCTGACCGCGGTTTAACGTTTAAAGAAAAGTAGTAGAAACTATTTTTGTAAACGTTAAATCGCGGTCAGCTTCTATCACTTCCAAAGTGCCAAGATTGTCAATCTGAAAACGTACTTTAAAAGTTGACACCTTCCAGAATCTCACTGGCGAGTTTGTTTTGTCAGATTAAGTCGTTAAGGCAACTTAGAAGGCGATTTGTCGGGTCATGGCTGATTCGAATCTGACTTTCAAAGCGATCGATTGGTCGGGGTGGAAAAAAAGGTTTCGGCCATACTGTAAATCATACAAAGCAGCTGCAAAATGAGAAAATATATGCTGTAAATTGTGATCAAAAACAATTTGGAAAACAGATACTAATGTCGTAGAATGCCAAAGTCGACGAAGAAGATGTAAAAGAAGAAAAATAAAGAATCTATTATTCGGTAAACCATACTCTATGTGTTTAGTTTTATAAGCCCATCCACGGTTCCGACTACGCATGTGCAACGTCAAAGCTAAAGGCCCCTGAGACGTAAACAAAACCCGTCGGGGCGTTGTTATGCAAATCTAGACAATGCCGAGACAAGCCAGGGGCCTTCACCTTTGACACCTTGCGCATGCGTAGTCGGAACCGCGAATTGGCTTATTCTTTTTTATTTTTTATTGCAACATTTAAATAGATGACATGATGACGACAGACTCAAGCTTACAGCTCATTTTCCTGTCGTCATCGACAGAATACTGTACAGTAGTACAAAAGAAATATTACAAATACTGAAAATGAAAAAAAACAGGTGCGGACATGCAAAGCATAAGAGTAACAAATAATCTCAAGTAAGCTACATGACAGAAATCTTGAAATGTAAGAAAATTGAAATCATTAAACAGATAAATATGTGGGCAGGTACTACAAGACTGGTAGGATGGGGGGTTGGCTACTCAAATATTTTGGTTTCTTTAATGAATAGTTGGGCATGCTGTAAGAGTTTGGCATTGTTTGAATTCGAAAGGAAGGGTGAACCTTTAAGCAAGAATTGAATTAGGACATTATCCGAGAGATCATTGAGATTTGTGACTGATCCTACCAGATTTTCTAAATTGCTGAAGAGTAAGGAACTGTATTGAGTGTAGTTTGGGCAGTACAAGAAATAATGAGAAATACTTTCACAAGGATGGCCACAGGTACAAGCAGGACTGGTAACTAGGTCGCGAGTGTACAAATTGAAGTTTAAACTGAAAGTACCGAGACGGAAACGAGTGAGAAGAGCGCAGGTGTAACGATGACCAGTGTTGAAATATGGGACAGATACAAGGCGCACAGAATTGATTGTTTTCTTAAAATGTGGAATACTTAATGATCGATCTGCCAAGGTAAGGTTGTTCCAATGATACGTAGCATAATGTATGAATGATTTCTTAAAGCGAGTTGTGGTACACTTTAGCAGCTGAAGGTTGTATTTATTGCGAAGGTCGTAGGAAGAGGAATCTGATACTGTGGGCGGTATGAAATCTCTTAAGTACTTGCTTGGCTTATTGAATCCCGCGGCTGCGCTACAGCTTACGTTTTCAACCAATTTGGCAATTATTTTTTGGCAAGTTGCCAGGTATGACAGAGTGGAAACTTCCACTCGCCTTGCTGTCCTTTTGTTGACAACAACAACAACAATGCAATTGAACCTGTGGTTGCGTTCAGAGTTCTGGCCCTAGGCCGGTCAATAATATGTCGTGTGATCGCAAACTGAGGGCATTCTTGGGATATGTGTGGCCTTGTGTCGTACAAAATTCATCTGTCTTGTTACTGACAAAGTACCTTAGATCCTTGTCGGTGGTTAGTTCTGTCACAGCCTGTTTGAGATTTCCACCGCATCGAAGAAATCATACTAGTATATTTATGGCTCTAAAGGAACATATTTTCAAATTTGATTTTGATTTTTGAATGGACCTCAATTAAAACGCGACTTGATCATGAGTTCGACTTGCATGGACTCGAGATAGCTCAGGTCACGGGGTACTTGAGTATCCTAAATGTCTGTATGCACATTCCAAAATCAACTCCGCTGAGTCGGACTTGGGCTAAGTGTGCTTAGAAAATGCTTGTGTAAACTGGGCATACCATAAGAAGACAGTGATAAGAAAAAAAATGTGCACGAGGTGACGTGATAGTCGCGTCGAGGGGAGGGGGACGCATGGCACCCACGTGGTGACAACATTATCAAGGAAGAAACCCTTATCGTAGAACTAATCTGTAAATGTTTCACACACACCACCACCGATGTATCAACTAGATCACCCTACCGTGTGTCTGTTAGTCTTGTCTCCAAGTTCGGTCATAAGAAGTCCATGGTCTTCCTTCGAAACCGACTCATAAGACGCCATGTTCACTCATTCAAATCCAACGTACGAATGGGCGGGTAAACGCGCCAAGCCGCTTGACAATACAACAGATTCAATTAGCGCATTGTGATGTGATGTGTCACAACCCGTCAAAACATTTTAGGGGTTGTCATCTCTTTAAAAAAAAACTCACTCAATCTCAGTGTGAAATTTGACATCTACGTAGCAACTATATAGGCACTTTTGGGTGGATCTTTTTAAAATGTTGGCTTCATTTTGTATTAGAATAGCCAGGTGCGCTAGATTGATAAAATCTAGATAATTGTCGCCACATTTTTGTTTGTTTCGCCATGGGCACAACGAGATCCCAAGTTAACCCCATCCACCCCCCCCCACCCACAAACACACACACCATCTTTCCACTACACGGCGATCTCTGAGCGACCATATATACAGCGACCAAAATTGGATTTTCGTGACCCTTGATTTTATTGCTGGAATATTATACAAGATCTAAAAGTGTGATTTAAAACACAACAAAACACACAAAACGTAAAAACAATCCCTCATCTACGAAATTCATTGAACGATCTGTCAAATCTTGGATCGCTCGGTGGTCGCAAGGGGTCGTAGCGCGGTCGTAGCGCGGTCGCAGCGCAGTCGCAGCCTCTAGTGGAAATGTCTAGATGACGATGCAAGACACGGAATAGACGAATTTTTCAAAGTTATTGTGCGGGATTAAAGAATTTGAGTTATGTATATTGTACTTTGGATTAAGTTAACGCTTTTGTTTAAGCGTATTCAAATATTCTACATTCCTTTAGATGGCCCAAAGGTTTGTTATTGTAGTGGGATAATTTCATTATCTTTAGGATCAAACAAGTCAAGAAAACTTTGGATACAACTAACGAGGGTTTTAAGTATGCTATACCTCCGTAAGTGAGAAAACTTAAGTTGTAACCATATGTAAATAAAGACAAAACGCTGTTCTGTGAAAAAAGTTTTTATTTTACGGTAGGTTAACGACGAACAGCTGTCTTTTATTTACAGGTGAGGTAACGCTAAATTCCTGGCGGCAAGCTATGTGGAATCCGCTCGCATTGTGCGACTGAACGATTATGAGTCATTCCCAGGAGAGTTACAAGTGACTCAACCAGTGGTTTTCACTCTCACGCAGTTTTCTTGTAAAAATGGCTTCTTATAGCAACATTTCTAAGGATGAAGGGCGTCTTGTAACAGACCAGGGTGACAAGAACATGGTAAGGAAACTTCTAATAATCTTATTAGTACCAGACATCGACTATCTTGGTTGTGGTATTTCCAGACATCTTTACAACAGTACGGCTCGGTTAACGCCCCCTCCCCACATAACATCAAGATAAATTGTTCGGATTGGCAATCTAATCTTAGCCAAGTTACATCTTAATGTTATGCTATGTGCCAACGTCCAGTGTTGCATAGCACTACTAACGTTACGAAACTGAAGTTAAGTTGGTCAACCAGCTGTGGCTTTCACTCTCACGCAGTTTTCTTGTAAAAATGACTTCTTTTAGCAACACTTCTAAGGATGAAGGGCGTCTTGTAACAGACTTGGATTGAAGAACGGCGTAAGGAAACTTCTAATAATCTTATTAGTAACGGACTTTCTGTGGTATTTTCAAAATAGTCTTTAAATCAATACGGTTAGGTTTTCGCCCCCCTCCCTACAAAACATCAAAATACATTGTTCAGGTTGGCAGTCTAATCTTAGCCAAGTTATAGTTAATGTTATACTATGTGCCAACGCCCCGGGTTACAGTACATAAGACTGCTAACGTTACGCAGCTAAAACCAAGTTGCTCAACCAGTGGCTTTCACTCTTACGCAGTTTTCTGGTAAAAATGACTTCTTATAGCAACATTTCTAAGGATGAAGGGCGTCTTGCAACAGTAACAGGGTAAGTACCAGACTAACTGTGGTATTTTCACAATTCTTTTGCGCCCCCCTCCCCACATACCATTGTTCAGATTGGCAATCTAATCTTAACCAACTTATGATAAATGTTATGCTGTATACCGGGTGACAATACATAACACTACTAACCTTACACAGCTAAAGCCGACCAAACAATGAAGCATCGACCAAACATTATATATGTACCTGAATGAAAAGACTCGCGGTAGCTCCAAACTGGTCATCAATCATCTAGAGAAGCTATTAATTCACCTCCAATGATATGTTGTCTGATTTTTGACATGATGACAGTTAACTCACAGTCTTCACAAACATGTCTATATGTTGGGGACACACATAGTAAAAGAACATGACACCTGGATGCGTTTACTCGTAAGACTTTGTTTGTTTATCAGGTATTCTGGGTCATCATCACACCACGTGCTTCTACTTCCGATTTTGAAGCTTTCTCGGGAGTGATCTGTTTCTTTGACGTGAGCCTTTGTCTCAAGTTTTGTTTCTTTGCCCGGGAGCAAGTCACCCTCGACTCCCATACAATGCCCTGGGTGAACGCTTACAGAAAAACCACTTCTTTACGCTTCATAAATTTCAAACATCACCCACGATGACACCACAATCCACACAACAGTTTACTTATCCAGTTCCCCACATAACATGTTAACACAACAACAACAACATGTAATTGTGGAATCAGAGTATCGTATAAAGTCGGCATGTCTACATACAACCCCTTAAGAGATCATGCGACGAGGCTACCATTCGGCTGGTGCACGTGTCTTCTAGATCGTTGCGCGATTTTTACGGACCGGCCGATATGTTCACAGGTCGCCGACCTCAATGTTCTATTCTGGCGATTTTGAGATTTGGCAACCTTCTTGCGATCAGCAAACTCGACTTAAGGTTGTTATGATGTTGACAGTGTGACCCCAGCTTAACCTTCTCCCTGCTGCCTTACTCTGTAACCAATAGAGAATAGGGTGCCAAGCACCTGATTCGGTGCACTCAAGGTTAAGGCAGACTCGCACACTATTAACATAAAGATGATGATGCGTCAGTGATGAATCATGGGTCATAGTTCAAGGGTCCAAAAGAACAATAAGACACAGTGTGACTGAGAGTGGCAACGACAACAGAAAGTCTCATCTTTTCGGTGCTGTTTGTATGTGGGTTAAGTTTGTGTTTGTTTCCAACATAACTCGAGAAGTCGCGGATAGATATCAATGATATTTGATAGCTGGATGAGGTTTGGGAAGAGAAAGGTCAAGTTTGATGATGGGCCTCCTAGCGGCTTTCTACGACACTGCAGTCGAACATCTGGTTTTCTACTTGAACGTACATCATAAGATGAAAAAGGGGATATAGATAAAAGAAAATCAAATATCCGAGGATACACAACGTGAACACTAGAATGTTGCTTGAAATTGCATCATGAAGGTTGGGTAGACACCCTTGATGTGAAACCTGTTTTTTATTGGAGTTGCGCGCGCAGTGCCCCCTGGGATAGTGGAAAGTTTTGTTCGCTCAGAGCGGGAACAGATCAATTGTCTCGTTGGTGAAGTGAACAATCTGTGAGTATGGAGTCCAGCGAACATGCTTCCAAGGGTCTGGAGGAGGGGGTTTTACTGACCAACGACAATTTCAACGGTCCTAAAGACCTAAAGGTAAGTGGACAGCTGACCCATGCTCGCTGACCACAACGTTTGTTCAATGGGTATAGAAATCAGAATCGTAAAAACACGTTGATTTTACGGTCTAGTTTTTATTCACGCTTTTTGGGACCACAGCGGATCATTATGTTTCGTTCAATCAACCTGTCTTTTCTTCTCTGTGTCACTTAGCCCTACAGGCTTGTAAATAGGTTGTTAATATTTTAATATCTTGTCAATACTATGTCCAGTTCCTTCACTTTGTCTAATGGTTCATGAGTTCATATTTTTATTCAAAGAAACATCAAATGATACAAAGAAATGGACGAAGACAAAGTGACGGCAGACTCAAGTTGTAAACAACTTATATTCTCGCCGCCACTTGTACATTGTAGAAAACATCATATTTGACAATATACTAAAACTTGTGAATGGCAAATTCACAAATACCTAGTTTAAACGTAAGTCCGAACTACCCTCCCAAAAGAAAAAGAAAAAAGGACACATATACCTAAAAGCGTTTTGTTGCTTTGATGTAGTCTTGGGTTGTAGTCTAACATGATTATATGTTCCATTATTCATTGATGCCCCAGGAGTCAACACGCCCACCCGCCAAAATCTTTCATTCAACAGCGTTCCACCCTCAGGACATGATTGACAGAATTTTTCGCGCCATCCTAGTCTTTAATACCCTGTTGAACCGCTTTAGAGACACATGTCAATAATGTCAGTGTTGGTGGCATAGGCTCCGGCATATCTTCAACTTTTACGTTTGATTGAGCCTGATTAATCTAATTTGATGACAGAAAGAATCACGTTCCATTAACAAAGAACGTCATAGATTAGTCGAAAGCGTTTGACCTGGGAGGGGGGGGGGGCACAGCGATGTATCCGTATACATTGGATACGAGTGTTTTGGACATGACGTAGCCATTCTTTGATTAAGCATTTGTTCAGCACAAGCTTAAGGAGTTACCTTGCTAGTGAATAGTTTGGCGGCCACAATGTTAGTTCTTTTCTTTACTCTTTTCGAGGTGATTAGCACGTATGTGATTTGACCCTGCGGGGAAGCTTGCCAAGGACGGATAATTGCTCACTGATTTCGAAAAGTGATAAGATAGTATAGTGTTGTGTTGTGTTGTGCTGTGTGTAAAAAGAGGAAAACATAATTTTATCCGTAGAAGAAACGCTATCATCCTCTTTTGCAGGCTTTCTGGCCGGCACATGTGTTTATGACGCATGACGAAGATTTTTCATGACCGCATCATGCATATCAGATATAAGTCGCTAAGCGGCGCTATGATTACGTGTGTATCCGAGCGGAACATTCTCTTTGTCGTCGGGTTTTCACGATGACCTCTGCATATCTTTTTTAGTATATTTTAATCCACTGATATATTTCTTTAAATGTCATATTTTAAGTAAGTTAAAGAATCTTGATATAATAGGGAAGGGGGCATTTTGCCCTCATTCTCTCTTTATTCTCATTACCATCTGAGTTTTTTTAGACATATATTCTTTAATTTCTAAAGAAATTGCCACATCGAATTCATTGAAATCTTGACATGTAATAAACTCGATCTCATGACGTCACAGGACGACGACGATGGCGACCTCAAAAAGAACTCTGGGGACGAGATCGAGCGCGAGAGCTGGGGCGCCAAGATGGACTACATGCTGTCTATGATTGGCTACTGCGTGGGGCTGGGGAACGTCTGGAGGTTTCCATACCTCTGCTATGCAAACGGCGGAGGTAATTATTTGTGATACAATTTCGCTGTTTTTTGTACTAACTCTGATTATCAGAAGAGCGATCCCTATAACGCCGCCCATCTATGTTATTAAAGCTTTTGAGAATCAAGATAAAAACGTGAAAATGCTAATATTTGCATGCAATCATGCAGTCACTCTCTCATTGGTCGAACCGCTAATTACCATGCTACCATTTTTTGAACTGCTAATTGTGTTAGACGGTCTCTTTTTATTGGCTTATGGTTTGATTGATCAGAACCTTGCATGAGAACGAATTCTCCCGGTGATATAATGACAGCGTTAGAATTTCTTCCTCACAACGCAATGTCATTGGTCACCCAAAGCAATTGGGTTATAGTTATTCTAAAGAAGGTCGAAAATTCGACCGTCGACGATTCGGTTAGTCGAATTCCTTTGCGTTAGAATGTGCTGACATCTTTTGTGTGCTGTACACAGGTGCGTTCCTGATCCCGTATCTCCTGATGTTGACGTTGGCCGGAATCCCCCTGTTCTACATGGAGTCTGCCTTGGGGCAGTACGCCAGCCTGGGCTCCATCAGCGTGTGGAAGGCACTGCCGATCATCAAGGGTTAGACAATGATACATTTCGAACGTTACTGAGTGGTCATGTCGCCGTCGTTCCCCCATTCCATCCAGGTGTAAAATGGGCATCTGGCTTCGGTTGGTGAGATGAAAGGCGGTGGATGGAGAAGGATGGTTCTTTTGTAGAAGCCTCAAATAGTCTATTTGCATTGCATACCGTATAGTAAACTGCCCCACGGGGTAACACACCGGTACCAGGTTGGTACTGAACAGTACAAGCTGCATATCTAGACAGATTTATTTGATTCACTCACACCAAGAAGGACCCATACTCTTTTCTTAGCTGGTTGTTATGGGTTCTTTAACTTGCTCGATGCGTGGATGTCCTCAAACACCGGACCTTCATTCAACGTCCTTCATTTATCAATGGGGGACGTCCCTTACCAAAGCTAGGTACTCATTTTGCACCTGAGTTAAATGAGCAAATTCATGCATGTTAAGTGCCTTTCCCATTGGCATAACGTCGGGGCATGTCAGGGGATTCGAAACCAATACCTCTGTGTTCTAGGCCGAGCACCCTACTAATACTATTATGCCTCGGGACTTCACTTTGATATGGTTTATCAAGATGTGTAAAATGTATTCATGAGTACGTAATTTTTCCAGGAGTGGGCTATGCCATGGTCACAATTTCCACACTGGTGGCCATTTACTACAACATGATCATCGCCTGGTCCCTGTACTTCCTGTTCGCTTCCTTCAGCAGCGTGCTACCGTGGCATCACTGCGGACACTGGTGGAACACGCCGGAGTGCATGGAGAGCTCTGCCGTGGCCAACCGCACCAACACCACCGCCAACTTCAGCAGAATCAGCCCGAGCGAGGAGTACTTTCAGTGAGCAACAAAATATTGTTCATTAGTACCGTAGCCCGTAAGGACATGGCACTACTACGTCTTTCGCACTGTGTCGTTATGGGCCACGGTACCGACGACTAGAAACACATTTGGAGGAACTCTTAGTAGATCTATCATGAAGGAGGTTCTCATTTAAACTTCCTTCGTATGATATACATGTTTTTACTCTATGTTTGACGCTGGAAGTGAACTTCGTAGAAAGATATGTTAATTAAGCCCTACTTACGCGATGAGCCCTTGTGTTCGTTCCACAAATGTATTGCACTGTAGTCAGCGAAACATTTGTGTCTAAAGTACAAAACCGTCCTCGCTTCGAGAAAAACTAGCATAGAAAAAAACTCGAACAGAAACATTTCAATGCGGCATTATTGAACACCAATGTATCGTCTTTTTCCTCCCCAGTAACCGTGTTCTGAAGTACACAGATAGCATAGACGACACCGGTGCCATAAGCTGGGAGCTAGCCCTCTGTCTGCTGCTCTCCTGGATCATTGTCTTCTTCTGTCTCATCAAGGGCGTCAAGTCGTCAGGAAAGGTATCATACCGAGGTTTATCATTTGTTGACTCAGTGCACTGAGCCTAATGCTTTCGGTGTGTATGATTGTATGGGCCAGTGTGTGTTGGCAGTTATTTCAAATCACTGTTGTGATCAGTAGAGTGACAGAAAGTGAGTGCGTATGAAAATTACGTCAGACGTGTCAAGAAGGACAGTTCAGAGGTGGTAAAACCAATCGTTAATTACTTGTAAAAGAACGTGTGTAATGTGTTTTCCCATGGAATATGTATGAATCATGAATGCCACGCTTTGAATGTATTTTGAAACATGCGCTATCGTTCAACAATGAATAGTTCAACAGCAATGATGTCATCTCGTTCCCAGGTGGTGTACTTCACAGCCACGTTCCCATACGTCGTGTTGATCATCCTCCTCATCCGGGGTCTTCTCCTTCCCGGCGCCCGTGACGGCATCATATACTACATCAAACCTGACTTCACCAAGCTGCTAACGTCTCAGGTTATTTCACGGCTTATATTCATCATTCTCTCGTGCCTGAGGCCCACAGTGCGCATGCGTCAAGCAACAGCCCTGGCGTACCGGTCTGCGATCCGTCCTTCTCGCTGCATTGACACCGGCCAGCCTTCAGCCAATCAGATTGTAGAAGGCAACGTGATTGGTCGGTGACGGCTGGCCAGTGCTCACGCAGCGAGAAGCTTAAGAACGGAACGCAGGCCAGTATGCCAGGGCCAATGCTTGACAAGTACAAACATTGGTCTAGCATGATAGAATGGTACTCATCGTTTGATAAGGTGTGATCTGGCATAATCTCAATAATGAAATGTGCTTTTTATATAGCTCAAAAGTAGAGTAGCTTGTAGTTACTGTGTGATTTGTTCCTCAGGTTTAGATTTTATAGATATGGCGCTGATGTGCCAGCAAGTGCTTCTTTTCTGTCCGTAAATTGTATAATGCTCAATGCGAATTTGCTTCTCACAACTCTATAGCTGCAGTGTTATCTATTATTCTATACACAAGTCTGGCTGTTCAAAACAATACGTTGTATCTGCCTGCCAGTCTGTCTGTCTCTTTTTATTTCTGTCCGTCCGTCCGTCTGTATGTATGTAGGCCTGCCTGCCTGTCTGTAAGAAGATGAACAAGGCCTTCAACGTTAATCTTACACAAACCGTGAATCTTTTTGCAGATTTGGTACGATGGGGCGTCTCAAGTCTTCTACTCTCTCGGCGTGGCTTGGGGAGGGATTCTCACCATGGCGAGTTACAACAAGTTCAACAACAACTGCTACAGGTACCCGAACTTGTCGGTGACGGTTTTCAATCCTCCTTTCGGATGGTAAAGTCGGCGGTTCCTAACGCGTGTTAGGTTCTGGGAAGACTCAAACTTCTTGTAAGAACGCAAAACAACAATAAAGAAGACCGCGTGACCCGTTGTGCTTAGTTCATGACGCGAGCCGTGGGGAATGCATGTATATCATACATAAACCATTACGCAAGACGAAATATTTTTTCAGCAAAAAAAACAAAACCAAAACAATTCGCACCACAGCATTCTTTACCAGAAAGGAACTTCTTACTTAATTTTTTTCATATTTGTTTCAACCTAGGGACGCCATTATTGTTCCTCTATGTAACAGTGGCACGAGTATATTTGCTGGTTTCGTTATTTTCTCCTACATCGGATACATGGCGCACGAGCTGAAGGTGGACGTCGGCAAGGTCGTAGCCAAAGGTGAGCATCGTTTCATTTAATTTTGATTACTTCACTTTGTACTGTTACCAGACATTTGATTGGTCAACAGTAGTCACGCGAGAGTCACGTGTGTTTGCTGTCCATGAACTGGGAAACGTCAGACGAACATCGCCAAAACCGTCATTCCACCAATGAACGCAGTCCGTAATCTTATCGTATAGAACTGCTTTCCAAAGTAACACCCTTAACTTTAGTTGAAACATACTGATATGTACCTCACGCAAGACACATTTTGCTACACGTTTTTCTGATTTACTAACCTAACACAAGCTTAGACTTTAACCTAAGCGCCCCACTCCAAATTTCGCTTGGAAGTTCCAAAAATAGCATTTTACGATGCAAAAATAAGTACATACATAAACAATTGCTTTGTAGTTGGAAAAATACTGAAACCCACGATAAGCCCCACCTGATTGTAATAACATATTAAAGATGTCCCTATGTTATCCTTTACCAGTTAGTAAGTAGAATCTTAAAATCTATTTTGTATTTGTAGTATGTGGTTGACCTTACCAAGGGCACAACATCGGTGGCGTCAGGGGATTCGAACCCGGGACCGCTGGGTCTGAACACTCTCAGTCTGTTGTAGCCTGCAATGCACATACATACAAACAAACAAACTGAATCCCGTTGTTCTTTTTTTTTACAGGACCCGGTCTGGCGTTCATCGCGTACCCTGAGGCGCTGACGCTGATGCCCATCTCGCCGCTGTGGGCCTTCCTATTCTTCTTCATGCTCTTGACATTGGGTCTGGATAGCGAGGTGTGTACATCATCAATGTTATAAGAATACCACGAGCGAAGCGGATAAGAATGGTGTATAGCAATATGCCAGAAAATGTAGCTTGTTATGTGTTTACCTCATAGACGTGCACTTGTAACGTCATGGCACATAACCTCATACCCCCCCCCCCCTCCCTCAACACACACACACAACTACCTACCTACCTACGTAGTCCCTTGACCTCCAGGTCGTTTGGGGGGAAAAGGTAAAAATGAAGGTGGTCATCTGTCTCCAGGCTCGTCTGTTTCTTGCAGCAGTCAGCCTTTCGGCCAGGCTTAGGGACGTCCACTCGTCTCACGTCTCACACCGACACAAACACACATACACGAACAAAACACCACACACACAGACAGAGATGCTCACAGGCATACGCTCGCCCACGTGCGCACGCACTGACAACCAAACAACCACATATACACAGATTCACGCACGCACGCATTCACACACATACACAGAGACACATGTTCCCAGAGAGAGAGAGAGAGAGAGAGAGATACAGAGAGAGAGAAGAAGAAAGAGAGTTATATAGAAGTGGCATACAACATTATCAGTTCATTTCTCATCACCCCCTCCCCCTTGTACATGTTTTTCAGTTCGTGACTATTGAGACGGTTATAACAGCACTTTCTGATGAGTATCCGGCGCTACTGCGCAGGTACAAAGTCGCGGTTCTTCTTGTGGCGTGCATCGTGATGTTCCTTCTGGGCCTGCCCTTCTGCACACAGGTAACAACATGACACAATGCATGTCCTTTTCGGTTTCACTACACAAAATATGATCTACACGTAAAAGCATATCGAAAGGGTACATCACCTCGTAAGGTGCGGTATAACCCCGACGATGCGTAAGCACTTTTACGCGTATGCTTTAAGGGGTATGCTTAAAACTTGGATTTCGCGCAGTGTTTTGTGTTCGTGTAAGTGGGTTCACTGTTTCCCCTTGGCTTAAAATTCCCCTTTCATCCTCTCATACCAAGCCAAGCGTATATGACAAGCAACGACCCTGGTGTACCGGCCTGCGATCCATCTTTCTCGCTGCTTTAGCAGGTCAGCCGTCACCAACCAATCACGTCGCCGTCTACGGTCAAGAGGCAAGGTGATTGGCTGATAACTTTCCCTCAAACGGCTGACGACTGGCCTCCTGCTGTTGGAGAGAGATTTACTAGCCAATCATGTTGTCTGCTGGCCGCAGGCGGCGACGTGATTGGTTGGTGACGGCTTACGAGCGCTGATGCAGCGAGAAGGACGGATCTCAGGCCTGTACGACAGGGTCGTAGCTTGACATATATATAAGCAGTGGGCCTGGCATGACAGATGTGCAAGGATTTCTTATTTCTTACCCTACCTGTATGCGGACTGCGCTACCGCTATCACCTCGGTGAAATACAAAATAAAGAATTAAAATGTTTTCTTTACACATTGTAGTTTTACCCATGCTCCATAAACTCTACTCTTGTGTGGGTGAAATTATATTTTCAGATGTTATCTTCACCAGTGTTGAGAAACGTTTTTGAAGCCTGCCATTGAAAATTTCCCCGATGACGTCCTTTTCCTATTCCAGGCTGGTATCTACTGGGTAACATTGATGGACACCTACTCTGCTGGCTTCACCCTCTTGATTGCATCCTTTATAATGGCAATAGGAATTTCCTATGTGTACGGTGAGTAGTAATGTTTTGAAAAGTTATACTACATGTACTTTCCAAACATGTGAATGCATGGGGGATGCCTTTATTGAATGAGCGAAAAACATACTAGTCCTACTTTGTTGGAAACTTTCCATAATATAATGATAATTTTAACAAGTTGATGATAAAGGGTTAATGTCCCGCCCCGATGTGTGTATATGGTCATAAACACTACTCTGTCCCTATAACCAAATAAACTACCGAGCTGAGCGAAGCGATCCACAGCCGTGGTACAATCCAAATGAAACACGGTCGTTGGTTGGTCCCTGGCATTTCTGTCTCTTCAATGATATCAAATGGGGTTTCCTTTTTTTCTTTCTAGGAGTCCGACGTTTGAGCGCAAACATTAAAGAGATGGTTGGTTTTGAGCCTAACTGGTACTTCAAAGCTTGCTGGATGGTAATTTCACCACTGATGGTGCTGGTGAGTATTACACTGTACGAAATCCAATCTTTAAGCATGCCGTAAAGCATACATAAACGTTTTTCATTCATCTATACTTTACGTATGTTGTACGTGTAGTGTTATATATGATACCTGGGAAACGAAAGTACGATTGCATACATTAACTGGTTTAAATGTTGTTTTTAGTCTTTTTCTTTCCATTTTCCAGTATTTGACATAAACTCAATATTCTTTGTTCAGCGTTGGTAAATGTCTTAATGTTTTTGAATATGCACAGTTACTAAAGAAATTTACAAACAGAGCGTCTGTCACGGCCAGTGGAAGATTAGCTCAACTGTTCATTCAGTTTATTTTGAGCTAAACTGCTTCAATATTACTGTCTTTCTTCCCACAGTTTATCTTCATCGTGAGCTTGGTAGAGTACCAGCCCCCTACGTACGACGGTAACACGTACCCGGCATGGGCCGCGGGTCTCGGACTGGCCATGGCATTCACCTCCATCATCATGATCCCACTCTTTGGTATCCTAGCGGTGTTCAGGCAAGAGGGAACCTTGATCGAGGTATGGAAAACACACTTATGAGACCATATTTTACTTTATGGAAATTACGCAGTAGTTATTGCGTAAAAGGACCACTCTTCGGTATCATAGCGGTGCTCATGCTAGAGGGAACCTTACTCGAGGTATGAAAAACACCCTTATGAGACCATATCTTACTTCTAAGAAACCAAACGGTAATGATTGGGCAAAGGGGCCGTTATTTGGTATCATAGCGGTGTTTGAGTAAGAGGGAACCTTCATCGAGGTATGAAAACATGTATATGATACCTTATTACACTTCTAAGAAAGCACCCTGTAATGATTGCGCAAAGGACTTCGTGCACTCTTTGGTATCATATTGGTGTTTAAGCAAGAAGGGACCTTGATCGAGGTATGGAAAACACTCTTTTGAGACCCTATGAGTAACTTGATCGAAAAAAAAACATAGTGAGGCTTGAGCAACAATGTCGCTTTTTGGTATCATAGCTGTGTTCAAGAAAGAGGGGACCTTAATCCAGGTGTGGGAAACGCCCTTGTGATCCATTGTTATATTTGATAGAAAACTTCTAGTGAGGTTTGAGCAAAAATTACCGCGGTGTTCAAGTAAGAGGGAGGTATGGAAACACCATTATGATACCCTTTGGTATTTGATAGAAAACCAACAGTAAACACTGAGCAAAAAAGACCGCTCTTTGTTGTATGGATAAGAAACTCTATGCCAGTCACATTTGGGACCGCAATCGTCAACCTGCAACAGCGACACCTAGCTGCAGCGTAAAGAAGAACCAGATGACAGACGGTCACTGAAACGTCGACAGGTGATTGTGTACTGGTTATCTAACATTGACCTGTTTATGTTACAGAAAGTCCGTGCGGCGTGTAGACCTGAACCAGACTGGGGGCCAGCGCACGTCAGGGCCCAATTGGACGAGAAGGAAGCCATCAACCAATCACAGAAGCTGGCGGTTGATAGAATTCCGCTTCAGAACCCTTAGTTTAAGACCTAGAAGGGTTATTCCGATAATACTGATGGGGAGGGGTGAGTAGCAAATCTGCATAGCTCATCCCACCTCATCTCCAAGCAGATGTAAGGGTTCGTGGGTCTTTTGTGGCCTTTGATTTTATTTCATTGATTTATTTGGCTGTTAAAAAGGACAGCCAGGGCTACCCAACTAGCCGAAGACTATTACAAAGGGTTAGCCCTTGCGAATGTCTCTTGCTTGTGATGCTCTTTTTTTATGATCCACCTCCATGTAGAGATGGATGTATAACGCCACAGAACAACTCCGACGAATACTTCTGCTAGGAACAATTCACAATCAGTAATCGCAGCTGTAACACCCCCCCCCCCCCTCCCCATACAACACACACATTTTGGGGGGAAAATGTATTTAATATATATGTATATTTGATATAGTCTAATGCGTTCTATGCCTTCAGGATATATGGGTTTTTTAATATTAATCACTCTTCTATTTCAATATCATTCCCATAATATTCCCTTGTACTAAAACTACAAACTACCGCCTAAATATTCAACTAGTTTTCGGGTTGGTAGATGGCGATGCATTAACACTATGGGTGACTGGAGAATCATCATCAAATGATTGTAATTATTCATAAGGCCACAGCAAGTAATTTTTATGGATGACATCAGCGCGCTCATTAATTTTCGCCTGATTTCGAAATAAAAAACAAGAAATTTCATTGCCCTCCGACGGTGGTCAACATGCCAAAAATTGGCAAATATGTTGTAAACGTTGACAGTCAAAGGTGTTTCATTGCATATGAATACCCAGTGTAGTTCCTGCCCATGATGGTATAATAACAAGCTGTTTTCTGCATTTGTTCTAGCAAGGACATTATATAAATAATGGGGGGGGGGGGGTCTAGTTAATTGAGCTGTATACACAAGGTGTTTCATCGCATATGAATTCCCAGTGTAGTTGCTTCAGATGATGGTACAACAAGCTCTTTTCTGCATTTGTTGTAGTTAGTCTATTGAGATGTATACACATCTACAAGAACATGTTTACATTAAATGAAGTAGGTTTTATATTATATATTAAACCTCATTGGTTGAATACAGGAATAAGAGACCTGTTGGTCATGATATCATATTTCGTCGCCTCAATTCTTGTTTAACGAGACTTATGATCTCAAAATTTGAAAATATAGGAATCTTGTTTTTTTGGCCCGCCTTGTTTTTTTTTCGCCCTATCTCATTAATTTTGGAGTCTGCGGAGGATGTCATCCATAAAATTTACTTGCTGTGGCCTAATCCTTTAGCTTTTTTTAGCTTATCAACTAAAACAGAAACATTAAAGACTTTGGTGCGAATACAAAATGTTTGTATCGTGTCATCATATTTTACATCATTGTGCGTCAGAATCTATACTTTTCTGCTTGTTTTGCTGTTTGTTCATTTGTTTGTTTGCTTACTTGTTTGTTCGTTCGTTCGTTCGTTCGTTTGCTTGTTTTTTTTTTTTTTTGTTTGCTTGATTGTATGGCTGAGTCTTACAGTTCAATGCGTTGTCAGACTCTTTGTTAAAGCCATGCCTTCGTGATGTTTGCACCAGTGAACAAATACAGCCAAAATCTCGGCAGATAAAGATAACAATCCCTCAGTAAACTTCTCCAAAGGTTATAGTTTAAATGTCATGTAACCAACGGCCTTGGACGGGCACAGAAAACAACGGCATAGCCGTAGGGCATGACCAAACTACCAAACGTTTGTACAAAGGTCTTTCTTCTTGACATAATGCAACACAACAATACGTTTGGTTATGTTTGAGTGGCTTGTGGATTGTAATAAGACACCTCTATGGCAGATTTGGAAGGGATGTAAAATGGGCGTTCTGTGTTCTAGGAGGTGCCTCGAGAACGTTAAAGATGAAGTGCTGGTAACGTGCATGTCCCTGTAAAGATATACCCTGCTACTGAAACAGCAAGGAAACTTACTGACGTATGTGCCACTAGTCACTACAAGGGTCTGAAGGAACGATGATTAATTTGTTAGAGGGGCTCTTTATGATTGACTCCAATGCCAAATCGTGATATCTAAAGTGTCCTATCAAGTTACTTTATGTACTGGAATCCGATGCTGTTATGTCATGTTGAGTGATCTTTACAGCTGACTGAGCAGTGAACAAAACAAAGTAAAACAGGCCTGTTGGGGGAGGGGGGTGACATATCTAATTCTCTGATCTCATGTTTCCATTAGTCTAACTATTTGACCATTGGGGCACCACAGAATATATGACAAGTTTTCTCCAACGTTCTCGGTTTTCTGATTTTTTAGTGTTTCACTTAGTGCCGTGCCTCTCAATTTTCTGATGTTCTCCCATATCATTTGTTGCCTACCCATCTTTCTTTCTATCTGTCTTTCTTTCACATTGAATTCCTTAGCTATGAAGAAACTCGACAAAACCAATGATTTGTGTGTATCATAACACAGTGATTTGCAATATCTTATACACTAGTTTCCATTCTTCGTTGGTATTTCTTTGTTTTCATATGAATGTGCTAGTAGGATAACAGAGAGGATAACAGACGCACCCTTTGGATTAAGGAGGCCGTCTGGATAAGGAAGAAAAGCACCAGTGATGAACCGAGACGAGGGGGGGTACAAACTTAGCCACGTTTTGGACAGTGTTCTCACCGCAAAAGCGCCACCTACATCGGCTACTTATAGCGGTAAGAAGCAGTACTCCAGTCAGAAGCTCTGATGAAGGTGTCTGACAGACACCGAAACGTTAGCAGGTGAGATTACCTGGTTGTGTAAAAAGAATCTCCTATACCCTATAATGTGCTAGTATTCAGAAATAATTCCATATAAATCCTAGGACATACAACACCCTGAATGTTCTGGCTAGTTGTACAAAGCCCTAATATCTTGTGCCAATATAATCCCCGGCCTTTCTGTGTAAAGTGCTCTTTCTGTGGTGTGAGCAACCTCTCACACAAGCACACCATCATTTCCTCTCATATTCAGGTCGATGACCCGGCTCATGTTACAAAAGTTGATGTAGGGAAATTATCTAGTAAATAAACAGCGACCATGTAGCAAGGTACGCTGTTTTTTCAACAGCAACATACTGTACGTACAACCATCGAAGCGTTATCTCAAAAAGAATTCAAACGCGTTGTTGCAGTTCCATTAAAAGCCGTTGGGATCATAGATTATACGAGTATAGTTGACACCTTGATGCACATGTCATATATTTCACAGGTCCATTCACAGCTTTTCTAGTCATTATATGACGTCCACAAGCAATTTAAACCCGCTCACCGCGAATGATTTTCATATACTACTTACACAGTAATTTGCAATATCGTATACTTCATTTTCCATGCTTCGTTGAGGTTCTTATAATTTTTGTATAGATATGCAACAAGATTGGCTTTGAAAAAATAAATTGCCATGGCGACGGTAGTTGTTGTTGTTTTCATTCATACTGTACCCTGCTTAGGGCACTGATACTGAGATAGGTGGTGCTGTTCATACGGGATTTCCAACGAAAAGGGCTGATGAGTACCTGTTCTGTTGGACAAATACAGACACACACACACACACACACACGCACACACACACAGACAACAACAGCACAACTACATTCTATCATGCATAATCCCACCACCAGAATGAACATCATAGAGAAATAAAAACAACACTCGGTGCTCACCGATTCCCGTACCTCGATTTCCTTCTGCTTGGGTTCCCACCACAACAATGACCATTCTACTCTGACAGGACTGCTGTTTACATCAATGCCACATAAACCAAAATCTACAATTATTACAAATTCTAACATCATACTTATCCATTTACAAACAGACACACCACACGCAATGCAACAGCATCCTTTGAACACTTATGGCTCATGCCCCATAGACATCAGGAAGGTGAATAGGCACGATGTTACTACATGTATACGTTGTAGCTTAGGAATTCGTGCCAGGAACTTCCTGCTGACTAACATTCCAAACACTCCAGGACCTACATGTATGATCTACAAATACCTGCATGACACACATTCTATCCTCTGCATTCCTGGGGCACCCCTGACCTAGATACCAATGGAATACCAGAAGGGGCATGGATGACCCACATTCCACCATTCCAGGAACTGAGGTCATGAACTGAGTAAACTGAGTAAACTGTGCATACCTGGGGATGCTGCACTACAGATCTCTCAAACGTAAACCCAATTTTTCGAACCGGCGGATTTACGTAACCCGGCGGATTAATGTTAATGGCGGTTACCACAATGTCGGCAACCTTTGACACTGTCAGACCGTGATTTGCTCTCCTCTTAGGGTCGATGACCGTACGTGTTGATGTAGGCAGATTCTATCTAAGTAAATAGCGACAGAGTAGCAAGATACACTGTTTGTACAACATTAACTTATAAACCAACAGTGCTGATGTAGGTTACTCTGGGTTGACCTTACCAGGGTAGCCTGAGTGTCACCCTAGTTAGGTCTACAACCATCGAAGTATAGCCTCCATAGCAAGCTCTCTGGGCCTTTTAGGGGCTTATGATACACTTTTTGCTGATGACTTCTTTTTGTACTGGGTTGTTTGTGCAGCCAGTCCGTAACCATAAGGCCTTATTATATGGTTACCGCTGGATGTACAACGGAACCAGTACAAGAAGAAGTCATCAGCAAAAAGTGTATTATAAATTAAACCCAAAAAAAAGACTCAGAGAGCCTGCTATCCGAGGCTAATCGAAGTGGACGTCATCCAAAAGATCAGACATCCGCTATACTGCAGTACCATAGAAAACCGCTTGGGGAATATGATTCATATTGCTGACACGTCAAATATCTTACAGAACCTCGAACACAATCACACGACATTTTCTCTCAAAACCGGTTCGATGACAGTTTGTTTTGTTTTGTTTGTATTGCGTATCCGTTAAACCACCTCATGGCGTAACACACCATGGTTTGTACAACAGTACAAGCTGCATACCCGTACGGATTCATTTGATCCACTCACACAGGAAAGGACCCCTACTTCGTGTTTGCCAAAGCTATACTCTAAAATATGTTTAGTTTGTAACTGGGCGATCATATATACTCGTGGGACAAATACACCACCACAGAGATAGAGATGATAGGATGGCGTGCCCTACATATACTACTCGATAATTTGAATTAAAGATGGGGAAAAGAGGCACGAATTGGGAATGAGAAGAGACGAAATAAAAATTACGAAAAGGGAGTTTGATAGGGAAAGACATGAAATGAATGAGTAAGTGAGTGAGTGAGTGAGTGAGAGTGAGTGAGTGAGTGAGTGAGTGAGTGAACGAGTGAGTGAGTGAGTGAGTGAGAGTGAGTGTGTGAGTGAGTGTGTGAGTGTGTGAGTGAGTGTGTGAGTGAGTGAGTGAGTGAGTGAGTGAGTGAGAGAGTGAGAGAGTGAGAGAGTGAGTGAGTGAGTGAAATGTTTTTTGGGGTTCCACGTCTTTTTTACTGTTAAAAAACGACCTACCCACATACTAAATATCGCTGCGATCCATCCAGAGGTTCTTAGATTATGCTGACCACAAAAGCCGGAAACACAGACAGACGAGCACAAAAAACAGACACGCCAAAAACTATACCTCGAGTTTTGAAGGAGGTAATAAAGGCGGCCATTAAAAAGAGGGACATGTATGTGTGGCTGGTTGTTCCCTGTGGCCTAATGTAATGATCTCTTCCGAGAAACACCTCGGACCTCCTATATCCCCAGTGATTCACCTCGCTGGTCACACAACTGGGTCACTACATGGCCGTAAGCCAACATACATACCCCAGTTGAGTTGTTCTGATGAGTGAACAACAATCTCGGGGCAACTTAAAGATATCAGAAGACGAGGGTAAAACTAACAAGAAGGTACTACAAAGAAAGACTTAAAAGCCTGGTAACCAACTCATGGGCCTGCCATACCGTTGTTTTACTGGCCCAGTCCTGCTAAGCGTTGGCTTTTATTTACAATCGATCTTTCTGACAGCTGAGCTTTGTTAGGTTTTTGCCGTGGGCTGAGTCCCACCCTGCCCGCCAGCTAACATGTGCGGGCGTGCAACCCTCCCACTACCGAGGAGATCCCAGGAAGCTCACGGTGGGTCTATATACCTGTTCGGAGAGTCTGTCGAGTTAAAAAAAAGATTGAGGCTTGTCCATTCACACAACACATTTCTTGAGAATAGTGGATCGTAAACAAGAAGAGAATAATTCACAGTGGACAGTGGATTGCTCATTCCTCGATAAGGAGTTGATCAGTCGAAAATTTGGGTAAGTCAAAAGACTTGGAAATCGTAGTTTAATTTTGATGCAGAATGACTTCTACCGACACAGCTGACGTTTCAAGTGAAGAATAGTGGAGGACAATGGCGGGTTTGTGGTTACATCATCTTTGACGTGAGTCAGGAAACCAGACAACCGTTTTAAAGGTCAGATTCAACAGGTTGTACCATGCGGGCACTGATAACCTCAAACTCAGCCTTCGCAGCAGGCATTTATTTTAGTGTTGCCAGTCCTTTTTTTACCTGCGCGAGGGAGGTATTGTTTTGGTGGCTGTGTGTGTGTGTGTGTGTGTAAGGAAACGAGTGATTACCGTGCTTGGGTTATGATAACATTTGGTATTCTAGTAGGTCTCGCAACCCTGAAGTTGCCAGTCATGGGCCTCCTAGCGGCTTCCCTTGTCCTTGCTGTTCCCGCACTGGGTTTTTTTTCGGAATTTTGGTGGCTGTCGTTTTCAAAAACACCTGCCGCCGTATATTTAGTATGATAAAATTCAGGACGTATTTAGCTGGAGAAAGAACAGCAATGTTAAAACGCCCGCTGCGGAGGCTGTTACCAAGACTATAACCCACCCACCTTCATGAATAACAACAGAGCGGGCATTCTTTTGTCTAACAAAGACACAGTGTTTCTCGTCCGCAAGCACTCTTCTTGTAATTATCAAAGATTAAGTTATTAATCCCGCCAAATGAAGGGGTTATCCAGGTTAGCGTTAATTGTACAGGCACTAATCAGTAAATCTCTTATGCTGTGTAGAAAGAAATTGTCTCATTCACTTCATTGAAGTGTTTTTGTGAGACGACTTGCAAAAGACAAAAGTTTGGAAACAAAAGACAAATAGTTGCAAAATACGTCTGAAAAAAGGGATGTAAAGATAGCAGAAATATGATCTGCTCTATAACTGGTAATAGACTTTAAAGATAAAGATAACGCTTAACCCAATATGCAGTGTGTACAGAGAAAATTGATATAAAACATCTACAAAGTGCCGATATACAACGTAAGGTTTTATACATGCCAAACGGGATTTTTGATCAATGATTATTAGGGGGTGGTGTTACCTGTAGCACAAGTAGCTCACGCTCACGGTTTGCCCGGAGTGTTCTTTGAAGGCTTCTGACTGACTGGACGCTCTGAGTGTGTGAAACACGCGTACGCCACAACATGTATACCTACAACCCCAGCCACCATAGTGGCGACGGGCTTCGTTCAAGCGGTATCCCGGAGAAACAACCTTACGTCAGGTCGACTGCCATGGCTCCAGCAGACAGAAAGGTAAGAAAGAGAAGAATAATTCAAAATGCGACAATACATAGGTATCCGGTTTCTCCTTTGTTCCCACCTGGTTGAGACAGTCGGTGCGTACACAGCGAAAACTTTACGTCTGGACATTTTGTCAACAACCATGAGCGAAAAACGTACAGAAGTTGTCATTATCAAGTTGTTTTAAACGAAAGCCCAGGGAATGTGCGACGCCGGTACTGGTAACTGTTTCCTTGGCTATATCCGTTTGGCTTAGAATGTCGGACCGTGGGATCAGTTTTTGTGTGGGGAAAAAGCTAGCTTGTGTTGTCATACATATGTATCTGGAACGGAATGTTTGTGACAATCACACCGTGTACAAATGTGCGCGGTAACACACATCGGACTATAACACTCCCCGGGTAGATTCAATCTTCGCTTGAGTACTTTTAAACACAGCCCATGGTGTACAGTCCTCGAGGGCTGTGTTTAGGTTGACCATGTCCTTGGGTTGACTTTATATTCTTTTTTTATGTATCACGATAGTCAAGACTCTACTTTTATCTTCTGATCTGTGCCGCGGTTCTACGTTGAGGCTTAGGTCACATTAAAATCAAAACCCATAGTCAGTTGACACAGACGACATTTAAAGACTAGCAGGCAACCTCGCGGACCAAATCCCAACAATAGATTACATAGCTTACAACTAACTCCCAACCATGGTCTTGGGTCTTTTTTGAGGCCATGGTCGGCTGTGTGTGACAGCGACTTCACACAGATAACGATCATGGTTACCTTAAGTTCAGCGTGAGAAAAGACCACAGACTACAAAACACACCAAGGTTCATTGGTTTCCATTGTCCTGAAACAATGACGTAAATGGCCGTTACCATAGCAACAAAAGGTACGGTCACATTCCACAGAAGCGGCATTGTCCCATAGCCTTCGTCCTATCAGTGCATCGAACCTTCTTTATGACACTTATCTTAATAATTAACCCACATCATTAGACACATATAGGTTCTCTCCGGCCAGCTTATATCATCAATAAAGATTTCCATATCATCATCACAAAACAAAGATCTTCTATTGTTACTTTAAAATATGAAGAAGAAAAATGTTTCACAATTCCTTTGTATTTCTCGAGGTTAGAAAAAATAGGTCTTAAGCTAGATCTAGGGTTTTTCGGGGTCATTTAAGACGGTGAAAGACTTGAAATGAGTCATGATTGTAGTTCTCAAGGTTTTTCTTTTGCTGGACCTAAGCTTCTTCTGGATCATTTAAGACGGTAAAAGACTTCAACTGCCTCATCATCATTAAATCTGTGAAGGCCATCTTCATATTTGTCCTTACAATTCAGGGCACGGACATTGAGGGAGTGTAATTAGGCGTCATCATGCGACACTAGATGGTTCTGCAGCGGTCTAAATATGTACTTTGTTACATGCATATGAATGTACAGAACAATAACAAACCACAGTTCGTGTCTCTAAACGAGACCTATTTCTCTTACCATTCTAATTCCGGGCTTATGTTTCACGGATAGTAATGCATTGTATGGTTTTGATATGACTAACTCAAACAGTACGGGTATCAAGTGAGTCAAATGTGAAGTTGAGAATCATATCCATATGGCCATCGAACACACATAATGATTAAATTCATTTCCTGCTGTTGCATTTGGCGTTTGTTTATGTGCAGTTTCAACAAAACACCGTGCACTTGCCACTTTTTCCCTCGCACATGTTTTACTTCCTCTCATATACGATTTGACGTTTATTCTTTCTTCTCCATGAAATGTCAGGTGATGGAGGTTGAGATGAAGGAGAAGGGCCGGCCCGCGGAGCCGGAGGAGCCGGAGAGGGAGCAGTGGGGGGCCAAGATGGACTTCATGTTGTCTATGTTGGGGTACTGCGTGGGACTCGGAAACGTCTGGAGGTTCCCCTACCTCTGCTACAAGAACGGTGGAGGTCAGTTGTTAATCTATTACAAGTATGGCAAAGCCTATACTGTTTTGGTTGACGTTCATGGGCGCCGCCATCTTGCATTTTGACGTCATGCCGCGGCGCCATATTGTTCCTGGTTTGATTTTGATTCCCCGAACAATTGTTGTAATTACCTTCATAGGCTACTATCGGTTGTAATAACTCATGAGGCGTCGCGAAAATGTAATTTGCATACCTTAAAGCTTTAAATCTCGCAAATTTGCATAACGGAGTTCTCACTTCTATTTTTGAATCCGACAGGCGCCTTCCTTATCCCCTATCTCATCATGTTGACGTTTGCTGGACTGCCGCTGTTCTTTATGGAGCTGGCCCTGGGACAGTACGCTAGTCTGGGCCCGGTCACCATCTGGAGATGCGTGCCTCTGTTCAAGGGTAAGTCTTAGCCTCCACCAGGCCTTCCTGCGGGGGTAAGGGGTCGTAGACATTTGCAAAAAATGGGAATAATTGGTCTGGAAAGTCAGTCCATGACTGCGCCTGCTAAATGAAACCTTATGGTGGCTAAACTTCTCTGTTAAATACTGTCCCTAAAGCCGGCGAAGTTAGTCTCTCTGTTTACGCAGCATGGTACACAGTAGAAAGCTATAGTATAGATGAATGAACTCAGAGATAGAAGACTGTTAGCGTCATCCGGCGGAATGTATAACGTTACAAACTGCAGTACTGAAATACCGACAGACAGCGACACATATAAGCCAAAAAAACAATACTCTCTTGGGTGAAGAGATAGAACTTGCAAATGCAAAAGCTAGCAGAATGTTAAGATCTCACCTGCACTAAGAGATGTCTTGCGACCACACGGTGTTCTCATTTCATTCATTCATTCATTCATTCATTCATTCATTCATTCACTCACTCGTTATTTCTACATAATGTATTCTTACCATGAAAAATTTGTTCTAGAGTTCATATATATCTTTTCCCTACAGGACATTGCTTCCAAATTCTTCATGACTTTCTCAGCATATCTCTATCTCTTTGTCGATGATATAGATAACACGTGATTTTCTTTGGTTATAATTCAGGTATCGGTATTGCCATGTGCATCATGTCCGGCTTGGTGTGTATCTACTACAACATGATCATCGCCTGGTCCCTGTACTACCTGTTCGCCTCCTTCACCAGTATGCTGCCATGGCGCACCTGTGATAACTGGTGGAACACCCCCAACTGTGTGGAGACCTCTGCTGTGGCCAACGCGACCAACAAGACGGAGAATTACACCAGGATTAGTTCAAGCGAGGAGTACTTCCAGTAAGTGTATAACATACAGACCGATCCCATGTCCCCGCCCACCTCCGTCAAAACGCAGACACTTTAAATGTTGACACTATTCATTAAAGAAACCAAAAGATTTGAGTAGCCGACCCCCCATCCTACCAGTCTTGTAGTACCTGCCCACATATTTATCTGTTTAATGATTTCAATTTTCTTACATTTCAAGATTTCTGTCATGTAGTTTATTTGAGATTATTTGTTACTCTTGAGCTTTGCATGTCCGCACCTGTTTTTTTCATTTTCAGTATTTTGTAATATTTGTTTTGTACTTCTGTACTGTGTTCTGTCAATGACGACACGAAAATAAGCTGTAAGCTTGAGTCTGTCGTCATCATGTCATGTATTTAAATGTTGCAATAAAAAAAACAATAAATAAAACGCAGACATGCAAAATATACATTACTCTCTCATTGGTCGAAGCGCTAATTACCATTCTCTGGCATTGGTTCAACTACATGGAAATGCAAAATAAAAACACAACTCCCTCATTGGTCGAACCGCTAATTGCCCTTTTCTCATTGGTTAACTAAGCACAAGATACACGAGAACACGGGAGTTTATCTGCATTACCAGGGAAAGTCGCTAGGGTGCCAAAAATCTAATCATTTCTTTAATAGTACATGGCCTAACCACATCATGACGATCCATCTATAGCTTCTCGACTTATGTTGCTCAACCACAAACATATATCCAAACGCTACCAAAAACATATTGATAACGGGTGTTCTCGCTTGTCTCAGTGAGCGGGTTCTGAAGTACACCGTGGACTTGGGCAACAACTCCACGGCCAGGGGGATCCAGCACACCGGCACCATGAGCTGGGAGCTGGCGCTGGTCTTGCTGCTCGCCTGGATCATCGTGTTCGCCTGTCTGTGCAAGGGAGTCAAGTCCTCGGGGAAGGTAGGAGGTCTTCTGTATTTTTTGGTATCCTGATTTGTTATGATTGTTTTGTATCCTTAGTTATGATTTTGTAAGGGCTCCCTTGGAAATCGGTTACTCAGTTAACTGAAGTTACCACCCTAAAGATGTATAAATGAATAAATAGATTACGTAACGTTACATAATATACCCCGCTACGTTTGGGGCCGCATTTCAACACCGCACTTTACGTTTGGGACCGCATTTTAACACCGCACCTGTATATACGTAAATATTTTGGGACCTCATTTGTAAGCAGCGACACCTATAGCTGCATTGCAAAGTGAACCAGTCAGAATTGCCCCGAGGAAGATGACAAGCGGTCACCGAAATGTCGGTGAAATAAAAGTTGGCTGTGTACAAAGAGTACTTATTCAGTGACTTTCAAACCCGACTTAACGATTCACGAAGGTCTTCATTGTGAGAAAGGGATATACAGTAATCTGGTCTTTCACTCACTCACTCACTCACTCACTCACTCACTCACTCACTCACTCATTCACTCACTTCCTCACTCACTCACTCACTCACTCACTCACTCACTCAATAATACGTTGGCTACTGCTTCATTTCGGATTGTGACGTAAAGCCGACGGCCCCGTGTACGAAAAAGCTTCAGGCGTTAGCCTCAAGCGTCAAACGTAGAAAAACCCAACACATTTATCGAGAAGAGTAGGGGTGATCTGGTGTGGAGGGCTTAGAGCGCGAGCCATAGCGAAGCCAAGTGTATATTGCACTACCACTAGCTACTTAGAAAGGTTTACTTTTACCCTTCTCACTGTTTTAGTTAAACGTTGGTTATAGCCGACAAACCGGATGTGACGTAAGAAATGACGTGTCTTATCTCGTTCCCAGGTGGTGTACTTCACGGCCACGTTCCCGTACATCGTGCTGATCATCCTCCTCATCCGCGGAGCGATATTACCCGGCGCCAGAGAAGGGATAATATTCTACATCAACCCGGATTTCAATCGGCTCAAGGATTCGCAGGTGTGTTATCAAGTAGCTACGTATACCCCTGGCGCGCAGTTGAGTTTGAGTTTGAGTTTATTGGGATCCACAATTTAGCTGAACAGCTACTCTTCCTGTGGTCCAAACTGACTGGACAAAACTAGTAAATAGTAGTAGTAAATAGTAATAGCAGTAATAGCAGTAAATAGTACTCTAGTACAAGACGTGTACCAAAAGCCCGTAAAAGGCTTAGGAATTACTTTCTCCAATGTGCAATTCAGCTGTATAAAAAGGCAATCAGTAGCACCATCAACACTTAGTCACTACCTGTATAGGTTTTAACTGCGCAATGGTTTTCCGTAATGTTTTAGATTGATTTGCTTCACATCAGTGGGGTGGAACAAGCCATTGTTATGTCGCATAGGACGAAATAGACCCCTTTCCAAATACCGCGGCCATTTTGAATCTAGCGCGGGCGCGCGTGGTTCGAGCGCGGGAAAAGTAAACACCCGGTAAGCCCACGGCCGCGGTAACGCGTCCCCAATGGAAACCAGCGTTGAGTCATCTTCTGCGGCGCGATGTTCTCCTCCTCGGTGAAATCCATCGATATATTTGCATGGCACAAGTAGATAATATTGTTGTGGACACTTGGACTCGATATCGGCTAGTAAAATTGTGAATTTCGGCTACTTTTCCACAGTTCCTGCCGGGCTGTTGAGCGCGCGCTACAGTGATAGAATGCTAATATGTTAACACCGCGTGCTTGTAGTTTCCCTGATAATGTTAGCTAAAGTCGAGAAAAAATCCCACAACACACACACTTTTCGGGCTGGGATCCTTGTAGCTACGTAGATAGAAATATACAGAGTTTTAACAGTTGTGGCCGTAATTTAGACGATGCTAACTTCGCCTGGGAAAAAAATACGCGCGTTGGAAGCTCGAGGGGGTCGTGTGTTCTGTCAAGCCTTTCTTTACATCGCTTCGTCCGGAGATATTTTACACTTCCACTGGATAAAATCCCACAAAATCGTGAAAATGTAGGCTTGAGCTCAAGGTCCTTTTGGTTAGGAATTTAGCAGAGTTTTGGCGGCTTCTTTTGACGCGTTTTCTGAAATATCAAAACCTAAAGTACGTGAGTAGAGATGGAGTGTTTTCACTTTGCGCCGTAATATCTTAAAATTTCCGTCGGATGATATTACAGAAACATGAAAACATAGGCTTGAGGCCTTTGCGAGTATAAATTTGACGGCATTTCGATGGCTCCTTTGACTTTGACGATATTTTAGTGCCAAGATTAGCGTGAGAAAGTTCGTAAGTGAAGCAGGGGGCGTGTTTTCTTTGTAGCGTTTCATTACATCACATTTCGTGGAAATATTTTAGATTTCCGCAGTATGAAACCCCACAAAAAAAGGGAAAATATCGGCCTGAGGTTCTTCAGTCCTCAAGCCAATATTATCTAACTTTTTTTTGGTTCCATCCAACCAACAGATATCTTAAATATTGCCGCGCAAAATGATTTAAAGAAACGCCACATACAGTGGAAAACACACCTTCACTCACGTACTTAGAGTCTTTAAGACTAAATTCTTGGCATCCAAAAAGATCGTCAAAAAGCCGCCGGAATTCTGCAAAATTTGAGAACATTGAGCTAAAGCCTATATCTTAATGTTTTTGTAGGATTTCATTTGGCGGAAATATAAAATATTGCTGAGCGAAGTCGATGTAACGCAGCACAGAAAACACGACCCTCCCCCAAACTCACGTAATTTCAAGACGATGTTGTCATTGTCACGACAGTCAGGCTCAGTTATATTCATACCTAAACGTAGCTACAAGGATCTCAGCCCGAAAAGTGTATGTTGTGGGGGATTTTTTCTCGACTTTAGCTAACATTATCAGGGAAACTACAAGCACGCGGTGTAAACATATTAGCATTCTATCACTGTAGCGCGCGCTCAACAGCCCGGCAGGAACTGTGGAAAAGTAGCCGAAATTCACAATTTTACTAGCCGATATCGAGTCCAAGTGTCCACAACAATATTATCTACTTGTGCCATGCAAATATATCGATGGATTTCACCGAGGAGGAGAACATCTCGCCGCAGAAGATGACTCAACGCTGGTTTCCATTGGGGACGCGTTACCGCGGCCGTGGGCTTACCGGGTGTTTACTTTTCCCGCGCTCGAACCACGCGCGCCCGCGCTAGATTCAAAATGGCCGCGGTATTTGGAAAGGGGTCTATTCGCGTGTGTTGCCCGCGAGATCCTTACCGAACAGAATTATTTCAAGTCTACAAAAGATATCGAAAGAAATACTGTTTTGACATCTTTTAAATGCTTGTGCGGAAGTAAAACACGTGAGTTTGAAATCTTCGGCCAGCATTGATACGACTTTAGACTGCGAAGCAAAGTGTACTGAAGAATTGTGCGGTTTCTATTTCGTGACAGGAATATGGCGCGTTAGGTTATTTTTCTACAACTTTCATTTTCACTGCAGCTGTGGAGTCCTTTCGCGCCAAGCCCCCGCGTGTATCTGTCATATTATTACCTTCGCCGAGAAGGTTATGTTTTTATATTATTATTGTATTATATATATATAAATGTCAAGCAACGACCCTGGCGTACCGGTCTGTGGCCTGTCCTTATCGCTGCGTTGGTGCTGGCCAACCGTCAGTCAATCAGACACTCGACCTCCAGTTATTGGAGGGAAAGATACTGGCCAATCAACCTTGCCTGTTGACCGTTGACGACGACGTGGTTGGTTGATGAAGGCTTGCCTAGCCTGTGCTAACACAGCGAGATCGTAGGCCGTTACACCAGGACCGTTGCTTGACATATGCAAGCAGCTAGTCCGTCATGAGAAGACGATGATATGCGACGATGCCTTTATATATATTTATATTGAAATTTATGTCGATTTCTTTTCTTGGTCGTCTAGGTCTGGTACGATGCGGCGTCCCAGATCTTCTACTCCCTGGGAGTGGCCTTCGGAGGAATCTTGGCCATGTCCAGCTACAACAAGTTCAATAACAACTGTCACAGGTACGAGCACTTAAAAAGCAAACCATTTTGTTTCTCTAGTAGCTATACATAGATTTCCCGCCTTCAGTAACCGCACATGCGCATTAGGTCCCAGAGGCCAATCCCCGAGGACGTAGCTTTCCGCTCTGTGTAAGAGTCTTTGTTGTGAATACACGTGGTTCTGCAGACGTGTCTGTTTGTGTATCTTTCCCTGGATTAGAGGGAATTTTAACACACTCTTCCTCTCGTTACGTACGTTGCATATAGGCACAGGAAGACTTGTAAAAAAAATCGGAGACAGTTGTGATATGAGTTCTTCCAGAACTGTAATATTGGGACTCTTACAAAGCTGATGATTGTGCACGTGTATGTACTTTTTACCTAATTTCTTTGTGGTCAATCCTACACTTATATGCGTGCATTTCCACACAAATCGTAAAAACAGATAATGTCTATCCAAAATTCCTTGGCGACACCCCAGGGGCGAGCCAAATGGCTATTTGTAATCACAACTTTCCGGTGTAGTCTTGAACAAGATAACAAACAGTGAATGTTGTGTTGTTCCGCAGGGATGCTGTGTTCATCGCTCTTGTCAACTGCGGAACCAGTGTGTTTGCCGGCTTCGCCATTTTCTCCTACATCGGGTACATGGCCCACGAGCTGAAGATGCCGGTTGGGAAGGTGGTGGCCAGCGGTAAGGGAAAAACAGCCATTCCCCTCTCTAACGAAAAAATGTAACTTGACAGACTGCATACGAAATTCATTTCATGCAAATCTTTCCAAACTTTGTATCCAACACAACTCTAGCCAATAATTGAAGATATGGTATCTATACTCTTACCACTGCAGCAATCCAATCATTCATTACTTAAATCACCACTACCGGTACTGCCCACGGCCTTTACAGCCTCCGCAATGTTACGAGATAGAAGGTTGCCTACTATACTACTTATCATGCATTGTTACAACTTTTTCACACACAGGATCTGGTCTGGCCTTCATCGCGTACCCTGAAGCCTTGACCCTTATGCCGATATCACCGCTGTGGTCAATCCTGTTCTTCTTCATGCTTCTGACCCTTGGGCTGGACACTCAGGTACGCCAGCTCTTAACCCTCAAACACCCGAGTGGGGTCATTTTTTACCCCAGGCGTGGATTTTGACGTGCTATTTGAACATGTTTGATCTGAAAAAATTCCTTCCGTGACTTTGTTGGTAGACATCTTTTCTAACCTCTCACAATTTTCTAGGGAGATGGGCACAATACTGTTGACGTTATATAGGAAAGTCTGTGTTGAGTCCGCTGGGGTAATTTTTGACCCCAGCAAAAATGATGTTCTGTTTATGAGACTAGCCTGGTTTCAACCAAGTCCCGTGTCCGCTCGCCGCCTGTAACGGCTATCCACCCGCGGGGAGGGGAGAGAAACCCCCGGACAGCTGGAGTATGCGTTATACAGACTATTTTTGAGACCTGCCCTCTGTAACTCCTGAACTACTTATCGTATGACCACCACATTTTCAGAGGATGATGCACATTTGAATTGGTATTATCATAACAAATTTCATGTCATAATGACGTAATATGACGTCATTATGACGTAATTTTACGTGATTCTATCCGCCATCTTGGATTTTCACGGATGACGTCTTCAAATCAGCATAAAATATCAATGTTGAATCGTAAAAGATACATTGGCCTACATAACATGATAACAATGTAAGAAAGTACATTTGGCGTACCAACAAAGCCTCGAAACGTCATTGTTTGAACTGAAATTAGCAGATTTTGTAAAATATGCCTGTCAAAAACCCGTTGCCATGGCACCACGAAAAACGATGAACTTACTTTATCACTTTGAAATTTTGTAAATGAAATTTTGTGAAAAGCCACCAACTTTGGTGGCTCTCGCGTAAGCCGTTCATTAGTTATGCAACATGAAATTTGGCGTGGACCTCAAAAATCCCCTCCCGGTCTAGATAGGAATAGTTCAAGACGTGGTCCTTCTGATCTTTTTGCATAAAGTATGATAATGGACGCGAATTATTTGTATCTAAAGATGTCAAAACATTCCTCTTACATTGATGAAGCAATGTATGGATAACAATCAGTGAAAAAAGTGAAAAGGGAGATTTTACTGAACAAAACATTTTGGGGTCATTTTTGACCCCGCTCAGTCATTTTAGTCGCAAAATTAGGTTCGGGTGTTTGGGGGTTAACAGCATGTGTAAAGATCAGGCACTAGGCTTCAAGTCGTTTCGTTTGTATTGCATGCTACGGGATAGACAGAGAAATACTAAACTGATATTCACCCTACCTCTGCTTTCAATGTCACCATCGTGAAAAAGTTCATCATCATCGTAAATCACTGGATTTGTTCTTTGTGTGCAACCAAGTGTTTTCCCCTAGCCGACGTTTCGTTTCGACCATCTGGCACCTTCCCTGGGGGCTGGGGTAATACTGACTGGGTTTGCTTCGCACTGCAACTAGGTGTCTATATCCCCATCATCACGGTTCATGACTGGAGTTGAAATTTCGGATCCATGCAGCCTCCTTAATCGTTGGATGGTACCATGGTACCAGGCTAGCCTATCTAACAATGTTCAGCATTATTTGTCACAATGTAATTTCACCACAGCCCTAACAATTTTTGTTTCCACACAGTTCGTGATGTTGGAGACCATCGTGACCGCCTTGTCCGACGAGTTCCCGACTCTGCTGCGACAGCACAAGACCTGGGTGCTGCTGGGGATCTGCATCTGTCTGTACCTCCTCGGACTCACCCAGTGCACCCAGGTAACGCGTCACGGGACAATTTTAAAATCTAACCGTCTTCTGATAGCGAGTTGTACTAGCCTCCGTTTCAGACTCCTTCCGGCTGTTTTCTTTTTCAAGTTCTAGTTTTTATTTTCTTATTTACTATTACATTTTTACATTTCTTCCCGACCAGCAATAAGAAAAAAGATGTAATAGTAGATAAGAAAAACGGTAACCTTGAAAAGAAAACAGCCGCAAGGAGGCTAGAGTTGTGCCTGATTCACTGCAAAGTGTAGCAGCAAAGCTCTTTCGTGTCGAATGTCGTATTCTCAAAGACAAATTTGTGTATGTTTGCCTCTTTTGCAAACTCCACCTGCCATTTTTATCTACTCGCGGTTGCTGATAGCTATCGGGTTTTGATTATTTGCCGCGATAGCTATCAGAAAACTGCACGTAGCTAAAGCAAAGACGACCGGTGGAGTCTGTGATTGAGGCTATTTACCCGTATCTAAAGGCAGTGAGCTTCGACAACGATTTGCATTATAGTCGTAACAACGTTTGACTTTTCGTCTCAAATCGTGGCTTGCTCACTTTGACGAAATCATGAAACAGTGTTTCGTAGGCTCATTTAATGTTGAAAAAATTGGGTTTGCTTGTTTACTTATTGGTTATTTATTTATTTCATCTATTTGTTCTATGTGGTATGTGTATAGGCTGGCATCTTCTGGCTGGAGATGATGAACTGGTACAGTGCCGGATTCTGCCTCATCGTCACTGCGCTCATCATGGCCATTGGAATCTCCTGGGTCTACGGTAAGCGCCATGGCAGTTACTAGTATCATTCAATCAATCAATCAATCAATCAATCAATCAATCATTTATGCAATTAATCAATCAATCAATCAATCAGGCAGTCAGTCAGTCAGTCAATCGATCAACGTACCAACCAACCAACCAACCAACCAACCAATCAATCAATCATCTGCGGGCATCATTTTAGCGATTGAAATCCTTTGACTTCATATCGACATCTTTAATTCTGAAGTGCATTCGTTGATTGCTTCTGGGAAAAGTTTACAGCGAGTTTTTCTTATATCATAATAGTGTCTAGCCCCTCCTAATGTCCGACACTCCTGAAGATAGTTACGCCGATCACGAATAACCATTTGGCTCGCCCCCGAGACGTCTTCAAAACGTGATTGCTTTTGTTACTAGTATTAACTAGAAAAGAGCGTGTGTGCCCTTCGAATGTATATGTACATTTGTACATCCATGCTTATTCGTTCGTGTAATTTCTGTAATGTCACAGGAATCAAGCGCTTCAGCGCAGACATCAAGGAAATGATCGGCTACGAGCCCAACATCTACTTCAAGGCCTGCTGGATGGTCATCTCCCCGGCTCTGATGTTGGTAAGTGTCTGAGACATAACCTTTTCTTCGGGGTGGTAGAGTAGAGATCTGCGGGGATGTCCTCCCCCCCCCCCCCCCTGTAGCTCAACTGGTAGCAGCCGCACAGCTCTACATGGTTAGAATTAACTAGAAGACCCCGGTAACCGGTTCAAATCCTGATACGGGCATCCCGGTTGGGGCTGCGCCCGCCTTTAGGAAGGGACGTAAATGGTTCCTGTATTTGAGAAGGTGCCTCGAGCACGTTAAAATAGGTATAAGGACTAGCAACCCCTCCCTGTAAAGATATACTCTACTACAAAAGCAGCAAGGAAACTTTCTGACCTATGTGCCAAATTCCATTATGCGCCCCAATTGGATTTCTATGGTACTGCAGCAGAACGTCCGGTTTCGATTTCGCCTGTGCCTACTGATTGTGGTAGAAGCACGGAAATATCATAAAACTATGATTAAACAGTTGATAGAATTTTGGTGTGAACACAGTTTGTGATCGACGTTTTCTTGTGAATTTCTGCTGATGTTTGTCATGGTCTCCCAACACAGTTCACCTTCAAATTTCTGCTAATATTTATTTTTATGGTCTCCCCACACAGTTCATCTTCATCTTCTCGCTGGTCCAGTACTCCCCTGTGGTGTACAATGGCATCGCGTACCCCGATTGGGCCGTGACCCTGGGTCTCCTCATGGCGTTCTTTTCCATCCTGATGATTCCTCTCGTCGGCATCATTGTGGTGGCTAAGAACAAAGGGTCTTTCACCGAGGTAAGGGCGTCTCTCTTCTAAACGGTTACAGTTTTGTTTCGTTGTCTCTCAGGGCATGGTCGCATACGTCGTGCGATCGGCGTACGATTGCCGTGTGATCGCAAACTCAGGGGGCATTCTTGGGATAACCCTGCATGTGTTCTACAAAATGTAGGTGTCTTGTCACGCCGGAAAAGGCTGTCTTAGATCCTTGTCGGTGATTGGTTGTATCACAGCCTGCTTGAAAATCTCTCCGAATCAAAATCGTATGACGAACTATGACGAATGTGAGCGCCGTAATGTAGAAAGTTATGATGTGATGGAAATGTACACGCAATGAGTTGACGAGATATTAAGAAAAACAAATAAACTTTGATACGATGTGTACTATGGACCAATCCCATAACTTCGGTCAAAATGTAGATATGCAAAACGAAAACATAAAAATGCAAATATCTGACCGAAATGTTGTCAGTCTCTCATTGGTCGAACCGATAATTGCCATACTATCATTGGTTTTATTAAACTGCTAGTTGTGATGCTACCATTGGTTTTATTGAACTGCTAATTGTGATGGACAGTCAGGGTCGGTCCAAAAGCATTGGACTAAAACGTGTTCTCTATTGTACCTCGTTTACTGCAGCGTTTCAAGAAGGCCATCACTCCCGATGAGAAGTGGGGCCCGGCCATCATGAGCCAGGAGCAGAAGGAGTGGAAGAGCACCGAGGGCATCGACAACCCCGCCACCATCTACGACCCCGGCACCATGGAGAACGGCACCGACCAGCCCCCGCTGTACGACCCGCGGAGCATCAACCGCTGAGAAAGAGATACGAAAGTTGACTTTTGACACCACCAAAACCTGATTACCCTTTAGCGTCGTAACATGATAGATGAACCACTATGGGCATACCTTGCCATAGAATCTTTACAACAAGCTAGCCCAATGTGATTTGCGTAAAATGTCCATGCAATTGATCCCCGGGGCAAACGACATATCAAACTTGCAATTGCATTATTGTACACGACATATTTTGGGTGAATATACATAGTACAATATTGTATCATGGACAACAAGGTTACGTTTAAAATTACACGTTGTAGGTGCAAGTATATGAAAGTAGGATTTGCACAAAATCTTTAACAAGTATGGTTGAACAATATTCAATTTTATCTGTATATACGGACCCCTATCTTAGTTTCATATTCGTGTTGTGTACGTGTACATTTGGATAGTTTGGTTGAAAAATCTGGCTGGAAAAAACGCATTCTCGTTTCTCAAGCATTGAGACACTGTAAATGTTTGGTAAGCAATGTACCGACAATCATGTCTTTAAAACTATGCAAGATTCTGCCTTAAGAAAAATAACATATACATAACAATTCTTGAAAGCATATTAAACCCTATAGCCCATACCTTGAATTTTGAATGGACATAGAAAGCCGTCAATGGATTGATAGTCTTTATTGTAGAACCATATATATATATATATAAATATATATATATACCGAAACGTTAGCAGGTGAGATTACCTATACCTGGTTGTGTAAAAAGAATCTCCTATACCCTATAATGTGCTAGTATTCAGAAATAATTCCATATAAATCCTAGGACATACATTACCCTGAATGTTCTGGCAAGTTGTACAAAGCCCTAATATCTTGTGCCAATATAATTTACCGTTTCTTTTTGACCCAAAAAAATATACCCCGGCCTTTCTGTGTGAAGTGCTCTTTCTGTGTTTTATATATTTTCACTGTACCCTGCTTAGGGCACTGATAGGTGGTGCTGTTCATACAGGATTTCCAACGAAAAGGGCTGATGATTACCTGTTCTGCCACAAATACAAACACACTCACAGACCTAGGGCCTCCCTGAAAATCAGTACCAAGCCACTGAGGGAGCTACCCTAGTAAAAGAATACAGAAATAAATAAATGGATCTGAGTGGTCATGTATACATAAGCCTCGCACATCTGGTCCACAGATGTGGTTGCCTGTCTAGGTTTTCTGTCCCGGGGGTGGGGCTGCATGGCTTTCTATCCTTTATACTGCTGACTAACATTCCAAACATCCTATTGGCTTAAAATGCCTGTGGACAAATGCCTATGCAATTTCTAGAATATTTGCAAACTGCACACAATACAATATCATTTGGCTCACCACTGAGGCGTCGCCAAAAAGATCCTTAGTAACATCTACCAACATAATTCCACAAGGGTACATAATTCCGCCGCCCTAAACAGATACGTCCAAACATATCTCCAACCCAATGTCTCCCAGTATAATGCACTCCAGTATATCTAAACTTTGCATACCTGGAGATGCTGCACTACAGATCTCTCAAACGTAAACCCACTTTTTCGAACCGGCGGATTTATGTAACCCGGCGGATTAATGTTAATGGCGGTTACCACAATGTCGGCAACCTTTGACACTGTCAGACCAACATTTGCTCTCCTCTTAGGGTCGATGACCGTACGTGTATTCCGAATGTTGATGTAGGCAGATTCTATCTAAGTAAATAGCGACAGAGTAGCAAGATGTATTGTTTATACAACATTAACTTATAAACCAACAGTGCTGATTTAGGTTACCCTGGGTTAACCTATTCTCCAAGCAGAGGTTTCGGTCGAGTGGAGTGGAAGTGGCCAGAGTTTTTAACGTCTGCTAGCCACTACTACCCCACTCGACCGAAAGCTCTGCTTGGAGAATAGGTTAACCTTACCAGGGTAGCCTGAGTGTCACCCTGGTCAGGTCTACAACCATCGAAGTATAGCCTCCATAGCAGGCTCTCTGGGCCTTTTAGGGGCTTATGATACACTTTTTGCTGATGACTTCTTTTTGCACTGGGTCGTTTGTGCAGCCAGTCCGTAACCATAAGGCCTAATTATATGGTTACGGCTGGATGTACAACGGAACCAGTACAAGAAGAAGTCATCAGCAAAAAGTGTATAATAATCCCAAAAAAAGGATCAGAGAGCCTGCTATCCGAGGCTAATCGAAGTGGACGTCATCCAAAAGATCAAACATCCGATATACTGCAGTACCATAGAAAACCGCTCGGGGAATATGATTCATATTGCTGACACGTCAAATATCTTACAGAACCTCGAACACAATCACACGACATTTTCTCTCAAAACCGGTTCGATGACAGTTTGTTTTGTTTTGTTTTGTTTGTATTGCGTATCCGGTAAACCACCTCATGGCGTAACACACCAGGTTTGCATTGAACAGTACAAGCTGCATACCCGTACGGATTCATTTGATCCACTCACACAGGAAAGGGCCCCTACTTTTTACGATGAGTGTGGTGGGTACTTTAACGTTCTCGATGTGATGTGGCTCTCCTCAAAGACGGGACCTCCATTTAACGTCCTATCCGAGAGACGTCCCTAACCGAAGCTAGGTACTCATTTTCATTGGAGTGAAGTGAGGAAGTTCTTGTAAAGTACCTTTCCCAACGGCACAACGTTGTGGGTATGTTAGGGGATTTGAACCTTGGGCTCAGAACCCGTGGCCTCTGTGTTTGGGGCCGAGCACCCTACGACGCCACGTACCAAAGGCTATCTAAATAAATCAGGCAGTCATCCAGCAAAAAGCTTCGTGTTTTGCCAAAGCTATACTCTCAAAGATGTTTAGTTTGTAACTGGGCGATAATATATACTCGTGGGACAAATACACAACCACAGAGAAAGAGATGATAGGATGGCGTGCCCTACATATACTACTCGATAATTTGAATTAAAGATGGGGAAAAGAGGCACGGATTGAGGAATGAGAAGAGACGAAATAAAAATTACGAAAAGGGAGTTTGATAGGGAAAGATATGAAATGAATGAATGAGTGAATGAATGAATGAGTGAGTGAGTGAGTGAGTGAGTGAGTGAAATGTCTTTTGGGGTTTCACGTCTTTTTTACCGTTAAAAAACGACCTACCCACATACTAAATATAGCTGCAATCCATCCCGAGAGGTTTTTAGATTATGCTGACCGCAAAAGCCGGAAACGCACACAGACTAGCACAATTAACAAACAGACACGCCAAAAACTATACCTCGATTTGTGATGGAGGTAATAAAGGCGGCCATTAAAAAGAGTGACTACATGTCTGTGTGGTTGGTTGGTTGGTTGGTTGTTCCCTGTGGCCTAATGTAATGATCTCTTCCGAGAAACACCTCGGACCTCCTATATCCCCAGTGATTCACCTCGCTGGTCACACAACTGGGTCACTACATGGCCGTAAGCCAACATACATAACCCAGTTGAGTTGTTCTGATGAGTAAACAACAATCTCGAGGCAACTTAAAGATATCAGAAGACGAGGGTAAAACTAACAAGAAGGTACTACAAAGAAAGACTTAAAAGCCTGGTAACCAACTCATGGGCCCACTATACCGTTTTACTGGCCCAGTCCTGATAAGGGTTTTTTTTACAATCGATCTTTCTGACAGCTGAGCTGAGGTTTTCGCCGTGGGCTGAGTCCCACCCTGCCCGCCAGCTAACATGTGCGGGCGTGCAACCCTCCCACTACCGAGGAGATCCCAGGAAGCTCACGGTGGGTCTATATACCTGTTCGGAGAGTCTCTCGAGTTAAAAAAAAGATTGAGGCTTGTCCATTCACACAACACATTTCTTGAGAATAGTGGATCGTAAACAAGAAGAGAATAATTCACAGTGGACAGTGGATTGCTCATTCCTCGATAAGGAGTTGATCAGTTGAAAATTTGGGTAAGTCAAAAGACTTGGAAATCGTAGTTTAATTTTGATGCAGAATGACTTCTACCGACACAGATGAAGCTTCAAGTGAAGAATAGTGGAGGACAATGGCGGGTTTGTGGTTACATCATCTTTGACGTGAGTCAGGACACCAGGCAACCGTTTTAAAGGTCAGATTCAACAGGTTGTACCATGCGGGCACTGATAACCTCAAACTCAGCCTTCGCAGCAGGCATATTTTTTTGCGTTACCAGTCTTTTTTTAGCTACTAGTGCGTGAAGGAGGTATTGTTATGGTGGCTCTGTGTGTATGTAAAATAGTTTTACGTGATTACCGTGCTTGGATTACATTGATATTTGGTGGTATGCTAGTGGGTCTCACAACCCTGTTGCCCGTCATTTGTGGGCCTCCTAGCGCCTTTTCTTGTCCCTGTTATTTCCGTGTTGGTTTCTTTGTTATACAGTATATCTGTTGGCTGTCGTTTTCAAAAACACCTGCCGGCGTAGATTTAGTACGATAGAGTTTAGGACGTATTTAGCTGGAGAAAGAACAGCAATGTTAAAACGCCCGCTGCGGAGACTGTTACCAAGACTATAACCCACCCACCTTCATGAATAACAACAGAGCGGGCATTCTTTTGTCTAACAAAGACACAGTGTTTCTCGTCCGCAAGCACTCTTCCTTTAATAGTCAAAGATTAAGTTTTTAATCCCGCTAAATGGAGGGATAATCCAGATTAACGCTAAGTTTACAAGCACTAAATAAGTAAGTCTCTTATGCTGTGTAGAAAGAAATTGCCTCATTCGCTTCAATGAAGTGTTTTTGTGAGACGATTTAGAAAGGACAAAAGTTTGGGAACAAAAGAAAAATAGTACCAAAATACGTCAGAAAAAAGGGATGTAAAGATAGCAGAAATATGATCTACTCTATAACTGGTTATAGATTTAGAAAATTATGATAACGCTTAACCCAATATGTAGTGTATACAGAGAAAATTGATATACAATATCTATATAAAGCGATGGTATACAACGTAAGGTTTTATATATGCCAAACGGGATTTTGATTCATTATAATTAGGGGGTGTTACCTGTAGCACAAGTAGCTCGCAATCACGGTTTGCCCGGAGTGTTATTTCAAGGCTTCTGACTGACTGGGCGCTCCGAGAGTGTGAAACACACGCCACGACATGTATACCTACAACCCCAGCCACCATAGTGGCGACGGGCTTCGTTCAAACGGTATCCCGGAGAAACAACCTTACGTCAGATCGACTCACGGTCCCATGACTTCAACAGATAGAAAGGTAAGAAGGAGAAGAATAATTCACACGGCGACAATACACAGGTATCCGGTTTCTCGTTGGTTGAGACAGTCGGTGCGTACACAGCAGCAACTATTCGTTTGGTCAATTTGTCGACAACCATGAGCTAAAAGCGTACCCCTAGGTTTACAGAACTTGTTGTCATTATAAATTTGTTTTAAACGAATGCCCTGGGAATGTGCAACGCGTGTACTGGCAACTGTATCTATGGCTATATCCGTTTGGCTTAGACTGTTGGACCGCCATTTTTGTGTGGGGAAAAGAGATAGCTTTTGTTGTGATACATATGTATCTGGCACGGAATGTTTGTGACAATCGCGCCGTGTACAAATGTGCGCGTTAACACACATCGGAGTATGCTACTACCCCGGTATAGATTCAATCTTCGCTTCAGTACTTGACTTAAACATAGCCCGTGGTGTAGTAACTCCTCGGGGGCTGAGTTTGGGTCGATTTTATCTTCTTTTTTATGTTTCACGATAGTCAAGATTCTACTTGTATTCTCTCAATATACAGTAAATGGACAAAGGTCGCCGAATAGCTCACCGAATTCCACACCCAGGCACATATGATTTACATGCTTTGTTATGAAATTCGACACTGTATGCCATCCGATGCCAGTTTATTGTGATGAGTTAGCATTATTGTACTGTATACAAGTATTGCTGGTAATACATTGTACATGTACACTGTATGTCTTTTTGCGATGGTGCGTTCTACGTCAAATCTAGGTCACGCTATCAACACAAAATTACATGGGCAAGAATGTGACAACGTTTCCGCATGAGACTGACGTCGTTTGTTAAGTTCAAGTGTGTTTTCAAATACTCATTCTGTCGCTACATGTATCTATCTTAGCCTCCATCAGGCCCTCCTACGGGCGTATGGATCGTAGAATTCGGCAGAAAAAGGAATAATTATCCAGTAGAGTCAGTCCACGGTGAAGATCACATTTCGCCCGCGTGGCATTCCAATGAAACCCTGGCAAATATTTTCCCTATAGCCGGTGTAGTTAGTCTGATAGAGACTATATCTAATAGTATCTAGCTATCGGCGGTCTGTGGCATTCAAATACAGCGCTTCCTCGCTCACAAGAAGACAACACTGGACAAAGAAACTATACGATTGTGCAGAAAATTGTCGGAAAGCAACGAACTGAAAAAAAATCCTCAGTTTCATAGCAAAACCCACCGACAACTTGAATAGCAACATTTTCCCCAAACAATAGCGTCTAGAATAAATACACATCCCTTTCTTCGTTCTGAATATCTTTTTGTTAGTACATTGTGGTAATACCACATAGCTCACTTGCATATTTCGTTACCACTAGTTAAAACGGGTTACAACAATACACACACCTTCCTTCGTTCTGAATACCCTTTTGTTAGTAGTTATACTCTGTAGGCTCACTTGCATATTTGTTGCCACTAGTTAAGACCGTTTAGTCCATATCCGAAAGAACTGTTTATCGTACTTTATTTTTACTTCGCTTTTGGACAGACAAGGACGACGTGGCACTGCACTCAAGTTTTTCATAACTTATTTCAACAGTGCCACGTACAGAGAACAATATGACCATTTCAACATCTGAGTGGAGTGAGGACTTGAAGTCGTGTTAAGTGCCTTTCCCGAGGGCCCAACATCGGTGGCGTCAGGGGATTCGAACCCAGGACTGTTAGGTTCTGGGCCGAACACCCTGCGTTGCGCCGCACGAACCCACTTTGAGTGTCTATAATCTTCTAATAGACCTGATTCAGTTCATGACATGTTTAGATATGATTATTGGGTGTGTACCCAGTTCCGCTGACAGGTCATACACCCTGCTGTTCATGCCAAGCTGCAGCGACTATCGTCTATAATAAATCATGGTCGTCCTCGATCGAGTGTCCCGGCATTTGGTGACGTCACCTTCGGGAGTGCCGAAAGGCCTTCGGCTATTTCCGTCGATGTCGTCGGAACGGGCCGAGTGGACCTCATGTGCGAATATGTGAGTCAAGCGACGACTTCAGAGATCAGTAGATATGATGCGATTTTCTGACGTCATGAAATTGTGTTGTTGTTCTTGCTGACTTGTTTGTTTAGATTAATTTGCAATGCCACAGGCTATATCAATAGGCTTTTGTTCGAGAGCTGCTCCAGAATGACGCACCCATTTTTATTGGCATGGGAATGACGTCACGCCAAGGTAGCTCTAGACAAGGACACTGTATTGAACCAAGATCTTGCATTCAAACAAAAGGACAAGAATGTGAGATAGTCCTTTGTTTTGTTGTTATTTTTAGTCTGATGACAACTTCTCAACCCGATCTCTAACTTTTTTGGTACTGGACTTCTACGTCAACTACTAGTATTCTTTCTTCTTTCAAGTTCATATCTGCACGTATACCGCACGAAGTTCGACAAAGAAATTGGTTGAAATTCTGCGTGTAGTTGTTATTAGCGAAATGCTTGAGCGCAGCACTTTGACCGAGCGAGAGCTTTTAATTCACTTACTAGTAGTCACGCTGTGGTTACATTCGTCGTTGGTCATCATACGATTTTGATGCCTGTAGCACGTTCAATCAAGGTTTGACAAAACCAACCCTCGACAAGCTAGGATCTAAGACGACAGCCCTGTCAGCAACAGGACAGCTGGATTTTGCCGGACACATACACGACTATCCCACGAATGTGGCGTCGCGGTGGCGCAGTGGCAGGGTATTTTGCCCCAGAACCCAGAGGTACTGAGTTCGAATCCGGGGTTCCCTGATTTGTCCCGTTGACGGTGAGCCCTTAGGAAAGGCACTTTACAGGACTTTCCTCACTTCATTCAGGTGTAAATGAGTACCTAGCTTCGGTTAGGGACGTCCCTCGGATAGGACGTTAAATGGAGGTCCCGTGTTTGAGGAGAGCCACACCTCGAGCACGTTAAAGATCCAACCGCACTTATCGAAAAGAGTAGGGGTCCTTCCCGGTGTGAGTGGTTCAAAACCTACAGTCCTATGGCCGCACATGGGGCAATTGTCGTATTGAGGTCACCTGCGCGCCGAATGGTAGTCGCTACAGACCCTTGCGATCTGGCCCCGCCAAGTGGGCGCTCCTCGCAATTCAGCCCGCAGCTACGAAGAGAGAGTAGTCGGCCCACCCAAAGATAATGCCCTCAGTTTTCCATGGATCGTACGACGATCGCACGACGTATTGTGACTTGGCCAAAAGACAGGCTCGAGTGCATTGAAGCAGGTTGTTGCTGTCAACAAAAGGACAGCGTGGCGAGTGGAACTTTCCACTCTGTCATACTTGGCAACGCGCCATAACTTCTTAATTGCCAAATACCACATACCTGTAGTGCATGATCTATAGTATGTGTGTAAACACAATGCATGCGGTCACTGCAAAAGGGGGAGGGGCACTCGATGTTGTAGGTGGAAATTTCCACTTGGGCCAGTGCTTTTTGTAACGTCTTGTTTGTTTATTACTAGTCTTACGTTAGAGAAAGATTTATGATTATGTTTTCGCTCCTATTGTTTTGTTTGTGAGTTCATGAACTGAGCAGTTGTGTGATATAACTTATGAGCTCGTGTTCAAGTCATGGAGCATAGGCAGATCAGCCTAAGTAAGAAAAATCTTTGAAAGGTATACTAGCATAACAGTAAAGTATGATTCATTCTAAGAGCTCAGAAAATGCCCCCTACCCCATATTTAATTGCAATTCCAATTCCAAAAATATTGTGCTGTCTGTGTGCCTTTTGTTATATAGTTTCCATTGTATTTGTGTTTTTTTGTAATCCTTGTGACGTCAGCGCGCAATAAATCGACCTACATCATAGAAATCTTTATTGACACAAGAAAAGTACAGCGACTTTCGTAAGGTCTTGTACAACTACACATGCAAACAACAAACAATGGTATACAAAATGATTAACCTACATACAAGTACATGTATATGAATACTTCAGCATATCGAGTTATCAAGGCCTACAACTTGTTATTCACAAGACACTGGTAATTATGTTTTGTAAACTTTGCTAACGAAAAGTTAACCTTGCAGAAAGATGCACCTGTATTTGTCACAAAGAAACGGGGCTGGAGAAAAAATATTGATCGGGAGACGGGCAGAAAGTCAATGAGAGACAGAGAGACAGACAGACAGACAGAGAGATAGAGACCTAGAGACAGAGAGAGAGAGAGACAGACAGGACAACAGAGAGAGACAGAAAGAGGGGTAGAGAGAGAGAGAAAGAGAAACAGAGAGACAGAGACAGAGAAAGAGAGAAAGAGAAACAGAAAGACATGCAGTGGAAGACTAAAAGGGAAGGGCTTGGGTAGGGAAAAGAGATTCAAGCAGATGTTGTGAATCACCTTTCTCCGTCCCTTCTTGGCAGATTTCTCATGTTTAACATAGAATCATACCCTTGCTTATGACATAGATCTCAAACCCAGGTCCCTCTCCACACATCTACTTGGAGATTACGAAAGCATTGCTCGGTTGGTTCTCTAGAGCGATGTTAGTTGGACCGGGACCGCGTGGTCCACCAGCCGTATCCGAACAAACACCCCGCCCTTTGGCAAATATACCTGCGCATGTCCGGTGAATAAGCTATCAAATGTACCTGTCAGATCCACAGTAGGCGCTGCCGCTGACTCACTTGATCGATGTTCCTTTACTACTGGATAGTTTCCAAAATAGCCAACGTTAGCATGAGTGTCATTAAGGCTTTTATGTCCCCTGTTTGTTGTCTTTGCATGGAAGAACAAATATTGTACTGCCAGTGGTACTGTGTGCCCTTCTTAGTCAACGTTAACCATTTTAAGAACTTTAGTTAATCTAAAGTAGATCGTCTTTTGGGATAGGAACACCAGAAATCGAAGGGATGTCCCTATAGCTCAACTGGTAGCAGCCTCACAGTTGGGCTCCTAGTTCCAATCAGCTGATAACTGGGAGACCCTGGTTCAATTACGAGAAGGGCATCTTGGTTGGCTGCACCCGTCTTTCGGAAGGGACGTAAAATGGGGGTCCCGTGTTAGAAGAGGTACCTCGAGCACGTTAAAGGGGAAGGGCTGGCAACCCATCCCTGTAGAAATATACCCTGCTACAAAAACAGCAAGGAAACTTGCTGAACTATGTGCCACTTGGCACTACAACGTGATCATGAACAGCAACAACACACCAGAAACTAGGTAGCCCTTTAGACAGCAAATATAAAATACTTTGGATCCATACGCATGATGTTGTATAAGTGTTGACTAAAGGTGTAAGATATCACAACTTTCTTCATATAGGACGAACCTAAGTGTTATAATATCTAAAAACGGCCGCGACGAATTGTATTTTTTCGATGATGAAAAAAATAGTCATCAGACCTAGCCAGTCAACTACTTGCCGCAGCCAAATATGTCTCTAGTCACAAACCACATTAAAACAGTCCCGTTCAACTTAACATTGATAATACCCTCTTGTATGAAAGGGGCAACCACGCAGTCGCCAGCCGTTTTTTCTCAGTCCGTTCAGTGGTTTTGAGATCAATTTTGTAGTTTTGATTTACACTTACAACAACGTTAAACTTTGGCCGTGTTTTTACAAAAACAGACACTTCCTCAATTGTAAGCCCTCCGGCAAGCTAAGAAGGAACCGTGTACCAGTCTCTACCTGACACCACTTACTGCTGACGTACATTGTATGGCCTCGAATTGTGTAAGAGCCCATAGATTATAACTTCTTTGCCCAAGGCGATCACGACGCTGCAAGACCCCCCCCCCCCATTTAGAGTATTGCTTGCAACACGAACTACGTTTGTTGTATATACAGAGCGAACTGCACGTACAATTGGACCGTTAATTGCTTTATCCTATGCAAGAAATGGGCGTGGAGGAAGTTTGTTATCAATCAATCGGGAAGTTGGTTTTGAGGTACGTTTGCATGGCGGTACAAATAGAGCACTGACAGTGATGTTGTGTTCCTGTCAGTTAGTGTTGTTGACTTAGGATCTTAAAGTTTTGGGTTCGTACCCCTAGCAGGCCCCAATATTGTGCTCTTGTAAAAGGCACTTAACACCTATTTCCTCACTCGACTCAGGTGAAAATGAGTACATAGCTTCGGCTAGGGACGTCCTCTCGGATGGGACATAAAGCTGGAGGTCCCGTTTTGAGGAGAGCCACACCTCAAGCACGTTAAAGATCCCACCAAACTTATCGAAAAGAGTAGGGGTCCTTCCCCGTGTGAGTGTATGGTTATGCGATGTGAGTCACAGACCGTGCGGTACAATTCAGTTCAGTATGTTGACTAAACACTGAGGAAACTGGAGCGTGACTTTATATCTCAGGCTGTCCTTTCAGTCCAACGTACACCCCATCAAAAAGAATGTTACCTTTTCAATAGGAATTGACATGATTTATGTTTCATTTTAAACCTGTGGCTATTCATACATACCAGTCGTTCTAACCCAAATTCTGGACCACGTGAAACGTTAGATAACCGCCATAGTTTAAAACTATCATGGGTGATCATGATAGTTTAAACTATCATATTTAGAAAAAAATTATTCTTATGCGTGCATCTAGCTTATTTTTTGATAGATCGGTTCAGGTCGCGATGTTCTTTCATACTTTGTTTCCACACTAGAAATATTTTAAGTCTAGCAAGAGAAATGACCCCAAAACCTAAAGCCGGCGTCTTTTGTAAGAGAGCTCACCTGTCGTCACGTGACCTGTCAGCGGTGTAACCCAATAGCCGGCCTATTCAAGTGTCCTATTCACCGCCGCTCTCCCGCCATAAGCACCCGGTGGGACCTACACAACAGCGGGCCCAGCATACTACAGCTCTCGCTAAGTCTTCCTACGCAGGTCTTTTTTGTGTTCCTGTCAGCTTGAAGCTCCACAAACGGTTAGTACATTCAGTCAGTTCTTGAGGATGTGTTACAACTTGGCCTAAAAGCCGTCGAACTGCCTGGATTTCAAAGACAAAGAAACAGGTGTTAGTTGAGAAAAGTTTGTTGTTGGGTTTCTCTGACTGCCAATCGCCCCCCACCCCATACTGTTCTGTTGACGATTTACTTGTATTTTTGAGAGGTAAACAGCTGCCACACTGTGCCTTGGTCGTTGATCTACGTGTATCTCTGACTTGAAGGTAAAACAAAACAGATGGAAGTCGAGAAACTTGCTTCTGTGTAACTGTAAAAGCACCCTAGATAGTTCTAACCTGACGTTTCGCCCGCTTGTTTGAGAGGTAAACATGTAGCTACCACTTCTGTAGGTTAACAAGTGTGTATTTAAGACAACAAGCAACGAGCGTGAGATCGTCGGATTTGTTGTAAACAAACGGTTCCTTTAGCTCCGCACTTTTAAGGCCGGGAGGATCTAGTCTGACCGGTTTTCATGGTTTCTGACAACTAACTGACAACGCGGTCACGTCTTTACCTTTGTGTCACACGCTTACCTGTATTTGGAAGACTTACGCCGTCAGCGATCTTTAAGGTACGTGTATATAGTCAGTCTTGGAGTAGACATAAAGTGTTTGGGGATTCACAGATAGGAAAGAAATCGGAAGTCGTTGCTTTGGTCGTCTAGTTATGTGGAGGGTCGTAGAGGAGTTTCTTTGTTTTTAACACATTGGGGTAAGTAAGGGACGTTGCAAGGCCGCGACCTCGTTGAGAATGTTTTCATAGTTTGACCTTCTATTTGCTGTTATACATGCTTAATCCTTGCTCAGACTCTAAAGTACTGCGTAACATATCGCTAGTGCGGTATGACGAAACATTACCGGTTTAAATCTCATCCTCACGCTTGAGCGTACTTTTGAACCACGGTAGAACGGATTTGGGCCTTTACAAAATGGCCGCCGCGGGATAAGACAACAACACACCTTGAAGCATTCTTGCGTGCTTCTTCCTGTATACCTGCCTTTTTGTGTGCCGCCATCTTGAGTGTCCCCCCTTTTGAGTGTCACGATCTGAACCAATCCACCATGAAATCGTCGTTTGTTTCACGTGAACAGCGTATGAACACAGGTTTAGGTGACAGTTCTGCCACTTTCAAATTCTCCCACAAACTTTTTGAAAAGGCTCTTGGAAAGGATGTTCTGATTTAGGGGACTGTCGTAGTCTTCAGCAACATCAAAGACAGACAATTGTATGTTGTGCAGAATCACGTCAAACTTACTTGTTGAATACACAGTGTGCATGTTTTTCATAGTAGAGAAGACGATAGCACAACGGAGATATTGTGGTAACTTGTTCTTCTAGTTACAGGTGTGTCTTTAAGCATCTCAGGCTTTTTTTCTCAGCCTGAAGCTGAGACTCACCATTCGCTAGGTTTCGCTTGAATGGATCCACGGAGTCCATGCTTGACTGCGTCACTAAGACGTCTTAACTCAAGCAAGAGTCTTACACTGCTCTACTTGTAGCGCGAGAGAGACTGAACCACAAAAGAGTTCACTGCAAAAATAAGACACATAAAAGTCGGTGCAGAATCAAACAAAAATGCCCCTCCCCAAAAATAACCTAACAAAACGCGCCAAACACTTGTTTATATCGGAATATTTATGGTCCATTTCTCGCAAAGGCCAATTACAGCAGTGATTATTTCCGATTGCTGTAAAGTTTAAGTACAGTTATTAGGCTTCTATCTTTTGTTCATGTTGACGATCTTAGAAATCGTTGTCTTCAGTAGTAACTTGGAGATATTCAATAATGTGTACACGTTTTTGTTTTTGTACAAATAATTGTGATGACTTTTAGAAATAACAGCAAAATATCTACAGTACAAGGGAAATAACCATAAAACATAGCTTAAACATGGTCCGTGGAAATATGAAACCACTCAGAAGTACGTAGCACTTGTTGCTATGACAAATGTGTTTGTTGTTGTTTTTCTTGTTCATGTTTTTCTTGAGACCTTGGCCTCTGATTGGTCTATAGTTTGATACCTGCTTCTCTTATGTCACCTGCGTCAATCTCATATGTCAGGTGCGCGCTTTCACTGGCGAATCGCCAAACAGGAAACAAATTCCCGTGAAAATCACGGCAAATGCCTGAACTCAATCGGGCAGATGAAATCTTTCATACAACTTGCAGCATGTAAATGTACTTAATACATGTCGTTTGTTTGCCGGTTTAGTGTGTTTGCTTCTCTCTTTGTCTAGCCAGCTTGGAGGTCAAGATCTTACCGTCATTAACTGCAAAAGACCTCAAATCCATGTCCGAGAATGACATTGTTAAACAACACATTTCATTTGTAGCGGTGCGATCATAGTCGTCGTGGGTTGTCGTACGATTTTGGTGCCATATGCTTTCAAGTAGGTGGCGACAGAACAACCCACCGATAGGGATCTAAGTCAGCCCTTTCTGTAACAAGGTAACTGAGTTTTGACCGACACATGCACGACCATCCCAAGAATCAAGAATGCCCTCCGCTTGCGATCGTGCGACGATTGTACGACGAATTTTACCCCGTCCTTTGTCCTTAACTTTATCTTACAATTCTGTGCAGGGATTCGGTTGGTTATCTTTCTCTTTAAAGAAACTAAAAAGTTTGACACTATTTTCGGCCCCGCGTACAAAGAATGTAGCCAAGAAACTGGACACTGAAATGCGACACTTCTTAAGCGTTCCGAAGAAAAGGTCTTTGTTGATGTTTGCCTAGCATTCCTTTAAATCATGTCATGACACACCCAATGTCTAAACATAATCAGACATGAAAAAAAGCTGATGTCTGTTGTACTTGTGCAGTCAATACAGCTACCTGTGGCTACCTGTGTTTCCCTCTGTCAACATTTTCTTCCTGTCGTTGTTCGTAAAAAAACACGGCCTGGGACATTTAAGTCCCTCTCGACCTCATTTACAATTGAAATGACCTCCACAAAAGGAAACACTGCAAGAATGGCGAGTATTTTGAGGTACTACCGGTTTCACATGAGAAGAAGAATTTAGAGACTGTTTTTAAAATCCCTCAGTCGCGTCGGTAACAATGCCGCCCGTTGCCTGTGACGAGAGGGTCTCTAGGGACAGTGGTCAGTTGGTATGTCCACTCACAAAGGACTGTGGACACTTTTGGACAGTGCTTATATATAAGATTGCCAGTGTGATTTTTGATTTTCAAAATGGCAGCCCACCTGGCAAGCGTCCAGTAATTCTCTCAGCTTGTCGTCTGATGCAATGGCGGGAAACTGAGCTGAGGCACATGCAGGTGGATGAAAGAAAAGTCCCTCACAAACATGACCCTTTGTTTGCTGACACTGAGTCGGAGAAAGCAAGACAAGCGTACAGTCTTTCTTCCAGGCCTGACTAGACTTGTCAAGAACGGATTTTCACACTATCAACGTGGATAGTTCTTGTTGCACAAGTTTCACAGCCTAGTTTCTGACCAAACTGTGCATGTCAGCTAGTGCGTTTGTCGTCCAAAATGGTGGCGTCTTTCCGAGACGCTCTGACAGGGCTTAACAAACCCGTGACACAGTGAGAGGACGGGGGGGGGGGGGGGGTCAAATTTCCTTTTCAGACTTTCAAGGCAAGGGGTGTAACTGTACAAATTCTATCCGGGCTCATCAATTCTGAACATGCGTGCTACCTGCCTGGCAACTAGCAGGTCAGGTGGAACAGGTGGGAGTGAGGAAACAAAACGGAACAGTCTGTCACGCCAGTGCCCTACTTTGAACTGATTTTTTTTTCACAGAAAATAAATGAAAATCATGGCTATGCCTTTTTCTTGTAGATTTGTTTTTAAAGTCATCCCACCATCGTTGTGTATCCAATATGCCCATTCAACTGAACAGAACAAGGATTAGCATGGCTCAAGCAGTAAATAGGCTGTTAGTATTTCGTTATCTTAGTACCTCTTCCCATCATACCATCCGTGAATTAAGATAGGGGTTACTACTACTTGTACATGAGGTGGGAGGGGGGCAATGGCTGCTTGTGTTACGTAAAACTTTGTGAATGTCCCTTTGTACATTTTTTCTCAGGTGTCACACACACGGCTGTTTTTTCCGCCCCTAATATTAGGTCTATATGCTCTATGATTCACCCCTGTGATTGGCCATATGGTCACCATAATCAACAGAGTAAATGAGGTACTTGGACACACAAATCCTCTTGAAGTGTTGTATTACATGGGTTGCTGTGCTCACTGGACCAGTGATTTTGGTGCCTCTTTAGAGATAGCTTGTAAGATATGGGGGTGTACATGTCAAATCTTCCGTTTGTTTTCTTTAATTTGTTTGTTTTTCTTTGTTGGTTGTTTAGTTTATTAGACTTTTGTACATTTTCTATCTAGTCGCCCCTCCCTCTACCAAGGCCTAGAAAATGTGTGTGTTGGGGGGGGGGGGGGGCGTAAAATACGCCGCTGCAATTCTCAATGTGCTTGTTGAGCAAAATATGATACCGAAATTAACGTGTTCAGCGGCAATCAACGACAGAATGACGGCTTCCTTTCTAAACAATTGTAATGACACAACATATGACAACTTCTAGGGAAGCGATCTTCTGTACATAAGAACTGCGTACTGTGGGATGAGACAACATATTTTTACAGTCTGTTAGAATTTGTAAGATATCATACACATATATTTTTATGAGGTATGGCTTGAACGTATATTTTTTAGCATTGGTTGTTAACACAACGCATGGTTAAAATTTCTGCTTCTTTTTTTTCTTTTTATCAATCGAGTCAAATCTTCATTCATAATGTCTCTTAGCTACTAGTAACAAAAAGGATTACGAATCTTCGTAGATTTTCATATTATTTTATTTATTTTATTCGTATATGTTTGCAGAGTATTAGGCAGGAAGCTATTGCTTATTTGAAGCCTTCTACCTAACACATACAACAAAGAGACATAAAGACATGCATAAATACAAAATGGATAAAAGGAAAATAACAATATTTAATACACGTGTATGGATAGGGGATACATCGAAGTGAAGTCGATCGGCCGACGAGTCTGCGAGCTCTGAATGAATGAATAAATGAATGAATGAATGAATGAATGAATGACATTTTCGGCAGTACTAGTATTCCCGGTTTCTCTAGCTCGATCATCGTGCGATTCTCAGGGATCGATCGACGTTCACAGTTTATTGAGCTCTGTTCAATGTGACAGGGTATATTTTCAGGTAAAAAACACGCTCGACTCTTGAGTGATTTTGAGATTCGGCGACCTCCTGACGATCAACAAATACGGCAAAAGCTCATCGACAGTGCGATAGGGGCTTTATAAGTTTGTACATGTGAGAAAAGTTTTCTGCGCGCAAGGATCCTATCACCGTAATGGACAGGTTTTCTGAAGAGCATTGTGGAAATGCTCTCATATATCATAAGTGGGTTCTTCAGGTAAAAACACGTGTGCCAGGTGGAAGTGTCAAATTACTTCTTACGCGAAGAAAAATAAGAGAGGAAGAGAGTGCACAAGTTACTTATAACCCTCCAACTGGGTGTGTCGCCGTAGTATAGAATGAATGAAGACCTTTATTGCACATTTCTGCCACACTTGGCTAAGTACAGGTCACAACAAAAGATAATACAAGTACAGTTAACGGATACAAAAGAATATGACTATCATCAAATAAATTCTACTTCTCCTCGCTTTTCGGATATAGTAGATATAAAAGAACAGACGTGTTTTTCAATGGGAGGTTTGTCTAGTCGCATTAGAAATATGAATTTTTGAACAGTACTTAAATGTGTGAAGTAGGGAAATAGGTTTTCTACAAGTTTATACAGTTCATTTCTTTCTTTGGTATATAATACACATTCTACCACAAAATGACATTCGTCTTCTACTCTATTCAAGGTACAATGTTTACATAATCGTTGTTCTAGAGGAGTGCGGGTATGTCTTCCCGTTTCAATATGTAGTTTGTGGCAGCTGATTCTTAGTCTTGTGACTGCATTCCTGACCCTCATATTTGAATCACTTAGATATTTTTCTTCATTATAAGTAGTTTTGAATAATCTATATGATCTTAACTTATTTAGAAAGACACTTGCATTCGAGCTAGCTCTTTGTGTCAGCGTGCACAACTTTTGTGTGTCAAACTCCAGGAAAATGGTAAGTTGTTTAGCCTCATACCGTTGATTTTATAAACGGACTTAAACTGGAAATAAAATTCGCGGAAGTCTCATAAGTATCATAACCATAACACGACACAGAAACAAAGACAAATATGATATTATTGGAAAACTGGGCGCACTTTTAAAAAGCTGAAAAGCTCGACGGAGTCTGTCAATGGAGACTTCGTCAAGAGAACCATGTATGTTATGGCCCTGTCACACATTAAAGACCTTCCGACGACTTTGCTCCCGACCACTCCCCAACCAAGGTTGGCACGGGGTTCGAAGATTTAAACCAATTATATTCTAGCTGGCTCCCCGATCGCATACAAACAGAGTTGGAAGCTCTCCCGACTTTGATTGACTTTAAAAAAAATCAAAACCCATAGTCGGTTGGCACAGACGATATTTAAAGACTAGCAGGCAACCTCCCGGACCAAATCCCAACAACAGATTACATAGCTTACAACTAACTCCCAACCATGGTCTTGGGCCTTTTTTGAGGCCATGGTCGGCTGTGTGTGACAGCGACTTCACACAGATAACGATCATGGTATGATGGTTACTTTAAGTTCAGCGTGAGAAAAGACCACAGACTACAAAACACACCAAGGTTCATTGGTTTCCATTGTCCTGAAACAATGACGTCAATGGCCGTTACCATAGCAACAAAAGGTACGGTCACATTCCAAAGAAGCGGCATTGTCCCATAGCATTCTTCCAATCAGTGCATCGAACCTTCTTCATGACATCACTAATTAACCCACATGATTAGATACATTCAGGTCATCTCCGGCCAGCTTATATCCCCAATAAAAAATTCCATATCATCATCTTCAGAACACAAAACAAAGATTTTCTTTTGTTACTTCAAAATATGAAGAAGCAATGTTTCACAATTCCAAATACTCCTTTGTATTTCTCGAGGTTAGAAAAAAATAGGTCTTTAGCTAGAACTAATGTTTATCGGGGTCATTTTAAGGTGGTGAAAGACATGAAATGAGTCTGGATTGAAGTTCTCAGGGTTTTTCTTTTGCTGGACCTAACCTTCTTCTTACTCATTTAAGACGGTGAAAGACTTCAACTGAATCATTATCTTGTCTGTGAAGGTCATTCTTAGATGTCCTTACAATTCAGGGCACGGACACTGAGGGAGTGTAATTATATGAGTCACTCTGACCCAGAGGTCCCCGGTTCTAGGGCCCGACTGTCACGGGCCGGCATACCTGTGCGGCGAGTGTGTCGGCGTTGCTTCAGGGGTTCTTGTCTTGTGTCTCGATCCCCAGGTTTCAGATGATTGACAAGCAAGCTCATAAAGATTTCACCCCGCCCACCAAGGCCAACTGGTACGATCTAATCTGTTGAGAACAACTCATGCAGAGACTGACTGTGCATTTCGGATGGTTAGTTTTGAAAGGCCAAGCGAAACAAACAGCAACATTGAAAATACCTGCCCCGTCTTTGGAAACTGCTGACCTCATCCACCCTAACGCGTGAAGTCTTCTTTGCCAAGCAGATGTTAGCAGGCAGAACGTAGCGTTGCCTCAATTGTCCCGTTTTCTCGCCAACTAACCATTGCCTCATGTCTAGAATGAGGAAGGAGAAGGGGCGTCATCACGCGACACTAGATGGTTCTGCAGTGGTCTAAATATTTACTTTGTACGTGAATGTACAGAACAATAACAAACTACAGTTTGTGTCTTGAAACGAAACCTATTTCTTTTACCGTTCTAATTCCGGGCTTATGTTTTGATAGTAATGCTTTGTAAGGTTTTGATATGACTAACTCAAACAGTACGGGTATCAAGTGAGTCAAATGTGAAGTTGGGAAGTCATTAGCATATCCATATGGCCATCGAACACACATAATGATTAAATTCATTTCCTGCTGTTGTATTTGGCGTTTGTTTATGTGCAGTTTCAACAAAACACCTTGCACTTGCCACTTTTTCCCTAACACATTTTTGCTTCCTCTCATATACGATTCGTCCTTGTCGCTGCGTTAGCACTCGTCAGCCAATCAGATGCTCTCCCTCCTATTGATGGAGGGAAAGTCACAGTGCCAGCCAATAACGATGCTTCCTGATTGTCAGCGGCGATGGGATTGGTTGGTAACTGATTGACTGACGCAGCGCTGACGAATTGAGAAGCACGGCGGTTCCGTTGCTTAAAATGATGATTTCTAATTATTTTTTCACGGTTTGACGTTTATTCTTTCTTTTTCCATGAAATGTCAGGTGATGGAGGTTGAGATGAAGGAGAAGGGCCGGCCCGCGGAGCCGGAGGAGCCGGAGAGGGAGCAGTGGGGGGCCAAGATGGACTTCATGTTGTCTATGTTGGGGTACTGCGTGGGACTCGGAAACGTCTGGAGGTTCCCCTACCTCTGCTACAAGAACGGTGGAGGTCAGTTGTTGATCTATTACAAGTGTCAAGTATGGCAAAGCCTACTAGTATACTGTTTTGGTTGACGTTCATGGGCGCCGCCATCTTGCATTTTGACGTCATGCCGCGGCGCCATATTGTTCCTGGTTTGATTTTGATTCCGCGAAGAATCGTTGTAATTACCTTCATAGGCTACTATCGGTTGTAATAACTCATGAGGCGTCGCGAAAAAGTAATTTGCATACCTTAAAGTCTTAAATCTCGCAAATTTGCATAACGAAGTTCTCACTTCTATTTTTGAATCCGACAGGCGCCTTCCTTATCCCCTATCTCATCATGTTGACGTTTGCTGGACTGCCGCTGTTCTTTATGGAGCTGGCCCTGGGACAGTACGCTAGTCTGGGCCCGGTCACCATCTGGAGATGCCTGCCTCTGTTCAAGGGTAAGTCTTAGCCTCCACCAGGCCCTCCTGCGGGGGCAAGGGGTCGTAAATTTCTGCAAAAAAAAAGGAAAAATTGGTCTGGAAAGTCAGTCCATGACTGCGCCTGCAAATGAAACTTTATGGTGGCTAAACGTCTCTGTCAAATACTCTCCCTATAGCCGGCGACGTTAGTCTCTCCTTTCACGCAGCATGGTACACAGTAGGAAGCTACAGATGAATGAACTAAGACATAGCAGACTGTTAGCGCCATCCGGCGGAATGTATACAAACTGCAGTACTGATTTTCTTTGGTTATATTTCAGGTATCGGTTTTGCCATGTGCATCATTTCCGGCTTGGTGTGCATCTACTACAACATGATCATCGCCTGGTCCCTGTACTACATGTTCGCCTCCTTCACCAGTATGCTGCCATGGCGCACCTGTGATAACTGGTGGAACACCCCCAACTGTGTGGAGACCTCTGCTGTGGCCAACGCGACCAACAAGACAGACAATTACACCAGGATTAGTCCAAGCGAGGAGTACTTCCAGTAAGTGTATAGCCTCTGTCACACGTATAGCCGTTGCGTGTGAGTTGCGCGTTGACATTTTTTTCATACGCCACCTTGCGCACAATACGCATCTCACACGCATCTCAATCGATTTGTCTAAGTTTTATGTACGCCGGCATACGCACAATACGGCCCAGTAGGCATGATAGTTTGGGGTATGAACGAAATTACGCATATACGCAAGTTATACGTTATAAATATTTTTCGATTATTTTTATGTATGTGTGAGGCACATCTAACATATGAATAAGAAACGTGAGTCACACATTCGTCAAAATAATAGAAAAATTCCAAAACTATTGCGCGTACGGCTGCGTATTGAATTTTGTCCATACGCAACTCACACGTAACGGGTATACGCACAAGTGTGACAGGGCCCTATAACATGTTGCTTAACCACAAACATATATCCAAACGCTACAAAAAACATATTGATGACGGGTGTTCTCCCTTGCCTCAGTGAGCGGGTTCTGAAGTACTCCGTGGACTTGGGCAACAACTCCACGGCCAGGGGGATCGAGCACACCGGCACCATGAGCTGGGAGCTGGCGCTTGTCCTGCTGCTCGCCTGGATCATCGTGTTCGCCTGTCTGTGCAAGGGAGTCAAGTCCTCGGGGAAGGTAAGAGGTCTTATGTATTTTTTTGTATCCTGATTTGTTATGATTGTTTTGTATCCTTTGTTATGATTTTGTAAGGGATAAATGAATGAATAGATTACGTACATAATATACCCCTTTACGTTTGGGACCGCATTTTAAAACCGCACCTTACGTTTGGGACCGCATTTTGACACCGCACCTGTATATATGTAAATACTTTGGGACCTCATTTGTAAGCAGCGACACCTAAAGCTGCATTGCAAAGTGAACCGGTCAGAATTGCCCCGAGGAAGATGACAAGCGTTCACCGAAATGTCGGTGAAATAAAAGTTGGCTGTGTACAAAGAGTATTTTTATTCAGTGACTTTCAAACCCGACTTAACTATTCACGAAGGTCTTCATTGTGAGAAAGGGATATACAGTAATCTGGTCTTTCACTCACTCACTCACTCACTCACTCACTCACTCACTCACTCACTCACTCACTCACTCACTCACTCACTCACTCACTCACTCACTCACTCACTCACTCACTCACTCACTCACTAATACGTTGGCTACTGCTTCATTTCGGATTGTGACGTAAAGCCGACGGCCCCGTGTACGAAAAAGCTTCAGGCGTTAGCCTCAAGCGTCAAACCCAACACATTTATCGAGAAGAGTAGGGGTGACCTGGTGTGCTTTAGGGCTTAAAGCGCGAGCCGTGGCGAAGCCAAGTGTATATTGCACTACCACTGGCTACTTGCAAAGGTTTACTTTTACCATTCTCACTGCTTCAGTTAAAAGTTTGTTAAAGCCGACAAACCGGATGTGACGTAAGAAATGACATGCCTTGTCTCGTTCCCAGGTGGTGTACTTCACGGCCACGTTCCCGTACATCGTGCTGATCATCCTCCTCATCCGCGGAGCGATATTACCCGGCGCCAGAGAAGGGATAATTTTCTACATCAAGCCGGATTTCAATCGGCTTAGGGATTCGCAGGTGTGTTATCAAAGTAGCTTCGTATACCCCTGGCACTAAATAGTACTCTAGCACAAGACGTGTACCAAAAGCCCGTAAAAGGCTCAGGAATTCCTTTCTCCATTGTGCAATAAAAAGGCAATCAGTAGCACCATCAGCTTAGTCACTACCTGTATAGGTTTTAACTGCGCAATGATTTTCCATAATGTTTTAGATTGATTTGCTTTAAATCAGTGGGGTGGAACAAGCCATTGTTATGTTGCTTAAGCCCCCGTCACAAATAAGAAATTCAGCTCGGCCGACGTGTTGGCGAGCTTCAAATGTGCATTTTCGGCCGAAGTACGGCCGACGTCCTGTCGAATACGTGGGCTTCAGGCGACTTTTAGAAGTCGAAGTTGATCCAAATATTGGCCTTTTACACGGTTAGTCGATACTGACTTCGTCCATGTCCAAGAGATGGTACCATCTCATGGGGGATTTTCAGTTATTAGTGTTCGACGGACATCACCCGAGATTTTCATGAAAAATACGGTCGACGCTCGGACGATTTTGAAATTCGGCGAGCTTCGGGCGATCTACAAATTCGGCCGACGCTCGCATGAATTGTGACGCCGGCTTTAGGACGAAATTCGCGTGTGTTGCCCGCGAGATCCTTACCGAAAAAAATTATTTCAAGTCTACAAAAGATGTCGAAAGAACTAGAATTTTGACGTCTTTTAAATGCCAATCAGACACTCGGCCTCCAGTTATTGGAGGGAAAGATACTAGCCAATCAACCTTGCCTGTTGACCGTAGACGGCGACGTGGTTGGTTGATGAAGGCTTGACTAGCCTGCGCTAACACAGCGAGTTAAGGACGGACCGCAGGCCGTTACACGAGAACCGTTGCTTGACATATGCAAGCAGCTAGTCCGTCATGAGAAGACGATGATATGCGACGATGCCTTAATATATATATGTATATTGAAATTTATGTCGATTTCTTTTCTTGGTCGTCTAGGTCTGGTACGATGCGGCGTCCCAGATCTTTTACTCCCTGGGAGTGGCCTTCGGAGGAATCTTGGCCATGTCCAGCTACAACAAGTTCAATAACAACTGTCACAGGTACGAGCACTTAAAAAGCAGACCATTTTGTTTCTCTAATAGCTATACATAGATTTCCCGCCTTCAGTAACCGCACATGCGCATTAGGTCCCAGAGTCCAATCCGGGGACGTAGCTTTCCACTCTGTGTAAGAGTCTTTGTTGTGAATACACGTGGTTTGTGTATCTTTCCCTCACTTAGAGGGAATTTTATCACATTCTTCCTCTCGTTACGTACATTAAATATAGTCACAGAAAGACTTGTAAAAAAATTGGAGACAGTTATATGAATTCTTCCAGAACTTTGATATTGGGACACGGTGATGATTGTGCACGTGTATGTACTTTTTACCTAATTTCTGTTGTGGTCCATCCTACACTTGTATGCGTGCATTTTCACACAAATCGTAAAAACAGATAATGTCTATCCAAATTTCCTTGGCGACGCCTCAGGGGCGAGCCAAATGGCTATTTGTAATCACAACTTCCCGGTGTAGTCTTGAACAAGATAACGAACAGTGAATGTTGTGCTGTTCCGCAGGGATGCTGTGCTCATCGCTCTTGCCAACTGCGGAACCAGTGTGTTTGCCGGCTTCGCCATTTTCTCCTACATCGGGTATATGGCCCACGAGCTGAAGATGCCGGTCGGGAAGGTGGTGGCCAGCGGTAAGGAAAAAACAGCCATTCCCCTCTCTAACGAAAAAAGTAACTTGACAGACTGCATACGAAATTTATTTCATTCAAAACTTTCCAAACTTCGTATCCAACCCAACTCTAGCCATTATTTGAAGATATAGTATCTATACTCTTACCACTGTAGCAACCCGATCATTCATTACTTAAATCACCACTACCGGCACTGCCCACGGCCTTTACAGCCTCCGCAATGTTACGAGACAGAAGGTTGCCTACTATACTACTTATCATGTATCGTTACAACTTTTTCATACACAGGATCTGGTCTGGCCTTCATCGCGTACCCTGAAGCCTTGACCCTTATGCCGATATCACCGCTGTGGTCAATCCTGTTCTTCTTCATGCTTCTGACCCTTGGGCTGGACAGTCAGGTACGTCAGCTCTTAATAGTGGCATATGTAAAGATCAGGCACTAGGCTTCAAGTCGTTTCGTTTGTATTGCATGCTACGGGATAGACAGAGAAATACTAAACTGATCTTCACCCTACCTCTGCTTTCAATGTCACCATCGTGAAAAAGTTCATCATCATCGTAAATCACTGGATTTGTTCTTTGTGTACAACCAAGTGTTTTCCCCTAGCCGACGTTTCGTTCCGACTATCTGGCACCTTCCTTGGGGGCTGGGGTAATCTGCTGACTGGTTTTGCTTCGCACTGCAGCTAGGTGTCTATATCCCCCTCATCACGGTTCATGACTGGAGTTGAAATTTCGAATCCATGCAGCCTCCTTAATCGTTGGATGGTACCATGGTACCAGGCTAGCCTATCTAACAATGTTCAGCATTATTTGTCACAATGTAATTTCACCACAGCCCTAACAATTTGTGTTCCCACACAGTTCGTGATGTTGGAGACCATCGTGACCGCCTTGTCCGACGAGTTCCCGACTCTGCTGCGACAGCACAAGACCTGGGTGCTGCTGGCAATCTGCATCTGTCTGTACCTCCTCGGACTCACCCAGTGCACCCAGGTAACGCGTCACGGGACAATTTCAGAATCTAACCGTCTTCTGATAGCGAGTTGTACTAGCCTCCGTCGCAGACTCCTTTCGGCTGTTTTCTTTTTCAAGTTACCGTTTTCTTATTTACTATTACATTTTAACATTTCTTCCCGACCAGCAATAAGAAAAAAGGTGTAATAGTAGATAAGAAAAACGGTAACCTTGAAAAAGAAAACAGCCGCAAGGAGGCTAGAGTTGTACCCGATTCACTGCAAAGTGTAGCAGCAAAGCTCTTTCGTGTCGTATTCTCAAAGACAAATTGTGTATGTTTGCCTTTTGCAGACTCCACCTGCCATCTTTATCTACTCGCGGTTGCCTGGTAGCTATCGGGTTTTGATTATTTGCCGCGATAGCTATCAGAAAACTGCACGTAGCTGAAGCAAAGACGACCGGTGGAGTCTTAGCCTGGAATCCATCCTATTTAGCTTCTGTCCACTACCCAATCTCCGCTGCCGGCCGGCAGCGGAGCTTGGGTAGCGCAGCGGAGCTAGGGTAGCGGCCGGAAGCTAAATAGGATGGATTCCAGGCTAGTGGAGTCTGTGATCGAGGCTATTTACCAGTATCGAAAGGCAGTGAGCTTCGACAACGATGTGCATTATGGTCGTAACAACGTTTGACTTTTCGTCTCAGATCGTGGCTTGCTCACTTTGACGAAATTATGAAACGGTGTTTCGTAGGCTCATATAATGTTGAAAAAAATTGAGTTTGCTTGTTTACTTATTGTTTATTTATTTATTTATCTATTTGTTCTATGTGGCATGTGTATAGGCTGGCATCTTCTGGCTGGAGATGATGAACTGGTACAGTGCCGGATTCTGCCTCATCGTCACTGCGCTCATCATGGCCATTGGAATCTCCTGGGTCTACGGTAAGCGCCTTGGCGGTTACTAGTATCATTCATTCATTCATTCATTCATTCATTCATTCATTCATTCATTCATTCATTCACCCAATCAATCAATCAATCAATCAACCAATCAATCAATCAATCAATCAATCAATCCTCTGCGGGCATCATTTTAGCGATTGAAATCCTTTGATTTCATATCAACATCTTTAATTCTGAAGTCCATTCGTTGATTGTGATTCGTTAATTTCTGTAATGTCACAGGAATCAAGCGCTTCAGCGCAGACATCAAGGAAATGATCGGCTACGAGCCCAACATCTACTTCAAGGCCTGCTGGATGGTCATCTCCCCGGCTCTGATGTTGGTAAGTGTCATTATGTGCCCTAGCGGATTTCTACAGCACTGCAGCAGAACGTCTGGTTTCGATTCCGCCTGTGCTTCCTGATTGTGGCAGAAGCATACAGCAAGAAATCAGTAAATACATGTAGTTAGTTTTTGAATG